>OZ007500.1:89297353-89897353 GCA_963931805.1 Microdon myrmicae
TGAATATGTGCTTTTTTTTTGGGGATTGTCTGGGGTGCTAAAGGCTTTTTTATGAATATATTCACTTGGCAGTAAATCTATGCTGAAATATATATAGAAATACGGGCTTTGAATTTGAAAAAAAGAAGAAAAAATCATCATCAAACCCAATATTCGACGTGGGATTAGCTAGGAAATAAAAAAATCAACATCATCAACTGGTGAGTTACCTTATTTATATATTAATTGTTATTCCTTTTTTGACGCGGTGCTAGTATTTATTTTTGTGTATTGTATCGTGAGTCTAGCAATAATAATAATAATAATCCCGATGATTTTCGCTATTGCTGCATAATGTATGGAAATGATTCATCATCATCGTCGTCGTTATCAGTTGTGTATATGAATAGGTGACAGGTGATTCATGGTCGTTTGACTTGTTGTGCTGTTATCATTTGTAGTAAAATAGAGGCGTGTTATCAGTAGTTGTTCGCGGATTTATATGGAAGTGATTCATTGTCGGTTGGGATTCTTTCTTATCTCAGTATGTGAATTAAGTCTTAGGTTTGGATGATCAGCGTACAGGGTTAAAGTTTGGAGTAGGTTAATTGTATGACATGGTTGGTTGTCGATTTGTCTGGAAGTTGAGGGTTTTTTATATATTATTATTAGTCATTGAGCTGAGTAACATATAGGAATTTTTGTTGTTCGAGGGATATGGTATGGAAGTGATGATATAAGACTTAGATTTGGATGATCACAGCGTTCAAGGTTAAAGTTTGGGGATAGGTTAATTGTATGGAAGTCATTCGTAGTCGTTTGACGTCGTGGTTTTTGGGATTCTTTCTTATCTCAGCATGTGAATTAAGTCTTAGGGTTGGATGATCAGCGTTATTTCTAAGGTGTATTTATTGGTATATTGTTCGAATGTTTTTATTATTATCTAGTGTGGTTATATTAGGCTATTGTTGTTGCTGTATTTAGTTTATTGTTATAATGATGTTATGTTTTATTGTTCAAAGTTTTGAGATCTTTTGAAAGTTCTTTGTTTGCTTATAATCACATGAGGATATTTTTGAAAAGCATAGGTAGTTTTTATATGGATATATTAGTATGTGTAGACTTTTTTGTTTTAGCGCTACAATGTTGTTAATTGCGAATATATTATTATTAGTCATTGTGCTGAGTATTATATGGGAATTTTTTTTGTAGCTTGTTGTTATATTAATTATGTGTATGTATGTGTGTGTATTGATGGACAAATATCTGAATTTCACCTGTTGAGCTGTTGTCAGTTGTACACATCTTCGGTTGTAGTGGCGGTGTTGTTATCAGTAGTTGTTCGCGGATTTGTATGGAAGTAATGGTTAAAGTTTGGGGTAGGCTAATTGTGTGACATAGTTGTTCGTGGATTTGTATGGAAGTGATTCATCGTCGTTTGGTGTAGTGGTTTGGAATTCTTTCTTATCTCAGTATGTGAATTAAGTCTTAGGGTTCGATGATCAGCGTTCAAGGTTATAGTTTATAATTATGTGTATGTATTGGCGTCAGGAGAGAAAGAGAGAAAGATAGAAAGAGAGAAAGAGAGAGAAAGAGAGTATATTTTGGACGAATGAGATGGGTGTATGCGTAATAATGAATGAATTTCGGTATATATAAGACCATCTTGACTAGTTAGAAATCATTGCGTCACTAAACCATCAAAGAAAACCACAAAAAGTTTCCATTGTGGTATATATTTAGCTGAGCAGGAAAATTGTTGCCATAGGATTAAAACAAAAAAAATCAACAACAAAAACGGTAAGTTAACACCTATTATTAATCATTTTTAGCATGTTTAATTTATTTGTTCAAATGTTATGTGTTATATTCGGGGGATTTTAATCATCGAGACAACTGTTTTTTTTTTTTTCTGAAAGCGTAACAAAGCAAAAGAATTAACAGTAAATTTTTCATTACTTTTTTAGAGAAAATATGTCTGCTAACGAGAGCAACACCAGCAACAACTACAATATTAGCAATAATGTCAGAAAAAGACTGAGGCAAGTTTTGGAGGAACGCCAACAACAACGCCAACAACAACAACAACAGCAACAACAACAACAGCAACAACAACAACAGCAACAACAACAACAACAACAACAACAACAACTAGCTGCAAAGAAATTAAAACAGCAGAGCTTTAAAAGATGCTTGTTTTGTGATGAGGATGTTGAGGAACAGCTTTGGGTTCAACATCAAAGAAAAAATGCCCACAAAGCAAACGCCCAACAAGCTCTTAATGAAAACGTCTCCTTAATAGCAAGCGCATTCCAAAATCGTATCAAAATATTTGCCATTACCAACAAAGATGAGAGTATGATAAATGTGAATACGTTATTTGAAAAAAATATTCCATTGATTAACGAGTTACTACAAGATGAATTGAAAGTTTTGAAAGCTTTTAAATTTAGTATGGAGCTTTTTGCTAACTTTGCGAAACTATCCAAAGAATGTGAAGAGATAATGCAAATAAATATAAAAAGCATGCAAACTAAAATGTACACGATTGAGAAAGAGAAAGACATAAGAGAAAATTTGAACACGGCAATTGAAAATATCAAGGCAAAATTGGAAGAGTTCCAAGAAAAAGATAGCGGATGGGCGTTGTTAACATTTCAGAGAATCGAAATTAACATCAACAAATACGAGCCATTTCGAGCTTTTTCGCATTTTAGTCTGCCTAAACAGATATCGAACAAAAAAGGTTGCATCAATGTGAAAAACAACGATGATTACTGCTTTAAATGGGCCATTTTATCGGCTTTCAGTAATGACACACATCATGCTCACAGACCATCGCACTATAAAATTGACAACATTGCAAGCGAAACAATAGTATACAATGATCAAGTACTTTGTTTCAAGAATATGCAATTTCCTCTGGCAGTCAAAGACACGAGCATATTCGAAGCAAATAATCCAACCATTAGCATAAATGTTTTTGGTTATGAGATTAATGATAAAGGGCAATATAAGATAATTGGACCCTACTATCATACTCGTGAGGAAAAAGCAAAGCATATTAACTTGCTTTATTGTGAAAGTCCCGATGAGAATAAAACGCATTATGTATACATTAAAAACATCTCGCGTTTGTTGAGAAGCCAGTTAGCTAAACATACCACTCGAATGCATCTATGTAACGGCTGCTTACAACAGTTCACCACTGAATCCGGACTGCAAAAACACAAGAGTGAATGCCGCAAATTAATTACAACCATGTCCGAGGGAAAAAGTCAAATGGAGAAATCGAACACATAACAAAATATAATACGGTTTACAAATCAAATTACGA
Organism: Microdon myrmicae; assembly: GCA_963931805.1. Lineage (NCBI taxonomy): Eukaryota > Metazoa > Arthropoda > Insecta > Diptera > Syrphidae > Microdon > Microdon myrmicae. The sequence goes on from OZ007500.1 coordinate 89,300,670, forward strand.
ATTGTTAGATATGAGGAAAGCGAAACAAACATATCACATGATTATATCTTAAGAAGCATATATATATATATATATAAATAAATAATACGAATATTACTATTGAAATAACTGTGTGTTTTATTTATTCAATATTAATCAAGTCGATGTATCCATTCTTTTCATTTATAATTTAACATTTAATCACTTCATTAACAAATGGTCTATATATTCTTCTTTTGTGGTTAGTCCATTTCAATAGTCCTTCTTTATTGTTGTTGTTGTTAGGCAAGCGAACAAGATCTCCTACACCTCGTATTTGTTTATATTAATTTCAAGTCGTCATCACTCTTATCTTATTTTCCATCCGGTCCCACGAACTAATGTTGATTTCTATATAGTAAGTTGTTGGTTATTCGAATATTGGTCATTCATTTTCCCCCCATGAGTCTTAGAGTATCAAATATAGCCCCACCATAACATCATATGACAAGACCTGTTTACTACCTTGATTCGACGCGGTATCAGAGAGGGGTGGTACATAATACAGCCTGGTTGAAGAAACCGCCTGTTTGAAGAAACCGCCTGTTTGGAATCGCCCTGTTTAAAGAACCCGCCTGTTTGGAATCGCCCTGTTTGGAATCGCCCTGTTTGAAGAAACCGCCTGTTTGGAATCGCCCTGTTTAAAGAACCCGCCTGTTTGGAATCGCCCTGTTTGGAATCGCCCTGTTTGAAGAAACCGCCTGTTTGGAATCGCCCTGTTTAAAGAACCCGCCTGTTTGGAATCGCCCTGTTTGGAATCGCCCTGTTTGGAACCACCTGTTTATAATACATCCGGTACATAGAGAACTGTTTACTGATTTGATTCGATGAGGTATCAGAGAGGGGCGGTTATAATACAGTCGGTATGCCTTTGATTGCAAACCACCTAATGGGTACGATGAAGCATATTTCCTTGGATTAGGTGTGATAGAACTTTATGTGTTACTAATCGTTAGCCGGTTCAAACAAGTTCGGGATTCCTTTTGATATTACAGAGGAAATGAGTTTGAAGAATTCTTGAGATCTCCTCATCAAAAAAACTGACTTCGCCTAAGGCTCAGACTTCGCCTAAGGCTCGTACCACCCCTCTCTGATACCGCGTCGAATCAAGGTAGTAAACAGGTCTTGTCATATGATGTTATGGTGGGGCTATATTTGATACTCTAAGACTCATGGGGGGAAAATGAATGACCAATATTCGAATAACCAACAACTTACTATATAGAAATCAACATTAGTTCGTGGGACCGGATGGAAAATAAGATAAGAGTGATGACGACTTGAAATTAATATAAACAAATACGAGGTGTAGGAGATCTTGTTCGCTTGCCTAACAACAACAACAATAAAGAAGGACTATTGAAATGGACTAACCACAAAAGAAGAATATATAGACCATTTGTTAATGAAGTGATTAAATGTTAAATTATAAATGAAAAGAATGGATACATCGACTTGATTAATATTGAATAAATAAAACACACAGTTATTTCAATAGTAATATTCGTATTATTTATTTATATATATATATATATATGCTTCTTAAGATATAATCATGTGATATGTTTGTTTCGCTTTCCTCATATCTAACAATTCGTAATTTGATTTGTAAACCGTATTATATTTTGTTATGTGTTCGATTTCTCCATTTGACTTTTTCCCTCGGACATGGTTGTAATTAATTTGCGGCATTCACTCTTGTGTTTTTGCAGTCCGGATTCAGTGGTGAACTGTTGTAAGCAGCCGTTACATAGATGCATTCGAGTGGTATGTTTAGCTAACTGGCTTCTCAACAAACGCGAGATGTTTTTAATGTATACATAATGCGTTTTATTCTCATCGGGACTTTCACAATAAAGCAAGTTAATATGCTTTGCTTTTTCCTCACGAGTATGATAGTAGGGTCCAATTATCTTATATTGCCCTTTATCATTAATCTCATAACCAAAAACATTTATGCTAATGGTTGGATTATTTGCTTCGAATATGCTCGTGTCTTTGACTGCCAGAGGAAATTGCATATTCTTGAAACAAAGTACTTGATCATTGTATACTATTGTTTCGCTTGCAATGTTGTCAATTTTATAGTGCGATGGTCTGTGAGCATGATGTGTGTCATTACTGAAAGCCGATAAAATGGCCCATTTAAAGCAGTAATCATCGTTGTTTTTCACATTGATGCAACCTTTTTTGTTCGATATCTGTTTAGGCAGACTAAAATGCGAAAAAGCTCGAAATGGCTCGTATTTGTTGATGTTAATTTCGATTCTCTGAAATGTTAACAACGCCCATCCGCTATCTTTTTCTTGGAACTCTTCCAATTTTGCCTTGATATTTTCAATTGCCGTGTTCAAATTTTCTCTTATGTCTTTCTCTTTCTCAATCGTGTACATTTTAGTTTGCATGCTTTTTATATTTATTTGCATTATCTCTTCACATTCTTTGGATAGTTTCGCAAAGTTAGCAAAAAGCTCCATACTAAATTTAAAAGCTTTCAAAACTTTCAATTCATCTTGTAGTAACTCGTTAATCAATGGAATATTTTTTTCAAATAACGTATTCACATTTATCATACTCTCATCTTTGTTGGTAATGGCAAATATTTTGATACGATTTTGGAATGCGCTTGCTATTAAGGAGACGTTTTCATTAAGAGCTTGTTGGGCGTTTGCTTTGTGGGCATTTTTTCTTTGATGTTGAACCCAAAGCTGTTCCTCAACATCCTCATCACAAAACAAGCATCTTTTAAAGCTCTGCTGTTTTAATTTCTTTGCAGCTAGTTGTTGTTGTTGTTGTTGTTGTTGTTGCTGTTGTTGTTGTTGCTGTTGTTGTTGTTGCTGTTGTTGTTGTTGTTGGCGTTGTTGTTGGCGTTCCTCCAAAACTTGCCTCAGTCTTTTTCTGACATTATTGCTAATATTGTAGTTGTTGCTGGTGTTGCTCTCGTTAGCAGACATATTTTCTCTAAAAAAGTAATGAAAAATTTACTGTTAATTCTTTTGCTTTGTTACGCTTTCAGAAAAAAAAAAAAACAGTTGTCTCGATGATTAAAATCCCCCGAATATAACACATAACATTTGAACAAATAAATTAAACATGCTAAAAATGATTAATAATAGGTGTTAACTTACCGTTTTTGTTGTTGATTTTTTTTGTTTTAATCCTATGGCAACAATTTTCCTGCTCAGCTAAATATATACCACAATGGAAACTTTTTGTGGTTTTCTTTGATGGTTTAGTGACGCAATGATTTCTAACTAGTCAAGATGGTCTTATATATACCGAAATTCATTCATTATTACGCATACACCCATCTCATTCGTCCAAAATATACTCTCTTTCTCTCTCTTTCTCTCTTTCTATCTTTCTCTCTTTCTCTCCTGACGCCAATACATACACATAATTATAAACTATAACCTTGAACGCTGATCATCGAACCCTAAGACTTAATTCACATACTGAGATAAGAAAGAATTCCAAACCACTACACCAAACGACGATGAATCACTTCCATACAAATCCACGAACAACTATGTCACACAATTAGCCTACCCCAAACTTTAACCATTACTTCCATACAAATCCGCGAACAACTACTGATAACAACACCGCCACTACAACCGAAGATGTGTACAACTGACAACAGCTCAACAGGTGAAATTCAGATATTTGTCCATCAATACACACACATACATACACATAATTAATATAACAACAAGCTACAAAAAAAATTCCCATATAATACTCAGCACAATGACTAATAATAATATATTCGCAATTAACAACATTGTAGCGCTAAAACAAAAAAGTCTACACATACTAATATATCCATATAAAAACTACCTATGCTTTTCAAAAATATCCTCATGTGATTATAAGCAAACAAAGAACTTTCAAAAGATCTCAAAACTTTGAACAATAAAACATAACATCATTATAACAATAAACTAAATACAGCAACAACAATAGCCTAATATAACCACACTAGATAATAATAAAAACATTCGAACAATATACCAATAAATACACCTTAGAAATAACGCTGATCATCCAACCCTAAGACTTAATTCACATGCTGAGATAAGAAAGAATCCCAAAAACCACGACGTCAAACGACTACGAATGACTTCCATACAATTAACCTATCCCCAAACTTTAACCTTGAACGCTGTGATCATCCAAATCTAAGTCTTATATCATCACTTCCATACCATATCCCTCGAACAACAAAAATTCCTATATGTTACTCAGCTCAATGACTAATAATAATATATAAAAAACCCTCAACTTCCAGACAAATCGACAACCAACCATGTCATACAATTAACCTACTCCAAACTTTAACCCTGTACGCTGATCATCCAAACCTAAGACTTAATTCACATACTGAGATAAGAAAGAATCCCAACCGACAATGAATCACTTCCATATAAATCCGCGAACAACTACTGATAACACGCCTCTATTTTACTACAAATGATAACAGCACAACAAGTCAAACGACCATGAATCACCTGTCACCTATTCATATACACAACTGATAACGACGACGATGATGATGAATCATTTCCATACATTATGCAGCAATAGCGAAAATCATCGGGATTATTATTATTATTATTGCTAGACTCACGATACAATACACAAAAATAAATACTAGCACCGCGTCAAAAAAGGAATAACAATTAATATATAAATAAGGTAACTCACCAGTTGATGATGTTGATTTTTTTATTTCCTAGCTAATCCCACGTCGAATATTGGGTTTGATGATGATTTTTTCTTCTTTTTTTCAAATTCAAAGCCCGTATTTCTATATATATTTCAGCATAGATTTACTGCCAAGTGAATATATTCATAAAAAAGCCTTTAGCACCCCAGACAATCCCCAAAAAAAAAGCACATATTCAATATAACAAAAAACTCCATTTCAACATAGATTTACTATCAAATAGTAGCATTTCAGTATAGAGCAAAAAGCCCAAAATATTAAGAATCAGCTTAGATTTACTGAAAAAGCCCTCGACAACCGAAACAAAGGCCAAACGCATCTAGAATCACAAAAAAATGTCCATATATTAAGAAACAACTAAAACATACATCCATTTCAACATAGAATCACCCAAAAAAAATTCGCATATATATTACTCAAACTCAATGACTAAATAATAATATATTCACTGCCAAACAATCATGAATCACCTATCACCTATTCACACACCCAATTCAAAAATACCATTTGCTCATGTCACACAATTAACCTTGAACACTAATCGCACAACCCACTGAAGATGTATACACCTGATAACAAATACCCAACAAACCAAAAAACAACTATGCATCACACACCCCAAATTGAAAAAATACTGATAATAAGTACAAATCCCCAACCCACTGAAGATGTACTCACCTGATAACAAATACACAACAAGCCAAACATCCATGAACCACATCTGAACAAAATTAAAACAATTGATAACAACACTATTACTATATTTTTGTCCCTCAATTAACCTACTGCAAACTTTAACCGAAACAAAAGTCAGAAACACAAACAATTTAATATATCATATGAATAATGCGTATCCCCTAAAGTATGCAATTAATAATATATCCATATAAAAACTCAAAATTGTAGCGCTAAAAATAGCCCATATTCAATATATATATAGCAAAAAGCCCGATAGTCTAAAAGCATACAGAATCACCAAAAATGTCCATATATTAAGAAACAGCTAAAACATACATCCATTTCAAGACAGAATCACCCAAAAAATTCCCATATATATTACTCAAACTCAATGACTAAATAATAATATATTCACTGTCAAACAATCATGAATCACCTATCACCTATTCACACACCCAAATTTAAAATACCATCTGCTCATGTCACACAATTAACCTTGAACGCTAATCACCCAAACCTAATACATAATTCACTTACCGAGATAACAAGTACAAATCCACGACCCACTGAAGATGTTGACACCTGATAACAAATATACAACAGACCAAAACAATCATGAATCACACATCTCAAATTGAAAAAATACTGATAACAAGTACAAATCCACAACTCATTGAAGATGTACACACCTGATAACAAGCACACAACAGACCAAAACAACCATGAATCACACACCTCAAATTGAAAAAATACTGATAACAAGTACAAATCCATAACCCACTGAAGATGTACACACCTGATAACAAATACCCAACAAGCCAAAACGACCATGAATCACACACCTCAAATTGAAAAAATATCGATCGCCAACTACTGATAACAACCATTAATCACAACCCAAAATTAAAAAAATATCGATCACCCAAAGACAACGATCATGAATCATCCGCCCCCCTCCGATTACCTCATTTCCTAGGGGAGCACTTCCGGAATTACCATATATGGGCATGGATTTTTTTTTCCCATACAAAAAGTGTCTCAGAATCGCTATAAAGAATCACCAAAAATTTCCATGACAATGATGAACCATTTCCATACAAATACACGAACACAAAATTCCCATATATATTACTCTATCCAATGACTCAACAAAAAAAGCACAGAGCATTAGCAAAAAGCCCGACAATCCATTAACAAAAACCCCCGATACTCAAATTACTACATCTGATAAGAACAACAATTACTACAGCCAATAAGAATACTACAAACTACAACAATTACTACACCTGATAAGAGCATCAATTACTACCCCTGATAAGAACAACAATTACTACACCTGATAAGAGCATCAATTACTACCCCTGATAAGAGCATCAATTACTACCCCTGATAAGAACAACAATTACTACACCTGATAAGAAACATACTACACACAACAGCAATTACTACCCCTGATAAGAACAACAATTACTACACCTTGATAAGAACAGCAATTACTACCCCTGATAAGAAACGTACTACACACACAACAGCAATTACTACCCTGATAAGAACAGCAATTACTATCCCTGATAAGAAACGTACTACACACACAACAGCAATTACTACACCTTGATAAGAACCCACAACCCCCCGCCAACCATGAATCACTCCCACAAACTGCCTTCGCCACCCACCAAACATATCTCAACCTTGACATACAGCTTTCGGCTGAGATGAGTCATCATGTCTATAAATAGAACTTTGGGGCAGAAACTGTCCCGGAACACCCCAAACCCTACTACTTATGTTGAACGTGGAATGACAGGAAGTGTTTGTCTGAAATCACCTGAAAGGAGTAACAAAGTTCCGCCAAATAGTTTGTCGTTATTTTTTATATCTTTCAATGTCCTGTTCAACGCCTCAAGCGAATGTTTGTGCGCCATAGTACATTCATCCCAGATGATAATTTTACACTGTTTCAGTACTGTGGCCATGGAAGATTGTTTTTTTATGTTGCACACTGCGTCTGGGTTATTTTGAATATTTAGTGGCAGCTTAAATACTGAATGAGCTGTTCTACCTCCATCCAATAAAGTTGCCGCAATGCCAGATGATGCAACAGCCAATGCGATGCCATTATTTGATCGTATTTCGGCGAGAATTAACGAAATAAGGAATGCTTTGCCAGTTCCACCTGGTGCATCCAAGAAAAAGAAAGAACCTCGTCCTGCCGCAACTGCGAGCATGATACGGCTCTTTGTTCGTCATTCATTAGTGGGACATTGCGAGCAACAATCGCTGCCATTTCCGTAGTATTGTATTGTAGTTCACGATTCAATTCAGTGTTAAATAAATCAGATGCATTTCGATTTGGGGAATGCATACCGAAATGACAGAGAGGTAAGTTGGCAATAATAATGCAAAGATCCTCAATAGCAATCAATGCTTCATTGTACATAGTGTCGCTGAATGCTATCGTTAGATCATTGCATCGTGTACGATGTTGATGCAATATATCATCAGTCATTGAATCTTTGTGATTATCCCATAATGTCTCTGCTCTGGCCGGAAAACATGTAGTCAACACTATAGCGAACAGTAGACGAATTTGTCTTGCTGTACAGTTCAATCCTGCTTCAGCAAGCGTACATTACCACTGGTTGTCATCTTCCAGTAAACCGAGTGCAAGGCATACATCTTTATATGTTGGATACTGTTGCTCATTCACTTTACGTATATCTTGAAATGACAATGGGCCGGTGACATTAACCAACAACAGCCGGAGAAAAAAGCACTCAGTCTGCCTTGGATTAACTGTAAATACTCGTCCCAAGGTGTTTGATTTGAATAAACCGGGACATGCATCATGTGGTGTGCCTTGCTTACGGGGCATCCATTTTTTATTGGTGCCCATGTGAAATAACGTGGTACTTCTGAATAGAGTAATGTTCGTGCAAAAGCACCAAAAGCATCCGCACGATTACACAATTCAAAAAATTCGGTGAGTGTAGTTTTTTGTGGATTTATCGCGCGATCAATTGCTGTCTCGCTCGTGAAATATACGCGCTGGCCGTTTTCAAGATGGACGGCTAAATGAATGACTGCTGGATCTCGTTCATGAATTGAGAAACCAAAGGTACGCCAAACAGCTTCATTGGAACTGACGTACCGGCTAATTTGGTAAAGCGTTATTTCATCGTTGTTATTCACCGGAGGAACATTCCCATTGGTATTTTCAACGCGAAATACAGCCATATCACTGCCTTTATTTACATACTTGCAAATGTATTTGATGCTCTTCACTGAACTGCAGAACTCGACATTAATATGAGCATTGAATGTTTTGCTCAGCAAAGGCGAATATGGGACCACCCAATGGTTATCAATGTCAATGTCTATGTTACTGATCTTTTTAACAAAAGATTGTCCTCCATTATCGGGATTTCTTCGACGATATATTGGATATCCATCAACATTTGTGATCGTATCGTCAGTGAATTTTTTTGGAAAACTTTTAGTACATTTCCCGTCTGCCATGCAAGGCGATGAACGATTCATATTGCCACATGGGCCATGAATCATATTTGCAGTAACAATATCAAACAGCATTTGATCAGTAGACGGATCTGGAATTTCCGCAGAAATTATACTGTCGATTTCTTCAGGACGTATTTTATCGATTAACCATACCAAAATGTGTGCATGAGGTAATCCGCGCTTTTGCCATTCAACGGAATACATCCAGCAACGTGTGGGACCAAATACATGTAACTTTGTAATGAAATCAATTAGAGACTTCAATTTTTGTCTGAAAACACGTGCTGTAATGTCATGACGGTGTATTGCGCTTTGGCCAGGCAATACGAGGGTTGCCTTTTATATTTCGGGATTAGAGAACAAAAACAAATATTGATCATCGAAAGTCACTTTATTGTTTTTCAAAATATTCCCCATGAAGATCTATACACTTTTGCATACGTTTGAACCAATTGTCGAAGCACTTTTGCCACTCTGATTGAAGTATCTACAACACATGCATTCTGAATGCAGCAACCGCTTCTTCAGGTGTCGAAAAACGTTGTCCTCTGAGTTTGTTTTTTACGTACGGGAATAAAAAGAAGCCATTCGGTGCCAAGTCAGGACTATACGTCGGATGACCCATCAAATCGATGTTTTGGGTGCTCAAAAATGCAGTTGTCGCAGCCGATGTGTGAGAGCTCGCATTGTCGAGGTGAAGAGTGATCCATCTTCGGCGGTTGGTTTTCCTGATTTCTTGGAAGACAACTGGCAAACAAATGGTTGTGTACCACTCAGAATTGACTGTTCTGCGTTGTTCTAGTGGTACGGTTGCGACATGTCCAGTTTTTCCGAAAAAACAGGCGACCATTTGCTTGGAAGTGCTTCGTGCGCGAACAACTCTTGTTGGATTTGGCTCATCTTGAAACACCCAGACAGTCGACTGCTGTTTACTTTCGGGCTCATACGCGTAAATCCACGATTCACCACCTGTCACGATGTCATAGGCGTGTTTCGAAGCACCGCGACCGTATTTTTTGAGCATTTCTTTCGACCAATTGACACGAGCCTTTTTTTGGGCGATTGACAAATTGTGTGGAATCCAACGCGAACAAATTTTTTTGACAGTCAAATGTTTATGCTGGTCCCACTAACGCCTAAGGTTGTCTCAATCTCACGATAGGTCACATGACGATCTTCCAATATCAGTTCGCGCACAGCATCAATGGTTTTCGGAACAACAACTGATTTTGGACGACCTTCACGAAATTCATCTTGGAGTGAACTACGACCACGATTGAATTCACCATACCATCGATAAACACTGGTCCTTGATGGAGCTTCATCGCCAAAAATTGAATTAAGTTCATCCATGCACTGTTGCTGAGTTAATCCACGCCGAAAATTGTAAAAAATAATCGCACGAAAATGTTGACGATTTAATTCCATTTTTGGGCCGAGATGAATCTTTTAAGTTACTGTAAACAACACAAATAGTGCTCGTATGTCAAAACGTTCTGAGTGCGTATAACCTCAAAAATGTCCAACTTTACGACAGAGTCAATTGCCGGATTGCAACACTAGGGTTGCCAAATCCCGAAACATAAGAGGCAACCCTCGTAGTAAGGATGTGATCTCCGGCCATTTTGGATTACATGTGAAGGTGATGAATAAACACGGCCGTCCATATTCTCGCACGTAAGTCAAGGCGTCTTGTATATATTTTTGCATATGACGTGGACTGCCTATGTACGATGATGGTAGAATGACAGAATTACCAATTTGGGCGGCATCGGCGTTGTTGACAATAGCGTCTCGCAGGTGAATGTACTCTTCCGCACGTAGCTTTTGTTGATTAAATCGCAAGTATCGTAGTTGTTCGCTCTCTATCTTCACATACATGTCGACCATGAATTGTTGACAAAGCTCACGGCATCGTAGAATAACGTTGCCCTGATCACGTCTGATCATCAACCGATACGCATAATAATCCTTCGAACTAACATTCTTGATTGTTTCAGTTCCTGTTGCAGGATCTCGTTGTTTAATATTTACGCAATACCCGTCTTGGCCTTTCCAGAACATTAGCGGATATTGGAGAGCGTCATATGAGCGGTGTGTATCAGCAATGAACTGTAGATTATTATTTCTTCTACGAATCACGATTTCCCGCGTAGCTGTACGATCGCCGACCATGATTCCAGCAACATCATCAAGAACAGGTGCATTAAATCTACGAGTGTGCTCTCCAGCAGGTGTTTTATCAGGATTGATTACAATAGCGTGATTATCACTTTGTAATTTGTGCATGTGTGATTTGAATATCTTTAACAATTCATTGTGCTCATTCAATAGAGCATCCAGGTCGCCGATGATACGCCTGGCAAAAAGTGAATTAAGGTGATTGTAGCCACAACGTGCATCCACGCGTGCATCCTCACCACCCATGAAGTAAATTTGTAAACATTTAGGTGCTTCGTTTGGCATTGGCAGAAATGAACCCACTTTGTGATAAATTTGGCCTTTGATTTTGAATGTTGAATTGAATTGTTGACCATTGATAACATTATTGTTAACTATTTCTGTTGCTCCGAACGATGTCATCTGGAAACATGAATTAAATGTTCGAATTGACTTTAGGAACAGATTAGAATCTGGATCCGTACCGATAAGTAAACCATTTAATGGTTCAGGTGGTGTCTCAATTGCTGGTAATTGCACCTTTCCTGACGAACAACACATCCCGGCTGGCTCGTTTTTAAACTTAAGAGCATGACAATGAGGACATTCCTTATCCATAGCACCAATTACCACTTTCGAAAGAGCATAATATTAAATATCGGGCTCATACTCGAATGCTAGACGCAGGAATGAATTAGATGTAAATGATCGATGGACCTGTTGGCGTTGTTGGTCATTTGCTCTGCGTCTGCTGATTGTAAAACGGCGCGCTTGTCTCTGTTCTAATCTTCTTTCTTCATTTCGTTCACTTCGCGCATCTGCTGATTCATATCGATGTAATCGCGCCATGTTCCCAAGCACATTAGTATTATTTTGCTGGATTTGGTCTTCTGTTCTTTGGGCTCTAGGGGTTCGCTTGCGTGCAGCTCCACGTGTTTGACGGCCTAAAGAAGTTCCTCTGCGTCTAGCTGGCATTGTACAAATTAGTTTAACACAATAGTTGTTGTTGACGGGAGCTCGTGATATGTGTTAAGTATTTTTTAGGTTATACTAAAATAATAAACGTGAGAACTACGCTCAGAAATAATAATTTCACTTACTTTTCAATAAGACAGGAAAAAATTCACTTGAAGATTACACTGAAATGGTAAAATTACATAATGTTATAATATCAGCTGGTGGGGATAACTAATCAATTATCACTTACACAGTTATCGACCGAGGTTGATACTCGAATGTTGCACACTGCGTCTGGGTTATTTTGAATATTTAGTGGCAGCTTAAATACTGAATGAGCTGTTCTACCTCCATCCAATAACACCCCCACCCAAAACGGTTATAACAATAGCCTATGCACCAACACCCAGCCGACACACCCACCCCAAACTGTTATAATAATGACGTAGACGCCAGCCCCCAAACGGTTATAACAATAGCCGATGCACTTACACAGTTATCGACCGAAGTTGAAAATGAATAAATTGTTAATATTTATTAAACAATTGCAGTTATGAGCATAAAAAATAGATAAAAACCTGGTCTCAGACCTACCGAATATATATACAAAACTTCATTAAAATCGGTTGAGCCGTTTTGGAGGAGTTCGAGGACAAAAACTGTGACAAGAGAATTTTATATATATAGAGTTTCGACTTGTACTAAGCGAAATAAACTGAGGGCTCTGCCCCCTATTCATTCATTCATTCATTCATACGCATGGCGTTCGTGTCCTGCCTAATGATCAAGCAGGGGACTCTATTCTAACGGCTTTTATCACAGTAGGATTAGTGGAACTGTAGGACCTCCAACTTTGGAAGATCACATAGACATACATCTTTACATCATTACTTCTTTATATCTTTACATGGCGACCCTGCCAACCCGATCTGTCCTCTTTACAATCTTTATAACATTACATGCCAACACTATACAGTTGCAAATCAGCTTCAATATCTGTAAAGCGTAGACGCAACATATACAGGGTGGACCATTTAAAACTTCGGCGTCTGGCGACGATTTAGTATTCATGCCTATCTTTAGATAAACTTATCTCAACCTGTATTCGAACCATCAGTTCAAGCGAATTTGTACAATGCAACAGTACACACCATCATAATACGTTATTATCGTGTAGCCTTACATTCAAAACATGTTGTCAAATAAATTTTTCTTAATTAGACTATAAATTAATAACATTGTCGGTTCTATTTCAACGAAAGCCCTTAATTTATTTAACATCAACGCGTGACTGTTTAGGTTGGAATTCGGATGGGAAAAATTATTGGATCGTTATTCTACGAAGGCGATGCTAAAGCAGCCTCCACCTTTTCTTCCGTTTGCACTGTTGTCTGACATTTAAGGGTCCTTGAAGGTCCTCTTTTGTGCACGCGTTAGTGTAAAAAAACCGCCATTCGGGAACAGTATCGAGCCTGGGTAGCCGATTTTTTTATGCCAATCCTGACTGGTAACTTCATGGAAAGCTTTTGGTACTAAATGGGCGGTCCCACAACTCACATAAGCCGAGCTACGATAGATTTGTTGTGTTCCTGGGCGCCTAGTTTCGAATATTTGTGGTTTTGACTAGCATCCGCGAGTCCTTTCTAGAGGAGGACGTGTAGTTTACTTTGCATTCTTAAGCCAACGTCGGTTAGATTTGGGTTGTTTGATATATTTTGCTCATTGGTGACCACACTATAACGTACGAGAATTGGATAGTTGGTGATATAACAAACATATACATATACATAACACAATACTTTTTTATTTTATTTTACTTCTTCCAGAAGAGACGAACTTATATCGCTGAGTCGGCGCCCAGATATGCTATTTTTTCTCGATCATGTCCCCCAGTCTAGCTCAGAAAGATGGTCAAAGTTTTCTGTCCCAAGCATTTCAGGGTACCTACGGTGATATTTCACGGTCTTTGGGGCTCACCCTGCCACTCAAAAACGCAGTAAATGATGAGAACTGCACACAGTCTTAGATATGCCAGCCCTTATGTGTACCAGAAAAGAATTGCATCAAGAGAACCTATTCCGGAGAGTACTCTCAATATACAATACGTTGGAATAAAAAGGGCTGAAGTTGTAGTTTAGTGCGGTTACAAAGTGGAGGTTCAAAAATTTTGAGTTTGGGTTTTAGTGGGGCTACACCCCATTTCTTAGCTTAGAGCGAGCTTACAAAAATATCCTTAGATCAAACTTACTAATTTATTAATAACTTAACTACGATGGTGAGAGGTAGGACGGGAGATGAACGAAGTTAGAGGGAGACAATCAGGAGGCGGTGTTTTAGAGTGAGGGTGCTAATATTGAAGTCAAAGACAGATGTCCAAGTCATCGGGGCGTTCGGGAGATGGGTTCGTTGGAGCTGTAAGCGGTATGGTGGGAGGGAATGTAGAACGGACAAGGATTGCGTATGTTGTCTGGGTTATCATCAAATCAAATTGTTGCATTGAGACTGGATAATTTTAATTGTGAACTTATCTATCGCATTCAGCGTTTCTATGTATTGCATATCCTTGCTAGGGTCCTTGTTCTTATGTTTTGATTCCGGAGTTTTATACATTCAGAAACACGAATGCGAATACCGTGTCGTAGTTTTGCAATTGACGAAGGATAGATTGTACCGTTTCAGATACTCAGGACAGGACTGGTAAATGCCATGTATAATAGAATTTTGACTTAAGAGTCAGGAATTGAGACATGTTTCTTTTTGTTACTTTATACTCAATCCACAAGTCCGCTTGAAATCACATTATTCGACAAATAACTCTATCTTACGTGACTCAAAAACTTATTTAAAAGACAACACCGACTCCTCTACTTTTTTGAACTGCACACCTAATTACTACTTTTTTCCTCTTGCCACGATCAAGAAAAGCTCACTCTTGGATTCTTTGTCGTGGCGTGGAGCACACACGCTTAGGTGGTCATTAAACGATATGGATCACTTCGGGTTTCCAGACTTTTGCGATGTTCTTCTTTGCCACAAAATTTCGCTGTGTGATTTATGACTCTTACAGCGCTTCTTCATTTGCATTATTTTATTTCAAACCATGTGGTGATGGCTTGATTTATCTTTCAGTGGACATACAGAGTGCAAGCTGTGTGCTCTAATATAGGAACTGCATTTTGATTACTGTTAATGGTATTTTACTGAGATTCCTATCGTTGGATCTCCGATTACGGAAATCCAGCTGGCACGGCATTCAAACTATGGTCGCTTATTTGCGTTCACTTCATTGATTCCTAATTGTGTCTCTATGGCTGAGAGCTCTCCTGGTTGATGGACATCTAGCGATAATTCGCTTGAATATCGACAGTATTTACCCACGACTTTATGTCATCAGAGACTAGGGTTTTAAAACCCCTGTGTTATGGGTATCACCTCTTTGGTGCGTGAAGGGTCAGGTTCTATGAGGTTGTCGCGGAGTGTCGACACAGCACTCCCACCCTACTGCCATATCGATGAAGATATTCTCGCAGATCCACCTGCACGAGCGATTTATAGTGTTATTTTACGACGGTCTGTCCACTTGGTTTGGTGCTTGGATGGACGAAGCATGAGTGGCCCGAATTTTTGGTGTAGCCTGCGGTGCCGGCGATTGTTGGTATTTGAGGAGCTTATGGCTCGTGGGTGATGAGACTGTTGTGCAGGCGCGGAACACATTGGCATTTGAGAGACGTACAAAAACTGGTCAAGCCAGATATCGAAGTATCTCAATGTATTTTTTACTGTCAAAGTTCAGTGCATTTTTAACAATAATGGAGTCCTTTTTCCAGTTCTACTTTGAAACACTTCAGGTTCTGTTTGTCATAACGTAGGCGGTTTTGTTATCTGAAAGAGAAAAAACCGAAACTGGTCAAGCCAGATATCAAAGTATCTTAATGTATTTTTTACTGTCAAAGTTCAGTCCATTTGGAACTATAATGGAATACTTTTTCCAGATCTTCTATAAGATACTGCAGGTCTTGTTTGGTAGAGTCGCCATAGTCTCCTTGTCATAATGTAGGCGGTTTTGGTATCTAAAGGAGAGAAAACCAAATCTGGTCCAGCCAGATATCAAAGTATCTCAATGCATTTTTTACTGTCAAAATGCAGTCCATTTGGAACTATAATGGATTACTTTTTCCAGATATTCTATAAGATACTGCAGGTCTGGTTTGGTAAAGTCGTGATAATCTCCTTGTCATACCGTAGGCGGTTTTGGTATCTAAAGGAGAGAAAACCGAATCTGGTCAAGCCAGATATCAAAGTATCTCAATGCATTTTTTACTGTCAAAGTGCAGTACATTTTGAACTATAATGAAATACTCTTTCCAGATCTTCTATAAGATACTGCAGGTCTTGTTTGGTAAAGTCGTCATAATCTCTTTGTCATAAAGTAGGCGGTTTTGGTATCTGAAAGAGAGAAAACTGAATCTGATCTAGCCAGATATCGAAGTATCTCAATGTATTTTTTACTGTCAAAGTGCAATCTATTTTGGACTATAATGGAAACTGTTTCCCGTTCTACATTGAGTCTCTTCGGGCCCTGTTCTGAAGAGAAAAGTTTCAGTTTTATTGTCACAATAATATTGTAGCGAGCTTAGGGTTTGCTGGATTAATTATTCACACAAAATAAGCCGTGAAATCAATTTTCTATTAAACCTTTATTTTTCACGCTCTTGACAACCGGTCTTTCAGTTTTCGCTCCTCCGTCAAAAAGTGACACTTCTGTCACTGGAGACATCGTTTTTCCTCTCGCTTCTTTTTGCTCATAGTCTCCAGTTTTCCAGTACTTTCCAGAATATTCCAGTACTTTGTTTTGGAGTCTTGCCAGCTAGTCACAATATATAGGGTAGCGGGAAAGTAATCTCATTTTGCCATTTCGTTAGAAATGGAAAAAAAGGTCCTCGGTTTTCAAGGAAAGTTTATTTGAAGGTGTAAATAATAATAATCCTCTATCTACTTTGAATCTGATTCAACTAGGGGATACTGAGATGTCTTTATGGATATCTTTATAATCAACTTTTGTATATGTAATAATTTGCTTGTTGCCATCTCTATTATTTATCAACTGTAGGAGCTTTGTATTGCATGAATACCGTTTCCCGACTCATCTTACCATTTAAGTCCCTAACAACTATTTTGATGGCGTACTTCATGAATATTTTTTTAGAGGGTCTTCCATATCTGTAACTGTTTATGAAGCTGAATATTATTAAATTAATTTGCCATCGCAGTGCAATAATTTTTTTGTTCACAACAATAGCTCAAAATTAACCAGTAACAATTTGCTAAATAAAACTTGAGAAATCTTTTTTTTCTTCCCAAAAATTTTAAGTAAAGTCAAGTATTCGATGAGAAGTTATTCGAGAATTTTTAGCAAAGAAAAAAATATGACCATAGATGTGGACAAGCCATCAAATTTTCTAAAATTGGATATTCCGAAATGAATCAAAAACGGTGAGATTTTTACTAAAGTCATGTTATGAGGTAAGGAATGATACTTGTGCAAGTATTGCCAAAAGCATCCATGTCCTCATATCAGCTGAGTCAAGTGGTAGTTCAACTCGCCATGTTTTCTTTTCACCCAGGTTTCATGGTGTGTGTCCATTTTCCTTTGGTAGAAGAGTCCCACGTTCGTTGCCATTCTCTTAGCCTTGAGAGCTCTAATTGTGACCGCATTCTTCGGCGATTCTCTTGTGAGACCTCGTGCAATGCAACGTTTTCTTTAGCTGTAATGTCAAGTGGTTTCCTCCCGGCCAAGACATTTATGGCATCTCCGGATACCATTCGCAATGCGCAGCATACTCTTAATGAAGCCAGCCTATGTGCGGAGTTCACTCCCATCATGTACGACTTATACTGTGCGACGCCTGCCCATATGTGAGCTGTATACATTATAATGGAGGTGTTGATGCTGATTATCATTTTGCTTTCATTATCAACCTCCCCAAAACTTTGCATACTCTTGCCGTTTCTTCACTCGTTTTCCTCAGGTGTTCATTGAAGGTCAGCCTGTTGTCGAGTATAACACCAAGATATTTAATATAGGGACTGGATCTGTTTGTTTGTCCTTCTATTTCCAATTCAAGGTTGTCAACTTTCTTTCAGCTGCTTATTAAAACTGCCTCCGTCTTATGTCCGGCTAGTTTCAGTCCGGTCATATCTAGCCAGCATTTAATGCTCTGCATTTCTTGGAGGCAAATATTTTCCAGGTGATCTAGATGTTAAGCTACGGCCACTATCACCAAATCATTTGCGTAGCCAATGATTCTAACTCTTTCTGGTACATTGACTCTGAGCACTCTATCATACATGATATTCTATAACAGCGGACCTAATACAGATCCCTGAGGTACACCCGCTGTTATTTTATATTTCTGTGCTCCCTCATCTGTATCCTACAGCCGTCTTCTATCCGAGAGATCGTTTGCTAGTATACGCACCAAGTAGGGTAAGACTTGTAGATCGCGCAACGCTTCTAGAATCCGATTCCATTTCACCGAGTTAAACGCATTTTTAACATCTAGCGTCACCACCGCGCAATATTTTTTTGTACGACCTAGCCATCGTGCTCCAGCTATCGCATTGCGAGCGATGTCGCACACCACAGATAGTGCCTTACCGGTTGATCTACCTTTCCGGAATCCATACTGCGATACAGAGAGTCCCCTCAGTGGCAATTACTCGCTCAAGCAGTTTTCCTGTTGTGTCCAACATGCACAACGGACGATAAGACGACAGCCCCTCTAGATTCTTGACTCCTTTTGGTATAAGCACAAGCCGCTGCTTTTTCCATCGTTTAGGAAATTGTCCTGTTTGAAGGCAGGTTGTGAAGAGACTGCTGAAGACTTCCGGCTTTTTTGTTAAAGCAGTCTTCACTAAAGCGTTAGGGATACCATCCAGTCCCGGGGTCTTGTTTTTTTTGACAATCCTTGCAGCCAAGACCACCCCTTCAGTGGTCACGGGAGGTATCTCTCCTTCAGTGATACTCCACTCCTCTTGCACTCACAACACCTCATCACACTGCGGGAAGAGGACAGCAGCGATTCTGGCTATGTCAGCTTTACTTTTTTGCATTTGACTACTGTTGTGTAGTCTTTTGATGACTATCCTGTAGGCGCTGCCCCATGGGTTGTTATTTAATTCATCTCTTAGGGAGCAGAATGCGTCATATTTACTTTTGCGGAACTCATTCCTCAACTCCTTCCGTTTGTTGACGAATTCCGCATGTAACTGTGGGTAGGTGTTACGGTTTCTTGCTCTTTGTTGCAAGCGTCGTATTTTGTTGCAGTCCGATCCCACATGGGCGATTTCTGAGTTCCACCAAAACACGGGTTAGATTGCCCCTGCTGGTTGTCTTTGCCATGGCATAGATGCATCACATGCGAGAGTTAGCCACTTCATGACTTTTCCAGTCTGCCTGTTCGCATCGGCCTCTGCGTCAAACTTTTCGATTTGGTCTTCCAGTATATAATCGAGCAGTTCCGCATCGAGGTCCTTCTTTTTCTACCCATTTTTGTGGGCTTTCTTCGCCAATTTTCCAGTGATGAATCGCTTGTGTGGTAATATTTCGTACATCACGGCTTGATGGTCACTATGGGTGTAGGTGCCCAAAACTCGCCACTCCCTACTTCTTGCCAACATGGAGCTGGCAAATGTGATGTCAATTTTGGACCGGCCTCTCTTGTTTATGAAGGTGTCAACATCTGAAACATCGTGTGGGTGCGATGTGTTCTCGAAGCCTGCATCTCACCCATCCAACCCGTAGGAAACCTGTAGCCAGCAACATGGTAGCCTTTTCTCTTGGTGAGCGGATCATGGCAGACTGTGTGCCATCTGGTTTCCTTCTTAAACCCTTTACCGCTTCCTTTGCTTGTCGCGTTCAGCGCAGGGAACTCTATAGCGATCGCTATCAGGATTTCCTCCACAATGGTAACCTCATCTAAATCATGACACTCGACCGTGATTTCCTGTCACACTGTTTTCGCCTTAGCATCTTCCTTTAGTACTAGTTGTACCTTTGCTTTCAGTGTCTCGGTGTTGGCTTCTGGACGGCGTTTCAGTTCTAGCAGCAATTCCCTTTTGCTGTCTTTCGAACTTTATTCACGCTATTTCCGAGTTTACTTAGTTCGGGCTTGGCCTTCATGAGCTTCAATATATCCGCATATGTTTTTTCACGGGATTTGGATATTAGTATAGTGTCATTCAATATCGTCCTCATTAAGTTAATAAAAAAAATTAATTTTTTTTTCCTGGGCCTGACCGCTACTTTATTTTATTCTTTCGGTTACAAAAATGTAGAGGCACTTAGAGTAGGTTTTTCATCGTATTTATACTAGCTTAACAAGGAAAGCTCATCGCTGGTGGAATGATGCGAATGGAATTTTTCGGAGGTAAGGGTAATCTATGTTTAACATGGTTGGATTCGTGATTCATGTAGTCTATGTTTATCGTGGTTGGACTTGTGACTCATGTAGGCTATGCTTATCATGGTTTGATTTGCGACTAATGTAGAGTGCTAACTCGCCCGGGCGTTGCCTCTTTTTTTAATGTTGGCTTTTCCGGTGTAATTTTTTGGAGCCTCTTTACCCTTTAACCTCGCAACCGTCTTCTTTCCTTTTTGGGCAATTGTAAACCACGACTTGTCAGCGATCTGCCCCGGAACCCTGCTTATGGCTATGGGTGAGTTTCGGCCTAGTTGGATTTGCCAGTTTCCACCGCTTGCTTCATCCGGCGCAGATGGCTTATTTAGACGATTTTGCACTTCCTTATCACAGAAGCAACCAGTGATCTCGACCAACTCACGCACGCCATTATTAATATGCCTTTGTTTTTTTATTTTGATCGTCTTTGTTAACTTTGTGATCTGCTCCCCGAGGAACCATCATCACTTCTATTAGGATTTAGATACGCCTCGTCTTCATATCGCCACCATTAGTTCCCGCCATGAGTTTTTCAAAAAAATAAAAAACAAAAAAACGTTCATTTGCACAACTAAAATGCTGTAGGTTTTTTTTTTGGTATCGGTAGGAAGGTGGAAATCTTCAAAAGATACCTCTAGACCGATCCAGGCGCATGCCGGGTTTTTACCGATTAAACCACCTCCCGCCAGGCTCATATTCCCGTTGATCCCCACGGAACTTTCCTTTAGATATTCCATCGCGGGGCGGGACGGAGTTTACCAGTTACTCCGCTTGTCACATCGCAACTGCTGCATCATTTCACAGAGAATACCACTGGTTACGGACCATGCCTGTTTTGAACTAAGCATGTATTCTATTACTCCAGCCGGAGTAACTGTCCGTCTCGTGTGTCCCTCGAATCTCACGCACTCTGTGAGTACGTGTTCCGCATTCTCTATTTTGCCTTCGCAATACAAGCAGTATGGGTGATTCACATGCTTATACTTGTGCAAGTATTGCCGAAAGCATCCATGTCCTGATATTAGCTGAGTCAAGTAGTAATTCAGCTCGCCATGTTTTCTTTTCACCCATGTTTCTATATCAGGTATCATGGTGTGAGTCCATCTTCCCTTGGTGGAAGAATCCCACCTTCGTTGCCATTCTCTTAGGCTTCAGAGCTCTAATTGTGTCCGCATTCTCCAACGATTCTCTTGGGAGACCTTATGCCATGCAGCGTTTTCTTTAGCTGCAATATCAAGTGGTGTCCTCCCGGCCAAAACATTTATGGCATCTTCGGATACCGTTCGAAATGCACAACATACTCTTAGTGATGCTAGTCTAGCGCTGAGTTCACTCCCCTCATGTATGACTTATACTGCGCGGCTCCTGCCCATATGTGAGCTGCATACATTATAGTGGAGGTGTTGACACTGGTTATGAGTTTCCTTATGTGGGGCCGGGGTCCTCCAACATTGGGTAGCAGTCTCGCCAAAACTTTGCATACTCTTGCCGTTTTTTCACTCGTTTTCCTCGGGTGTTCCTTGAAGCTCAACCTGTTGTCGAGCATAACACCAAGATATTTAATATAGGGACTGGATCTGATTATTTGTCCTTCTATTTCCAAATCAAGGTGTTCAACTTTCCTGCGGCTGCTTATTAAAACTGCCTCCGTCTTATGTCCAGCTAGTTTCAGTCCTGCCATATCTAGCCAGCATTTAATGCTCTGGATTGCTTGGGAGCAAATATTCTCCAGGTCATCTAGATGTTTAGCGACGGCTACTATTGCCAAATCATCTGCGTACCCAATGATTCTAACCCCTTCTGGTACGTTGACTCTGAGCACACCATCTACATGATATTCCATAACAGCGGACCTAATACAGATCCCTGAGGTACACCCGCTGTTATTTTATATTCCTGTGGTCCCTCATCTGTGTCATAGAGCAGTCTTCTACCCGGGAGATAGTTTGCTAATATTCGCACCAAGTAGGGTGAGACTTGTAGATCGCCCAACGCTGTAGTGAAGACTGCTCTAACAAAAAAGCCAGAAGTCTTCACCACCTGCTTTCAAACAGGACAATTTCCTAAACGATGGAAAAAACAGCGGCTTGTGCTTATACCAAAAGGTGTCAAGAATCCAGAAGAGCCGTCGTCTTATCGCCCGTTGTGCATGCTGGGCACAACAGGAAAACTGCTTGAGCGAGTAATTGCCACTCGCCTGGAAGAATTCACTGAGGGAACATCGGAGCTCTCTGAATCGCAGTATGGGTTCCGGAAAGGTAGATCAACCGGAAAGGCACTATCTGTGGTGTGAGACATCGCTCGCAATGCAATAGCTGGAGCACGATGGCTAGGTGGTACCAAAAAATATTGCGCGGTGGTGACGCTTGATGTAAAAAATGCATTTAACTCGGTGTCTTGTTTTTTATAACCCCTGCAGCCAAGAGTACCTCTTCGGTGGTCACGGGAGGTATCTCTCCTTCAGTGATACTCCACTGCTCTTGCACTCTCAATACCTCAATACTATGCTGTAGGTGGGTACAACTGTCTGTCTGCCAATGCGAGCCCTGTTTGGTAGATAACAGAACTCACCTGTGAAATAACCCCTTTGTTGCTGTCGAGAGAGTACAGCTGTTGTGTACTTCTATAGGCCTGATCGCTGAAAATCCAATTTAGTAAGACAAAACTTACCATGTACTGGAAGAATCACTAAGGGGGCAATTGAAACTACGTCCGCACAAAAGTAAGGGGTCTACTTTGCTTTCTGTCACTTTTATATTATTGCTTTTTTTCCACTGATTGGGATCCACTTTGCCTTACTCAATTTTTTCTTTCGCTGATTGTTACGACTATCACTTTTTTAATTATGTTTTCTTTATTTATTTTATGGGCCTTTAAGAGTCGTGTGGGCTTGCAATCAGATTTTTTTTCTTCATTTTATTTTAAAACACTGCCAACCGCACTGCACTGTACTCGCGTATAAACCATTCTCAGCTTATCACCAAATTCAATATTTTTTTACGTGATAGCTATTTGCGGTGTCGTACTACTACCGTGTCGACTGTGTCCCTTTACGGTGAGATCCATGTGACTTTATGAATTTGTCTGTGCTTGAACATCGTACTTTTCACTACCAGGTCTTTTGATGCTGCGAACGCGATAATTCAAATTCCATTATGATTTGAAACGCCATGTAGGCTTTCTTTATCTATGGTTGGTTGGAAGATATCTCCCTTTTCAATTTTTGCGTTGAGGCCCCTGAGGAAGATTTTAACATCGGATGGTGAGATCCCATCAAATACTTCCTCTAGGGTCTCGTAGAACGTGCCCTTCGTTTCTTCGTCGGTAGATTCTCTAGGGGCGTGTACGTTTATAAGTACATAATTGCACCATGGGCCCTGTATTTTTATCACCGACCTTCATCATCGTCATCATCATCATCGGCACTACAAACGGGATCCGGTCTTGGCCTATTTTGGCACCGGTATCCGGTCCTTTGCCGCAAGGCTAATAACCTTGCTCGGAAAAACAAATTATTATGGAAAATTTAACAAGCCTCGAGACTTGCTAAATAAGGCCAAGACCGAATCCCGGTTGTAGTGCCGATGATGATGATGATGATGAGGATCCGGTCCTTATCCGAGACTTGTTAAATTGTCCATAATAATTTGTTTTTCCGGGCAAGGTTATTAGCCTTGCGATAACCTTTCTCAGGTTGCCGCTGCATGCATTGGTTCACTACTTGGCGGGTGCCAAAGTAGCTATCCAGGGGTGTCTCATGGAGACTGCATGTCAACTTGGATTGTACAGGGACAAGGATCGTCCTGGCCTTTACCGGGTTGAAAGCAGAGACTTTGCCTTGTATGTTCGCTCCCACTCCACCGGCACCGACATTCATCATCATCATCGTCATCGGCACTACAGCGGGGATGCGGTCTTGCCCTTATTTAACAACTCTCTCCACCTGTCCCGATTTCGAGCCGATGTCATCCAGTTTGGCACCGACATTCGGTCATTAATAAATCTCACATCTTTTACATAAGCGTAATCTTCTTGCTTATGGTGAAGCCGGTTCCGAGGTTATGTGTTTTGGTACCTCCGCACGCCAGTGTGAACCCGTTGGTTTCGATTACTTGATGTGGGAGTCGGACTTCCTGAAACGCGACGATGTCCATTTTATATTGTTTCGCGTTCTCTACGATCGTCTGTCTATCGCGCCTGGTTTATATAACTTTCGAACATTCCACGTCCCGGCGCGTATATCCCGCTTTTTCCGTTTTTTCGTACGTCTTTGTTTTGCCAAGTCGGTGTTTTCTTGATGATTTGTTCCCTTATGGTAGTACCGGCTCATCACACCTACACCTACCGGGTTTTTCGTGGGATTGTTTTGTCTATATTGGTCATTCATTTCTATTCACACGAGTCTTGGGGTTTCAAAAAGTCCACCATATCAGACCCCCGTTTTGAAATGGTAAGGTCTACTTACTGCTCTGATTCGACGCGGTGTCAGAGAGGCGCCGTTATAATACAGCCGGTATACCCCTGGCTGCAAACCATTCAATGGGCACGGTGACGCGTAACACCCTGGATTAGGAGTGGCAGATCTTTGTGTGTTACTCCTCGCTAGTCTGTCTGACATGGGTGGCCCTACTGGAAGCACATGCTTCCGCCAGCATGGCCTAAGTGTTTCATTGTGATTTAAGCCCCCGCACCACGTCAGGTTTTCTACCAAGCGGGGGAAATAAAGATAACAAAACAAATTTAATAATAATAATAAAAAAAAACAAAATCTTTAGTAACAATAAAAATTGAATAACAACAAAAATAAAAATAAAAACAAACTATTTAATACCTAAACGGAGTTAGTAATGTCAGTTATACAATATTTATACTATTATGTGTGACAATAAATGATAAAATAATTTACTAATATTTTATGCAATTTGATGATAAAACATACATAAAAATAATGGAAATTATTATAAAATTTACTTGAATAACAAAATATAAATGACAACACATCTCGTAATAATAAAACAAATTCATTTTGTAATAATACACAAACTACTAAATAGATAAATATAATTATAAAATAAATGCACTTATGAAGATTGTTTATACTTATAATAATAAATTATTTATACGTATAATAATAAATTTTAGTGCAACTGAGTAATTTAGTTATTCGCATACACAGAAATAAAAGCACCAAGTAGCATTGATGGACGATAAGAAAATCATAACAAATTATATACAAATTCCAATTAATATAACAAAAATCCGCTAGATGTAATTATAATGATAATTTTAAATAAATGAAAAAGCTTTCAAATTATTTGTGATTTCAAAAAAAAAACTTCTGGCAATAATAATATATAGATTATAAATTTTTAAATTTAGTGTTTACATTATTTCAAATCCCAATAATATAATAAGTGCAGCGAATAATTGTGTGGTGAGAAATTCTAAGGTGTATCTCATTTTAATTTGCTTTTTTATTAGACTGTACAACATTTAAAAAAACGAACATGTTTGTTGTACGGAAAATATTTAAAAACGGGACCACACGAGTTCTTAGAAATAATGTTTGCCTAATATAAATTTGTATATATAAATATTATAATGTTTTCTCAAGGTGTACAATATGTGAAAAGCATATTTAAACACAAACCCCACAAGTCGTTTCTATCCTAATGTAGGATTGTTCTATTGTTTTATATTTCTTTTAATAGCATAAAATCACTCGATACCACAGTGTTTTCGAATGAAGTACTATTCCACTCATGTGTACAAGTTGTTGTTTTGACAAATTAACGATATTTCTGGCGAAATATGTTTATGAATCCATCCTGATACGTTTTGCTTACCCATATATATGCATTTAACCAGGGTGATTTTATTATATGCATTTCTACATTCTTATTAATAAATAGGAATGTTAAAAATGCCTGTATTAAACCGTTTATCTCCCATAGAAGAGTTTTTTTTAAAAACATACAGTGTTTATTTGACCAATAATACATTCTACAGCTAACTTATAATTCTGGTGATACAATTGTTTACATGTGTACATTACACATTTTTCAAACATAATTGTATCTGTGAATAACTATTTGAGTATTATAGTTTTTAGTATTCATGGTCTTCCTGGAAAAGTTCAGAAAACCACGATTTTTATTATTTAATTTAATCTAGTCTAATACTTAACTTAATCTAATTCAATCTACCTTAACGTAATTAATATTATAATAAGTTAAACAGGTAAGGTGAGTTAGAGAATATAGGGATTGATGGTTAAGGAGGTAGGTTGGCGTGGGATATGGTCAGTTAGTGGTCTCGGGTGGGGTAACACTTTCCGGTTGTTCATTAAAACCCAGAATGTTGGAGAATGGTTGTATGTTACAGTATTTGAACTGATTGTTATGGTACACTACCTCTTTGGAGTGATTAATCAATCTTCCAGACGTGAATAGAGTTCTGGAGTGGAGGCAGTTCAGGTAGTGAGCCCTGTCATCTATAGGATTTGATAGGGCTGTAGTTATAATGGTGTTGTGATTATTTGGGAGAATTTCAATAAGCGTATAAGA
The DNA here is from genome assembly GCA_963931805.1 of Microdon myrmicae. Lineage (NCBI taxonomy): Eukaryota > Metazoa > Arthropoda > Insecta > Diptera > Syrphidae > Microdon > Microdon myrmicae. The sequence goes on from OZ007500.1 coordinate 89,327,756, forward strand.
AGCGTCTATCGAGACGGTCAATTTTAGCGGCATTGTACAGTAAGCTTGTGGCGGTTCTTTAAGCTATTTCCAAAGAACCACCCATTCCTTTTAAATTACCCTGCTCACACTCACCTCAAGTCTTCCTACTTACCTGCAATTTTGGGCAGCGTAAGCTCTCAGCAGCATTTTTCATACCTGAAAATTAAACCCCAGCAGGCATGCACATCAAACAAGTTATTTCATTCATATTAGATGAACCGTGCCAGACAATCGGCGCGGCTTGTCAGCAATTATAAAAGATAAATACTCGCTGGCCAGCGTAATTGTTGACACAGCTGTAGCCGGTATTCTTGCTACGGTTCATGAGTGAATATTGCCCAATCCCAAGGTTCGCTACAGTTGCGACCAATTTCCTTTATCGGTTATCTACCGATCACGGGATTTGGGCACGAATATGATTGACGTAGACAATCATACCCATGATCATGTCCAATGATTCGTTGTCTAAACAACGACCAGCCACTATTCTCACGCTGGCTATTCTAAACGAAATGCTTCTGTGTACTCTACGTAAACAGAAGAAATAAATTTTGCCTGCATGCCAGTTTCCCGTGCATTACCCAATGCCTAAAATAAACATGCACCCAAATCGATCTCCTATCGTATGACGGAAATACACCCAACCGGTGTACGCACCGATCATCATATTTGATCCTTTTTCCTTTCCTGCGCCCTGCGAGTGTTTGGGTGTCTTTCTTGAAAAGGAAAGATTGTTGTTCCCCTGCGATGACATGCGTGAAAACTCATCGCAATCACCAGAGGCTGGGTCAACGTCGCCCAGCTCGAGGAGTCAGATTTCATTATTCGTGGTGTGCGCACGTGCAATAGAAAAGTCGAGGCCGTTGCTCTATCTGAGTCGGGAGAATACGATAACTTATGTGTTCGATTGATGTGTAAATACACCTCTTGTGAGAAGGCCGTGTAGTGTTTTCTGTTTGTTATTGTTCGCCGCGTCAACCCGCGCTGAATTTTCCAGTTGACTTAACTTGATTAAAACGCAAATCGGTTGTGACAGTGGTAAAAAGAAAAAAAACATTGTAACAAAATATCTAGAAGAAAAACAAATCTCTCTTTGCTGACAGAACCAACCTAAAACGAAGTGGATTATACTAAACTCGAAAGTGTTAAGTAACCAAGAACAATAAAGAACCGATGTACAACCAAACAGCTTCACCAGTGTTTTACTACTTGATATTTTCCTATCTTCTCTCGTGTGTTTAGTGATTTGTCTTTTCCTTGGAGGAGTTTCAGTGAACAATCTGTGGTGTTGTGCTCAGCCTGCGTCCGTGCTAACGCCCAGCAAAATACCCACAAGCTGCTATTGTAATATTCGTAAGAGTTGGGTTGCCGGTTGAGGACAGTGAGTAGCCTGAAGCATTTTGTGCGTAGCTTCTCTATTTGGGCGGGTGTTATATGATGCCACCGTTTTTTTTTTTCGGTTTCGGTAGGAAGATGGAAATTTTCAAAAGATACCTCTGGACATATACAGAGGCATGCCGGATTTGTACCGACTAAAACCACCTCCCGCCAGGCACATATTCCCGTTGGTCCCCGCGAAACCTTCTTTTAGATATACCATCGCGGGGCGGGACGGAGTTTAAATGTTCCTCCGCTCGTCGCATCGCAACTTGCACACCATGCCACACATAATATAAATTCCCACGGACCATGTCTGTTTGGAACTGACCATATATTCTACTACCCCTACCGGAGTAACTGTCCGTCTCATATGTTAGGCGATTGGGAGAGAAAAGAATTTATGTTGACCATGACTTCCCTGCCAGAGAGGTAATAAGCGAGAAATTTGGTGGTGTGGGTGTTTAATCCAAATATGTAGTTCAGCTTGTAAACCAGTGCTGAGATCCAAACAGAGTCGAATGTTTTAGATGAGTAGGGCGTAGGGCTTTGCCCAGTGACCAGGGGGTTAGAATATACTCAAAGCTAGGCCGGCTTGTCGTGAGAGGTGACTAAACACCGAGTGGTAGGTTGGGTCCCAACGCCCTGAAACGGTCGGGAGAAATCCCTGCCCATCTGGGCTCAGCACCTGTGTAAGGAGTCGTTCACATCATGTGAAGATATCAAAAATTGGATATATTTATAGATGGCTTGCTGCGATGAAGCGTTCTTCTGAATCGGTACCCGTATGCTGCCAGAAAGATGGGGAAATAGCGATGGCCTTGTGAGTAGGGCATTAGAATGTACGCACAGCTAGGCCGGCTTGAGGTAAAAGGCGATTAAATGCCGTGTGGTAGGTGGGGTCCCAACACCCCGTCGCCCGGTCAGATACTACCCCAGCAATCTATAGGCTCTGTGAAATGGTCGGGAGAAATCCCTGGGCATCTTTCGGAGCTTGGCTGATGGACCGGTTCGAGACAAGGTTGGTTTAGGTGGTAGTCGTTCCCAAGGTGAGATACCACCCCTTCCCGCTGTACAATCCGCGATATCGTCGAGAGAAATCTTTGACTATGTTTCGGATGTATAGCTAATGGCCCGGGCTGACACGGAGATAAGACATGATGGTACCTTATGAGATAGAGAATTCTGAAGGTAAACTAGTTTCCCGTTCGGATCTCCAGCGGGGACTATGACAGAGGGAACATCATGCAAATATTATGATAATTAACCGAACCACCAATATTTGCAAACAGCGAAATCTGAGATCCTTGCCGTAACTGAGACCCATGTAGATTCGTAAACTGTTTCGACATATGTTCGTTGCTCACGATACGACTAACATTCGAGATTCCATTTTAAGGGCATAGTCTGTGTCTTCACGCGGTCCGATCTGGGTTGCCAGAGAGTGAATGTGTTGGAACTTGGACATCATGTGGTTGAAGGTCGTGCTGAGGAATTCTGTTTAATTTCTTTGTTGTCTTTACCGCTCCCCGAATAACGATCGACCGGCGACATTTTTCGAACATCTTTCACGTACCGTCGACTGGGTATAGCTCAACCACCTGGCTTCTAGTATTGTCGTCCTTGGCGGTTTTAATGTACACAATTCCGGCTGGTTGGTACATTCCAACAGAACCGACGAGGATGGGAGGCTGGCGGAGATGTTTGCTGTTAACCGCAATTTGACTCAACTTGTGGAGGAACCTACGCAAGTGCCGGATACCAGAGGTGATTGTGCCAACACCCTCAATGTTTTTGATATCCGAGCTGAGCATTTATACCGTAGAGGTTACTGTGCCAGTGGGAAACTCAAATCACTGCTTGGTATCGGTCGCACAACCACTTGCGTTTCAAACGAATAACCGACCTAACCAGCTTCGACATGTGTGGTGGTATGCGGCTGCTAACTGGGACGATTTGCGAGATTTCTTCGCATACTTTCATTGGTCGGGGGTGTGCTTTGGAGACTCCGATGTTGACGCATGCGCGAAGTCGGTCACGGAGATTATTCTTTTCGTGGTGGAGATCTACGTTCAATATTCCATCAAACGAAGTTCATCTGATAAACCTTGGTTTGAATAAAAATGCGAGCAGGTTACAGCGGCAAAAAATAAAGCTTTTAAACAACGGCGCTCCAATCCCACCGGTGTTACCAGAACGAATTTTGTTAGAATCAGAAACATGTACAACTAAGCGATTGATACCGCGAAGAAGGCTTACAACGACAGAGTGACCAATAAACTCATTGAGTACTCAACTCGTGCGCATCCCTTTTGGTCAATGACAAGGGCTGCCAACAGTAACTTCGCTTCCTCCCCTTTTCCTCAGTTGATGACAGGTAGCGGGACATTAGTCACAAATTCAAAAGATAAACCTAATGTGTTCGCGAATTCAAATCTCGATGTTAGTCTTTTGGAGCCACCTGTGATCGCACCAGTACGGTCTTCGATGCGGGATCTAGAGTTCCGCCCGCGTACTATTAAACACATTCTACGTTGACTGGACTGTAGGAAGACAACCGGTCCGGGGGGAACACCAGCAATAGTCTTTAAGAAGTGTGCTCTCGAACTATCAACGGTTCTTGAACGACTCTTTCGCTTATCATATGCACGGAGGACATTTCCTACCTGCTGGAAAGTCGCTCGAGTTTAGCCAACCTCAAAGATGGGAAAAAAGTGTCTCCCACAAAATTACCGGCCAATAGCATTACTGTCTATGTTATTTAAGGTGATGGAAGAGGCTAAATTCCGACCTCTACTGTCAACAATAGGAACGTTTTAGGCTCGCGATGACCTAGTATTGGACAACAAGAAAGGTGATGCGTTCCATCAGAACAAGGCCACTCCACACGTGCCTATAATGACTCCTACCGAAACCAAAAAAAAACTCCCTTAGAAACGCCAGGAGTTGAGAAGTTTTGATGTATACACCCTATAGTCCGGATCTAAAATAAGTGATATCACATTTTTTATCATTGCCTATTTTCTCAGTCTAAGCCATTGGCATCAGGAGGAGATTATGAGAGCCGTTTAGTCGAAGTTTACGTCTATAAGGATCAAGGCTTTTATGAAAGAGGCATTACGAAAAATGATACCAAATTATAGATCAAAACGATCCACATTGACCCCAAAATGAACAATCCAAACCGTGCTAAAAGGAACCTCGAAATAAATTATGGATTTCCCCAAACTAATATCTATTACAAAACTCAGTATCAATGCTGTAGCTAAGAAACAGCTAACTATCTTCCACTCATAGGTGGCTTTAATGGGAACTGGCCGTCTGAAATTCGCTCAACAGTTCAGAGGATTGTTCAAAACTTTAGTGAAGGCTTCGCTTCAACTAATTACGGAGGTAGGTCAATAAGTCCTTAGACTCTAGCCGAAAGCCTTAGTTGCTAGTGCTACTAGATTTAAGTTACTATGTAATTTACTTACATTGTAATAAATAATAAATAAAAAAAAAAAAGTCCTTAGAAATGCCTACGATGGCGCTCGTAGGATCGCTAATGTTCTGTTTTTAGTAAGCATCATTCCTCACTTGGTATCTGTCAATTTTCGATTTGTTTCATGTTTCACTTTTGCATCATAAATTGCTTATGAAAAAAAATATCTGCGAGATGGGTTCCGCATTTGTTCTCAGCTGAGAACTTCTGGAGCGCATGCGTCGCAACCCAGATGAGTTTCCGTAGACGAAATTACGCAGATTAGTAACTGTAGATGAAACATGGATACACGACTACACTCCCGCGATGAAAGAACAGTCAAAACAGTGGATTGTTGAAGACGAACGGCTTCCAAAGGAGGCAAAGACGGCGAAATCAGCTGGAAAGCTAGTGTCTTTTGAGATGCAAAGGGACAGACGCTAACTGGACCGTATCACGCGTCATTATTAGGTCAGCCATATGAGAAACACCCACCGACTTTCCTAGCCTCCGCAGCCTGTTCGTTAAGTTTCATAAAAATCGCGATATGCTCCCTAATAAGGTGCTAAAAGATCTCTCGGCATTTCGCCAATATATCGACAACAAAATGACCTATCTCAATAATGGCAAGCACTTTTGACCCTAATCAGTCGCCCTCTCACCCCCCCCCCCCCCCCTATCATCTCAATACCCCCAATACGCCCCCCCTAACCGTCTACTATCAGAATGTTACAGGTCTCCGCTCCAAAACACATTCGACTCTGGAAAAGGCACATTCCCTCCCCTTCGACATATACGCTCTGACTGAGACCAACCTTATCCCTAGTATTAATGGTCTTGAACTATTGCCTCCCTCCTTCAATGTTTTCGCGATGATAACGCTCATCGAGAAGATCCCAATTCCCCATGCCGTGGAGTGCTGCTTGCCACTCATAACAAACTCGCTTCGTCTCTAATTGCCATCTCTTCTTGTCCGGATCTTGACTACGTCGCAATAAAAATCGACAAGCTCCCTAAGTCTCATTTAATTATCTGCTTCTATATATCTCCTTCGCGACCCAGCGTGTCATACGAACTCGTAATAGAAGCGGTAGATAACCTAACCGAGTTAAGCACCTCAATAGACAATATCGTCGTTCTTGGCGATTTTGACCTCCCCCATCTCCAATGGACGTTGGCTGACGAACAAGCCTTCTACGTCTCAAACCCCACTAGCTCCAAGGAACGTATTTTTATAAACGGTCTCACCGACTCATGTCTCCATCAAGTAAGCAATGTCCCAAATCTTATGGGGAGACAACTGGACCTCGTGTTCACAACGGACCCACACAAGTCCTCAGTTGCCCCTAGTCCACACGCCCTCTCTACCATTGATAATTACCACCCCCCGCTGCTCTTATCCATATATTTTGATCATGAAACCCAGCCTTCTCTACCTCATGACAGATTTTCCTACAACTTCCACAAAGCTAACTTCCGCCTTTTAAATAAGCATCTTAGCAAAACATCGTTTCGCTTTGATCATTTGGGGGTAGAAGAAGCTACTGTCACCTGGGGGTAGAAGAAGCTACTGGCCGTCACCTTATATATCCATGGTACAATCGCACACTCCGCGCTCTTAGGACCAAGAGAAATAACTTGTGGAACATTTACCTCAAAACGCGTTCGTTCCAAAACTACTCCAACTATCTCGGTTCCTTTTACAAATTTTCCGAGCTCTACAACTCTCCCTACACCAACTACCTCACAAAAACACCATCTAATTTGATCAATGACCCCAAATCTTTTGTCCACTTCATAAACTACAAACGTAAATCCGACGCCTATCCTAACTCCCTTTCTTATGGCGCGACTACTTCAACCGACCCCCTAACTACTGCCAATCTATTCGCTACGTTTTTCGATAAATCCTTCACAGACATCTCCTTCGAACCCAATCCGTCTCACTTCAAAGATTTGCCCGAATTATCCCCCGGCCCCTTCACGCCTCAAATTATTCAGCGTCACGTAGTTGAGGAGAAATTAAACTTACTCAAAGACGAGTTCAGCCCTGGGCCTGATGGACTCCCGGCTGTATTTTTAAAGAAATGTTCCACTTCTCTTTCCCTCCCGATATCAATGATATTCAATCTATCCTTTTCACAAGGGATCTTCCCTAGTATTTGGAAATCCTCCTATGTCACCCCCATACGTAAAAAGGCACCTAAAACGATAGAAGCAACTACCGTCCCATCGCCAAACTGTCTTATATCTCCAAACTGTTTGAAGGAATTCTTTACAACGCCTTATCTTTCCGTTGTAAATCCATCCTCTCATCCAACCAGCATGGTTTTGTGGGGTAAGTAGTCGGGGCGTCAGCATGGACGCGAGTTTTACTACCAACCCACCATTCACTTAATGTTCCACCGAATACAAACCGAACAAAACTCCGCCACTTTTCGTTCGCAACAAGGAAAGCCAAACACACGAGATTTGTAAGGTATTTTTATTGTTCTCGATAATTGTGTTTATTGTTACGAAACAAAAAAAAACTTGAAAAATTAACTTGATGAAATTAATACTTAACGAAATTACTTTTACCCGATTACTTGCAATTAATCACTTAAACCTGAATTAAAATAGGTACTCCACGGTGCATCAACTCGACTTCACTTTACACACGGCGGCTTACACCCCCGTGTGATCGCGGTGGTTACTGGGCGACTTCCAATGTGCGCACGCTGAAGGTTGTGATAAGACTCAGCGATAATTATCTCATGCAGAGATCACTCGCTAATCCTCATCATGGTGGTATGTGTGCATGGTCCTTTCATGGATGAAAAACGAACCTAGAACAAGGAAAGGGAATAAAGAGCATTCATGGGATACGATTTCGGTAAAGCAAACAAAACCGAAATCGTCGGATGCATGTGCGTCGCAGCTAAACAAAGAGAAAACGTTTTAGCTAGGTTACTGGGAAATGGTGTTTATGGCATCGCTGGTAAGGGTACGTATTGAATTCCTATTTGCATTGTTTATGCAGTAGGATTTAATTAATGCCAAGTGACGCGGATGGCTATTTGCTTTGGTTTGCACATTGTGCGAGTCAGAGAATTTTATTGCTGGGAGAAAAACGTCGCCAACTAAATGTATACATAAAGAAAGTTATCGTATACATGAACGAAGCTGGGAATAGGCGACGCAATGATAATTATCCCTGGCTGGAATGGTTACATGATATGTGAACCGAGGGTTTTTCTTTTCAGGATAATTTATGATAAGGAAAGTAAGAACTCTTACAGCTGATTTGTAAGCGAAGGAATGCTTGAAAAGGTAAGAATTCTTTTGCAGGTACTTTTGGGTTATAATAATTGGGACTATTTGATGCGTGAAGCATTTAAGATGCTAATGCGAATTGCATTAGCGAACGCTTATGCAGACTGGGTTGTGGTTATGGGGGTTTTTTCAGGAAGGCGAGCCGTGGGACTTGGCGGAACCGCCACAGTTTCCTCCCGGGCAGGTCGGCCACAACGAATCTGATCGAGTTCTCATCCCATACTCTCCGTGCCCTAGATAATGGCAACGAAGTGGATGTAATCAGCACCGGTTTCGGAAGGCCGTTGACAAAATCTCCCATAATCTCATCCTTTTTAAGCTGTCCTCCCTAGGTTTCGAACCCCTATTGATCAAGTGGTTATCTTCTTATCTGAAAGATCGATCCTACCGTGTCAAATTCAGATCCTCCCTGTCCAATCCTTTTCTTCCCACGTCAGGGGTTCCGCAAGGCAGCCATCTAGGTCCCCTCCTTTTTATTCTTACCATCAATGATGTTGATTCCATTATTAAATACTCATCCATCTCCCTCTATGCGGACGACCCCAAACTCTACAAAACGATCATCTCTCCTCTCGACTCCTCAGTTCTCCAAACGGACCTCGACAGCTTCTCAACTTGGTGCCATAATAACTGCCTTGAACTCAACGTTGTCAAATGTCACTCCATCACCTTCTCCCACAAACGTCCCCCTGCCCCCACGCTCCTACTTCCTGCTAAACCAGCAAATATCATCTGTACCCTCGATACGCGACCTCGGGATCTTATTTGACAGGGAGCTTAGCTCCACCCCGCATATTGATGATATTAGTCTTAAGGCCAACTCTGTCCTTGGGTTTGTGAAACGCTGGTATAAAGAATTCTCTAATCCTTACGTTTCCCGTTGTCTCTAAAGAGCCTTCGTCCGCACCCTTCTTGAATACGCCAGTCAGGTCTGGTCCCCACACTACTCGTCCCATGTACGCAGAATCGAAAGCGTGCAACGTCGTTTTTTGCGTTTTGCCCTCCGCGGCCTTAACTGGGCGAATCCTCGGATTCTCCCCCCATACCTAAGCCGGCTCCATCTGATCATCTTCAATACACTTGAGGAGCGCAGAACTCATGCCGATATCCTTTTCGTCCACCGTCTCCTTTCAGGCACAATCAACTGCCCAAGTTTGCTCTCCATCATTTCACTTCACACTAACCCCCGTAACCTGCGAAACCCTCATCTCTTCTATCAGCCCACCCACCACACTTCTTACGGCTCTAATGAACCCATCTCGTGAATGCTACGGTGGGCAAACTCCTACCCTACCCCCTTCGATTTCAACTTTACCTCTACTGCTCTTAAACTACATCTCCTCTCTTTCCCCTCCTCACCACGCCCACTCCCCTTCTACACTCTTACATCCTGTACTAAGCGAGGTGAATGAATGAGTGATAATTAATGGATAAACCCAGTAACCAACTCGCCAAACATACATTCTTTTTAATCATAGTTTATATATATAAGTTGGCGCAAGGCTAATAACCTTGCCCGGAAAAACAAATTATTATGGAAAATTTAACAAGCTTCAGACTTGTTAAATAAGGCCAAGACCGGATCCCGGTTGTAGTGCCGATGATGATGATGATATATATAAGAATAGTTTTAAGATAGTTAAGCTTTATCGCTTGTACTAAGCTGAATGTATGAGGGTTCTGCCCTCACTAAACACTAAACACTAAATAAAAGAAACTCGTCCATTTTCTAAAGACTTATTGACCTGCCCTTGTATTTATCTTATAAGGGGCTCGTGGGACCGTCACAGACTCCAAACGCAAGCTAAGACTGCCTGACTTAATACCCCCGAATATGATAAGAAATTACTCGAAATTTCTAATGTTTAAGGGACACAATTGAACTGTGAAAAAGATGGACCAGGAATTGGCACTTGTTCTACACTCAGGTTTATCACGATATTGTCATGAATAACTTTCTTAATAGATTCAAATCATAAATAAAACTGAGTAATTAAAACTGCTACCGATGCCCAAAACACCCTATACTGAGGAATCGGAGGTTGGCCGCGGTTCAATACTTCAGGGTTATTAAAAGCCGCTTTTAAGGACTCTGGTATATTGGCGGATATCTGTAAAACGTGGACATAATCCGCGATAGCTTAGAAAGTTTTCAGAAGGAGATGCGATGCGTGTAACATTCTCACAAACAAAATAGTGTAATAGAGTACGTCCGAAGACCGGCCTCCTATAAATAAATACAGTCAAATGATGAAATCAATAAACCCAGTCTAAAAATACGGTCCACTATTGTTCTCATTCAACAGAACATACTCTAGTCCTTCATTAAGTACTCGGTCTTTTGTTATGCTTCATAAAAATTCTCTCCCTCGTACGATGACAATTAAGCAATATGAGCGACAGTTTTTCTTTCCGCCAAACAATGACATTGCTTCACTCGGTGAAGGCGCAAAGACGACGTCTCTTCAAAACCTAAAACAAGAACAAGATAATAATAATGACAATAAATACAAGATACGTGTTATGAGAATATTTTTGCCTGTGCTGGCAACTATAGGTAGAGGTATCTGGATCCATCGAACTCATCCTTATCTACATCCCTCAGGCTCGTGAATTTTTTGTGTGCATAGCGTATTAAAAGAAGCCTGCGATATTGTGTCATGCCAACCACAAAACCTGCCGATACACATGCATAAAAGATACACAAGGAACAATATGAGGAACAGTTAAGACAGAACGAACCAAACACAAAGAAAAAAAAACGAAGGCGAAAATTCGTAACGAATTTTAGGTGATGAACAACTCGCCTGAAACGCATCACCCGTCCAAAAAAAAGTGAAATTTGAAGCTGTGCTAGCGCATTAAAGGGTCTCAAATTTATCGCTTCAAAATCCCCTTAGCTCCACAGTCATAAACATTTTCCGAGGAATCATAAACGCTGACATGCGCCTTCTATGGCCATTCATAAAATTACGAGTAATTTGCATTTAAATACAAAAAACGAGTAAGACCCTCCTGTATAGAGTCGCGTGACCCATTTGCTTCCTTTGGTATCTTGGGCGTCTTTGGTGTCTTAGGCGACTTTGACGTCTTCGGTGTCTTTGGCATCTTTGACGATATTGGAATCTTCGAAGGCTTTGGAAGTTTTGGAGTGTTTGATGTGTTTGGTGCGTTTGGTGTGGAGATCTGTGGTGTCTTTTGGGCTCATCGGCTGTTCATTTCGCTAAGCTGCTTGAATAATTGAACCCGTGATGACAACACTTCGTCTCTTTGGACATGACGTTAGTTTATGACCAATGCAATTCCGTAGCCGTGACAAATAGGATCCAGTCAGAGGGTGTGTATATATAATGTGCTCAAAAACAGCCGCATGATTAGTAATTATGTCCTGAGTTAAGAAGTTCACGCTGCCTTGGATCTTTCGCTTCCTCCTATGTCCTTTCATCTTGTTCACTAACACACATCTAACGCATCCTGCGCTGGTATATTTATAAATACATTCCATGTCTAGGATTGCAAATGTGTGGATGGTGGTGTTGCATCACAATTTTACGCTCAATGAATATCGTAATTGATCCAATAAGGGCTTCCGTAATCGGAGAACAGCCGGTGGACAATTCACCGCTTAAATGGTGCGAAACGAGCGACGAACAAAATTGATTTGTGCACCACTCATTCCTGCATCCACCCGTGGATGCTGTACATCGATGAAGCGACAAGCGGAAGGAAGTTCTTGTTATGGTAACATTATCCACACAGATCGTGGTCCTGGGGATAATTATAAAAGCAACAATGAAGGCATTAAAACACAGCCGTCAGCGATAAAGAAGTTGCTACGCATAGTAGGGTTCGATACACCACTTGGTTACTACAACATTTCTGGGATCCTGCAGCGCTTACATGTCGTGTCGCAACAAAGGACATTAACGACCACAACATACTCATGTCATGGTCATAATCATCACGAACTACAGATTCTGAAGAGTTGGGATTCTTTGTGAAGCTGTTAAATACTTAACGCCATATTTACCCGTTAGGCTCCCTCACTGTGACCTTCATTTGAATGGAAGATTAGTCTAGATGTACTTTTCTGATGGTCGTTAAATTTAAACAACGTTTTACAACTTCACATTTGCATGGGGCATAAAATTTATGTCGGATACAGTGAATACGACGATCGGTCCTCTGAGTGCACATTTTGGATCCATGCGTCCTTCACAATTGGCTTCGATAACTGAAAGACGGCAACACAGTGTTAAATTTAATGTCATGTAGTCATGCACTAATGAGCGTGTAAGGTGCTTACCAACAATAGTAACAATAGATAACTGCGCTCGAGGAATTCATTCATAGTGTCTAGGGCCGACAGAAAACGGCGCCGTTTTATATTTTCACCAGTTTTTGAGTACATCGCAAAAGTATCTGCCACACCGGATCATCAACTACAATTAAACTCACAGACATTTCCAGACTGTAATTTCAGAGGAAAGATATCGAAATAGCAGGACACACAGGAGTAATTTTGATGAACTGTGATCTATTACAAGTATCCATAAGTGATCAATCGTTTTTTTTTAATATACAGTGAGGACCTTAACTGTACGCATAGTTTCAACATGCAGTAAAAAAATAATTGTGGAACTTAGAAATGTCTTATTTATATCTTTAGAAACTAGGAAAGAGGAAATTTTAACTGTATTGGATTTTTAAAAATCTTGTTGTCCAAGTGACTTCCGTCAGCTAGTTAACATTGTTCAAGTCGCAATTTCATATTATCAAAAACACGTTAACAAGTTTGCAAAAAGTAGGTTAAGTGGTTTGAAGAAGATGCCGAGGTACACTGAACCGGCGGTATCCTACAGCGGAACGGGTACTCGACTCAGCGAATCCTCTGCTCAAGGCAGCGATTCCTTCATACCATCCCCTAAGAGACTCGGTGGAATGGACTACTGATTTACAGAATTTGATTTAGATGCACCCACAGACAAGACGCAGAGTAAGGTGCAGGCTGTTGCAAATTATTTGTTGCACAATAAAATATAAAACAATGATGGGTGTACTCACGGATTATCGGCTGCACAAGAAAACCTTTCTCGATGTTATATGTGATATCGGATCCGATGGTCGAACGTGGAAGGAGAGCGCACAGGACAGGGAACAATGGCGGAGTCGAGTCGGTGAGGTCATGAACTTTCGGGTTCCTACTGGCCAATAAATAGAAATAGAATATGTGATATTCAAGCCATCGAAACACTAGACGAGCACAATTAATCCAAGTTAAGAACTGCAGTGGTTGATTTAGATACTTCCTCTGGTTTACTGGTTGATTGGTACTTCCCAGAAAATCGAATCTGAAGATGTTCTACTGTCAGAGTTGTAACACAAAAAGTTTGCACTGTTTAAAGAGTTTTTATTTAAACAATTGCCCGAATTATATTATGTAATGATAAATAATGTGGTTTTATCTACCACATCAAATACACATCGTGAGGAGTACACAAGAATGGTTCGTTTTGAAAACCACTTGTAACACATTCCTCAGATCTTTTCATTCTTTCTATTGTGTTCTTTATCAGCTAAATAGTCGTATGTATACAGTTTTGAGTTCAATATTTGTATATATATAAATTCAGTGTATATCAATTAAACTATACAAACATTTTCACTGTCAACTTATTTACTATAACGTTGCATTGTTTAAAGCGTTTTTATTTAAACACGTTTTCAATAATGTTGTTTTTGTGACGAAAACTAATCCGCTTCCATATCGATCGGCGTAATTCATATATTTATATTTTTATATAATTTGTTATATATATATATATATATATATATATATATATATATATATATATATATAGTGTATTGATCAGTCATATTATTGGATCACTCTGGGATTTCTAATGGTCCGCCATGTCAGACCCCCGTTTTGTTATGGTAAGGTCTGCTTACTGCTCTGATTCGAATCGATGCCAGGAGGCGCCGTTATAATACAGCCCGTATGCCCCTGGCTGCAAACCATCCAATGGGCACGGTGACGCGTAACACCCTGGATTAGGGGCGGTAGATCTTTGTGTGTTACTCCTCGCTAGCCTGTCTGACATGGGCGGCCCTACTGGAAGCGTATGCTTCCGTCAGCATAGCCTGAGTGATTCATCGTGGTTTAAACCCCCGCACCACGTCAAGGTTTCTACCAAGCGGGGGGCATTCTAGAGAATGAGAGCAGTGAGAAAGAGGAAGCTAATAGTATGGACACTAAATAGACATCGATCAGAGACACAATCAAACTAACAGCCCAAGAGGTATTAGGATTTAAGAAAACAATTAAGTCCAAACCTTGGTTTGACGATGAGTGCAGGGCGAAGATCGAGGAACGTAAACGCCGCAGAGCGATTCATTTAGAAAGATATGATGAAGTCAACGCAGAAAGAAACGCGACGATTCGGAGAGAGACAATTAGACTCTTCAAACGCAAAAAACGCGAATGGGAGAAGACTCGGATCGAAAAAATCCTAGAAAATTCTAGGACAAAGAACATCAGAGTATGTATACCGGGATAAATTCAATTAGAAATGGCTACCGAGGGAGAGTCAAAATAATTCGAGACTCAAACGGCTGTCTGGTCACAGAAATAAACAATATCGTGACAAGATGGAAGCAGTACTTTGAAAACCTGCTCAATGTACGCACCCACCAACCACAAATAAACGCACCAGACGTACATACAGTCGAACCTCAGATACCAGAGCCCTCTCTCACCGAAGTTGTAGACGCAATAAATCGATTGAAAAACAACAAAGCCCCCGGAGTCGACTGCATACCGGCAGAGCTTGCGAAGCATGGAGGAGAGGCAACCGCTCGATTATCCCATATTGGTTGAGCTGGGAATCCCAAAAAAATATGCCGCCCTCATTCAAATTTGCATGAACGAAAACAAAGGGCGAGTTAGAATAGAAAACCACCTCTCAGAACCATTTGAAATCCGGGGCGGACTAAAGCAAGGAGATGGTCTATCACCGTGTCTTTTTAACCTTGTGCTCGAGTATGTCATCAGAAAGGTACAAGACGACTACATGGCCGGAACATCCCTGAACGGGGTCACACAAGTGCTCGGTGGGCCTAGAAATAAATGAACACAAAACAAAATACATGATTACAGCGAGAGCTGGTGGACCTTAGAGAACACATATAAACGTCAGAGGTGAGAGATTTCAAAAAGTTAAAGAATTTAAATATCTGGGAACGATACTGACGGCCAGTAACGAAATGCCGAAGGAAATTAAGAAAAGACTACATTCCAGCAACGCTAGTTGGCACACAGTCAGTAAACTGCTGAAATCTAAACTGCTATCACGTAAAATAAAGCTCCGTGTCTATAGAACCATAATCATGCCGATTGTTCTATATGGATGCGGAACATGGGTTCTCACAAAACGGGAAGAAGACAAATTCCGCGTATTCGAGAATAAAGTTTTGAGGGGTATCTTTGGAGGTAAATATGACGAGGAGGCAGGACAATGGAGGAAACTCCATATCCACGAATTGGAAGAGCTATATCGCAAACCTACAATAGTGAGAGTAATCAAGTCGCGGAGATTAAGATGGGCCGGACACGTGGCGCGAATGGACAACGATAGGACCGTGTGTAGAATTCGTGATGGTAGACGAACGGGAAAGAGACCGGTAGGACGGCCGCGACGGAAATGGGAGGACGATGTTAGGTTTGACCTTGAGGAGGGAATGGTCAAGCGTGGAAGGAGAGGGCACAGGACAGGGAATGATGGCGGAGTCGAGTCGGTGAGGTCCGGGTTTGTAAAAGGCCAATAAATAAAATAATATATATATATATATATATATATATATATATATATATATATATATATATATATATATATATATATATTGTTTATTGCCACTTTGGCGACTCATTCATATCGGTTTATTCTCCTCAGCTGATGTGAAACCACCTGTTCAACGGTGACGATTGATCTCGAATTTATTCATCATCGATTTCGATTTATTTATCATCGTCGGTATCATAACTGGGGATTTGTATGCCCAGTGCAAGTTTATGTTTAATGTTTTCATTTTACGTTTAATAATTTAGTTTAGTTTAGTGAGGGCAGAACCCTCATTTATTTGGCTTAATTCAAGCTTAATTTAAATTAATATAAAACCTTACAGACTATCTTAAAATCTAGAGTAGTAACTAAGACATTATTAAACAAAAAAAAAAGGAGAAAAAAAACAGGAAGGTGAATATGACTGGCCGATAGGGGAGGTAGGAGGCTAGGGAAGAGCGAGTGTATGTGGGGGTGGTAAATGCGGCATTTGTGAGACAGTGACAGTGAGTCGGGGAGCCCCTGGCGCAAGACTAATGACCTTGCCCAGAAAAAATAAATCATTATGGAAAATTTAACAAGCCTCAGGACTTGCTAAATAAGGCCAAGACCGGTTCCCGGTTGTAGTGCCGATGATGATGATGATGATGACAGTGAAGGGTGGCGCAAGACTAATGACCTTGCCCGAAAAAAAACAAATCATTATGGAAAATTTAACAAGCCTCAGGAGTTGCTAAATAAGGCCAAGACCGGCCCCGGTTGTAGTGCCGATGATGATGATGATGATGACAGTGAAGGGTATGTGTACGGACTGGTAGGGGGGCGGGTTTAGTGAGCTGGGGGGAAGAGGTTGAAATTGTGGATGGGGCTGGAAAGCTGTAGGGGAGAACTAGATTGCCGGCAGGGAAGGAGAGGTAGGATTGCAGGGTGGAGGGGTTATTGAAGGGAGGGGGCGGGGTTAGGACGGCTTTCTTCTGAGACGTCGTTGGACAACAGGAGTGGAGAGGTTAAAGTCGAAGGAGGTGGGGGAAGAGTTGGCCTGTCGTAGCATGCGCGAGATGGGTTCCTTAACGCCGTAAGAAGTATGATGAGCGGGCACGTAAAACAGTCGAGGGTTACGTACGTTACGGGGGTTTGTTTGAAATGTTAAAGTGGAGAGCAAGCTTGGGCAATTGATTGAGCCAGACAGAAGGCGATGGGCATAGATGTCGGCATGGATTCTGCGCTCCTCAAGTGTGTTGAGATTGATTAGAGGGAGGCGGCTTGTGTATGGTGGTAGAGTCAGCGGATTTTCCCAGATTAGTCCACGGATGGCAAAGGGCAAAAAACGACGTTGAACGTCCTCGATCCTGCGAATGTGTGACAATTGATACGGCGACCAGACCTGACTAGCATATTCGAGTAGTGGCCGGACAAAAGTTGTGTAGAGTGATCGGGTGACGTAAAGGTTTAGGAATTCTTTTGACCAGCGTTTGACAAAGCCAAGGGCGGCGTTGGCCTTAAGGATTATGCCATCAATATGTGCGGTAAATTTAAGCTCCTTGTCGCATAGGACGCCCAGGTCCCGAATCGATTCAACCGATGTTATCGGTTGGTTCAGAGCGTGGCTGGGTGGGGGAGCGCTTCCGAGAGAAGGTGATTGTGTGACATATTGCGATATTCAGTTCTAGGCAATTATTTTGGCACCAAGTCGAAAAGCTGTCAAGACTCGATCGGAGAAGTGAGCAGTCTAGGGGAGAGTCGATTGTCTTGAAAATTTTGGTATCATCCGCGTAAAGCGAGATGAAGGTGTATTTGATGGAAGAGCATATGTCTCTGATGAGGGAGATAATATCAGAGAGCGACTTATGGTGGAGAGAGCCAAGGTCGTCTATACACCTACGTGTGTAATTTAAAAATGTAATTTGTTTATAATGTAAAAATGTAATATATGTTTTCCGTTTTAAGTATATGTTTAATATTTTTTATGAAAATTGCATGTTTTATGGTTTGTATTTTATGTGTGTAAAAATGTGAAAATATAAATGGATGTTTTATGTTTTGATTTCTGAGCAGGACAAATGTGGTCGTGGAGTTATTAGGTAATAAATCTCGCCTCTTAGGAAGATGCATGTCATTCTTGGAAGAGGAATAACATGCCGACGGTTAAGCCACTGGGTGCCCTTCAGGCGTTAGAACTTTTTTTTGGTTACAAATTTTGGTGGTCTTGTTATTGTTGTTGCTGTTGATGGTGGTGGGTTGGTTTTTAATTAAATTCAAATGAATATAAGGAGAAAAATATATTTTCTCTCCCGCCTCTTCCTAACGACTTTGTCCTAACATCTAGTAGGTTCCTCTCCCAAAAACCACCATTTTATGTCACTCGGTAGGCCTTGTCCATCGTAGGGCTTTAGACAGTTGTTGTTACCACCATCTTTTCCCTATTTTAAGGGCGGAGTGTGCCGTGTATCTGTGCCCTTCTGAATAACGGCGGAAAGTCTTAGCCGCCCACACGATCCGGCGAATACCTCCTTCACAATAGTAAAGTGGTCTCTTTCCGTATTCCAGGTGCGACTGGCGTGGGCAACAGGCGAGCCTTTGCATATTTCGCCTTGCGATTGCACGACTCTGAGTGCTTCTTTGCTCGCGTCCGTGGGCAGATTAAAAGGGTTTGGTATGGTTGAAACCAACATTCCCTTTTTCTATCTTCAAAGCCTGCTGGCATTTGTCTGACCACGTAAATTTTGAATGTATTACACGCGAGCTAGCACTGGTGACGTCAGGTAGTTGCCTCCAAGATGTGTAAATTTATCTGACGACTTGCCATCCGAGAACAGAGGTTTAATGTGTTGGAGGTGTTTCCTCCAAAGGTTTGTCCACGGTTGCAGGATCACTTGATTCGTCACCAGAGGTAAGTCCCGTTGACGTGTTAGCTCACAGCCCTAGGGGAATTACGCAATATTCCCTGGGTGGGGGCAACTCCACTGCCCAATTATCTTTCTCGAACGCCCTGGTTTGCCCCTATAGTTCGCACTTATGGTTTTGCGCCTATAGTTTTGAGTCTATAATTTGGTGCCTATAGTTTTTGGGCCCGGCCTTAAACAATTTTCATTTAGATCCATTGAGTTGTTCCTCTCGACTGAGGTCTTTAATAAAACGGGAACGATTTATTCGATATTGAAGAGAAGCCTGAGTCTGGCCGATCTGCTCCGAAAGATTTCGACCTCTGAAAGATTTGGTTGGTGTGCGCTGTACTTTATTTTCTTTCTTTCTTTAACGCCGTTCCCTCCTTTCACGCCTTTTGGGCGTGGCGACTTTGTTGGAATAACGGGGTCCGGCAATTTTTAGCAGCCCTTCCCCGTGTGGGTAGGGTCTCTGAGTGAATACCGACCGCGGTCTGGGCCTCCTCAGGTCCTCTTGGTGCGGTAACCCGTTCGGCTGCCCAACCCTTCCCGTCTTATTATTTGCAAAGTCAACGGAAAAACTTGCGGGATTTATGGTTGTTTGGGGAAACTCCAAACAACCACCCTGTCCATTGACTTTGCAATTTTTCGACAGAAAGTCGTTACCCAACAGCCCATCCTCCGATAGCGCCGGCAAGGAGTCCATTACTTAGACGCTGCAGGGGATTTCTTGGAGCAACTTGATATTCCTTTAGAAGAATCCCATAGTCTTACCTTTGCCAAAAAGCGTCTGGACGGTCGCCGATTTTTGGGCATCCAGAACCTGTGTCGGGTGGAGTGCCTTCAACTTTAAGATGCTGCTCTCAGCGCCGGTGTCCACAATTAGGCGCGTAGAGTTTCTACGGCCAATGTCCAAAAGGAGTTGGACATTCAGTACTTTGGTTGGCGAAAGCTGACAACAGCTTTTGCGGAGTTGCGAGTTTAGTGCGGTTGGGTTGGCGTTTCCCAGAGGTCGGGGAGTTTTCCCACCTCTCCCATTTGGCTTGTTGTCGACACACTGCCGCCGTGTGGGTATGTCATCATCATCGGCACTACAACCGGGATCCGGTCTTGGCCTTATTTAGCATGTCCTGAGGCTTGTTAAATTTTCCATAATGATTTGTTTTTTTTCCAGGCAAGGTCATTAGTCTTGCGCCAGAGGCCCCCCGACGGGGAATCGAACCCCGGTCACCCGCGTGACAGGCGGGTATACTAACCACTATACTATCGAGGAGCCTGTGGGTGTGTGTCGACCGCAAAATTCGCACCGTTGGCCACTCTTTTGTGAATTATCGCTCTGCTTTGGATGATCCGTAGACTCCGTTCTAGTAGAGCTAAAGCGGCTTCGTCCTGCCTTGGGCCGACAGAGCTGAGGTCGGTGTCTCCGGCGTTTTAAAGTCGTGTTTTTTTTCGACCTCTTTGCCTTTTGTCGACACACTGCCGCCGTGGGGGTGTGTCGACCGCAGAGTTCGCACCGTTGGCCACTCTTATTCGAAATATCGTTATGCTTTGGAGCCTTTGCGGACACCGTACTAGCAGAGCTAGAGCGGCTTTGGCCTGCCTTGGGGCGAGGGTGTTGTGGTCCGCGCTTCCAGCTTTTTGGGTCCGTAGTACCTTTGCTCTGCTTTGAGCCTTAGTAAGCTCAGTGCTGGTAGAGCTGGAACGGATTTCACCGTGTGCCGACGGTGTTGTGGCAGAGGCATCTGGCGTTTGTCGCTTTTGTTCTCATCTACTCTGGTTTGCTTTTGAGTCTTCGTGGAGTCGGAACTAGCAGAGCTGGAGTAGCTTTGGCCTTCATTTGACCGACGGTGTTGTAGCCGGCACTTCTAGCGTTTGCCGCTTTCGGAGCGTAAACCACCGTGGCCCTTTGCTTTCTTCCTTTGTACCTCCTGCCACTCGTGTTTGACAGTGCACGTCTATGGGTTTTGGCGTTGACGTATAGTCGTGGTCGCTTGGGTGCATGTTAGGGTGGGTGTTGCCTAGGAATTTCTCGTTTTTTCCCGTTTCATCCTCTAACCGCACCTTTCCCCGGTGTGGCCTTTACTAATGCTATAATACTGGCGGTTTGACATTGCTGGTTTTTTTGTGGCAAAGGGTTAGTGTTGTCCCGGATGTGTTTTCGTCTACTTTTCCTACTTTGTTGTGGAGGTCCAGGATTGCATTGTGGCGGTACGTAGTGTGCACGGAAATCCTTAATATCGTGCCCATATTGCCTGCAATCCCGACAGAAGGCAGTGTTTCGCATTTTCAGGCACTCATCGTACAGATGTCCTTTTTCGTTGCAAAAACTTCAAACCATGGGGGCAACTAAAGGAAGCATAGAGCGAGTGTATTGGACCTGGGCAGGCTGACTGTGGTGGAACTGGTCACCGCCAGTCTGTTGTGGTAACGGGGCCCCGGGCCCTGTTGGTGGAAACCCGTCTGTGGTTGGGCAGGGTTGCGGTAGCCACAGTCTGCGGGTACTATGCATACTACCCCAAAGCATACTGGAGTTGACCTGTTAAGGTCTGGGTAGCGTCGGACCTACCAAACATATCCCCCAAGACTCGATTCTTTCACCGGTAGGTATTGTTTGTGAAGCGAGTCTTGTGGTAGCTGACTTTGACTTGCGGAAGGCATTGCCGTGTTCAATGGTTTTCCGCTGGGGTAAGGCGAAACGTTTAACTGTGTATTCATTGGTGGATTTTGGAGCGAGTGAGTAGGATCGAATGCTCTACCTTCACTCTGTGTTTTTTTGG
Organism: Microdon myrmicae; assembly: GCA_963931805.1. NCBI lineage: Eukaryota > Metazoa > Arthropoda > Insecta > Diptera > Syrphidae > Microdon > Microdon myrmicae. The sequence continues at coordinate 89,349,432 of OZ007500.1, forward strand.
TGATCCTGTGGGGGGAGAGGGGCGAAATAGGGAACCTGGGGGGCCTGCATGAGAGGAATGGCCTGTGGGTTTAGAGTCGATGTGGTCGTCACAGTGAAGGTCGATTGGGTCGTCTGTGGCGTGAGTGTTGAGGAATCGACTCAATGATTACCAACCCCGGCCGAAGAAAAGGGAGTCAATCTGTCGCACATCTCCTCTTGGGATCGGACCACACTTTTCTGAAAATCAAAATGGAGTTACCTCCTCTCTTGATTTTCAAAAATGTGGTCCCCTAGTCGATATTGCAGCCCACAAACCGACCCTAGGGCTATGGGGAGGATGTTGATGCTTCTGTCGACATTTATTTTGAGATCAAAACCGTTTCTTTAGTCCGTTGACATGGAAATTGGCCCCATCACTAAGCATTATGTTGAAAAAATTGTCAAAAGGAGCTTTTATCATGAGTTTCAAGGTTCAACTGACGACTTTGCTATTGTCCAATCCGGCGAAATTACTGAGTGGTAGATCGGGTCCCAATGCCCAGCTGCCCGGGCTACAGGCTCCGTAAAATGGTAGGGAGAAATCCTTCTCCATACTTCAGAGCTGGGCTGATGGACCCGGTCAAGAGAAAGTAGCATTTCAGGGCGCTGACTCAGCGCTATAGGTTCGTCATTCCTATGAGTAAAATTTAAAAAAAAACATCACATTAACGAAATTGAGTGTTGTCTCCGTTGAATTCCATGCGTTTTTAAATGCAAGCCACGACATAAAATTCTTCGTTAACTGGTCTTAATGTTTAAGGTTTGTCTTTTCTTTGGAGCCGATTATTGTGGATTATCTCTTACCCATTCACTACTAGTCTGAATAACTTCTGCCGTTCTCGTGGACTTCGGGTGGTACCTGAACGCCCACGAATTTTTTCAAAGTGTATATAACAAGTTACGAACACAATTATGGCACACCTTGTACGCCTTTTAGGAAAGGTAAACGTATAACCATTGGCGCAACATAATTCTATATACGTTTAACTGTAATTAACTATTCGTTTTATTAACGTTGATTATTTAGATATGCACAGATTATTGCCTTGCAAACCGATTCGCCAGAGCAGCTAAAGGAGAAGTAGTTTTCCTTGAATGACAGTTCGTTTGTTGATTTAATTTGTTGTGACAGCTGATTGCTGACAGTTGTTTATTCGTTATCGTTGACGGCATTCAGTTGCGAATTCACTGATTGCATTCAGTGCGAATCCGCAACAATCATTGGCGAACCATGTTGTTCGAGGGGACGGAGGCCCAGGGCAGTGGTCTTCTGGTGATGCGGCGGTCTGGAGAGATCCGTCCGCTCTGAATAGCCGAAGGATGAAGGGTTGGTGACGACGAGCGTTCTGTCGCTGCAGTTCGTTACCTTTGGTCGCAGAACTGACTATGTGATCTGGGTCGGAGTTGTAATTTCGCAACCCACGATGAATGACCATGTAATGGCTGGTGGTTGGCGGTACTGCATCGAGAGCAGTGGAGGTGATAAATGCTGCGCTCATTGGCGGCCGTCCGAAGGTAGCTGCCGACGGGATGCGGCCTTGGCATGTGAGGCCGCAACGTTGAGTCTGGTGCGTCGTCTTCTATGGCACCGTCCGCGGGTCCTGGCGGAATGACAGTTGTGGACCCAGTGCCTACTGGGCTGATTGAAGTACCGCCTCTCCTGGATTACTGAGAGGCGTGCTGGTTGGCTGGGATGCGGTTGATCCCTGGATGCTGGGAAGCGCCGCCCGCCAAGCGGGGCATTGCGCTCTCCTATCCCTGTTGGGGAGGCTACATATGGTAGCGGTCGTCCTTGATGATTCCGGTCATTGGCCGGAGTTTGGCCATCCGGTGTCTTTGTTAGGTTGCCTGTACTACTGGCAGTTGCCGAGAGACCACCGATTGATGGTATAGCGTTTAGAATGATAGTGAAGAACGTGTGATTCGAACTGACGCTATGACAGTTAGAATTACCAAAAAGTGAACCAAAGCGTAACACATCAGGCTACTGGCCGTGTTTGAAATTCGATTTTTAAGTATATTCCACTGATGTGAATTGTTATGTTATCGCTATGGTATACGGCTCTGATGCATTCTCTTATTCAATTTTCGTTCGGTGTTCTTCACTATTTGCTTGTGTATTGTGTGTGTATCTGTTAGAGACGCCACCCTACTCCCTCCTCAGTAACTTTGTTACGATCAGCTTCATATACGAACGACGCGACGGAGCGAACGAGAGAACGTCGAAGCAGGCGAGTGTGCTAGTGCTCTATACGGAAGTCGTAATCGTGTGTGAAGTTGTGTTTACTATGGGAAAGTGTGTGCTGTGTGTACAGATCACGTCGGTGAGTCACCAATTATGGCATTTGGGATAATAGTGAACAAGGTGTGATTCGAACTGACGCTACGACAGTTAGAATCACCAAAAATTGAACCAAAGCGCAACCCACCAGGCTACTGGCCGTGTTTTGAATTCGATTTTTAAACTCAAGTATATTCCACTGATGTGAATTGTTATGTTATCGCTATGGTATACGGCTCTGATGCATTCTCTTATTCAATTTTCGTTCGGTGTTCTTCACATTTGCTTGTGTATTGTGTGTGTATCTGTTAGAGAAGCCACAATGGAAGATTTCCATCCGAGTTGTGCCGCGAATTACAATTGGCTGATATGTTGTTCGACATTACCGATAGGTTAGTGAATGACAATTGCGTTTGGCCTGCTCCTAGGCCATTTCCTGGTGACGGTTGCTGGTGATTTAGTTGTTGGTGTTGCAATTGATGTTGCTGATAAGACTGACGATTAAACGGACTCTGTGTTTGGTCACGGTCACTGCGGACATTGTGCGTGGCTGCTGTTGCTTGGACAGTTGATGGCGTATTCGTGAAATGCACTGGCGTTATCTCTGGCACGGGTCCTGTATTTGTCATGGCTACTGCTTGTTCTTGAAGCGTTTTGTCTAAGTTGTTATTGGTTGTTGCACATTGCTCAAGGATAACTGTGGTTTGGTCATTGAATTATGTTGATGCGGATTTATGTGCAGGGTAGGATTGTGGTTCATTTTATGAGTAAGCGGCTCTTGTAGCTGCAACTGCATCAGGTTGCTACTACTGTGCGATTGCGTTACAACTTGCTGCGTTTTTCTTCTTTGTGCTGTCGGACCGCTGATGCCACAGGGGAATGAGATTGTTGGTGACAATTTAACAAGTCTCGGATATGGACTGGATACCGGTGGAGATACCTGCTAAATAAGGCCTAGACCGGATCCCGGTTGTAGGGCCGATGATGATGATGAATTAACGAAGACTGGAACAACAGAATTCAAGCCATTAAAGCTAGTGAACTCAATATGTTATGTGTGTATAGAGTGAACGAATCCATTCATTCTAACGACCTGGAAAATAGGGCTCTCCAAAACAATATTTTGCTACGCAATGAACTTAATAGTGGGGGTCTCGAAAGTCTAAGTTTCACGACTTTCAGTGAAAACAATATAGCAGATTCCCCTCTTAGAAACCCAAACACGAGTATGTTTGTGCACAAGGATGAACTTACGAACATCATTAGATCCATTAAGAACAAGAAATCGTCTGGAATAGGTAGTATTCCAAACATTGTTCTAAAGCATTTACCTCTTGAAGTAGTGAAAGTTTACACAATTTGGTTCGACAACGCTCTAAATAATGCACATTATCCAAACTCTTGGAAAACTGCAGAAGTCCATCCCATCCCCAAAAAGAGCAAAGATAGGAGCAATCCATCCAATCTTCGCTCGATTAGCTTACTTCCAAACATTAGTAAGGTATTCGAGAAAATTATAGCATTGATAAACTGGTTTGACGAAAATTGTATCATTCCGAACAACCAGTTTGGTTTTAGGTCGCAACGTGACACGGTTCATGCCGCGGCAAAACTTGTTTCTGACATACAATGGAACAAGGTGAAGCGACAATGCACAGGGGCCTGTTTGGTTGACTTTTAAAAGGCCTTCGACACCGTATGGTTAACAGGAGTTGTATATAAGTTATCAAATCTAGGTATGCCCGGATATTTGTTATATATTATCTACGATGTGATAATGGGTAAACAATTTATAGTGAAATGTGGGGATATAATCTCCGACAAGACTTTTCACATTGAAAACGGCTTGCAGCAGGGCGGAGTGAATTCTCCCATTCTATTTAACATTTACACTAGTAATCTAGTGGGTTCTCTCAACCATGCCATTGCGTATGCCGACTACATTGTGGCGATGGATCTGGAGAAAAGATTAATGTTATCAACAGACTTCTGCAAGATGACTTCAATAGAATCAAGTGGTTTTGCGACGACTGGAAATTAAAGATCAATTTCCAGAAAACAGAAACTATTCTTTTCAGAACGCCCTTGTCCAGGCCATCGAGGGATACAAAACGGAATTGGAATTGAAGGAAGTAATAATCATAAGAACGCCTGTCCCGGAGGCACAAACCCACATAACAGCAATCGGAATTGGAAAAAAAATTTATTGTAGGAAGTAATAATGTTCCCCTGAAAGTAAAAACTTTAGTAGGCTTGATCAGTATATTTACTTTGATAAGAATATAACAGCTGCCATTCCTGTAGATAAAAACGCATATGCTATAACAAGAAGACTCTTCTGCAGTAGTCTTCTAGATTCTAAATTCAAAATAATATCATACTCGGCATTTACCCGATCAGTGTTGGTGTATGGCTGCCCGGTATGGTATCATGTGGCGGTTCCGCTAAACCCCACGGTTCGCTTTCCTGAAAAACCCCCACAACTTTCACCCAATCTCCTAATTTCACTAATGCAATCGCATTAGCATCTTAAATGCTTCAAGCATTAAAGAGATCAAATCTGTAATCTAAAAAGCCCCTGGAAAACAAAACTTCCTTTTCATGGATCTCTTCGCATACAATTCTCCGTAAGATTTCTTTTTTAACTTATCAGGCAGAACCTCCATTATTATAACCCAACTCCCATTGTTTCCCGCCAATGCATTTGCATTGGCACCTGAAGACATTTTCCTTTTTCAAGGACATTTAATGCATACAACGCATTATCTAAAATTCTTAAAACAGTTCCTTAATGTGCATATGCACCATAAATACAAACCATTCGGCACCCATTGTGCAATCTCGGACGGCTTGTTTTTACAGCTGCAACAAGCCGACCAGCGATTCGTTGTTCATAGACAAACAATCATCCATTTCGTACGTCGCCACAAACTAATTACGCTGCATATACAAATGCAGGCAAGGGATTCGTTTCTGCCACCAGTCCCATTAGCACCTTTTTCCGAACGTCGATAATAGCGACGACGCATGACCCGCATTACCGAACGATGCATTTGGTCGTTTCCTCTTTTGTCTTTGCCGCCCGCCTGCTTCGTTGTTCCATTGCCTTCGAGCACGTGTAAACAACATCAGATCTGAACGATCTCACACACACCACCATAATCCCCATTACGAGATCTGCTTGTCTACCAAGGGAGACTTTACTTTTCTCTTGTGGTAGGAAAAACTTTTCCCTAGTGAAGGGGAATTGCACCCAAAAATTTCCCTTGCTAAGCGAATCAGCTCTGCACGAGATGATTATTGCTGAGTCCATTTTCATCAGCAGACCAGCGCGATCGCGTTCACTCCCGCTCTCCGTCGCGCGGCGGATTAGCGGAATTAAACCGGAGTCGAATTTCATCCGCCGGCCGCCACGGTCGTTGCCGCTCCCGCTCTCCGCCGGCTGCGGAGATGCGTAAATTCACGAGTCGCCAATTAAACCCCCGAGTGATAACTAAATAATTGTTATTTTTCTGTATAAAGAGTAGTTATTTTCTTGAAGAAAGCTAAGATTCAACCTCCTTGGTTCACATTTAATGTTTGAAAATACTTTCGTAAAGTTGTGAACGTGTAACAACTAGCAGACGTGTTCGCAATCGTGTTAAAGTTGGAGAAAGTATTGATAAAAATCTGTGATTTTATGTGTTGTTCGGTTTTGATATACATTCAAAACTAAAAGAACCTACGCCACATTGGTGACTACCGCGAGTGAACACGAACTTCTGATATGGAGTCAAAATGAACATCAGTGGCTTTCGCGACATAAATTATCAGTGAGCAATTGTGGCGGCAATTGCCGAAAGACAATACATATTCAGTTCGATTTTAGAAAGGAAATGCTCGAAAAACAAGATACGTCACCAACGACACGCAGACGAAATGCGTGTATAATAGTCCTTGGTGACATTGTACGTAGCACTTGTATGGAATATCATGCCAACAGCTTCCTCGAAGAAGGCTACAATGTTGATATTATTGGATAGCTAGAAACAAAACCGAAAAACTCATTACTAGCAGCTGGACCAACATTTTTAAGCGCAGGAGGGCAACGAAGTTACTTTGTCCGTCTTACCCAATGGCTGGAACGGAAATTTGGAGCAACAAACGTAGACGACGATGAACGGGAAAGCCTCGCTCCAACGTTCCAACGACGCCACCTGACACAACACATCACCAAACATCACCGGATCAGGAGTTGCCGGAGTAATAACATCAACTTAACCAGGTATTCTGCTGAATTTTTGCCATTTTATTTTTCCTTTTTCCTTGTGATTCTCGTGTAAGCTTCTTCCGAGCGAAACTTAAACTAAAAAACATTTGTGTACATTGACGCTTGTTAAGTAAATCGTTGGGTAATTTTTTTTTAGTTAAAGTTGTAATTATTTGGAGAAATATTTCTCCCTCGACCTAATTGGATAAAATTTATCCGTAAATATACAAAATACAGCAAAATATTTTCAGACTTAAAATTCCCGAAAGTGATTAGTAGGTCATACCCATGATCGTGTCCCTCGTTATCTTCCTCTAAAACAAACATGCTCACATCTATTCTAGTCCCTAGCCATCATGGGGAAAATTTCTGTTGACTTAACGTCAATAAAAAAATCTATCCGCTATCGTACGATGGCAATACACCCAGCCGTACACCGCTCATCATATTCGACCCGTTGCATGTTTGTTTTTCCTTTCCTTCGCCCAACGCATGTTTCGTTTGTCTTTCTTTCCAAGAAAAAGACATTCAACTTATCTGGACGATGTCCATGAGAACATTCCAATGAGGTGCAAACCGTTTTTCATTGGTCGTTGGGGCGAAGGAAAAATTGCTTTCCCCGCCGATGACATGATGACATGAGTCAATGTCGTCCAACACCAGAGGAGTCAGATTTGTATCGTGGAACGAGATACATCTATCGAAACACTCTCGTGCAGGAGTTTAATTGAGTTCGACTGTAACAGTTTAGTCGATATCTTTTTGAAAATATTGTCGTGCGTGCTTGTAAACGTAAAAATCAAATTACCTGTTAAATGTCCAAGGGCAATCGATGTCATTACCTTGATTTGTCGAGCGTGCTTCATTTATAATCACCAGTTGTACAAAATACTAAGAACGTTGATTTAGTTATTTTCATGTTTGCGCTGAAACCCGGAGTAACCGGATGTGAAGGAACTTAGAAACGATTATATTGTAATACTTGTACAGTGTCAATAAAATCAGTGAATTTAATAAAAATGGCATTTTACAACCGCACAATTTTACTTGTGTTTCGTTTTCTTATTCGTTTGTCTTCTCTCGGTGGTCGATCACTTTCGTCAGCTACCCTGTGAGTAGGGCGTTAGAATATACTCACAGCTAGGCCGGCTTGTCGTAAGAGGCGACTAAAGGCCGAGTGGTAGCCGGGGTCCGAACGCCCTGTTCGCCCGGTGAAATACCACCCCATCAAGCTTTAGGCTCCGTGTAATGGTCGGGAGAAATCGCTGGCCGTCTTTCGGAGCTTGGCTGATGGACCGGTTCGAGAAAAGGTTGGTTGGGTGGTAGTCGGTCCCAAGGTGAGATACCACCCCGTCACGCTGTACATTCCGCGATATCGCCGAGAGAAATCTTCGACAGTGTTTCGGATGTGTGGCTGATGGCCCGGCCTGACACGGAGATAAGTCATGATGGTACCTTCTGATATAAAGAATTCCGGAGGTAAACTAGTCTCCCATTCGGATCTCCGGGGGGGACTATGTCAGGGGGAACATCATGCAGATATCATGATAAATAATGGAACTTTATGAGGTTCGTCATCGCATAACCGGCCTCGGTCTCAAGGCTCTGCTCAACTGGTGACGGCATTTTGTAACATAAGGGACATCGGTTTCACCAATACCAATGTAAACGCCGTCCACCAATATTTGCAAACAACGAAACCTGATATCCTTGCCCTAACTGAGACCCAGGTCAATTCGTCAACTGATTCGACATATCTTCGTTACCCAGGATACGACTTACATTCGAGTTTCCGTTTTAAGGGCGGAGTCTGCGTCTTCGCGCGGTCCAATCTGGCTTGCCAGAGGATGGAGGCGTTGGAACGCAATAATATGGACATCATATGATTGAGGGTCGTGCTGAGGAATTCCGTTAGATTTCATTGTTGTCTTTACCGCTCCCCGAATGACGATCGACCGGCGACATTCTTCGAACATCTTTCACATACCATCGACTGGATACAGATCAACCAACTTCTGAAATTGTTGTCCTTGGCGATTTCAATGTGAACAATTCCGGCTGGGAGGCTGGCGGAGATGTTTGCTGTGAGCCACAACTTGACTCAACTCGTGGGGGAGCCAACGCGAGTGCCGGATGCCCGAGGCGATTATGCGAACATCCTGGATCTATTTTTGACATCCGAACCGAGTATTTATACCGTAGAGGTTTCTGCGCCACTGAGAAACTCAGATCACTGCTTGGTATCTGTCGCGCAAGCACTTGCATACCAAGCAAGCAACCGGCCTAGGCAGCTTCGCCATGTATGGAAGTATGGGGCTGCTAACTGGGACGATTTGCGAGATTTCTTCGCATCCTTTCCATGGTCCGAGGTGTGCTTCGGAAACTCCGATGTTAACGCTTGCGCGGAGTCGGTATCAGAGATTATTCTTCTGGGGATGGAGATGTATATTCCACATTCCATCAAACGAAGTTCGTCTGATAAACCGTGATTTGATAAAAAATGCGAGCTGATTACAACGGCAAAAAATAGAGCTTTTAAACAATGGCTCTCCAATCCCACCGATGTTAACAGAACGAATTTTGTTAGAATCAGAAATGCGTGCAACCAAGCGATTGATACTGCGAAAAAGGCTCACAGTGACAGGGTGATCAATAAGCCCCTTCGGTGCCCAACTGGTTCGCGCTCCTTCTGGTCAATGGCAAAAGCTGTCAGCGGTAACTTCGCATCCTCCTCTTTCGCTCCGTTGGTGACAGATAGCGGGACGTTAGTCACGAATTCAAATGATAAAGCTGATGTGTCCGCAAATTTATTTTCCGCGAATTCAAACCTCGATCCCGGCCTTTTGGAACCACCTATGATCGCGCTGGTACGGCCTTCCATGCGGGATGCGAGATTTCGTCCGCGCACTATTCAACGCATTCTACGTGAACTGGATTGTAGGAAGGCAACCGGCCCAAACGGAGTACCAGCAATAGTCCTTAAGAACTGTGCTCCGGAACTATCGCCGGTTCTTGGCACACTCTTCCGCTTATCTTATGCACGGAGGACCTTTCCTGCCTGCTGGAAAATCGTTCGAGTTCAGCCAATCCCAAAGACGGGAAAAAAGTGTCTCCCACAAAATTGCCGTCCGATAACATTACTGTCTATTTTATCTAAGGTAATGGAAAAAGTCACCAATACAGAGTTAGTTAAGTATTTGGAGTGCAACGGACTTCTGAATACTCGTCAATACGGATTCCGTGGCAGGCGGTCCACGGGAGACCTTTTGACACTTATAACCGATATATGGACATCTGCGATTGAACGGCATGGTGAGTCAAGGGCGGTCGCATTGGATATCTCCAAGGCTTTTGACCGCGTCTGGCCCGGGGCATTGCTGAGCAAACTTCGTTCATATGGACTTTCCCAACAGCTTTGCGACTGGACGAGGAACTTGCTCGAGAATCGATCGATCTGGGTTGTTGTGGACGGCAAGTGTTCGGATCTGTATCCTGTTAATTCGGGGGTGCCTCAAGGTTCTATTTTGGTTCCAACCTTGTTCTTGCTTCACATAAATGATTTGTTGGAGACAAAGGTTCAGTTTTGCGGATGATAGTACGCTTGTTTCCTCCTTTTCGAGTGTTCGGCCGATTGGTGCATCTCCGTCGCATGAGCTGAGATGTAGACAGATTGACTCTCTGAATCAGGATCTAGATAGGGTGCTGCAGTGGGGAAGGGCCAATCTCGTCGACTTCAATGCAGCGAAGATACAATGTACTCGTACAACATTCACAAAGAAAAGTGTATCATCGGTTCTACAGCTGATGATGAATGGCCGGGCCCTCGATGCTGGGGAAAGTTTGAAATTGCTCGGCGTCACGCTCTGTGGGAATGTATCATGGCATAAACACGTGTCGAGTATCGGCCCAACTTCTTCTCCTATATAAATCCTAAATTAGACCCGCGCTCGAATATTGGTCTCATATTTGAAGCTCGGCTCCTAAACATACCCTCGACCTACTTGAGAGCATACAGAGACGAGCGATTCGCCTGATCGGGGACTCGGCGTTGACGTCGGGACTACAGTCGCTATCACATCGAAGGCGCGTAGCCGACCTCTGTCTGTTTTACAGATATTATCACGGGTGCTGTTCTTCGGAGATTCGTGGTATTGTTCCGCGCAATTCGGCGTATATACGCGCCACAAGACAATCCGACGGATCGCGACCGTTTGTGGTTCATCTCCCGACAGCGCGAACAGCCCTGTATCAGAACTCGTTCCGTTACAGAGCGGGGAAGCTGTGGAACTCCCTTCCCACGCGAGTGTTCCCGGAGCGTTACAACCTGCATCTGTTCAAAAAGAACTGCAACAGTTATTTGATGGCATCTCGGGGCGCCCTATAGGTTCGCCTCTCCCGAGAGAAAAAAAAAAAAAAAGATGGTGTTTATATTAAATCGGCGTCCGTGTTGACGCCCGAGTATAAAACTCCCACAATAACATACGAGTATCCCCATTCTACATGAAGAAGTTTTGGGTTTTCGAGAGGTAGTGTTTGCGTTCCTGCCTTGTAATGTATAGAACACCAGAGTCGCAACACAAGAAGTTCTATCCCAATAAAGTCCTGTACGACAAATTAGGACTATACAGGATAGATAACTTCATAATCAAAATTATCCGTGGTCACACTGCAGAGCCAATGTGCAGTGAAAATAATCGTATTTCGGAGCAGTCTATCCCAATGATATGTATATGGAGAGTACTCTTCAGAATGGGTTTATTCCCCCAGAAGCATTTCCCTTCTTGAATAGAAAAGACCTTATCCAAGACAAAAATGGAGTCCCTATTATTTACCACCCTTTCTGTGGTGCCTGGGATAAACGAATTCTCTATGATAGCGTTATCTCGAATGTCCCAGATCGCCTACGTTTCAGCGTGGTGATTAGTAAAATAGATAAATCTAGAAGAGACCGAACTCATCCCAACTGGTGGTGGGTGTGTGACGAAGAGAGGACTACGTCCCCGACCATAGTATGGGTCTCAGGCGCAGCACTTTCCTTCCCCATTCCCCATTCCTAATTATTTTTTATTTTTACTTATTTATTGTTTATGTTTGTACATTTTATGTCGTTTTTTCATTTTTGCCAAAAAAAAAAAAAATTAGAAAAATAGAAATTGTATATATCGCAAAAGAAGCAAAGAGGACCTACACATAGACACATAGATTATTATCATACGTTAAAAAACAAAAAGTAATTGTACGCCGAAGGGCATAAGAAAAAAATAAATAAATTGATATTGTATAATTGTGCTTGCGAAGAGCGAGTAAGTTAATCTAAGAATGCTACGTATAAAATAGAATTTATTATGTATTATATATACATTTAAGTCTTAGGGGAAATCTGTAATTGCATTGGAAACAAATGTGGATTTAAAACCATAAAATCAAACGGTCTATAGTGTTTGGTAAGGATAGTGAAGAAGGTAAATTGAGCACACGGAAAAACCGATGAGAAGGGGGGCATTGAAGCATCAAACTAGGGGCCACGTGTTAGAATTCGTTCGTTATTCTCAACTACACTCAGCTGATGTGGAATTGCTATGTTATCGCTATGACATATGGCTCTAATGCTTTGCTTATTCGAATTTCTTTCGGTGTTCTTCGCTATTTGTTGGTATATAGTGTGTGTTCTGTTAGAAACGCCACAGGCACTTTGACCTTAAAATTTCAAATAATATTAGATGTGGATAGTTAACAGAAAGTTCCACAGCTACAAAGGTAATTAGACACGACAACATTAACGACGAAATTAAATTCGAACACGGTTTTTGAACTTACCCAAACTTCTCCCAACTGACTTTAAAACTCCTTCCTCATGGCACTAACTTAGTTTTTCCTATTATAGACTCATATGTCTTCTTCAGCATCGTGTCACGTAAAACACAAAACACGGTGCAGTTGCATTGACAATAGCCAAGTGAAAGATCACCGCAAATCTATTGAACGTGTGGGAGACAAAATGCTCCCTACACGGATTCCATAAGATAGGGTTCCAAAGAGTCTTGCACTTTACAAGGTTTTACGAGGCGTTACGGTCTCGAATTTTATTACTTTTTCTCGGTTACACTCGCCATTGGTTGCTAGCTAGTAGAAGTTGTGTGAGTACCAGTAGTCGCCATCATCAGCGGTTTTATCGTCTGCCACTCGCAATTACACACATACACAGAACTTGGGGCACAGTGCACAGTGAGGCGTTCTTTATGTATGACCGTTAAATTAAGTTAATCGCCAGTCAATTAAAATTCTCTTAATCCTTTTATGCTTTATCGCATTTGGTGTTGACCTAGTATTATAATCCGGATACGTAGTTTACGGTCTCAGAACAATGACGCACCATTAACTTTTTCCAGCGAATCCTTTGGGGGTTGGTATTGCCTATGTACTCCAGTATTGAGTTCGGTCGGCCAGTCATTGTAAAAAGAGAGCTCGTTAAATTTGTGTCAACGTAGTTAACAAGCAAAGCTATTAAAAGTGGATTTGAATGCGCCACCAAGGCTTAACATTCCTTATGTTCCTTAAATTGTTGTCGAATTCCTTCTACTGTCGATGGTTGAGGGGCACTAACAGGAATTCAAATTGATTAGAACAGTGGTTGTTTATGAAGTACTGTCGACTTTCATAGGCGGGAAGCAGTATTAGTCAAATCATTCTTACATATGGCGTATTGTCTCTGTTGATGTCGCTCTTATAACTAATCGAGTTGATGATCTTTTATTTCGTTATAATATTTTCAAAAAAAAAAAGTAAATCGTAGGAAAATACGAAAAAGAAATACCCTCATTAAAAAAAAAAAAAAAAAAAAAAAAAAAACAACAATAATAAATAATATAAAATGTAAATTTTACATGAAATTATGACAAATTAAGCAAGAAGCTGGGTTATGAGAGAATTTTCAGAACTTTCACAGCTGATGTTAAACTTATATACTAGTTTACGAATTCTTTCAGAAATCAATTCGACATCCGCCCTTCCGTGGAGACTTAAGGTTGAATAGTGCCAAGTGAGGTCTAGCATCATTTTCAAAACTTTGTTTTGTGATACCTGTAACTTCTTTAAATGGCACCTTGCAGCGTTACCCCATACTGGACACCCATATAACAGTATAGTTTGGAAAATAACTTTATGAATAATAATCTTATTTTCATTTGTGAGTAAAGACTTGCGATTAATAAAAGGGTAAAGCATCTTAATAGCAATACTCATTTTATTAAGAGTACTTTGAATATGTTGTTTAAATGTGAGTTTTGTATCGAGATGAACTCCGAGATACTTTACGGATTGCTCCCATGCAATCGTGGTACCATTTATTTTCAGCTGACTGCTGGGAAGATAGCAAGCTTTTCTCTTTCGTGTTAAAAAGATGGCTTGCGTCTTCCCAACATTCAGCTTGATTTTCCATTTCATATAATATTTTTCAAGTATCTCGATCGCATGCTTTAGATTTATCTCAACGTTGAGAGAAAATTCATGCGACGCAAATACTGCAGTATCGTCAGCAAAGATAGCTGATTCACACTGCGGTAGATTTGGAAAATCCGAAGTGTAGATATTGTACAAAGCTGGACCAAGTACTGAGCCTTGGGGGACGCCACAATCAAAAAATATCAATCTAGAAACATCACAATTGACATGAACCTGAAAATATCTATTGGATAAGAAACTCTGGACGACCTTACCCAAATACAAAGGAAAGTCGAATTGTATCATTTTATATATTATCCCATTGTGCCATACGGAATCAAAAGCTTTTTCAATGTCTAACAATATCATGCCCGTTGATTGACCACGTGAATGATGGTCTAGAACATGGCTGCAAATTCGTTTAACCTGGTGCGAGGTGCTGTGAAAGCGTCGAAATCCAAATTGGATATCGGGGAAAATATCTTTATCTGAAACAACTTATAAAATATATTGTTTCAGGATTTTTTCAAAAACTTTACTTATGTTGCTAAGTAAACTAATTGGCCTGTAACTTTCAGGTTTATCTGGGGCTTTTCCAGCTTAAGGATAGGTACAACCATTGCTTTTTTCCAACATTGAGGAAAGTATTGACATTTAAGGCATGCATTGATTGTAAATGTTAAGTATTTAATTCCAATATGAGGCAATTGTTTTAGATAGGCATTCTTAACTTTGTCTAGTCCTCCTATTTTTCGTGTTTGCAAGCACTTGATTACATTTCTTACGTTTTCTTCTTCTACAAATGCATTTAGAGGAGTTAATTCGTTTGTGGTGTCGAATCTTTCGATTCTGTTACCGACAAGTTCATTAGTTTCAAATTCACCCAAATTTTTTTTATTTTTTTTTTTTTTATTAGACTTCTCTCGGGAGAGGCGAACCTATAGCGTCGAGTGGGCGCCCCGAGATGCCATCAAATAACTGTTGCAGTTCTTTTTGAACAGTTGCAGGTTGTAACGCTCCGGGAACACTCGCGTGGGAAGGGAGTTCCACAGCTTCCCCGCTCTGTAACGGAACGAGTTTTGATACAGGGATGTTCGCGCTGTCGGGAGATGAACCACAAACGGGTGCGATCCGTCGGATTGTCTTGTGGAGCGCATATAGACGGAATTGCGTGGAACAATGCCAAGAATCTCCGAAGAACAGCACCCGTGATAATATCTGTAAAACAGACAGAGGTCGGCCACGCGCCTTCGATGTGACAGCGACTGTAGTCCCGACGTCAGCGCCGAGTCCCCGATCAGGCGGATCGCTCGTCTTTGTACGCTTTCAAGTAGGTCGAGGGTATGTTTAGGAGCCGAGCTCCAAACATGAGAGCAATATTCGAGCGCGGGTCTAATTTGGGATTTATATAGGAGAAGAAGTTGGGCCGGAGTAAAGTATTTCTTGGCTCTAAAAAGATAACTCAGTTTTCCTGAGGCTGATCTGGCGATACTCGATACGTGTTTACGCCATGATACATTCCCACAGACCGTGACGCCGAGCAATTTCAAACTTTCCCCAGCCTCGAGGGCCCGGCCATTCATCATCAGCTGTGGAACCGATGATCCACTTTTCTTTGTGAATGTTGTATACTGGGTCTTCGTTGCGTTGAACTCGACAAGATTGGCATTTCCCCACTGCAGGACTTTATCCAGATCCTGGTTCAGAGAGTCAATCTGTCTACATCTCAGCTGGTGCGACGTTGATGCACCAATCGGCCGATCACTCGAAAAGGAGGAAACAGGCATACTATCATCCGCAAAACTGAACACTTTGTTATCCGTTGTCTCCAACAAATCATTTATGTGAAGCAAGAACAAGGTTGGAGCCAAAATAGAACCCTGGGGCACCCCCGAATTAACAGGATGCAGATCCGAACACTCGCCGTCCACAACAACCCAGATCGATCGATTCTCGAGGAAGCTCCTCGTCCAGTCGCAAAGCTGTTGGGAAAGTCCATATGAACGAAGTTTGCTCAGCAATGCCCCGTGCCAGACGCGGTCAAAAGCCTTGGAGATATCTAATGCGACCGCCCTTGACTCACCATGCCGTTCAATGGCAGATGTCCATATATCGGTTATAAGTGTCAAAAGGTCTCCTGTGGACCGCCTGCCACGGAATCCGTATTGACGATCATTCAGAAGTCCGTTGCACTCCAAATACTTAACCAACTATGTATTGATGACTTTTTCCATTACCTTAGAGAAAATAGACAGTAATGTTATCGGACAGTAATTTTGTGGGAGACACTTTCTTCCCGTCCTTGGGATTGGCTGAACTCGAGCGATTTTCCAGCAGGCAGGAAAGGTCCTCCGTGCATAAGATAAGCGGAAGAGTCTGCCACGAACCGGCGATAGTTCTGGAGCACAGTTCTTAAGGACTATTGCTGGTATTCCGTCCGGGTCGGTGGCCTTCCTAAAATCCAGTTCACGTAGAATGCGTTGAATAGTGCGCGGACGAAATCTCACATCCCGCATGGAAGACTGTACCGGCGAGATCACAGGTGGCTCCAAAAGGCCGGGATCGAGGTTTGAATTCGCGGAAAACAAATTCGCGAACACATTAGCTTTATCCTTTGAATTCATGACTAACGTCCCGCTGTCTGTCACCAACGGAGGGAAAGAGGAGGAAGCAAAGTTACTGCTGACAGCCTTTGCCATTGACCAGAAGGAGCGCGAACCAGTTGGGCACTGAAGGAGCTTATTGAATACCCTGTCGTTGTCAGCCTTCTTCGCGGTATCAATCGCCGGGTTGCACGCGTTTCTGATTCTAACAAAATTCGTTCTGTTAACATCGGTGGGATTGGAGCGCCATTGTTTAAAAGCTCTATTTTTTGCCGCTGTAATCAGCTCGCATTTTTTCTCAAACCAAGGTTTATCAGACGAACTTCGTTTGATGGAATGTGGAATATACATCTCCATCCCCAGAAGAATAATCTCTGATACCGACTCCGCGCAAGCGTTAACATCGGAGTTTCCGAAGCACACCTCGGACCATGGAAATCCGAATGGGAGACTAGTTTACCTCCGGAATTCTTTATATCAGAAGGCACCATCATGACTTATCCCCGTGTCAGTCCGGGCCATCAGCCACACATCCGAAACACCGTCGAAGATTTCTCTCGGCGATATCGCGGAATGTACAGCGTGATGGGGTGGTATCTCTTCTTGGGACCAACATACCACGTAAACCAACCTTTTCTCGAACCGGTCCATCAGCCAAGCTCCGAAAGATGGCCAGGGATTTCTCCCGACCATTTCACGGAGCCTAAAGCTTGATGGGGTGGTATTTCACCGGGCGCACAGGGCGTTAGGACCCCGGCTACCACTCGGCCTTTAGTCGCCTCTTACGACAAGCCGGCCTAGCTGTGAGTATATTCTAACGCCCTACTCACAGGGCTAAATGCTGAGAAACCAAGTGATTTTTTGAAAAACTTGTTCCAAAAAGGTTTGCTTTTTCAAAACCTGTAAAAAAAGTAGTAGAAGAATCCTTCAGAAATGGTATTTTTCGGTTTTTATTCTTGATTAACTTCACTATATTCCAGAACGGTTTAGCATTTTTATCCATAACGCTCAGTTTTGTGTTCCATTCTCTATTACGATGGATTTGTATCTGGTCAGTAATGCGCTCATTAAAATGGGAAACCATTGATCGAGAAAAGGGCTGACGGTAATTCTGCCAATTTCTTCGATGAATGTTTCTCATTTTAATAAGCTCTAAGATATGGATTGGAAGTTTTTTAAAAATATCTTTTTTTACTCTTTTGGGAATACTTTCATCAACCGAAGAAATTATAGCTTTTGTAAAGTTTTGTACAATAAGGTCAACATCATCTTTACAAGACACTCTTTCAAGATTTGTAGTACTATTTTGAAGGCTCATTTTAATCGTTGATTTGAATGAATTCCAATTAGCATTCTTCATGTCCAGGAAATATTGAATCTTTCTTTCACCCAACCAAGAAAGGTTACAAAGAACAGGATTATGATCTGAACTGAGAGCACTTAACGAAACGGGTTCTGTTATAAGACCAGGGACATTTGACACAAACAAATCAACGACAGAGGGGATGCCACGAGAACCTGTGGGAAAATAAGTTGGACAAGGTGGATAAAAAATATTAATTGGTAGTGCTAATGGAAGGGCAGCCAATATATTGCCCCAAGCATTTGCTCTTACACACCCCCAATCTCTATGCCGGCAGTTAAAATCACCACCTAATAGAAATTCACCATTCATTGTGCATAACTTTTTTAAATCTTGCTTGAGCCATTTTATTTTAATATCCGACGAAGATCCACCAGGGAAATAAACAGAATAAATTTTTACTGCCTTATGGTTTCTTAACTTAATCATTACACCTACATTCTCCACAAGCCTAGTTGGAATTACAGGTAAAAGCGAATGTTGAATTGACTTCCTGATAAGAATCGCCACTCCCCCACCCCTTTGGTCTACTCTATCAATGCGATAGCAGTTAAAGTCAGATGATGGGAGTCTTATATCAAAATTAAGCCAAGTTTCTGTTACTAGAGCAACATAAACTTTATAGCTATTTAAAAAGTTTAAAAAGTCATGAAATTTATTCCGTATGCCTTTAGCATTCCAAGTAATTATTTTTATTTGTGTATCTGCCATTTTACTTAACATTATTAGTGTATAAAAACTTAGTAGCTAAATGCGCGATCACATTAAATTGTTCTATTTTCGTTTTACAAACTGATAAATTTGAGATCATTTCCATGCACAAGGAATTTAGTTCCTCGATTGTGAAGAGTGGTGAATTGTTGTTATTGTTTGATGAAGAAGCGCCGCGTGAGTCATTTTCCCATGCATTAGTTGTTGGTGGTAAACTTTGAATTTGCGGGCTTGAATTTGGAAAGCTTTTGCTCGGAGCATTGGTCAGTCCCAGTCGTCGCTGTGGCTGTGGAAGCGCAGGAAAATCTCTCATTGGGGCAAACGAAATCGGTTTTTGGCAAGCTTGATGATTAGAAATTTGAGTTGATGCAGCGAAATGAGTTCTTGGATGGATCTTGGATCTTCCAGATGATCTTTCTTTTATTTCTAAGTATTTAGATCTACTGGTGCATGTGACGTCAGTAGCTTTATGATTGCCGTTGCAGTTGGCACATTTATTTACCGAAGCGTTATTACATTCGCTTGTTTTGTGTGATCCAGCGCAAGTAACACAATATGTTTTTATGTGACAATTTCTCTCACCATGTCCAAACATTTGACAATTAAAGCATTGTGTCACCTTACCTTTGATTTTCCTTTGGAAATTCCAATTCACTTGGGTATGAAAAATTGAGCGATAATTTTTTTTAAGTTCACTTAATTTAATTGTTCCATTTTCAAAGTGAATGAGATAAAAAAAATCAGTAAATTGATCATATTTTTTTTCAATTTTTTTAACATCAGAACATTTTAAGCCAAGCGAAATGAGTTCAGCTTTGAGTTCATTAGTTTTTATAGAGTAACTTCGGGTAATGTGATATAGGTATTTGTTTTCTAACAATTATTTGTAATTTTTATTACATAGCTTTTTCCGCACTATTCATTATAGCTCTTTGATACATTGCGAATTATATTTCGTTTTCAGAACCCTGCAGCGTAAGCCAATCTGCAGCTATTTACAACAAAATAAAAAAATCTCTGTAACCGCCCTTATTAAAATTGGCGGATAATGTGATCATCATCATCATCGGCACTACAACCGGGAACCGGTCTTGGCCTTATTTTAGCAAGTCCTGAGGCTTGTTAAATTTTCCATAATGATTTATTTTTTCTGGGCAAGGTCATTAGTCTTGCGCCAGAGGCTCCCCGACGGGGAATCGAACCCCGGTCTCCCGAATGACAGGCGGGTATACTAACCACTATACTATCGAGGAGCTGGATAATGTGATACTTTTCCCGAATAGTTTCCAACCGAATAAAAATACTTGTAAGCCGATAGATTATGAATTCATTTATTAATTTAACAAAAGTAGGAACATTAGCCACTACATAGTACATAAGAAAAACAAGAGAAAACTTAAATTAGAATTAAAATTAAATTAACAACTCCAATATTTAGCAGAAAAATAGTACTTTCTCTACGTTCTATTTAAAGCGATTTACATGACTCACATACAAAAACTGCTTGCCGCGTTGGAAGACATTCATTGTGAGCCCAAACTAAATCGCACTGCAAGCATGGTACCCATATCTTTGCCTTATTATCCATTTGGAAAGATGTGTTACAAAAGACACAGACACTGTCCTTGTTAGGTGGAGTTTCGGCCCAAGGATCTTTGTCTGAGCTCGGTAAATGCAAACTTTCATCTGAATCGCTCGAAGAACTTTCTTTTGTTTTCTTTGCCAGTTTGCTTTTTACTACCATAGGTCTTTTCGGCTTATTCTTGCGTCTTTCAATGTTCTTAATGCTCTCTTCCAAAGATGTTTTGTACGGTGATGTTGTTAGTACAGTTGCAACTGATCTTTTACCTCTGGAGCTGATAACCCGTTTAAGTTTGGGCGGTGGTGAGATATCCCAAGGAGTTACGATCTTTTCCAAAGCTGCCCTGCTAGTACTAGCAACCGGTTCTTCAGCTGCACTACTTGTGCGGGCAACTGGTTCTTCTACTTCTCGTCCTGAAAGAGCAGATTCTTCATCCGGATGATTTTCAAATGTTTGAGCGATAAAATCAACCTCCTGAAACATATTTTTGTGCCAGTGCATTTGAATCCATTCATTGCGATTTGTGCTGTTTGGACTTTAAGGTAGGCCTTCGAAAAAAGTTCAATAACATCAAACTGTGTTATTTTTCGGCCCTGGTCTGGCATAAATCGCCTAATTTCATCGTTATAATACGTCTTCAGAGGTCCCATAAATGTTCTATCGAGCGGTTGCATTTTGTGAGTACAGTGCGGTGGCAAAGATATAATAATAACACAATTTTTGCGAGCCTTTTCCAGAACCTCAATATTTCGGGTATGACTGTAATGACCGTCTAAAATGAGTGACGAAGGGTTCCCCTTTGAAGGGTTTGTGAACCGCAAGAAATGGTCAAACCACTTCGTAAATATCGGGATTTGTATCCAACCCGAAATATGGCAGGCAGAATCCGAGCCAGGAGGAGCATGTTTCATTAAAACCGGAGAATGGTTCTTTCTGGGAAAAATAAAGTACGGCGGAACAAATGAACCGCCTGCGCTCATGCAGCTGACAACCGTTATAAGAGAGCCTCTCTCTGCAGACGTCATACAACCCATTTGCCTTTTTCCTTTCGCTGCTAAAATTTTGGGTTGCCTACTTTGTGCAATGGACACTCCTGTCTCATCTACGTTCCAAATACTAGTTGGGGAAAATTTATGTTTTTCGTACTCTTGCTCGAGTAAGCTATAAAATGTGCTCACATTTTTAGCATTAAAGCCTTTTCCCCTATCGATTGAGGTTCCGGTTGGAGTCCTGATACTAATCTCTGATTTGTGCCTTTTAAGAAATGCATACAACCAATCTTTTCCTGCGCATTCTTTCATCACTGAAAATGGGCAAGCTATGTTGTTTCTTTTTGCCACTTGGGATGCTAGTGATCGAATGTCACCGCGAGTTAGACCCCAAAAGCGTGATTCCATTTCGCGGATGTAGCTTACCAGCTCCAATTCCATTTCCAGGCTAAAAACAGGCTTACGTCCCAAAGGCGTGGCTAAAATATCGCTAATAGATTTATCACTGCGAGCGGATCTTTGTAGTGTTGCAAATGGAACTCCAAATGTCTTCGACGCCATAAGTATACCCATTTCTCCTCCTCGGACTGCTAGAATAGCCTTTCTCATTCCTTCCGCACCCCATTTATGAATCTCCCCTTTTTTGGGATGATCTGAAATAAATTATAATAATATTTCATCATCATCATCATCGGCACTACAACCGGGAACCGGCCTTGGCCTTATTTAGTAAGTCCTGAGGCTTGTTAAATTTTCCATAATGATTTATTTTTTCTGGGGAAGGTCATTAGTCTTGCGCCAGAGGCTCCCCGACGGGGAATCGAACCCTGGTCTCCCGGGTGACAGGTGGGTATACTAACCACTATACTATCGAGGAGCCCATAATAATATTTAGTGATTGATAATTTGGTGGGTAATGTGATATGGTATATCACTTTACCCAATTTCAACTATATCACATTAGCCGCATTGGGTTTTTAAAACAATCAAGAGATTTTTTTAAAAATGCACTTCACTGAATTAAAAACTCACCCAATATACTGTCAGCTCTATTCAGACACAAACAAAATGTATTACTTCAGTTTTTAATTTTGCTCCAATTTTTGCTGAAATATAACATAAAGCTGACACAAAAAAACTGTCGACTGTACACCTTAAACAATTTCAATGCACTGACATACAACGCAATGAGCGCGAGCGCGCCTAAAACTGCAGCACGTGTTCTTTTCCATTGCCGTCATGTTGACAAGAAAATTCTTGTCGAGAATTGATTATTTCGGAAAATATGATAGTATATCACATTTCCCAACCATATCACAATACCCGAAGTTACTCTATCATCCAGTCCATACAAAATAACTTTGAAAGTTTTAGCACTTTTAATATCATGAGAAAAATATTGACAATTATCCTCTTTTAGTTTTTCTAACACAATATTAAATGATTCAATAGTTCCGAACATTATTTTTATACCAATTGTTAATTTTTTTTATTGAATAACTGGATATATTAAGCTTTTTCATGAGGCTATGCACATATTCTGGTGATTTTTGCGGCACTTTGATTGGTGGCACATACACTTTTCTGATTATTGGCGAATCAGTTTCGTCCATTTCAGAATTATCTGTATCTGGATGGCATTGTTGGGGAGTGAATATATTAAAGTAGGGGTTTTTACCAAGCCCACTTGTTGGATACATAGTGGAACGAAGTTTTTTATCCGAGGACAAGCAATTGTCCCCGGTATCAGGCCATCTATCGCGTTTGGGAATGATTGTAATGAGAACTCGCGACCGAGATGAACACTTCAAACGCAGTCGAAAGCTTAATTCACACTGTCTTATAACTAATGTTTTGCATATTATGTTTTGTAGTATGATTCTTAAGATTTGAGCGACGAAAAATGTTTTCTTTAGGCGAGAGCTGTTAAATGCCCTGTTTTCCAGCTAATTTTATCTAATGGTTCTGAAATGCAATCGTCCGTCAACTAAGTTAGATCCTATTGCTAGGTTGTACTTGACAATAATAAAGTCTTTGATCACCCTAACTCATTCGGGTTGGTATGGTGTTCAGATTAATAATAAACAATTTCCTTTCGAGTGACGTTGGGAGCATCGAAAGAGGGTCTCGAGCTCTGCTATAAGGTATTATGCTGATGTGCTTCAGTAAATAGACCGAGAACGCGTATATTCTCCTTTGTTGCTGAAGAGATATGTGTGCGGTGCAGGTTTACGGCATCCGGAACCTGTGCACTTCTCTACTAAATACAACCTTGCGTTGCAGTCCTTTTTTAACAAAGAGTGCAACTCCTCCCCTTTTGAGAGGAGTTTCGTCGATCTTTTTGTATGATACTGTAATCCATGCACCCTAGTTTATATCTCGGGTTTAACTTAGTTTCATTAGCAAGACGCATGTGAGGGTTTTGTCTTGCAACAATTTGGATAGAGTGGCTCTTTTCTCGATCCTATTCAGCGAATTTGAATTCATGGTCTTAATCGCTTATTCTGTTGGTACGCTTATTTTGAGTTCAGTTTAATTATGCTGAGCAAGTATGAATAGATGCAGATTCGTTGTGTCCCCTGCTTATTTATTTGTTTTTGTATCTGTGATATCTGCTTTCGAATAGAAAACAAGACGGGGAACACGTCTGCCTGTGTTTTTGCTAGATATGAGGGCGTAGCGATCTGTGTTATTAACAAAGTTCTTGATTATGCCGTGTCTCTCATGCTGGAAGCTATTTGAGTGCACAACACCTGAGATGTTATGGAAAATGTTGATTGTACGCTAGAAGTCTTCTTTTTTTGCTGCACTATGTTGTTTGACGACGTAGGACAGCCTAGATAACTAGCGGTCCTACGTAATGCACACTTTAGAAGAGTTTTTTTCTTCTGTTCTTCACTTCACACATCCCACTCTAGCATACATCCTAACAAGGATACTATTCCTCTCCCAAAAATAATACTCGTTATGTAAAGGGAGAGGGTTGTTAAACGAAAAACCTGCCACCGCCTTGGCATTGATTTATTTATGAGTGTATGTCCAACAAGCGTTGAACACACCTTCCACTAACACCGGGTTCTTGTTGTGTTGTGGGCTGGGTGCTTGCGTCAGGAACACGGTGGTCCCTTGGCGTGCAGCGACTTTGGTTCTGTGGGCTGGAACCAATTGCTAATATTTGCGTTTTCAATGGACAAAAGATTACCTGTGAATGCCTGTTGTACCAGAAATAATCCTCCTCCAAATAATCCTCATTCATTGGAATAAATAACACGGGTTGGATCTTATTGACAATTAGTTTGGTTTATTTCTAGGATGAACTGGATTGACAGAGATTAAAAAAATATTGCAACCGTGTCGCTTAAAATGGTTAACGAAGAAGAAGCAACAAAAGTTTGCTTATGTCGTTTCCTTGACAACGAAATTCGATTATGCCAGCTAGTTGCTGACATTTGTTATATTGTTGCCAAGGGCAGCATTCCATTGCGACTTCGCTGGTTGCATCCAGTGAATCCGCAACAATGAGTATTTGCAAAAATATATAAAATCTATAGTGTATACGCAGACAAATCATGGAATCCAACCATCGTATCTGGAAAAACTCTATGACGGCACTAAAAGTAGGATAAATAGAGATTGTTCTACTCATGACAATCATAAGCAATTACATGGATACGGAAACATATACAAAATATCTTTTTTATCGTTCACAAGAAATGGACACTTGTGTAAATACAAGTTGCTAATGATCGTGATATATGCACAACCAAAGTGATAAACAAATGCCAGCGATAATTTATGAATCCCAGTGCAAACATTCTCTTGGGTAAATAAAGATTGCACCGAGAAGCATGCATCTGTGTGTCACTTGATTGTAATACATCCTAAGCAACGGGCAGGTAACATCGATTAATATCTGCACGATTGAAGAAGGAGAATAGGAGTTCATCAAACGGAATGGACGTCTATTTTAATGTAAATTAAAAATAAAAAGTCTTGAATATTACCCATCAGTAAAGATGGATGTTAGAATCGGTTGGTCGTAATTTAATAGTCGATTCGCATCCACCACCGAAGCCAGATGTATATATTAAATTCAAGAAAACGGTCGTCGTTTTTTGAAGACGAATTTGTGTCGTATGTGAACAATACAACCTTGCGTTTAGAACCTCGTTTCAGTGAACCAACAGTATAATTAAAGTAAAGTTTAAATGCCATTAAACTTAAAACAGAAAGTGTAATCTTTTTCGAATGACCGGCCGATTAGTGCATCAACGTCGCACCAGATGAGATGCAGCCAGATCGACTCTCTGCATCGGGATTTGTATAACGTCCTGGAGCCAATCTCGTCGACTTCAATGCAGCGAAGACACAGTAAACGACATTCATAAAGAAAAGTGGATCATCAGTTCCACAGCTGATGATGAAAGGCCAGGCGAGCGAATCTGGGGAAAGCTTGAAATTGCTTGGCATCACGGTTTGTGGGAATGTATCGTGGCATAAACACGTGTCGAACATCGCCAGATCCGCTTCAGGAAAACTGAGCTATCTTTTTAGAGCCAAGAAATATTTCACTTCGGTCCAATTTCTCCTCCTATATAAATTCCAAATTAGACCAGCGCTCGACCGTCGCTCTCATGTTTGGAGCTCTGCTCCTAAACATACCCTCGACCTACTTGAGAGCATACAGAGAGGAGCGATCCGCCTGATCGTTGACTCGTCCTTAACATCAG
Source organism: Microdon myrmicae (assembly GCA_963931805.1). Lineage (NCBI taxonomy): Eukaryota > Metazoa > Arthropoda > Insecta > Diptera > Syrphidae > Microdon > Microdon myrmicae. The sequence continues at coordinate 89,375,400 of OZ007500.1, forward strand.
GACTACAGTCGCTATCAGTACTAATACCTATTCCCAAACCGAAGAAGGATAAAGATACCATAGAGGGTTACGGTCCTATATTCTTAATCCCTTGTATTGCAAAGGTTTTGGAAAAAAGGAATGTAGCCAAACGTTTGCTCTGGTTTATACGAGGGTTGCCTCTTATGTTTCGGGATTTGGCAACCCTAGCGTTGCAATCCGGCAATTGACAGCTCTGTCGTAAAGTTGGACATTTTTGAGGTTATACGCACTCAGAACGTTTTGACATACGAGCGCTATTTGTGTTGTTTACAGTAACTTAAAAGATTCATCTCGGCCCAAAAATGGAATTAAATTGTCAACATTTTCGTGCGATTATTTTTTACAACTTTCGGCGTGAATTAACTCAACAACAGTGCATGGATGAACTTAATTCAATTTTTGGCGATGAAGCTCCATCAAGGACCAGTGTTTATCGATGGTATGGTGAATTCAATCGTGGTCGTAGTTCACTCCAAGATGAATTTCGTGAAGGTCGTCCAAAATCAGTTGTTGTTCCGAAAACCATTGATGCTGTGCGCGAACTGATATTGGAAGATCGTCATGTGACCTATCGTGAGATTGAGACAACCTTAGGCGTTAGTGGGACCAGCATACATTCAATATTGCATAAACATTTGACTGTCAAAAAAATTTGTTCGCGTTGGATCCCACACAATTTGTCAATCGCCCAAAAAAAGGCTAGTGCCAATTGGTCGAAAGAAATGCTCAAAAAATACGGTCGCGGTGCTTCGAAACACGTCTATGACATCGTGACAGGTGATGAATCGTGGATTTACGCGTATGAGCCCGAAAGTAAACTGCAGTCGACTGTCTGGGTGTTTCAAGATGAGCCAAATCCAACAAAAGTTGTTCGCGCACGAAGCACTTCCAAGCAAATGGTCGCCTGTTTTTTTCGGAAAAACTGGACATGTCGCAACCGTATCACTAGAACAACGCAGAACAGTCAATTCTGAGTGGTACACAACCATTTGTTTGCTAGTTGTCTTCCAAGAAATCAGGAAAACCAACCGCCGAAGACGGATCACTCTTCACCACGACAATGCGAGCTCTCACACATCGGCTGCGACAACTGCATTTTTGAGCACCCAAAACATCGATTTGATGGGTCATCCGCCGTATAGTCCTGACTTGGCACCGAATGACTTCTTTTTATTCCCGTAGGTAAAAAACAAACTGGGAGGTCAACGTTTTTCGACACCTGAAGAAGCGGTTGCTGCATTCAGAATGCATGTGCTGGAGATACCTCAATCAGACTGGCAAAAGTGCTTCGACAATTGGTTCAAACGCATGCAAAAGTGTATAGATCTTCATGGGGAATATTTTGAAAAACAATAAAGTGATTTTCGATGATCAATATTTGTTTTTGTTCTCTAATCCCGAAATATAAAAGGCAACCCTCGTAGACACAAAGAAATTGACATATATCAACCAAGTAGCCTTCAAATCCAACTGAGGTTGCACAGACTTATTTCACATTGACCACCATACCGCGAGGGCTCCCTCAGCCAAAAACCACGTCATAATTCTCTTTCTAGATTTCGAGAAAGCCTTCGACGGAATCGGCATTCACCTTGTACTTAAGAAATGGGGGAGTTGGTAACAACATGATAGATGGAGTCCCGTCGCCCTGTCGGCTGGTGAAATACCACCCCATCAAGCTATAGGCTTCGTGAAATGGTTGGGAGAAATTCCTGGCTATCTTTCGGAACTTGGCTGATGGACCGGTTCGAGAAAAGTTTGGTTTACGTGGTATGTTGGTCCCAAGAAGAGATACCACCTCATCACGCTGTACATTCCGCGATATCGTCGGGAGAAATCTCCGACGATGTTTAAGATGTGTGGCCGATGGCCCGAACTGACACGGAGATAAGTCATGATGGTACCGATGATGGTCAAGTACCGTCGAGATAAAGAATTCCGGAGGTAAACTAGGTTATAATTCGGATCTCCGGGGGGGACTATATCAAGGGGGAACATCATGCAAATATTCTGATAAATAATCGACCTTTAAGACGCGTCATAGCGTAAACGTTCTCGAGACTCTGTATACCTTCGACTGAGAACGGCATTTTGTAACATCATCGGGGCATCAGTTTCATCAATACGAATGTAAACACCGTCCACCAATTTGTGCAAACAACGAAACCTGATATCCTTGCCCTGCCTACGACGCACGTCGATTCGTCAACTGATTCGACATATCTTCGTTGCTCAGCATACAACTTACATTCGAGATTCCGATTTAAGAGCGGAGTCTGCGTCCTCACGCGGTCCGATCTCGCCTGCCAAATGATGGCGGCGTTAGAATCCAATAACTTGGACATCATGTGGTTGAAGGTCGTGCTGAGGAATTCTGTTCTTTGTTGTCTCCACCGCTCCCCGAATGACCATCGGTCAGCAACATTTTTTAAACATCTTTCAAGTACCGTCGACTGAATACAGATCGACCACCTGGCGTCTGGAATTGCCGTCCATGCCATTTTAATGATCATGCGAATACCCTGGATTTGTTTTTGACATCCGAGTATTTATACCGTGAGGTTTCTGCGCCACTGGGAAACTCAGATCAGTGCTTGGTATCTGTCACGCAACCACTTGCATTTCAAGCGAATAACCGACCTAAGCAGCTTCGCTATGTATGGAGGAATGGGCCTGCTAACAAGGACGAATTGCGAGATTTCTTCGCATCCTTTCCGTGGTCGGAGGTGTATTCTTTGGAGACATCGATTGTAACACATGCGCGGAGTCGGTCACCGAGATTATTCTTCTCGTCGTGGAGATCTACATTCCACACTCCATCAAACGAAGTTCATCTGATAAACCTTGGTTTCATAAAATATGCCAGATTACACCGGAAAAAAATGAAGCTTTTAAACAATGGCGCTCCAATCCCACCGATGTTACCAGAACGAATTTTGTTAGAACCAGAAACCGTGCAACCAAGCGAACGATACCGCGTAGAAGGCTTACAACGACAGAGCGACCCATAAACTCCTCGAGGGCCCAACTGGTTCGCGTCCCTACTGCTCAATGGCAAGGGCTGTCAGCAGTAACTTCGCTCCCTCCTCTTCCCCCCCGTTAGTGACGGACAGCGGGACACTAGTCATGAAGAATGAAGAGTAGAATTAATTCGAGTGGCGAGGCTTGATAGATCCTGGACTTTGAGGGTTCAAGTGCCGTTCATCGACAGTATATGTACTTTGGAGATGTCTTTGACGACAAGATGCAGTACTGGCTTTTCCAGGTATTGAATTCTACTCGGTTAGATGATCCCCTTTGATATATCTTGTTGAGGTCGGAATTCAATGTATTAAGCATAAGCTGCTGATTGATACTGAGGTCGAAAGTTTGGGAGTGTTCATATGAGCCTGAGAAACTCAACATGCTATCATCAGCAAACGAGTGAATTGGGTTGTGGGTAATGGACAAGAGATCATTTATAAGAATGAGGAAGAGAGTGGGTTAGAGGACAGAACCCTGGGGTACACCTGCGTTAATTTTATGGGAGGCAGATTTGGCACCAACGAGAATTAGTTGGATTCAACGGCCAGAATTTGTTATTCGAATTAATAGAAGCAGGTTGGGGGCATTAGTATTACGACGCGAGAGGTGAAATTCTTGGATCGTCGTAGGACTAACTTAAGCGAAAGCATTTGCCAAAGATGTTTTCATTAATCAAGAACGAAAGTACAGGTTCGAAGGCGACCAGATACCGCCCTAGTTCTCACCATAAACGATGCCAACCAGCAATTGGGTGTAGCTACTATTACGGCTCTCCGAGTCGCTTCCCGGGAAACCAACGCTTTTGGAATCCGTGGGACGTATGGTTACAAAACTGAAACTTCAAGGAATTAATGGAAGGGTGTGGAAGGGAGTCGTGGCACTGGCATGGGTGCGAGTTCTACTTCCTCCACCATCATAATTAGTTCCACCGACGAGCACTTAACAGAAATCGACGACGCAGCGTCCACAACAGGAAAAGGAAGTAAAACGCACACAGTTCTTAATTAATTTTTATTTTATTACACTTCGTGATCGAACACCGGAGTGGAAATTACAAATTAAATGAAAGTTCACATCATTGGATTGACGAGTTTTCTGTAATTTTTTTCCGTAACCGTTTGTTTCAAATAAAAATAAATCAACAAAACACCGCTCGACTTTATGGATGGCGAATAAAATTCCCTACGCCAATGACTCCGTATATCTGCGCTTCTCCGCCGCGCGCGGAGAGCGGGAGTGACGCGTGACCATTGCGGACAGTGGTTGGAAATCGACTCACCGAGGATCGAACTCTGACATGAATTCCATCCTAGGTTAGGGTTAAGCAAAGGGAAGAGAGAGAAAAACTTTTCTCTTAAGGATGTATCCGCCACAGAAATGCACTCTTTAGTGCAGTGGTGTGTGTGGATGGTTCTTTCATGGATGAGAACGAACCTAGAACAAAGAAAGGGCATAAAGTGCATTCATAGGATACGATTTCGGTAAAGCAAATAAAACCGAACTCGTCGGATGCTAATGGGTTTGCTTATGCATCGTTCGGTAATGAGGGTCAGCTAAATAAATAGCAGCCGCTCATTAAATGAAAAAAATGTTTTTCGGATACCACAAACGATATGAATTGTTTATGGTATCGCAGGACACCTATGTAGGAACAGCGTTCTGCTGTTTGCACATGGTGCGAGTTAAAGAATTTTGTTGCTGGGAGAAAAAGGTCGCCGGCAATGTGTACGTAAACAAATTTATCGTACACATGGCGAAGTTGGAAAATAGACGGCGCAATATTTATGGTCCCTGTCATGGCGGTTACATTGTATGCAATCCGAATCATTTTGTTTACAGGAATTGTCTGGTACCGAAGGTGCCGAATTGGTTTGGAATTCCAGATAAGCAAAGAAAGAAATCTTACGGGAAATTGTATGCGAAGAGATGCATGAAAAGGTAAGTTTTCTTTACAGGGACTTTACGATTATAGCTTTGATCTAATTAATGCGTGAAGCAAATTCAGGTGCTGAATGCGATTGCATTAGCAAAAACTTATGCGACTTGGGATGAGGTTATAAGGGTTTTTAGGTAAGTGTACCGTGGGGTTTGGCGGCACCGCCACAAGGGCACCACCGGGAGTGGAGCCTGCGGCTTAATTTGACTCAACACCGGAAAACTTACCAGGTCCGAACATAAGTGCGTAAGACAGATTGATAGCTCTTTCTCGAATCTATGGGTGGTGGTGCATGGCCGTTCTTAGTTGGTGGAGTGATTTGTCTGGTTAATTCCGATGACGAACGAGACTCAGATATATTAAATAGATGCTTTCAGGATTATGGTGTTGAAACTTTCATAGCCTTCATTCTTGAAGACCGTAAAAAGTTGGATGGTTTGAATGTGTTTATGTGAGTGGAGCCGTACCTGTTTGTTTGTCCCATTATAAGAACACTAGCTTCTTAAATAGAGAAATTGCGTCTAGTAATAATGAGATTGCGCAATAACAGGTCTGTGATGCCCTTAGATGCCCTGGGCTGCACGAGCCATACAATGAAGGTATCAACGTGTATTTCCTATGCCGAGAGGTCCGGGTAAACCGCTGAATCACTTTCATGCGCAAACCACAACAACAACAAAAAATGCGTAAAAAACAACAACGAAAAACGTGCAAAAAACAAAACAAAAGAAAATTGTAAAATAATACATAATATGGACCGGAAGGCCAATAACCTTGCCCGGAAAAACAAATTATTATGGACAATTTCACAAGTCTCGGACATGGACCGGATACCGGTGGAGAGACTTGCTAAATAAGGCCAAGACCGGAGCCCGGTTGTAGTGCCGATGATGATGATGATGATGATTAATAATGGACACTACATCATTCCACCAACAAAATATCCTGCTAAGCGATACGAATAACGGCAACATTATTACTCCATATTATCCTGGAATTCAAGCCTCCATTGTTACTATCAACCTTATTGGAGCTGATTTATATGTAGGTGCTGTATATTGCCCACCTAGACACACAATCTCGAAACAACAATTCACGGATATCTTCAAGAAGCTCGGATCAAGGTTTATAATTGTGGAGATTTCAATGTCAAGCACACTGCGGGGGGGTCAAGGTTGATTACTCCAGGCATAGGAAAAGAATTGCCTACAGCCATCAGAGAAGCAAAGTGCGAATTTCATTCGTCTTGTTCACCAACATACTGGCCTACTTATAGCAACAAAACTCCTGACCTGATCGATTTCTTTATTTCGAAAAGAGTGGCATCGAATTATATTGAAACGTTGATTTAATGTCTAACCACACTCCAGTACTACTAAGACTGAATGCAGCTGTTCCCAGAAAGAACAGAAAACTAAATCTTACTAACAAATATACAGATTGGGAAAAATTTCGAAAAGACCTTGACAATCAGATTCAATTAAACGTTAAACATCAAGATTGTGAAGAATTGGAACAACAAATACAACAATTTATCGAAACACTACAAAGCGCATCCGCAATAGCAGCTCCAGTGCCAAGTGGTAAACCAGACCCAGCAACCACCTACCCTATTGAGATTAGAGATCTAATCAAAGACAGACGCAAAGCTAGACGAACCTGGCACAGATCCAGACACCCTAACAATAAAAAAATGTTTTAACAAGGTGAGCAATCTTGTTAACAAATTAATTAAAGACCATAAACAGAGTTGAATAGATGAGTATCTAACTGATCTAAGTCCGTCAGCGGATACGGATTACTCTCTCTGGAAGACAACACGTAAATTTTAACGTCCCCTTATCCATATCTATAAAAGATACGCAGGGACTGTGGGTACGGAGAACTGAAGATAAACTTGAAATATTTGCACAACACCTGGCTTCAGTGTTCAAACCACACAACATCCACAGTAGTATTGATCCTTCACCCAGGTATCAAACTGAGCAAACAATCAAACCAGTGACCCCAATGGAGATTGCCCAAGAAATCGACAAAAGTTTGAACCTCTCACACGTGGGTTGCATGTTTCACCAAACTCCTCGTGCCTACACGGCGACAGAAAAATCACATTAGCTGAAAAATGCATTAACCAACGTGGCAAAAATGACTAAAATGCCACGCGGCCAAGTATTGGAGAATACTGCTGATCTCCTACTGGAGCCAGCCGCAATTCGGTTTTTCCATCGCGAAAAGATCACCGTAGGTACAGGCTCAAAGACGGCAATTATTTTTTAACATGTAGCCTACTGTAACAATTACCTGTAACTATCGCAGCCGAAAATAATGGTCATCATCATCGGCACTACAACCGGGAACCGGTCTTGGCCTTATTTAGCAAGCCCTGAGGCTTGTTAAATTTTCTATAATGATTTTTTTTCCGGGCAAGGTCATTAGTCTTGCGCCAGAGGCTCCCCGACGGGGAATCGAACCCCGGTCTCCCGCGTGACAGGCGGGTATACTAACTACTATACTATCGAGGAGCCCGAAAATAATTATGGCGGCCAGGTAAAATACCCTGGGTAATTAAGCACCAGGAAAAACACAAAAAGATACCGCCGAGGTAGAAAAGGCCACCAGGTACGGAGGAAATACAAAAAAGTCAAACGAGGGGAAAGAGAGAACAATTTGACGAATCTTTTTTTTGGTGAGAATTTTTGCCGTCGCGAGATACATTTTTATTTTTGTACGATATTAACCTCAACGAGAGGAAGACCTCCGAGAAACGAAGAAGAAAAGGTGACTCGGGTGCGAACCACGGAGACTGCAGTAAAAGTACATAATTTACATAACATCATCATCATCGGCACCCCAACCGGGATACGGTCTTGGCCTTATTTAGCAAGACTCTAGGCTTGTTAAATTCTCCATAATAATTTATTTTTTCGGGCAAGGTTATTATTTAATATTTACATAAGGCGGAAATAAAATACATAAAAAGGGGAAAAAAAACGATATATCCAATTATCGTCCCATTGCTAAGTTTTCGCACATTCCTAAACTGTTCGAAGGCCTACTATATGAGGCGTAATGTTTTCGCTGGGCACCCATGATCTCTCCGAACCAGCACGGCTTCCTCTCAGGCAGGTTCATTACTACCAACCTTGTCGAATTCACATCCCACACACTCCTTGCTCTAGAAAACGGCGATAAGGTCGATGTAGTCGCAACCGACTTTAGCAGGGCCTTCGACATAACCTCGTCCCACATTCCCAAATCTCCCATAACCTCATTCTCTTCAAGCTTTCCTCCCTCGGTTTCGAACTCCCGCTGATTAAGTGGGTCTCATCCTATCTCAGTTATCGAACCTGCCGCGTGCGATTTAGATCCACCCTATCCAATCCTTTTTCCCAACCTCAAGTGTCCATCAGGGCAGTCATCTCGGCCCTCTTCTATTTATCCTAACCATAAACGACATAGGCTCTTGCATTAATCACTCCTTCAACTCGCTTTACGCAGATGATTCCAAAATTTTCAAGACAATCCGCTCTCCCCTGGACTCCTCACTTCTCCAAGCGGATCTTGACAGCTTCTCGACTTGGTGCCAAAATAATTGTCTGGAAATGAATATCGCCAAATGTCACACAATCACCTTCTCTCGGAAGAGTTCCCCCACTCACCCACGCTCCTATCTCTTACTGAACCAACCGATAACATCGGTTGAATTGATTCGCGATCTGGGCGTCCTATGCGACAAGGAGCTCAAATTTACCGCACATTTTGATTACATAATCCTAAAGGCCGACGCCGCCCTTGGGTTTGTCAAACGCTGGTCGAAGGAATTCCTTAACCCCTATGTCACCCGATCACTCTACACAACTTTTGTCCGGCCACTACTCGAATACGCTAGTCAGGTTTGGTCCCCGTATCAAGTGACTCACATTCGCAGGATTGAGGGAGTTCAACGTCGTTTCTTGCGTTTTGCCCTCCGCTGACTAAACTGGGAAAATCCGCTGATTCTACCACCATACACAAGCCGGCTCCTTCTAATCAATCTAAACACACTTGAAGAGCGCAGAATCCATGCCGACATCGTCTTTGTCCATCGCCTTCTGTCTGGCTCAATCAATTGCCCAAGTTTGCTCTCCACTTTAACATTGCATACAAACCCGCGTAACGTACGTAACCCTCGACTGTTTTACGTGCCCGCTAATCACACTTCTTACGGCGCTAACGAACCCATCTCGCGTATGCTACGACAGGCCAACTCTTTCCCCACCTTCTTCGAGTTCGACATCTCCACTCCCGCTCTTAAACGACGTCTAAAACCGCCCTAAATCCGCCCCCCCCCACCAATAATCCCCTCTACCCTGCAATCCTACCTCTCTCCTACCCTCAAAATAGTTCCTCCAGCCCCATCCACAATTTCAACCCCCCCCCCCCCCCCCCCCCCCGCCCGCTAACCACGCCCACTACCAGTACGCAGACATGCCCTCTGATGACTGTCACTGTCTCACAAATGCCGAATTTACCACCCCCACATACCCTCGCTCTTCCCTAGCCTCCTACCTCCCCCATCGCACAGTCATCTTCACCCTCCTGGTTTTTTTCTTTTTTCTTCTTCTTACTCTAGATTTAAGATAGTCTGTAAGGTTTTTATATTAATTTAATTTAAGTTAATGTAAGCTTGCATTAAGCTAAATAAATGAGGGTTCTGCCCTCACTAAACTAAACTAAACTAAAAAAATGAGTCGCGAGTTTACTTAAGAAAACGAAAAATGTAATAAAAAGATATACAAGAAAAAATCGAAAACGAGCGTCCTTATTTCTTTTCAGTGTGGACTATGTTCGGCGGAACAAAACGAATAAAGAACCGCCAAAGATTAATAAAATAACATAAACAGGGTTGTATAGATGAGTATCTAAGTGGACTAACTCCGTCAGGATACGGTTTACTCTCTCTGGAAGGCAACACCAAAATTTAAACGACCCTTTATCCAAGTGCCACCTATAAAGGATGCGCATGGACAATGGGTACGCAGAACTGAAGATAAAGTTGACATATTTGCACAACACCTGGCTTTAGTGTTCAAATCACACAACATCCACACTAGTATTGATCCTTCACCCAGGTATCAAACTGAGCAAACAATCAAACCAGTGACCCCAATGGAGATTGCCCAAGAAACGAAAGTTTGCACCACAAAAAAACACCAGGTATCGATGAAATATCACCTGGCATGTACAAGAAATGACCTCGAAAAACTGTCATTATTATAACATATTTCTTTAATGTTTGCTTTCGACTAAGATACATTCCGAATTTTTCCAAAACAGCGCAGATAATAATGCTCAAGAAACCAGATAAACCAGCAGAAGAAGTAATGTCTTATAGACCCATATCGCTATTGCCATCCATTTCAAAACTGTTTAAGAAAATACTGCTCAAGCGACTCAAGCCACTCATCAATATTCCAGACTTTCAATTTGCCTTTAGGAATAAACACTCAACTATTGAACAGGTTCACCGTGTGACCACAGCAATAGAAAAGGCTTTTGAAGAAAAGAAATATTGCCCAGCTGTCTTTCTTATGTCTACCAAGCTTTCGACAGAGTATGGCATGAAGGTCTAATATATTCTATTTATTGGCCTGTAGGAACCCGGTAGTTCAAGACCTCGCCGACTCGTCTCCGCCATTGATCCCTGTCCTGTGCGCTCTCCTTCCACGTTCGACCATCCGATCCGATCTCCTCGAGGTCAAACCTAACAATGTCCTCCCATCTCCGTCGCGGCCGTCCTGTCGGTCTCTTTCCCGTTGGTTTACCGTCAAGAATTGTATGTACGGTCCTATCGCTGCCAATTCGCGCCACGTGTCCGGCCCATCTTAATCTTCGCGACTTGATTACTCCCACTATTGTAGGTTTGCGGTAAATTTTATATATAGGTCTTATATATAAAATGAGTAAACTGTTTGTTTTTTGTTTTGTTGTATATCCACATTTATTTAACAATTCAATTACAGATTTTACTTAAAACTAAATGTTAACTTCTATTTTACAAATATCATTCTTACATAAACTTACTGGCTCTTCGCAATCAGTCTAAATTGTACATTATCATTTTGCTTATGCCTTTCGGCGTACAATAAACTAATGTTTTTATAACATGTCACAATAATTGATGTTTTCTTTTTAAAATTTATACTTTCTTTCTATATCATGTCATCACCATCGGCACTACAGCCGGTATCCGGTCTTGGCCTTATTTAGCAAGTCTCTTCACCGCTATCCGGTCCATATCCGAGACTTGTTAAATTGTCCATAATAGTTACTTTTTCCGGGCAAGGATATTAGCCTTGCGCCAACCTTTCTCAGGATGTCCACAGTGTACATACTTTATCAATTAACTTGATCCCCATGTTCGAAGTCTCAAATTAGACTCGGAAAATAATTATTTTTTAATGGCGGGAGTTCTCAATTCCGAGCACAGTTCTTGGGGTAACCTTATCACAAACACTAGAAGCAATGCGTCGTTCGACTGGTGGTAAACAAACGCTATCGAACATAAACTAGAATTGTACGCTACAAGTACGCCGTCATATCCAAGAGGAAATTCCTTCTTGGATTTACTGTTGCTCGACGAGCGAATACAATTATTAGATACGGATCTAACTACTCGAAATTGTCTTCGTACAATCGAGTACGGTAGCGATTATTATGGACTTGGTGTTGTAATACATGTCTCAAAGGAACACTCACTACTTGAGCAGCACAAACAGATACATTCTTTTAATTTCGGAAAAGCACACTGGTCGCGGTTTGATCGGATAATAAAAAACAGAATTACGCTCCAATGACATAGATCCACCAACTGACAGAAATTTTCATAATGACGAAATCGATCGTTATCTTTCGACGATGAACAACATTGTTACTAATACAATGAATCGTTCTATCCCAAAAGTGTCTCACTCAGAAAACCATACAAACCGATACAGAAACTCAACGATCGACGAGATATATAGGCAAAAGAGTATTCTGCTCTCTAAGTTAAAACTGCTCTACAGACAGTTCAGCGACCTAAATAGTCAGGAAATAAAAACAATTAAGTCACTAATTAAAAACCTTCAAAAACTGATCCATGACAACTACAGATCAGTAATTAATGAAGACTGGAAAAATAGAATTCAAGCCATTAAAGCTAGTGGACCGAATCTGTTCCCTCAAATAAATTAAGTCTTTCGCAGGAAAGATTATAATGACATCCCATGTCTGCGAGTTCCGCGGACTCCCGAGAATTGCCAAACTCTGCTGAACGCAGGACTTACCCTGGAACATATCACCTCTAACGAAAAGTTCATAATAGTCGAGGATCCGAAAAAAAAGGCGAACTCAATTGGTGCTTGTTTCAAAGCAGTGTATAGATTGAACGAATCGGCTCATTCTAACCTTGACCTGGAAAATAGGGCACTCCAAAAACATATTTCGCTACGCAATGAACTTAACAACTGGCGTCTCTTAAGTCGAAGTTTCACTATCTTTAGAGAAAATAATAGAGCGGATTTCACGCTTAGAAATATAAACACCAGCATATTTGTACACAAGGATAAATTATTATATATATATATATATATATATATATATATATATATATATATATATATATATATATATAAATTAAATCTTAAATCAATTAAGAACAAAAAACCTTCTGGAATAGATAGTATTCCAAACATTGTTCTAAAGCATTTACCTCTTCAAGTAGTGAAGGTTTACACTATTTTGTTCAATAACGCTCTAAATAATGCATATTATCCAACCCAATGGAAATCTGCAGTAGTTCATCCCATCTCCAAAAAGGGCAAAGACAGGAGCAATCCAGACAGTCTTCGTTCGATTTGTTTGCTTCCGAACATCAGCAAGATATTCGAGAAAATTATAAAAAAAGCATTGACTAACTGGTGTGAGGAAAATGGTATTATTCCAAACAACCAGTTTGGTTTCCGATCGCAACAGGACACAGTTCATTCTGCGATAAAACTTGTTTCCGACATACAGTGGAACAAGGCGAAGCGACAATACACAGGAGCCTGTTTGGTTGACTTTGAAAAGGCTTTCGACACCGTAGGGTTAGAAGGGCTTGTATTTAAGTTATCAAATCTAGGTATGCCCGAATAGTTATTATACATTATCTACGATATGATAATGGGTAAACAATTCGTGGTGAAATGTGGAGATATAATCTCTATTAAGACTTTCCACATCAAAAACGTCCTACAACAGGGAGCAGTGAATTCTCCCGTTTTATTTAACATTTACACTACTGATCTAGTGGGTTCTCTCAACCATGCAATTGCGTATGCCGACGACATTGTGATTGATGTCATCAACAGACTTCTGCAAAATGATTTCAACAAAATCAAACGTTTTTGCGACGACTGGAAATTAAAAATAAACTTCCAAAAAACAGAGACTATCCTTTTCACAACGCCCCTGTCCAGTGCATCAAAGGATACAAAACGGAATTGGAAGCAATTTTCCATTGCAGGAAGTAATAATCTTCCACTACAAGTAAAAACTATAGTCAGATACCTTGGAATCTGGCTTGATCAGTATCTTTACTTTGATAAGCATACAGCAGCTGCTCTTACAGCAGCTAAAAACGCATATGCAATGACACGGAGTCTCTTCCGTAGTAGTCTTCTGGACACCAACATAAAAATAATATCATACTCAGCATTCATCCGACCAATATTAGTGTATGGCTGCCCGGTATGGTATAACATATCCCCATTTAATATGGAGAAGTTTCGGGTGTTCGAGAGGCAGTGTTTGCGTTCCTGGCTCGGAATATACAGAACCCCAGAGTCGCAGTATAAGATATACTATCCCAATAAAGTCCTGTATGACAAATCGGGACTAAACAGAATATATAACTTCAATATTAAAATTATCCGTGGTCAGACAACTAGGGCAATGTGCATTGAAAATGATCTTATATCGGGAGCATTCTACCCCAATGATATGTATATGGAGAGTACTCTTCAGAATGGGTTTATTCCCCCAGAAGCGTTCCTTTTCTTGGATAAAAAAGGACTTATCCAAGACAAGCATAGAGTCCCTTTTATTTACCACGCTTTCCGTGGTGCCAGGCATAAACGAATTCTCAACGATAATGATATCTCTAATTTTCCAGATCGCCTGCGTTTTAGTGTGATCGGTGAAAGAGATAAATCAATAAAAGATGGATCCCATCCCAACTAGTGCTGGATCAGTGATGAAGAAAGGACTATACGTCCCCAAACATAGTATGCCTCTCAGACGCACCGCTTTCTTTTTTCCTATCCCCAATTCCCAAATATGTTTTTTTTATATTGTTTTAGATTTTTTTTTAATTTAATTTTTTTTTTTATTTTTTTTTTATTTTTTATGTTTTTATTTGTATTCCTTGTTTATGTTTGTCCGTTTTGTTTCGTTTTTTTTATTTTGCTTGCCAACCCCCTATATATGTAATTTAAAAAAAAAATTGTAAATAATACATGATATAAAAAAAGTAGAAAGGCAAAAAAAAATAATAATGTATAATTTAGAGTTCTTTCCAAGCACTCTAAATTATACATTATTATTTTTAATAGTAATAATAATAATAGCCAGTAAGTTAATGTAAGAATGACGGTTCAGAGTGGAAGAGTTGTCAAAGTTTCCTACATCTCGCCTCAACCTACCATACTCACAGGTAGGCCGGCTTGTCGTAAGAGGCGGCTAAAGGCCGAGTGGTAGCCGGGGTCCCAACGCCCTGTGCGCCCGGCGAAATACAACCCCATCAAGCTTTAGGCTCTCTGAAATGGTCGGGAGAAATCCCTGGCCGTCTTTTGGAGCTTGGCTGATGGACCGGTTCGAGAAAAGGTTGGTTAGGTAGTAGTCGGTCCCAAGATGAGATACCACCCCGTCACGCTGTACATTCCGCTATATCGCCGAGAGAAATCTTCGACGGTATTTCGGATGTATGGCTGATGGCCCGGACTGACACGGAGATATGTCATGATGGTACTGTGGGGGTTGTAGAAGGTATCGTACCGGACACGGGCACTAGGTTCACCTCTTTCCCACAAACACTTCTACTCCGTTCACATAAATTGTTCACCAACGATGTTCACAAAGGGTAATAAAAAGGCACAGAAAAATCGCTGAGGTTAGTGTTTTCTTTATTTAGATTTGGCAAAGGATGCTTTCCTTTTATTCCACTTAGAACTTATAATTAATATTGTTAAATTGATTTATATACATTCTTATACAAGTTGAAACACTTCAATATTGTTAAATTGATTTATATACATTTTTATACAAGTTAAAACACTTCAATATTGCTATTGTAAGTACGCGGACAAGCGTGTGCATGAGCATGCACACGCGGCGGCAGTTAGCGACACAACCTCCTCTGTTGAATCTCGTAAATCGACTTGCTTGAAAAGGGAAGAAATTGGATACAACCAAAAGAGAACATACTTCTGCTCTCTCACTGCCACGTTCTTCGATGTGTGGTAGGTTACATCGGTAATCTGATGATCGAAGAGATCGGGACAACGAGAGAGAACAGAAACACGCTGTACGATTATCTTGGGGTGGATTTGGTTGTATGTGCATGAATCAATGTAGTTCTGAGCGGAACCCATTGACCTGATTCGGTAGTATGGTGAGTTCAGTGTACATTGATCCATACGAAGACAGAACTGAGAAAGAGAGGGGAATTGAGCTGATGATATTCACCTGCAAAAAGAGAACATTGATCCCCAGCGAATGAAGTGTCTGGAGAAAAGTCGAAGTAACGCTAGGGAAATATTATCACGTGATTCAATCGAATGTTCTGATAAATTTCCCCAGCGGATCTGCAATGATGCGACAACTTCGTCCGGCTGGATTTGGTTGTCGATAATCGACATGGACACGAGTTGCCGTATGGCAAAAAAGGTAAGCTAAACTCATTTATGCCTTGTCTGCGTGGTACAATGAGTTTAGCTATATGTCCTTGGTGGAAACATGCTTTGCAGGTGAACAGGTAAGTAGGGGGAAATGGGGTTGATTTGACGCGCTGTAAGGCGGTCGAAATTAGGTAGGAATTGTGGTTGGAATTGTGGGTTGTTTCTCATATAGAATAGAGAAACCCCCACAGTACCTTCTGATATAAAGAATTCCGGAAAGTTTTTCTTGAAGGAAGGTTTACTTTGTATATTAATTAGTAATTTTAATTGTTTATCAATAAGAAATAACTATAATAGTAATAGTAACATAGATAAGAACTAAATAGTATTTCAGGGTGCTGACTCAGCGCTATTGGTTTGCCTTTTCCGAGAGAAGTATACTAAAAACAGATGCAGCGAAAATGTACTCAATAGGATGCAAAAACTAGCAGTGAACGTTATTGGGTCTTCAATTCTGTCATGGTATTATCATGGAGGCTAATAACTTTGCCCGTAAAAATAAATTATTGTGGAAAATTTAGCAAGCCTCGAGACTTGCTAAATAAGACCAAGACCGGATCCCGGTTGTAGTGCCGACGATGATGATGATGATGATTATCATGGTCGTTGCTCAACTGAACTCTCTAAACACTCAGACAGTGCGCACCAGTTAATGTCAATAAATAATTTCAGGCTTATGGATAAGCAATCACTCTATAACCGAAATATGCGAATAAGGAATGTGCTACCTCGTCTAGACATAAAAAACCAATGTACATTGATACTTTCTTTCCATATCCTCTCCCCCTTCTTCCCCTGACACCGTGTACTTTGACAGTTAATGATGGTTCAAAGTCCATTTTGAGTGATGTTTGTGTAAAAAAGCAGTATACCATCCCAGCACTGCGACATTAACAGACCATACTTTTGTTCAGATGGATGTACGTGGTGATTCGTTTGTTTCCTTAGATTCCATACAAGACTTACCGTGCGACCTTATGCCGGGGGAAACATCATGCAGATATTATGATATTATACAACTGAACTTTAAGAGGTTCGTGACAACTGAACTTTAAGAGGTTCGTCATGTCATATTCGGGCTCGCTCTCGAGGCTCTGCCCACGCTCGACTGGTTACGGCGTTTTGTAACATCAGGGGCATCGGTTTCACCAATACGATTTTAAACGCCGTCCACCAATATTTGCAAGCAACGAAACCTGATATCCTTGCCCTAACTGAGACTCAGGTCGATTCTTCAACTGACTCGACATATCTTCGTTACCCAGGATACGACTTACATTCGAGTTTCCGTTTTAAGGGCGGAGTCTGCATCTTCGCGCGGTCCAATCTGGCTTGCCAGAGGATGGAGGCGTTGGAACCCAATAACATGGACATCATATGGTTGCGGGTCATGCTGAGGAATTCCGTTAAATTTCTTTATTGTCTTTACCGCTCCCCGAATGACGATCGACCGGCGACATTTTTCGAACATCTTTCACATACCGTAGACTGGATACAGATCAACCACCCAGCTTCAGAAATTGTTGTCCTTGGCGATTTTTATGTGCACAATTCCGGCTGGGAGGCTGGCGGAGATGTTTGCTCTTAGCCACAACTTGACTCAACTCGTGGGGGAGCCAACGCGAGTGCCGGATGCCCGAGGCGATTATGCGACCACCCTCGATCTATTTTTGACATCCGAACCGAGTATTTATACCGTAGAGGTTTCTGCGCCATTGGGAAACTAAGATCACTGCTTGGTATCTGTCGCGCAAGCACTTGCATATCAAGCGAATAACCGGCCTAGGCAGCTTCGCCATGTATGGAAGTATGGGGCTGCTAACTGGGACGATTTGCGAGATTTCTTCGCATCCTTTCCATGGTTGGAGGTGTGCTTCGAAAACTCCGATGTTAACGCTTGCGCGGAGTCGGTATCAGAGATTATTCTTCTGGGGATGGAGATGTATATTCCACATTCCATCAAACGAAGTTCGTCTGATAAACCGTGATTTGATAAAAAATGTGGACTGATTACAGCCGCAAAAAATAGAACTTTTAAACAATGGCGCTCCAATCCCACCGATGTTAACAGAACGAATTTTGTTAGAATCAGAAACGCGTGCTACCAAGTGATTGATATCGCGAAGAAAGCTCACAACGACAGGGTGATCAATAACCTCCTTCGGTGCCCAACTGGATCGCTCTCCTTCTGGTCAATGGCAAAAGCTGTCAGCAGTAACTTCAGATCCTCCTCTTTGCCTCCATTGGTGACAGACAGCGGGACGTTAGTCACGAATTCAAAGGACAAAGCTAATGTATTCGCAAATTTATTTTCCGCGAATTCAAACCTCGATCCCGGCCTTTTGGAGCCACTTGTGATCTCGCCGGTACGGTCTTCGATGCGGGATGTGAGATTTCGCCCGTGCACTATTCAACGCATTCTACGTGAACTGTATTGTAGGAAGGCAACCGGTCTGGACGGAATACCAGCAATAGTCCTTAAGAACTGTGCTCCAGAACTATCGCCGGTTCTTGGCAGACTCTTCCGCTTATCTTATGCAAGGAGGACCTTTCCTGCCTGCTGGAAAATCTCTCGAGTTCAGCCAATCCCAAAGACGGGAAAAAAGTGTCTCCCACAAAATTACTGTCCGATAGCATTACTGTCTATTTTATCTAAGGTAATGGAAAAAGTCATCAATACAGAGTTAGTTAAGTATTTGGAGTGCAACGGACTTCTGAATGATCGTCAATACGGATTCCGTGGCAGGCGGTCCACGGGAGACCTTTTGACACTTATAACCGATATATGGACATCTGCGATTGAACGGCATGGTGAGTAAAGGATATCTCCAAGGCTTTTGACCGCGTCTGGCACAGGGCATTGCTGAGCAAACTTCGTTCATATGGACTTTCCCAACAGCTTTGCGACTGAACGAGGAGCTTCCTCGAGAATCGATCGATCCGAGTTGTTGTGGACGGCGAGTGTTTGGATCTGTATCCTGTTAATTCGGGGGTGCCCCAGGGTTCTATTTTGGCTCCAACCTTGTTTTTGCTTCACATAAATGATTTGTTGGAGACAACGGATAACAAAGTGTTCAGTTTTGCGGATGATAGTACGCTTGTTTCCTCCTTTCCGAGTGTTCGGCCGATTGGTGCATCTGCGTCGCATCAGCTGAGATGTAGACAGATTGACTCTCTAAATCAGGATCTAGATAGGGTTTTGCAGTGGGGAAGGCCCAATCTCGTCGACTTCAATGCAGCGAAGACACAATATACAACATTCACAAGGAAAAGGGAATCATCGGTTCCACAGCTGATGATGAATGGCCGGGCCCTCGAGGCTCGGCATCACGGTCTGTGGGAATGTATCATGGCATAAACACGTGTCGAGTATCGCTAGGTCAGCCTCAGGAAAACTGAGCTATCTTTTTAGAGCCAAGAAATATTTTACCAGCCCAACTTCTTCTCCTATATAAATCCCAAATTAGACCCGCGCTCGAATACTGCTCTCATGTTTGGAGCTCGGCTCCTAAACATACCCTCGACCTACTTCAGAGCGTACAGATCGGTAATTCGGTGTTGACATCGGGACTACAGTCGCTATCACCTCGAAGGCGCGTAGCCGACCTCTGTCTGTTTTACAGATATTATCACGGGTACTGTTCTTCGGAGATTCTTGGTATTGTTCCACGTAATTCGGCTTATATGCGCTCCACAAGACAATCCGACGGGTCGCACCCGTTTGTGGTTCATATCCCGACGGCGCGAACATCCCTGCATCAGAGCTCGTTCCGTTACAGAGCGGGGAAGCTGTGGAACTCCCTTGCTACGCGAGTGTTCCCGGAGCGTTACAACCTGCAACTGTTCAAAAAGAACTACAACAGTTATTTGGTAGCATCTCGGGGCGCCCACTCGGCGCTATAGGTTCGCCTCTTCCGAGAGAAGTCTAATAAAAAAACAAAAAAAAATGTTTGTAAAATAGAAGTTAACATTTAGTCTTAAGTAAAATATGTAATTGAATTGTTAAATAAATGTGGAGATAAAACAAAATAAAAAGGCGTTATAAAGTAATTTTTAAATTGGTATCAAATTATACATGCAGAACAAAACGCTGTTATATCCAAATCGGTTAATCCGAGCTATGGTACATACGGTCTTAAATTAAACTTAAAGGCGATGGATTTCTTTTTCCGCAAACTGATATCTGTAATAAAATTCAGTATCAATGCTTTAGCCAATATAATGAATGTAAAGATGAAAATGAAACTTTAGCAGAGGCGTGGCTTCAATTAATTATTAATCAAAGAAGGGCTCACGGGGCCGGCCCAGACGCGATCTGGAGGGGATCTTTCACCAGCCTGACTTACTATTAATTCATTTAATAATAATTCGTTTATTAGGCTTAATCCAAGCTTAAGTTAATATAAATATAATACCTTACTGACTAACCTAAAAACTAAAGTATAATTAAAAAAAAAATTGAATATTCCCAAATACGATACAAAATTAAGACAAGGATGGGACAGGGGTTGGTACCTGCTCTACACTCGCCTTTATCACGATATCACGAGGTCATTAACAGCCCCTTTAATCTATTCATATTATAATTCTATTCATAGTTAAAAGTTCAGTTTTCCTACCGATCCAGAAACCACCTGTACTGAGGAATCGGAGGCTGGCTGTCCCAATACTTCAAGGTCGTTAAAAGTCACTTTTATTTACTTGAGTAGGATACCAGAGATCTGTTATACTTGGACCCCGCGATAACTTAGAGGGTCTTCGGCATGATGCGATGTGCGTAACATTCCCACCAAAAGAATCCGGATGTCCGAAGACCGGCCTTCTGCAAACAAATACCGTGGGATGATGAAATCAATAAACTCAGTTTATAAGTATGGGCTGACTGGATGGTAAACCGGGAATTCAGTCTTGTACAATAAGCTGTGGGGTCTGAAATTGATTTTAAAACGATATAACTCTTACCATCCCCTTGATTAAAACACACCTATTATACAATCTTTCGTTTTCGTAATTAAAGTTAAAGTCAAGTTAAATTATGTTCGGTTAAGTCGAGTATAGCTGGTTCCTAATTATATTTGTAGTAAGCGTGTAGTAAACAAATAAATGGGGTCTTAGCCCCAACAAATCTAACTACACCCTAAGTTATTGTTCTACATTTTTTATGTTCATTTTTTTTAATAATACGTGGACGCTGAACATCTGGTTCGGTAGTAAAGCAACAATCTGGTAAAATCACCTGGGGGTCGGGAACTGATTTTTATAGGATATGGCCCTTGTCCCCAGTTATTGTTGTACACGTTTTTATACACATTTTTTTATAATATGCACACGATAAATAGATGGTTGAGCAGTAAAGGACAATTTATTGTAGTAAAAAAGTTTCGGGGTCTTAAATTGAATTTTAGAAGATATGGCGCTTCTCATCAATGTCACACTAATTGTAGCACACAGTAGCCGCACACGCTTTTATAAATGAACCACACTTCCACACACTGTGTGTTTACTATTGTTAAATAATAGACACACACTTTACTTTGCGGTTGCTTCTTCATATTATTATATTGGTAAAGTTAAATAATTGAATCACTAAAAGTAAATAATTGAATCACTATTTATATATTAAAAATCAATTGTGTACTGTAACTTATATATAATACTTTTAACAATAGTTTTGTGGAAAATCGGAATATGTTATTGATTTCAAAAACCGTTATATATGTATATATATATATATATATATATATATATATATATATATATATATATATATAAATAAATAAATAAATAAATATATACATATATATATAAATACATATATATAAAAATATACTTAAATAAATATATATATACTTAAATATATAAACCATATATATCATCATCTTCATCATCGGCACTACAACCGGGAGCCGGTCTTGGCCTTATTTAGCAAGTCCTGAGGCTTGTTAAATTTTCCATAATGATTTTTTTTTTCCAGGCAAGGTTATTAGTCTTGCGCCAGAAAACCATATATATATGAATGAATTCTTAGTAACCATATTTGTTTCGCAATGGGAATTCCACTAGCAGACGATCATCAACATCGACCTAAGATAAAATATTAACGTCTAGCCATTTATGAACGACTTTTTGCTTTAAAGGTTCGACCGTCTTTGTGGACGTATAGTGGATCACTCCTTTTTCAGAGATTTCGTCCGGTAGTTTCGGATAAGAAATATTTTGGCAAGACCCTCGATGCAGAGCTCAGGAGGAAACTACACTTCAAGAAAAAAAAGAGAACTATAGCGATGATGTACTTTTTTTTTATATTTTTTTTTTTTATTTTACTTCCCCCAGGAAAGACGAACCTGTAGCGCTGAATCAGCGCACTGGAGTGATATATTTTCTCGGCCAAGCTCCGAAATATGGTCAAGGATTTCTCCCAACCATTTCACGAAGCCTATAGCTTAATGGGGTGGTATTTTACTGGGCGGCTGGGCTACTACCAACCACTCAGTACTGATTATTGAGTATATATTTTGCCTCGGGCTTCAGCTGTTAATAACGTTATAATTACTCATAGACTGAAATCTTGTTTTCTAGATGTATAAAAACTAATTTTGGTTTTATTAATGCGTCCGTCTTTGCTGCCGTATAGTGCATCAATTCTTTTTCATAGATTTGAAATTCTTCGACCTTTAGTTATGAAAAATGTTACAATTACTCGGAGACTGGAATGATGTTATCGAATAGTTTCCTAATTTTTTTCGTGTTTTTTAGATCTTACGGATTGGCAATTGGGTCCTTTGAGAATTGCCTCGGGCAATTCTATTATATTTACTTCGATGATTTTTCAGTTGCGACAAACTTTTGCTGGTGGGTGATAGAAAAAAAAAATCAACAAAAAGTGAAAACAAAGAACTGATCTAATGGGAAGATAACGATCAGTAGATAAGAGTCAAATAAATGAGAAAACTGGTGACAGTTCTCAGCAAATGTCAAAACAAAAAGGTAACATGATTTTCTGATGAAAATCAAGTAAATCAACTCAAAAACGTTGTGTAACGTAAAATAATGACCAAAAGGAGAATCGAAATACATCAAATCCTTCAAAATCAAATAGGAAACAAAATCTAAAGAAACAAAGAGGATCATATAACGTGGTGGAGGTCCAGTTAAAATGAGGATAAACAAGATCATTAAAACGAAAACCTGCAGTTATGAAATCATAAATCATTTGTAATTTTTGCGCTGTGTTGTACTTATTGGCGTACGGCTAATAACCTTGCTCGAAAGAGCGAATTATTATGGAGAATTTAACAAGTCCCGGATAAGGACCGGATGCTGGTGGAGAGACTTGCTAAATAAGGCCAAGACCGGTTCCCGGTTGTAGTGCCGATGATGATGATGACGATGTTGTGCTTATAATATAACTAGTTTAATCATATCGCCTTTTATGTTCTACATTTGTTACAAGACAATAAAAAAAATCTAATCAAATAAAGAAGTGGTGAAGTTTTCTAACAAAGAAGTACATATATCGGTTTTACTTATTATTTAAACGCGTTGATAAAGTGAACACCCAACGAAGGTCGAGAACCTGCAACAGTGATCTAACGAAGGAATCATCGGGCAGTCTTTCAAGAATAATTTTTCAACTCGGATCAAACATCACAGTCTCGCAAATAAGCTGTCAATTCCAGCAGGAAAAGAAGAAGTAACAAAGGGAAGGATCAATCCCAGGTAAGCGTTCTTTAATTTCTCAATTTCGCAACTGGCAATTTTGGTGAAACATTTTTTGGTCCTTCGAGTCGTATCATTTATCGTTTTGGAATCGGTGATTTCTTCGAATCGTGGGGATGGCATGGAGGCTATAATCATATAATATAATATAATCAACAACACTATATGTTTATGAACGACTTTTTGTTTTATAAATACGACCGTCTTTGCTGACGTTAGTGCGCATGATTGTATTATATTATAATCGTATAATATAATATATTCAACAACACTATATGTTTATGAACGACTTTTTGTTTTATAAATACGACCGTCTTTGCTGACGTTAGTGCGCATGATTGTATTATATTATAATCATATAATATAATATATTCAACAACACTATATGTTTATGAACGACTTTTTGTTTTATAAATACGACCGTCTTTGCTGACGTTAGTGCGCATGATTGTATTATATTATAATCATATAATATAATATATTCAACAACACTATATGTTTATGAACGACTTTTTGTTTTATAAATACGACCGTCTTTGCTGACTGTTCTTCAGTCATGAAAAATGTGACAATTACCTGGGGACTGGGACCTTGATTTCGAATGATCTTCAATACAAGGATTCGGAAAAGACGTAGGTTACAAGAAGTATGTCCGGATATCATTTCAATTGTTGGAATGCGATTATTTATGATTATAAAAAATGTTTTATGGATTTATGAGAAATGTTCCTTGGATGTTATGGGTAGTACCACATTTTCCGTGAAGGATTTTTAAACCCAGGCTATTATTTTATGGAACATGGTGCCATTGAGGATATTTTTATTGAATTACTTGAGTTTTATATTTAAGTTTATTACCTCTTTTACTTAAACGGGTTTTAGCACAACCAAGATGCTGATCAACATAAAATTGGTTAGCATGCAGAAATTCACATTAAGTGAATGGGGGGTAGCCCCATATTTAATGAGTAGGTTTATCGTGTGCCACCAGACATTGTTGTATGCCCTTTTGATGCTTTTTTTTAAGGATGCCCAAACGGAAGGGATGGTTATGTTCTAAATCAACAATACATTCTAGTAAAATAAACTTCGGGGTCCGAAATTGGCTTTCAGCCCTTGCCACCATTCTTTGTTGCGAATCCTTTTGATATGAAATTTTTTATAATACACACGCGCTAAAGAAGCCGTTGGACAGTGAACCGAAAATTAAATATATGCAAAATAGTAAAATAATCGTCGGGGTCTAAAATGGATTTTTAGAGGTTTGTAGTCCACCCTTCTTACTTTTTTATAAACAATGCTCGCATGCTAAAGAGATTGTTATTATCCTTGTTATACCGAAACATATAACGCGCCAGTTAAGAGTAAAGGGGTAGAAAGAGTAAAAACAAAAATAAAAGGAAAAAAATGAAAGAAAGATGTAAAGTGCGTCTTAAAAATAAAACGATTCAAATAGGTGATTAGTTGGTAACATTCACTCTGACGCATTCGATGTCAAGAACTGCTAAGTGTTTCGATGTGGCTGCGTAGTTGACAGAGAGGACGTTTGTTGAACCATGTGATAGCAGAGCTAGTATGGCTGTGAAGTGTATAAAACGCTATTTTTATTTTACGTGACAATTGCTGTGGGGTAAGGTTAGCATAGGTTTCTATATTATTTAAGGTACAATCCAAATACTTTGCCTTTTATGGTCTTGATTGATGAAGTTCCTATCATCAAAAATCGGATAATTTGAATACTGTGACGAACTCCACAAAACGTGTCTGCATATTAGGTGTCAATTACAATGTAACAACTAACTGAATCAACAATCGCTCGCTGCAATTCAAGTAAAACATTAACGACAAACCGAATTGGATCAAATTTAATGTTAGACCACAATTCTGACGAAAAACAAATAATTCCACACGGGCATCGGTCCGATTCTCCGAACCGCGGCTTGTAATTCTCTTAAAGAACTGATTCACTTATTATCCGCAGTTTAAGTTTGTTTTAATGGAATGACTTTCTTGGGTGATTACCGTGAAGCACGTGCTTTTGAATAGCTACCGTATCCACTGGCTACAAACGGCCAGTCATTGACTGTCCACTCGACTCTTTCGTGGTCAGTCAGTTTATTTATTGTGAACGATCGTCAGACAAAAGACCTAATTCTATGTGATTAAACAAAGTTGTAAATAAAAATAAAAAAATTAAAAACAAAAAACAAAAAACAAAAACTTAAGTAACCAAAGTAAAAACATTAAAAAAAAACCTGGAATTACACCTCTAGACCCTGGAGTCGAGATAAAGCGCCAAACGATACCCAAATGCACACGGGCTGCAGTTTTCGCAAGGCAGCATAAGTCACGGACAAGCCGCTGTTTGTTTTGATTTAGTGACATTGTCCGTGATGAAGGCGGCATTGGCGAAGCTCGGTCGCGTTACACCGCTGCATAGGGCTTCCATTGTGGGCATTGTGGGCTTAACCATTAGTTAGTTATCGCGGGACGCGCGCGCATATTACTTGTACCCGGATACCGGGCCCAGCTATTAGCTATAAGTTGCATGTGTGCGAATCGGTGAAGCCTCCTAAAAGGGCAATAAATTCGGTGGGCAAATGATGTGCAGGGTATGCGACTTGGTTTCGGTGCTGCTATAATTTGATTTGTTTCGTATACCCAAGTGTCGTAGCTTAATGTGTGCAGCGTGTCCAAGTGTCTGTATATGCTTCCTTAAACCGTCTGCTACTGAATACCACAACACATTGAATCCGTACGCGGCAGGAGTGTGCAAATAATACCCAACGCGCAATGCCCGTCCGTATTGAAGCCCGGAACATACCGCTGAATCAATATGGATGCAAAAAGTAATTCAATCATTGTGTCTATCTTAAGTTCAAACTGAAAACAACAGGGATATACAAAAACACCAAAACTCAAAAAGGAAGAAAAGAAAAAGATTCAAATTCAAATTTATTAACGTTTGAGTATTGTGTTACATGTAAACACAGATGGAGCAGGATTGGACGCTCCTTGGATGTGGATGGCAGGACCGACGGCAAGTGCATTTAGTGTTGTATTTAGATCGCTTCTTGATTCTGCGCTGACATTAGAAACACCACTCGCAACTACAGCGGCATAATATGAGACGAAAACACAAAAAAAAAAAAACACAAAGCGTCCTATTTCTTCATTTGTTTTTGTTATTCGATGCAAATTTTTAAATTTGAATTTCCTTGGAGTGATGTCGTATGTGGGGTGTTGAACATTGTAGTCGAGATGTTAGCAGTAAGTAGACACTTTAACATGTGGAACGCAACGCAGTAAAGACGTCGGCGGCTAGTGTGACGAGAATACAACCCCAGGCCGGTGTCACTGGTCGGCTTTGTTTTTCCAAAACCCACAGTTCAATGTCGTCTTTATGGTGGACGAGCGGCTGAGAAACATACGTCTGATCGCTTCGGCTTTTGTTTTTATGGGGATCTTGAATTACAGATGCTTTGGAGAGAGATTCTCGGAATATTTATAGTAAACGACTGTTTATTTTCTTACCATCGCAATGAAAATATGCGAAATTCGTAGACTGTTTAATTGTACTGCGTGTAATCTTGTTTTATTTCTGGTCAATTGGCAGTACATGGGAGACCGTTTCGCAATCTACGGGATGTGGTGGTAATCTGAGTGTTATGCAGTCGGAATAAGGAAACAAAAAATGCCCTTTCGATCGTGTCAAACCAATTAGTTGATTAGGTCTTACAATACTTGGAGTAGTTGTTAACATTGGGTGATCAGAATCTAATGGAGTTCTTTGTTTTCAGCACCAGCCACCATCTGATTAAAAGCCGGACTTTAGTGATTATTCCATCCCGGTCGATGCCATTCCGTCTGTGAAGGTATAGTCTTCCCCGGCCCCTTCACTCAAATAGGCTCCATCGGGCACATTCGACCTCCGTCTTTTTCACATCAATCTCACTGTACCACTCGTAGATCTTACTGCTGAAGAGCTCCCCAGAAAAAATCCTCTCTAGCAAATCTGACCAAAAACACTCCTTAGGACTTTCTTCTCGAATTAGCCGTTAGTTAATACAAAAAGTCTCGGATCGACTCGTGAGCATTCGTAGAGCTCAAGTCCTAAACCGCCGCAGTTTGGATGTTATAGATAATTTTCGGAATTTAAAAAACTTTGACAGACCATGGTAGGCTTTGCTCGCATTTTGAAAACATTATCGTATTTTCTCTTTTACATTGCTACCGGTTAATATTATTAACCAACACTTGGTTAAGGATACAATACTTCAAATTTATATTTCTCTTCTTCTGTTTTTTATGCATAAGATACGTGGAAAAGTTTGAAAAGAACTAGCGACGGTCTACAGCTAGTGCTCCGTCCAATCGGACTGCTTTTTTTTGTATTGAAGCTAACGATGGAAATGATTTTATTTAGCTTTAATTTTCTTTTAAATATGTACCCCCTAATGTGTATATTAATATCTTCATGGTGTCAAAAGTTAGGGTGGTCAGAAACGGTACGAAAAAGAAAAAATACAAAGAAGGATTAAGTGTCATAATACTTTGGTTCTATTGCATATATCTGTTGATTGTGTGGCCTATAATAACAACAACGAACCGTGGCACAAAACCACCAAACAAAGACGAAGGGGCATATCTGACTCCATTTTATAAACACAAATTGTCGCAGGTGTTATGCCTGTGATGGGCCTAAACTACTAAACAACCACTCTTTGCCGTTTTGTTATGACAACCCAGCCATTAAAGGTTCAAACTTCATTAAAATAAACATAACAATGTCATGCATAAACATCAAACTGATTTAAGTATGGCCAAGCAAAACAACCATGCGGGTAATTTTATTGAGTTCGATATCGGGGCCAATGACACATGTGTCTTTAGGTGACAAGGCGCCACAACTGAAGTTATATTCTAGCAAACATGGTAAAAAACTATAATATTGTAATATTCGCTAGATAGAGTTCTGCGCTGAAGGGGTAATCTAATCCGTTTTTCGCTACGTTACTTATACCAGATAACTGAATATATTCCAGTTTCTAATACAGAATTCTGGGCTGAAGTGGTAGATCTTACCGGTTTCTTCCCTACATAGTTTATTCCAGTTACGAAAACGGCGTTCTAAGCTAAAGTGTTAGATCTAATCTTTGCTACGTCCCTAATTTGAGAGAACTGTTAACATTCCAGTTTCCAATACAGAAATCCAAAATGAAGTGGTAGATCGAATCCGTTTGTTCGCTTCGTTGCTTATTTTAGACAACTGAAAGACTTCCAGTCAGTAATACTGAATTCTGAGCTGAAGTGGTAGATCTAATCCGTTTCTTCGCTTCGTTTCTTATTCTAGAGAACTGAAAATCCTCCAGTCACCAATACGGAATTTGGCTGAGGTGGGAGATCTAATCCGTTTCTTCGTTTTGTCCCTTATTTCAGAAAACTGAAAGTCTTCCAGTCAGTTATCTAAAATTCTGAGCTGAAGTGTAAGATCTAATTCATTTCTTAGCTACGTTCCTTATGCTGGACAATTGAAAGTCTTCCAGTTAACAATACAGAATTTTTAGGCCGAAATGGTAGATCGAATCCGTTTCTTCGTTTCGTTCCTTATTTTAGACAACTGAAAGTCTCCCAGACAGCAATAGGAATTCTGAGCTGAAGTGGTAGATCTTACTGGATTCTTACCTACATACTTTATTCCAGTTAAGAAAACGAAGTTCTGAGCTGAAGTGTTAGATCTAATCTTTGCTACGTCCCTTATTTGAGAGAAGTGTTAACATTCCAGTTTACAATACAGAAATCCAAACTGAAGTGGTAGATCGCATCCGTTTCTTCGCTTCGTTGCTTATTTTAGACAACTGAAAGACTTCCAGTCAGCAATACAAAATTCTGAGCTGAAGTAGAAGATCTAATTCATTTCTTAGTTACTTTCCTCATTTCAGACAACTGAAAATATTCCAGTCACCAACAGAGAATTCTAAGCTGAAGTGGTAGATCTAATCCATTTCTTAGCTACGTTCCATATGCTGGACAATTGAAATTCTTCCAGTTAACAATACAGAATTTTTGGGCCGAAATGGTAAATCTAATCCGTTTCTTAGCTACTTTCCTTACTCTCATCATCATCGGCACTACAAGCGGCATCCGCTCTTGGCCTTATTTAACAAATCTCGCCACCGATCCCGATTTCGGGCCGATGTCATCCAGTTTGGCACTCCCAGGCTCTGAGCGTCGTGGTCTACGTCATCCCTCCATCGTAGACAAGATCTACCGCGCGGTTTCCTTCCATACATCCTGCCACAAAGGACTTTCCGGGCAGGATCCTCTTCGCTCATTCGAGCTAGGTGTCCCGCCCACCGGAGTCTACCGAGCTTGATTTTTCTAACAACATTAGCTTCAAGGTAGATTGCGTACAACTCATGGTTGTAGCGTCTCCGGAATCCCCCCCCCCCCCCCCCGCGCATAGGGGGCCAACAATTCTCCTTAAGGCCTTCCTCTCGAACGCGGCTAAGAGTTCAGAGTGCCTTTTATTGAGCACCCAGGTCTCGGATCCATACATGAGTACTGGTAAGACCATGATCTTGTACAGTAGTAGCTTGGATGTTCTGGATAAATTTCGGGATTTATAGAGCCTTGATAGACCATAGTAGGCTTGATCAGCCGTTCGCGTATTTCTTCTTCCATATTGTTATCGGTTGATACTATTGACCCGGCGCAAGGCTAATAACCTTGCCCGGAAAAACAAATTATTATGGGCAATTTAACAAGTCTCGGATATGAACCGGATACCGGTGGAGAAACTTCCTAAATAAGGCCAAGACCGTATCCCGGTTGTAGTGCCGATGATGATGATGATGATGATGGTGATACTATTGACCCAAGGTAGTTCAAGGATTGCACTACTTCAAATTCATGCTCCGCTACCCTGATAGTTTGACCAACATTAGGTCTTCTCTTCGCGGACGTTGCCACCATGTACTTAGTTTTCCCCTCATTAATGTGCAGTCCCAGTTTTTGTGCCGCCTGCTCGATCTGGGTGAGAGAGTCCTGTGCAGCCGATTCGGTTCTACCGATGATGTCGATGTCATCTGCGTTGGCAAGTATCTGGCTGGACTTGGTGATAATCGTCCCTCTAGTTGTGACGGCAGAGGCACGGATTGCTTTCTTCAACGCCAGGTTGAAGAGGAGGCAGGCCAGACCCTTCCCTTCTCGGAGTCCATTAAAGATGTTTATTGGTTTGGACAGCAATCCCGCTATTTTTACTTGACTAGTTACGTTGGTCATGGTCAACCTACAAAGTCGTATCAATTTGTTTGGAATGCCGAACTCTCTCATGGCGTTATATAGTTCTAGCCAGAGTATGCCGTCGTAGGCGGCCTTAAAGTCTATAAATAGATGATATAACGGAATTTTAAATTCCTGACATATTTCCATCGCCTGCCCAAGGGTGAACATCTGATCAATCGCTGATTTGCCTGGGATGAAGCCACACTGATATTGACCAATGATGACTTTAGCGTATGGGGCTATCCGATTTTGTAGGATGGTGTAGAGTATCAATAGGCGGTACTCAGCAATGTTATACCCCTATAGTTGCTGCACAGTGTGATATCTCCCTTCTTATGTATGGGGCAAATTATACCACGACGCCAATGTTCCGGCATCTCCTCTTGCTCCCATACGTGCACCACTTTCCTTATTCTGGACAACTGAAAATATTCCAGTCACCAATACAGAATTCTCATCTGAAGTGGTAGATCTAATCCGTTTCTTAGCTACTTTCCTTATTCTGGTTAACTGAAAATATTCCAGTCACCAATACAGAATTCCGAGAAGAAGTGGTAGAACTAATCCGTTTTTTCGCTTCGGTCCTTATACTAGATAACTGAAAGTCCTCCAGTCACTAATACAGAATTCTCATCTGAAGTGGTAGATCTAATTCGTTTCTTAGCTACTTTCGTTATTCTAGATAACTGAAAATATTCCATTTACCAATACAGAATTCCGAGCTGAAGTGCTAGATCCAATCCATTTCTTCGCTATATCTGTTATTGGAAGTAAAAGCAAATCGGAATTTCAGGCTGAGGTTTAGTTTCCCAGAGACATTTCAATGAACGTATCGAGTCTTGCGATGGTAGTGAAGAATTGATTCGTCCGCGGGCTGGAAGGGGTTAGAACCAAGGCATCGACGTATCAGATCACGGCCGCGTGTACTCAAGGATGTCTCCATTCGCTAATGTTCTGATGTATGACGCTAATAATTTTTCGATTCTCTTTGGTGCTATGTTCTACAAAATGATTGCGTGTGCTTAATTTGTTGCTATTGCCGGAAACCTATCACAGGCTTCTAAGCTAAATTGTCGAATGTCATCTAAGGGTGTATAGCGTTTGGTATTGATAGTAAAGAACGTGTGATTCGAACTGATGCTATGACAGTTAGAATCACCAAAAATTGAACCAAAGCGCAACACATCAGGCTACTGGCCGTGTTTAGAATTCGATTTTTAAACTCAAGTATATTCCACTGATGTGAATTGTTATGTTATCGCTATGGTATACGGCTCTGATGGATTTTCTTATTCGATTTTCGTTCGGTGTTCTTCACTCTTTGCTTGTGTATTGTGTGTGTATCTGTTAGAGACGCTACATATGTAACTATGCACATAATGCCAGAGGATGGGCTGAGGCGTTTAATCATTTTTACTAATGCGCATATTACTACTAACAGTACCCATAACGTTTCCAGCCGATGCAATTGTCTCTGGTACATTCGGTGGTTTTGATTCAGGTATATTGTGGTGAAGCCACATCTTATTCATCGTAACAAAATGTGTAATAAATCGGTTGGATTCTTTTTAAAACGGTACAAACTTTGTTGAGAAGACTGATTGCTCATTTATTTGTGATCAGCATTTAACAAGTGCGCTATCAATCTTACTATTTATTGGCCTGTAGGAACCAGGAAGTGCATGACCTCACCGACTCTACTCCGCCATCGTTCCCTGTCCAGTGCACTCTCCTTCCACGCTTGACCAGCCGATCCGATCTCCTCAAGGTCAATCCTACATTGTCTTCCCATCTCCGTCGCGGTCGGCCTGCCGGTCTCTTTCCCATTGGTCTATCGTCAAGAATTCTACGCACGGTCCTATCGTTGCCCATTCGCGCTGTCCGGCCCATCGCTATCAATCTTGCATAAAGTTATCTCATACTAAGTTCTTCGTGTAAAATAAAATACAAAAAAATATTTACAGGTGACGAGAGTACTCGTACCAACATAACAACACAGTCATTCCCTTTGTAGTAGTGCCATCTATGGGGAAGCTAGAACTTTACACCTTGCTCTTGTAATATTTCTGATCCACTCTAGTCATCAATGTTTATTTCTCCTATTGGAATCGGCGATATCTCTTTCGGGTATACTGTTCAATAGTTCTGTCTCCTGAGTTAATAGGTGTATAACAGATGCACCACTTCTTTTACAGTCTTCTGGCATTGCTCCATTTTTCCCTACAGGAACTATTATTCTGTTAATCACTTGGTGTACTGGGGACCTCTTAATAAGTTCACGGAATACAATCTGGCCATGGGGCTTTACTGTTTTTGACCCAGTTCATAGCTCAGCCAGCTACTCGAAAAAGATCGAATTGTCATTATTGGTACAGTCACCATATTTTTGTTTTATATTTTATTTCTCCCGGAAAAGACGATCCTATAACGCTAGTCAGCGCCCTGAGATGCTATTTTTTCTCGACCGGATCCATCAGTTAAGCCCCAAAAGGTCGTGGAGCATTTCTTCTAAGCATTTCACGGAACCTTTAGTATAATAGGGTGGAATTTCACCAATCTACTACTCAATAATTATGTTGAACTCCCACAATGCAAGAGTCATCAGTTGAACCTACGCGTGCGTAATTAAACGTAGTGCACAACTTCCGTACTAACTCAGGCAGTGGGCCATTCAGCACATGGTTGTTTTTGCCCGGTAATTTTTTTTTTTTGGCTAGTAATTGTGGTTACTGTCCTGTGAGTAGGTGGCAAGGCTATGACAATCAAATCAAGGATGGATATTCACACTGTTTGTCGTGAAACCATAACACTTGTGACAATTTGCGTGGAATCTGTCAACCAGTGTGTTAAGTTAAGTTAGTCGATGTCAGTTGTCCGTACCGATATTGAAAGGAATTGTGTCAAATTTTGAGTCATGAGTGAAAGTTGGTCTGCTGGTGTGTTGAAGATGTTGGAGGATGCCTGTTATGATT
The DNA here is from genome assembly GCA_963931805.1 of Microdon myrmicae. Lineage (NCBI taxonomy): Eukaryota > Metazoa > Arthropoda > Insecta > Diptera > Syrphidae > Microdon > Microdon myrmicae. The sequence goes on from OZ007500.1 coordinate 89,409,317, forward strand.
CAGCACTATTAAAAGCCTTACTTACCTAAGATTATCAGTGATACAAAGCCCCCAAAGAGAGTTGAGAAGTCGTTGAAGACGTGCCCCACTCTGGACACCCCTCGACAAGTTTGACCGAAGATAACTTCGGAAAAGTGAAGGAAATTGTACTAGAAAATCGCATAATCTAGAAGACGATGGACTAAAGACATGTAGAGGGACGGGTTCGCTGGGGTTCGGAAAATTCCTTCGGTCAGCGTTCCGGGATCAGAATTTGCCTTGAGAATTATGTCGTCGATATGTAAGAAGAAATTTAGCTGTTTGTCACATGAGATCCCCGGTCGCGAATCTAGTGAACAGAGGATAGGAGTTGGCTGATTGAGAAGTAGAGGCGATGAGGAGGAAGTGTACGCTTCCGTGAACACGTAGTTGATTGAGATTTGTCAATGTTAAGTTCCAAGCAATTCTTCTGGCACCAAACCGGAAAGCTGTCGAGATCTATTTGGAGTAGGGAAGAAACGAGTGGAGAACAGATTGGGATAACAAATTTAGTATCGCCGGCGTACAGGGAGATACAAAGATACTTGATAGTAATATCAATGCCGTTTATGGTTATTATAAAGAGGAGGTGACCTAAGTGCCTGCCCTGAGGGACTCCTGAAGTGGCGAGAAAAGGATTTAATAGAGCAAATCTGAAGCGTACCCCACAGAGCAAATTACTGAGATATGAAAAAATACACTTTGTCAATATGTGTTCGAGACCTTGAGAGAATAATTTAAGAAGAATAGCCTTGTGCGAAATTTTGTCTAAACTGAAATCGGTTGTAATAACGTCGATTTCATTGCCGTTCTCAGGGCTAGGATTGTGTTGGAAATAAATTAAACTCAATTAGTGGTGGTAGATCTACCAGCAAGAGAGCCGTGTTGGCTGGGTGAGTTGAGGGATTTGCACTGGAAGGATAATGCTTTCAAAAAGTTTAGGAATGTAGGAAAGTTTGGCGATAGGACGATAGTTCTTTAGGTCTCTTTTTACGTATAGGGGAGATGAAAGAAGTTCTCGATATGTTAGGGAATACGCCTCGAAAAAGTGACAAATTGGAAATTAACGAAAGGGAGGATGGAAGAACGGAGGCACATTTTTTAAGGAAAATAGCGGGGTGACCATCTGGGCCGGGAGTGAATTCATCTTTGAGTTGAGTTAGTTTATCTTTAAAGAAGAATGAAGTGAATGAAAGAAGAAACAAATGGGCTAAGGGACAAATTTGATAAGTATTTGAAATAAGAGGAGTTGGGAACAAAAGAGTCATCAGTGAAGGATTGTTTGAAAGAGGAGGTAGAGAAGTTTGCAATGCCACGTGGAACCAAAGAGGTTTTAGAATTAAAGGAAAGGAAAGTGGGAAAAGAGCTTTCAGGTCATTTATTAGGTTGATTTGTGTTTTCATTAAATCATTTTGGTAGAGGGAATTGTAAAGATTGTGAAGTGGAGAGAGGATCCTATAGATGATGGAATAGTCGCAAACCGAGCAACTACAGTTTCCTTTTATTACGTAACGAGCGAAGCTTTCGGTTATACCAAGTAGCTGAGGAGGTTGCGGTCTTATGCCTAGAATAGGGAACGTAAAGGAAAATGCATTTAAACATTTCTATGTAAAGATTGCAAATAGGAGCTTCTGCAGTTAGCTGATGAAAACAGAGTGAAATTCTGCTGCGGTGGTCATTAATAAGGCGAAAATTGTTCTGTGGGTCATATGAATATGATGGGCGGGCTCCTCGATAGTATAGTAGTTAATATACCCGCCTGTCATGCGGGAGACTGGGGTTCGGTTCCTAGTTGCTAGTTCGTATGATTCAATGGGTGGGAAAGGTGGAATGTAGAAATAGATGACGTCTATTGATTTTGAGGGAGCATTATTTTTGGTAGAGACATAACCGAGTTTGGATGTGAAGGATAAAGCGATAAGCGTTGACTCCGAGCTGCATTGGGTGAATAGGAGCACACCGCGACGTTCTGTTGCCGAAAGGCAATTTACATCTACAATAGTAATGTAATGTTTAGCTTAGAGAGTCTGCGTAGGACAGTAAGTTATAATATAAGATAATTAAGCTAGAATTTAAGCATTTTTTGTCTAGCATGTGATTTAGAAACTAAGAAGATAAAAAATAAAAATGTTGTAAAAAATGAAATGAAAATGAGCACCCAACGACAGGAGGAATCATCACTAGGTCGATTAACATCATCGACGCGGTAAACAGCAAGGGAGGAAGGGAATAATTCCTAATTTTTAAAGCTGAGAATCAGCTTTTTTTTTTTAATATACTTCTCTCGGGAGAGGCGAACCTATAGCGCCGACACGGCCCCCCAAAATACCACAAAATAACCGTTGCAGTTTTTCTTGAGCAGCTGCAAGTTGTAACGTTCCGGAAACACTTCAGTAAGGACGTTCATTTTCATTTCATTTTTAAAACATTTTTTATTTTCTCTTTATATTCTTAGTTTCTAAATTAAAGGCTAGACAAAAAATCCTTAAATTCTAGCTTAATTATCTTATATAATAACTTACTGGTCCTTCGCAGACGCTCTAAGCTAAACATTGCTTAACATTTGTATAATTTGCCTTTCGGCGACATAACTTTGTGTCAGTACTTATAATTATTTGAAAGACAAAGAAAAATTTGAAAAACTTTGTCAATTTTTTTTTTCTTAAAATTTAACTTACGTAGCTTACCTATTTTTTTTTGTTGTTAATTTTTAATTTTATGTAAAAGCACTTAACTTAACTTAAATCTTATACTACCCTAATTCTAGAAAAGCTAAGTCTATGTAAGCTAGCTGATGATAGTGTGATTCTATACCGACTTTGGTATCCAGGTCTTTATATGCCATTCAACCACCAGAACTGTTGACGCTGTCTAATACTATCGTCCCGGTCTCTGTGGGAGATAGCCCTACTGAAGCGCAGGAGCTCTTCTTCGGTGCGCGTTACTTCCCGGTCGTAGCACAATCGCCCGTCTACGGATGATCTACTTACATGATAGATCAGCGGAATTCCGGATCTATCCTGTATAAGCCCTTTCATGTCCAAGTCAAGAAACGCCTCTGGTGGAACAAAACCGTTGCGACGCACGCTCTCATAGTACAGAGTGTTTGGATAATAGGCCCCGAAAATTAGGTCATTGGACGAGCTTATTGCTCTCGCAATATGTCCTCTGATAAATTTAATCATAAAATTATCCACTCTATTTATGCAGGCTTCATTATATAAAGTCTCATTTGAGTAGTACTTTTTGTATTCCGATTCCGGTGTTCGATATAATCTGAGACAGGTTCTCAGACACTTCCTTTCGAACACCCGAATCTTTTCCATCAAATTTGGACCTATGTTAAACCATACTGGACAACCATATATGAGCATTGGCCTGATTAGCGTCATGTAGCATATGACTTTTACCCTGCTGTCAAGTTGGCTACTGTGAAATAGCCTCCTTGTCATAGCAAACGTTTTTCTAGCCTTGACCAGAGCAGCCTCTACATGTCTGTTGAAATACAGATATTGGTCTAGCCAGATGCCAAGGAATTTAACTAAACTCTTGGTTTCCAGTTTATCTCCATGCGGTCCCACGATAACTAGCTTTCGCCAGTTTTTCCTTGTGTCGTTCGTGGCTTTATATAATGGAGTTCTAAATAGGATGGCTTCACATTTCTGGAAGTTGATCTTAAGTTTTCAGTCATCGCAATAGCGCTGCCCGTTGTTGAAGTCTCGTTGTATTAAACTATTTATGATCTCAACTTTCGGGGCTGTTTGTAGATTATGAGATCGTCTGCGTACACAATAGCCTGCGGAAGTGCATCTAATAAGTCGCTAATGTAAATGTTAAAAGGAATCGGAGAAAGTACCGCCCCCTGTTGCAAGCCATTCTTGATATTATACGTTTTATTAGAGGTCACATTACCATTTTTGACTACAAACCTCCTGTCTCTTAACATATCGTAAAGTACATATAGTAAAGGCTTATGTATGCCATGTCTGACAAATTTGTAATATAACCCTTCGATCCAGACGGTATCAAAGGTTTTTTCCAAGTCGATCAGACAGGCACCTGTGCATTGGTTCCTACATTTATTCCATTGTATGTCGGAGACCAGTTTAGCTGCGGCATGTGTGGTTTCATGACCCGCCTTAAAGCCAAACTGGTTATTTGAAATAATGCTGTTGTCGTCTACCCATTTTACCAAAGCTTTATTAATGGTTTTTTCAAATACTTTACTGATGCTTGGGAGTAAACTTATCGAACGCATGTTCATTGGGTTTGTACAGTCTTTGCCCTTTTTTGGGATGGACTGAATGATAGCCGTTTTCCAACGTGCGGGATAATATGCATTATTCAACACGTTGTTAAACAGGACCGTGTATATATCTATTGCCATTGGGGACAGGTTCTTGAGTACGATGTTAGGTACTCCATCTGTTCCCACTGACTTTTTACTTCTTAATGAGTCGAAGATACTCCGGATTCCTTCCCTTGTGATTAAAAGGCTATTAGCCCCATCATTGGCATTAATGTCAATTGACAGATTATCGTCACTGAATTCGTTGAAACCCGGATTCTCCGATTGCCAAAGTGAAATTTCATTTCGGAGGTGCAGGTGTTTCAGTAGAATTCTGTCCTCCAGGTCGTGATTTCGGCGAATGCTTTCATTCACGTTGTACATTTCCTGAAAGACAGATCCCACAGCGTTCACCTTTTCCAAACGTTCTTCGATCACGAAGAGCTCACTATTGAGGATAGCGTTCTCTGTATCTATGCCAGTGTTGATTAGCAGCTGCTTGTTTACAGCAGTACGTGGAATTTGGAGACACTGAATCTCGTTTTGATTATTTCTCCTGAATATTTTATTTATTTGTGGGAACATATTCGGGTTATTAGTTTTTATAGTCCGAATTCTGTTGTTCCAATACAAATTTGTTGCTAATCTATAATTGGCTTTAAGTAATTGTTGGAGGTTTTTTAATCGGGATTTCAGTGATATTATCTCCTGGTCTTGTCTGTCTGTAAACTGTCTGTGTAACTGTTTTAGTTTCGGTAGCAGTCTGCTCTTTTTCTTGTGGAGTGCGTATATTGTTTTGTTTTTGTACATGTTTATGTGATCTGTAACTGTTGTTTTGGGAATTGTTTTGTCCATTGTTCGTTTTACGGTTTCGTTCATTTGTTGAATGTATTTGTCGATTTCGTCATTTGTCAGGTTTCTGTTTACTGGCAGATTAAAGTCGTTCGAACGAAGTTCTCTTATTAATGATCTGTTGAACCCCGACCATCGCATTGCCCCCTAGTTGTAGGGTTGCGGGATCACGAATTCCTCCAGATCTGCGAGATCGTTCGGAAGCTCTATTACTGCCGTGAATGCACAGTTTGTGTTTCGTCTGTTGGTGTTAAATAATCTCAGTCGTGAGTCGATTAGCAAGATATCTAAGAACGATCTACCTCTGGGGAACGATGGGTATTCCGTAGCTAGCAGGTCAGTTCTATATTCAATATGAAACCGATCTAACCAACCAGCCAACTGATTTCCTCTGGCATTATATATATAATTTCCCCAATTTCTATGCTTGGCGTTCATATCTCCCCCCAGGATAAAGTAGTTTTTGCCCAGGTGCAATTGTAAGCATCGAAAGAGTGTCTCGAGCTCCGCTATAAATAGGTTATGTTGGTGCTCCTCAGGCGCATAGACCGCAATCGCATACAAACCCCTTCCATGCGCACGATACAGGCTTCCAGCACCCGGAACCTGCGCACTTCTCCACTGTATATTGCTTTATGATTGATCCCTTTTCTAATAAAGTTTGCGACCCCCCCCCCCCCCCCCCCCCCCCCCACGTAAGAGGGGTTCGGTGGATCTCTTCGTATAATATCGTAGTTTTTATGTCCTATCTTATGTCTCTGGTTTAACTTTGTTTCCCCCGCCAGAAGTACATCAGGTTGTTCCTCTTGCAACAGGTTAAAAAGATTGGCTCTTCTCTCAGATCTTATTAATGAATTTACATTCACGATAAGAGCTTTTATTGATGTTGTGGTTAGAAGGTTTATATCGACTTGTTATTTAGACTGGGCAAATGCGAGTAGATCTCGTTTACTTGACTTTGTAGCTGTGTCATCTGTCTCTGCAGATTGAGCAGGATTGCGAACACATCTGCTTGCGGTGTTGTTTCAGTCTGTGTGGGAGTATTTGTGGCTACCTGTGATGTAGGTAGCCACAAATACTCCCACCTGTCAGTAAGGACGTAAATATCGAAGGAAAGGGAGTCGTTTTTTTCGTAATACTGTTGAGTCGTGGAGCGAAAAACTCCGACATTCAGGTAATAGAATATAAGTGGTTGGTAATGGTAGCGTGGGGGGTGCTCGGCTCAATTGCATCAGTTGAACTCAATACCGTTACCCAGTGATGGTTTCGTTCGGTTTTAAGAGCTCATAATAAATAACACCGACCTGGACTCACCAAATACACGGCATAACCTTCGCAGCGTGAATATTCGGCCGACCCGACGACGGGCAGTCCCCATGACTTTCTTTTCTTTGGGTTTCTGTAATGAATCAATTTTTCATTACTCGCCACGATGCGATTAAGAAAACCCTTCCTTTTTTGCCGCTACAGCAGTTGTTCACAGGCGAAAAAACGGCCCTCAACGTCCCTTGGTTTCAAATCATAAGGAACCCAAGTTCCTTCCTTTTGAATCATTGTTTTGTTTTTGTTTTATCTCCACATTTATTTAACAATTCAATTACAGAATTTACTTAAGACTAAATGTTAACTTCTATTTTACAAATATCATTCTTACATTAACTTACTGGCTCTTCGCAAGGCTCTAAATTATACATTATCATCTTTCTTATGCCTTTCGTCGTACAATAACTAATGTTTTTATAACATGTCACAATAATTGATATGTTTTCTTTTTAAAATTTATTCTATTCTTTCTATATCATGTATAATTTATTAATTTTTTTTTAAATTACATATATGGGCGGGTTAACAAGCAAAATAAAAAAAACGGAACAAAACGCACAAACATAAACAAGGAATACAAAGAAAATAAAAAAATAAAAAATTAAAATTAAATTAAAAATAAAAATAAAAAAAAAATAATTGGGAATTGGGGATGCGGGGAAGGAAAGCGGTGCGCCTGAGAGGCATACTATGTTTGGGGACGTATAGTCCTTTCTTCATCACTTATCCACCATCAGTTGGGATGGGATCCATCTTTTATTGATTTATCTTTTTCACCGATCACCACACTAAAACGCAGGCGATCTGGAAAATTAGAGATATCATTATCGTTGAGAATTCGTTTATGCCTGGCACCACGGAGAGCGTGGTAAATAAAAGGGACTCTATGCTTGTCTTGGATAAGTCCTTTTTTATCCAAGAAAAGGAACGCTTCTGGGGGAATAAACCCATTCTGGAGAGTACTCTCCATATACATATCATTGTGGTAGACTGCTCCCGATATAAGATCATTTTCAATGCACATTGCCCTAGTTGTCTGACCACGGATAATTTTAATATTGAAGTTATATATTCTGTTTAGACCAAATTTGTCATACAGGACTTTATTGGGATAGTATTTCTTGTATTGGGACTCTGGGGTTCTGTATATTCCGAGGCAGGGACGCAAACACTGCCTCTCGAACACCCGAAACTTCTCCATATTAAATGGGGATATGTTATACCATACCGGGCAGCCATACACTAATATTGGTCGGATGAATGCTGAGTATGATATTATTTTTATGTTGGTGTCCAGAAGACTACTACGGAAGAGACTCCGTGTCATTGCATATGCGTTTTTAGCTGCTGTAAGAGCAGCTGCTGTATGCTTATCAAAGTAAAGATACTGATCAAGCCAGATTCCAAGGTATCTGACTATAGTTTTTACTTGTAGTGGAAGATTATTACTTCCTGCAATGGAAAATTGCTTCCAATTCCGTTTTGTATCCCTTGATCCACTGGACAGGGGCGTTCTGAAAAGGATAGTCTCTGTTTTTTAGAAATTTATTTTTAATTTCCAGTCGTCGCAAAAACGTTTGATTTTGTTGAAATCATTTTGCAGAAGTCTGTTGATGACATCAATCTTTTCTCCAGATCTATGCACCACAATGTCATCGGCATACGCAATTGCATGGTTGAGAGAACCCACTAGATCACTAGTGTAAATGTTAAATAAAACGGGAGAATTCACTGCTCCCTGTTGTAGGACGTTTTTGATGTGGAAAGTCTTGATAGAGATTATATCTCCACATTTCACCACGAATTGTTTACCCATTATCATATCGTAGATAATGTATAATATCTATTCGGGCATACCTAGATTTGATAACTTAAACACAAGCCCTTCTAACCCTACGGTGTCGAAAGCCTTTTCAAAGTCAACCAAACAGGCCCCTGTGCATGGTCGCTTCGGCTTGTTCCACTGTATGTCGGAAACAAGTTTTGTCGCAGAATGAACTGTGTCATGTTGCGATCGGAAACGAAACTGGTTGTTCGGAATAATACCATTATCCTCACACCAGTTAGTCAATGCTTTATTTATAATTTTCTCGAATACCTTGCTGATGTTCGGAAGCAAACTAATCGAGCGAAGACTGTCTGGATTGTTCCTGTCCTTGCCCTTTTTGGAGATGGGATGAACTACTGCAGATTTCCATTGGGTTGGATAATATGCATTATTTAGAGCGTTATTGAACAAAATAGTGTAAACCTTCACTACTTCAAGAGGTAAATGCTTTAGAACAATGTTTGGAATACTATCTATTCCAGAAGGTTTTTTGTTCTTAATTGATTTAAGAATGTACGTCAGTTCATCCTTGTGTACAAATATGCTAGTGTTTATATTTCTAAGTGGGGAATCCGCTCTATTATTTTCACTAAAGATAGTGAAACTTCGACTTAAGAGACGCCAGTTGTTAAGTTCATTGCGTAGCGAAATATGTTTTCGGAGAGCCCTATTTTGCAGGTCAAGATAAGAATGACCCGATTCGTTCAATCTATACCCTGCTTCGAAACAAGCACCAATTGAATTCGCTTTTTCTTGCGGATCCTCGACTATTATGAACTCTTCGTTAGAGTTAATGTGTTTCCAGGTAAGTCCTGCGTTCAGCAGAATTTGACAATTGTCGGGAGTCCGCGGAACTCGCAGACATGGAATGTCATTATAATCTTTCCTTCGAAAGACTTTATTTATTTGAGGGAACATATTCGGTCCACTAGCTTTAATGGCTTGAATTCTATTTTTCCAGTTTTCATTAATTACTGATCTGTAGTTGTCATGGATCAGTTTTTGAAGGTTTTTAATTAGTGACTTAATTGTTTTTATTTCCTGACTATTTAGGTCGCTGAACTGTCTGTTGAGCAGTTTTAACTTAGAGAGCAGAATTCTCTTTTGCCTATACATCTCGTCGATCGTTGAGTTTCTGTATCGGTTTGTATGGCTTTCTGAGTAAGACACTTTAGGGATAGAACGATTCATTGTATTAGTAACAAGTTGTTCATCGTCGAAAGATAATGATAAATTTCGTCATTATGAAGATTTCTCTCAGTTTTTGGATCTATGCCATTGGAGCGTAATTCTGTTTTTATTATCCGATCAAAGCGCGACCAGTGTGGTTTTCCGAAATTAAAAGATTGTATCTGAAAAACTAACTATTATGGACAATTTAACAAGTCTCGGATATGGACCGGATACCGGTGGAGAGCCTTGCTAAATAAGGCCAAGACCGGATCCCGGATATAGTGCCGATGATGATGATACACTGTGGAGCTTCGGGATCATAAGCAGAGATCACATATAGATGCCTATGACTTTTCAAAGGAATATCTATAACGCAGGCTACTGGCACCTGGAACTTGTGTACATCTCTACTGTAAACGACTTTGTGTTGTAGACCATTTTTAACTAAGACAGCGACCCCGCTCCCCTGAGTGGAATTTGGGCGATTTCGTCTAATTACTTTATAATTTGGGTAGCCCAATTTGTGCCTTTGATTTAGCTTAGTTTCGCTAGCCAAAAGCACATCTGGGCGTTCAGCTTCCAGCAGATTGCTCAGATTGTCCCTTCTTCCATGCGGATTAGTGAATTAACACTCACAGCAATAATTTTTAGGGTTAATTCAGTCGCAGTGAACGTTATGATTAGAGTGTGGGTTCGTCTGGAAACAGGGTCGAATAGATAATGTCAGTTCGAGCCACTTGTTCCGTCAGTTTTTTTCTATCATTTCGAATTTTTTATCAAACGCAGCAAACTGTCCTTGTATGGACAGTAATATAGCTGTTATATCAGTTTGTGCCTCTGGAGCAGGCGTTTTATGATATTGCGTGATTTGTGACATGATGGATGATTCCGTGTTTAGGAGTAGCATCAATGTTTCGCTCAGGTATCATATTACAGAATGCCAGTGTAGTGCAATATTCCATCAAGTAGTGTAACACCTTGTGTTCTTGGATGTTTTTACGCCATTGTAGCTTAACTGTGCTAAAGGAAATATGCTCGTGCGGTGTTGTACGGTTTAGAAAGGTGTGTCGTAGAAATGTGTTACAGGTATATGTCCCAGTGTTGCATGAAATTGTACCGTCATCGTTTCTCGAAATATTCAAACTCGCAAAACAAAAGACGTCACTCCAATAAATATGTATAACATTTATTTCAGCTAATACACAAACGTTCCTTTGATAATTCTTGATACAAAGTCAATTTCAGATAGGTGTGTGAAAGGGCATATTTAAAACACTCCCGTATCGCGTGATCTCTCGATTTCACGTTATAATGTACTTTTTAAATACTGATCCGGGCACGATCGAAAAACACAAATCTTTACATTTAGCTATGCACGACTTCCTTTTACGACCACCTCTCTTTACCAGTTCACGTCTACTTTTGCTGTTATAAGTCTTTACAAGCTATCGTGTACGACTCAACTAAAACTGTCTGCTGCTTAACAACCAAGACTGTCTGCCGCCTAACCAAGACTGTCGGCTGCTCAATCAAGACTCACTTCCACTCTCTCTCATTCCTCCATCCCGAAACTAGCGAAAGTCACCACCGCCGAAAAGAAACCGGGTTTACATACTACATGTATTCTAACTCGATTCCAACCCAGCCGCATTTAATTAGTCTTCAACTTAGATAGTATTATATAATATTATAATATAATTGTATTTTTGTATATTTAATTAATTCATTTCAATTTTTATTTAATTATTATTTATACTTAAATTTTGATGCAGCCGAGTTGGTCGAAACAAAAACGACACGAAGGTTACTCGCGTAATAGAGTAGATTGGCGTATTTTTTACTCCACCTGCCATTTGGGTGTATGACACACTTGGTGCCACGAAGTTGTTGTAAGAGCGAGTTTTCATCCTTTTCTCTCCTTCACCTTGCTTTTTTCAGGCTTCCAACTTTGATTTTAGTTGTTGGTACTTGCGGCAACATCTAAAGTTAGCAGGATGGCCTGAGTTGTTACAAGGATACAGGATAGTTTATTTCTATCCGGGAGCTGATCTTTGCCCAACGGGCATTCTCCAATGATATGGTTATTTAGGCATTTGACGCATCCGAAATGCATATTGCAATTCGCTGCCACATGGCTGAAGCGTTGGCAGCGCATACACTGCAATACGCGCTCGGAGTTCTTTATTCTCTCCAACTTATTGTTTGGTGATTAATGTATTTAATATATCTAAGTCCATCAATTTTAGTATTGGGGCTTAGCGACACAATGAAGAAAGGCAACTTACGGTAGCATTTGCTGTAGAAGACAAGCAAATAGTGAAGAACACCGGACAAAAATCGAATAAGAAAATACATCAGAGCCGTATACCATAGCGATAACATAACAAATCACATCAGTGGAATATACTTGAGTTTAAAAATCGAATTCTAAACACGGCCAGTACCCTGATGGGTTGCGCTTTGGTTAAATTTTTGGTGATTCTAACTGTCATATCGTCAGTTCGAATCACACGTTCTTCACTATCATCCCAAACGCTATAGCACTACAACCGGCATCCGGTCTTGGCCTTATTTAGGAAGTCTCCCCACCGGTATCCGGTCCATATCCGTGACTTGTTAAATTGTCCATAATAATTCGATTTTCCGGGTAAGGTTATTAGCCTTGCGCCAAGAAAATGGTTTTACGCCTGTAAATTTCAAGGTATCGTTTTCGAAACTTTTCAGTTCTTCGAGCACCTCTTCGGGAGTAAAGGAAGGATCAACTCCTTTGAGGAGCATGCAGACAGTTTTCTCCGATTTAGGGGTGTACGTGTAGTACTCGCTTTTCGATTCCCCAATGCCGATTTAATTTTGCAATAACCTTCTAAGTCATCGCATGTTAAACTTATCTTAAAATATTGATACGTTTTGTTTTGAAAGTTTTGCATGCCAACTCACCCAATTTTATGAGATCTTTTGTCTCCATGTAACTGATGTAGATAGGAGGTACTTTCTCCTTTATTTTTGGACTGGCACCTGCTGAAATTATGGCGCAGGGCTACTAACCTTGCCCGTAAAAATAAATTATATGGAAAATTTAACAAGCGCCGAGACTTGCTTAATAAGCCAAAGACCGGATCCTGGTTGTGGTGCCGATGATGATGATGACCTGCTGAGAAGGTTCCTGCCTCTGATTTGGTCCCTGCTGTTGATGTGATTCCTGCTGTTGAGTTTCCTTAGCTTGTCGTGTTTTCTTCGTCTTCGTGGGTTGTTGTTGTCTTTGTTCTTGCTGTTGTTGTTGTACCATTTTCGTTTTCCGCTCATTCTGGCTTAAATTACTTTTTAGTGTAAGAACTTCCTCCAGTTGTTTATCCAGTTCTTGTTTTTTAAGACTAATCTCCTGGATGAGTCTGCTGAGGACCTCGACCTGATTGCCGGCGTCTGCATTTATTTCGTTGATAGCTAGTTCTTGGAATTGGTTTCCAGCCCCTAAGTACTGGACACCATGGGCGTTGCCTTCGTCGTCGCTGTTGACACTCAACGTGTCTGTATCCTTGTTTTTATTGGCTTTAAGGTGTTTAGCCTTTAGATTTGGGTCTGTATTTTGCCTTCTCCGAAGCACCATTTTGACATCCATTTGATTTACGTCCATATTATGGACCAAGTGTTCTCACTTTTTGTTGTTGTTGTTTTTATTGTTTTTTTTTTTATTGCGCGAGTGACAGATAGAAAATCACGTTCAAGAGTTTATTTATTATACTGTGCACATACACAAACAGGAACACTTCGTACGTCGCGTATCGGCACTAATTGTTTTTTAATTATTCTGGGTGCAGAGAAGTCCAAAGGAGACCCGTACTCATTTAAGATGTGCAATGCGCTTTAATGTAAAAATATTAATTTAAAAATAATTTATAAATAATTTTACATACGTTGAGGTAGCTAGTAGTTGGAATTAAAATCGGTTTGGCTTACCTCCTTTTGTGTGTAATCAATCGCCAGTGGGTGATCTTCCTTTATTGCTGATCTTCTGCGGGGCCGCTTTTGGGTTGAAGTGGATGGCGTGAAGAGGTGTGCCCTCGCAAGTTCCTTCGTTTGTGCGTGCGGGCTTCCGGACGTGGGCTCGAGCTTCTTGGCAGGGAATGGCGGCGTCTCCTGTTGTTAGAGGGGGTTCCCGTTCTAGGGTCCGCGAAACCTGGTCAAGATCTCTTTATTTTGTTTGGTTACTTTCCACCGGGAGAGTGTTCCGTGGACAACTAAACGACTGGGCTTCTATTTTTTTTTAAAGTTTTTTTTTATTTTTCCTTTTTAAATTATTTCGACTCGGCATCGGACCAGGGGTTCGGCCTTCCAGAACTTGACTCATGTCGAAAATAAAAAAAAAAAAAAAACTGGGTGGCGACAGGGCCGACTTTAGCGAGACAAGGACAGATGTGTCCTTCATCTTGTCTCTAACTTCTGGTCATCTTGCGATAACCAGAATCACCCACATCCGTGAGGATGTTGGGCTCGGTCTCGCGATATCTGAAAAGAAAAGAAGAAAGTGGGGGTATCCAAGGATAGTGTGGACAGTGTTAGTCCAGGTGTTCTCAACTACTTGTATAGAGGGATGGTGGGAAAGAAATCGTACAAGACCGGTAGGTCTTGGGTGCGGTAGTAAACGCAGATCACGTCTTTGGCGTCTGATAATCTGCGCTTTGGTCGGTGTGTATGTTTGTGTTGGTGCCGTCTTGTACTGTGCGTTCATGTGTGTGGTTTGTTAATAGTAGACCCTATGGGATGGATGCAGGAATCCTCTATTATAGAGGGGAATGTTGTTGGCAAGGGTGCAAATTGTGGGGGTTTGATCCGAAGAGATCGATAGAGAAGGGTCAAGGACGCAGGAGTCCCGTACAAGTGGGTTCTCGCTGTTCTGAATGCTTTCGAGGTACTTGTATGCTAATTGAAGCAAGTACTCGTCGATAGGGATAATGGCGGCACCTTCGTATAGGTGAGAGTTGGGGTAATGGCGACCGTCAGGCCTTCTAGTGTGGCTGGTGCATCTTCTGAGGAGCTTCCTTTCGAAAACTCGAAGTCTTTCCATTTGAGCCGAAGATATGCAGGACCATATGGGAAAGACGTACGATACGGATTAGCTGCTTATAGCAGAGAAGCTTAACTTTGGTGTCAACTTTGTTGCCCCACTTAAAGATGTTGTGCAGTTGCTTAAACCGACCGAGGCCCCTTTGGAGAATGTGGGTCACATGTTTGACGAAATTCATTTTTGGGGTATAAATGACCCCAAAGTATTTCATACTGTCCTGTGGTCTAATCGTAGTACCTCCTATTTATATTCGAACATTCTGTGAATATCGAGAAGTAGGTTGGGAGTGTTTACTAATCAGAATTATAGCTACTGCTTTGGATGGGTTAATTAGAATTTTCCATCGACTGTAATACTGATACAGTTCGTCCAAATGACGGTTGAGTCGGTTTGTTGCGAGTTTAGGGCTTTGAGATGACGTGTACACTAGGACGTCATCCGCATAGCAAATCTGGTTTACTCTACCATCCACAGGGCGGGGAATATCTGAGGTGTAGATATTAAATAAGATGGGGCCTAGAATGGAGCCCTGTGGTACGCCTGCAGCGACGTTGAAAGTTCGGGAAAGCTTTCCATTCACTTGAACTTGGAAGGTTCTGTTTAGAACGAACTGGTAGGGGATACTACACAGCGTTTTACTGAGGCCAGTATTCAGTAATTTAAAAACGAGACCTTCGATCCAGGTTGTGTCAAAAGCCTTTTCAATGTCCAGGCTCACCGCAATGGTGGGTTCCTTATTAAAGAGGCGCACGCAAACGTGGTTTTGAAATATGTTGAGAGCCATGGTGGTGCTCTTCTAAATCCAAGTTGGAAATCATGTATTAGGTTCCTGATACTGATAAATTTATTTAGCTTCTCATATATGAAGTTTCATATATTTTGCTGATGCAGGTGTGGGGCGAAATAGGACGAAAGCTTGAGGGGTGATAATTTGGTTTCCCAGCTTTTGCTATTGGGCAGACAACAGCATGCTTCCAAGCTTGGGGAAGTACCCCATGTTGTAGGCATGGTTGAGCAGAATGGAGAGCTTTATAAAGAATAAAGCAGAAAGCCGTCGCAATGAGTGGTAGGACATGTTGTCGATACCGGGTGACTTCTTGGGGTTTCGAGATTTGACTAGGTTCTGTAGGGTATTTGGTGTGACGAAGCCGTGACTATTATCACGTGTGTCGTCTAAGTATGCACCGTTAGCTGAGTTAAAAACAACTATTGGCTCGTTAAAGTTGTCTAATTTATTGTGAACCTCTGAACTAATTATTGCATTTGTTTCCGGGTCGCCATCCTCGAGAGTGAGCTTGTGATTATTTTCAAAGGTCTCTCCGATGATGTTGGCGTTATTGGCATCATTATTGACAACAAGACCGTTGTGCATGATTGGTCCAGTGATACGAGAGGTGCCACATATCTTTTTAACATTTTTATAAATGTTCTGGTCCATCTGAATACCCTTAAGTTTGTTTCCAATTGTCGGGTGCGATTATTTTGGATTCTTTGTTTTATCAGTGTGCCAATATTGTGAATTATGGATCGCAATAATGGCTCCCTTTGCGTAAAGCGGTGACGACATCTCATTCTGCAGAGCTTTTTACGCTCCCGAATGAGACGAAGAGTGGGGTCGTCAAGGGGAATCTGGTAAGTCTTTTCAAGTTTGTACTTCGGGACATGAGTCTCAGAAGTTTCAACTAGAATCTCGTGAAGTCGGGTTGCAGCGTTATTTATCTCAACCGTCGTTAGGTTTCTGTCAGTAGGGAGAGAGAGTTGATGGAGTTTTTCGTTCAATGTAATATTGAAGTTGTCCCAATTTGTGCGCCCATAATCGGGTATGTATCTGACATGAGCCCGGGGTGCTCGATAGCCGCGGATGAACATGGTTACAGCATTGTGGTTAGATACACCCGCCGATACTAGGGGAGGAGTGATTTGGGGAAGTAAGTCTTTGGACACAATAAGGATGTCCAGGATGGAGTTGCCTCGGGTCATGTCGAAAATCAAATGTACCGTCCTTTTATACTTTTATGTCGTTGAGATTTGTCAACGTTTTTAATGTAAACATTCCAAGAAGCACACACAAGATTTCGTGTGCTTCAGTTGGAATAAGGTTCTTGGAAGTGATTAAGAATTTATTTGAGTAGATTCCTGGAAGGGAAATCATGAAATGCATTTTGAGTTAAGCATTTCATGATGTCAGGATTATGGGGAATTGGATCAATACATGACAAATGTATTTTGGTTTAAATTTATCGTGCATATGATTCAATTGGATTGGGGTATGAGTTAATGTGAAATTGAATCAATGTGCCACAAATTAACTTTTGGTTTAATTTATCGCTCATATGATTCGACATGAAATTTGGATTTGGGTTATGGGAGATATTGGGAATTTCGATGGGATTATTGGTAATATTGAGGATGGGAGTAGTGATTTAGGATCGCTACACATACACTTCACTTTTTAGGCTGTTTCGTTTAACTATCACTTGCCGATTGTCGAGACGTCTACACCGGATGGTGGTTAATTTGGTACTGATCACTTGTTTGAATCATTCGCCCCAACCCATGCATGATCATCATCGGCACTACAACCAGGATCCGGTCTTAACCTTATTTAGCAAATTTCGAGGCTTGTGAAATTTTCCATAATAATTTATTTTTACGGGCAAGGTTATTAGCTTTGCGACATAAAGTGGTTTGTTTACCATATATCTAAGCTTCATTCATGACGTTTTGGATATGTCGAAATGGACCAACACTAATTGCTGCAGTCATCCATTGACAAACAGTGGGAACTTAATGGGCACCTAATACACGGCGATCCGACTCGATTATGGCTTTAATTTGATCATCATTAAGCTCACCTGGTGGACCTGATCGTTGTTCATCTGTCAGTGAAGAATCTTCGGAATTTGTCAAACCAATTCCGGCACTGGCTTTCTTTTAAGGCTTCTTCACTATACACATTTCATAACTTTTTAGCAGCTTGCGCTGCGTTCTTTCCTTTACGGAGATAAAAGAGTAAAATCTTTTTTGCACTCCATATTGAAACTGACGCCAAACTAATCATCATCATCATCGGCACTACAACTCGGATCCGGTCTTGGCCTTATTTAGCAAGTCTCTCCACCGGTATCCGGTCCTTATCCGAGAATTGTTAAATTGTCCATAATAATTTGTTTTTCCGGACAAGGTGATTAGCCTTGGGCCAACCTTTCTCAGGATGTCGCTGCATGCATTGGTTTGTAGGTAGTTTTTATGTTGGCATCAGCAAGGATGCGGGTTCCATAAAAACACCACCGATGCCTGCTGCCAAAATTGTCCCACAAGAATAATCAAACGCACTGAATTTATTTTAATGTCTTTTCTTTATTTAAAATGTGATATTAATCGCGACACTCTATAATACACTTGTAAAGATTCCGAGTGTAACTCGCCATATAGTTTTCTTATTTAACACCACTTCAAAGGTTATTAAGCGTCACCAATCTATGACACATTTCGTTATAGATTTCAAAGAAAAACGACCAGTAACGCAGTTTCTTTTATACACACCTCCAGTTCAATGACTTAATCTGAAACACACACGAACTCATTAACGATATCAAAGGCGCGACCGTACTTCAATGTGTATTCGTCTGGGAACGAACTCGACACCCTGAGGGATAAAATTTGACTCCGCTGAAAAGGCGCGACCGTGCGCTATGGAGATTGACATCTGACTCCCCGATGCAATTCACATCCATCAGATTCGATGGCCGCGAATTGCATCGATAGGGGAGGATTGTATATGTGTCCGTATAGGACAAGTACGTTGCTCCCCAGCCTGCATATCGGCAACGACGAAAATGCACCTGAATAAACATGGGCTGGAGTAATGAATTGTAGGTATTATAGGGATACGCGATAGCGGAGATCGCCGAAGGGAGAAATAGGTTTCTGTGTCTTAAATAAACAGAAACGCTATTTCGAGGGCCATAAATCTTTGATGACCTGCGCCTGAGAACGAAATAGGTTTTTGCTTTAAGATACACAACAACGCTATTTCAAGGGTCACGATGATACAAGGGTTGCCTCTTATGTTTCGGGATTTGGCAACCCTAGCGTTGCAATCCGGCAATTGACAGCTCTGTCGTAAAGTTGGACATTTTTGAGGTTATACGCACTCAGAACGTTTTGACATACGAGCGCTATTTGTGTTGTTTACAGTAACTTAAAAGATTCATCTCGGCCCAAAAATGGAATTAAATCGTCAACATTTTCGTGCGATTATTTTTTACAACTTTCGGCGTGGATTAACTCAGCAACAGTGCATGGATGAACTTAATTCAATTTTTGGCGATGAAGCTCCATCAAGGACCAGTGTTTATCGATGGTATGGTGAATTCAATCGTGGTCGTAGTTCACTCCACGATGAATTTCGTGAAGGTCGTCCAAAATCAGTTGTTGTTCCGAAAACCATTGATGCTGTGCGCGAACTGATATTGGAAGATCGTCATGTGACCTATCGTGAGATTGAGACAACCTTAGGCGTTAGTGGGACCAGCATACATTCAATATTGCATAAACATTTGACTGTCAAAAAAATTTGTTCGCGTTGGATTCCACAAAATTTGTTAATCGCCCAAAAAAAGGCTCGTGTCAATTGGTCGAAAGAAATGCTCAAAAAATACGGTCGCGGTGCTTCGAAACACGTCTATGACATCGTGACAGGTGATGAATCGTGGATTTACGCGTATGAGCCCGAAAGTAAACAGCAGTCGACTGTCTGGGTGTTTCAAGATGAGCCAAATCCAACAAAAGTTGTTCGCGCACGAAGCACTTCCAAGCAAATGGTCGCCTGTTTTTTCGGAAAAACTGGACATGTCGCAACCGTACCACTAGAACAACGCAGAACAGTCAATTCTGAGTGGTACACAACCATTTGTTTGCCAGTTGTCTTCCAAGAAATCAGGAAAACCAACCGCCGAAGACGGATCACTCTTCACCACGACAATGCGAGCTCTCACACATCGGCTGCGACAACTGCATTTTTGAGCACCCCAAACATCGATTTGATGGGTCATCCGCCGTATAGTCCTGACTTGGCACCGAATGACTTCTTTTTATTCCCGTACATAAAAAACAAACTGAGAGGTCAACGTTTTTCGACACCTGAAGAAGCGGTTGCTGCATTCAGAATGCATGTGTTGGAGATACCTCAATCAGAGTGGCAAAAGTGCTTCGACAATTGGTTCAAACGCATGCAAAAGTGTATAGATCTTCATGGGGAATATTTTGAAAAACAATAAAGTGATTTTCGATGATCAATATTTGCTTTCGTTCTCTAATCCCGAAATATAAAAGGCACCCCTCGTATGCACATCGTGTTTACTTAGGCGTTCATGATAATGCCATTGTAGGATATACATTCTGGTGACGATAGGTCAGCCGAAAATTTGGGTCTTGTTTACAAGACGGTGCCGGTATATGAGTATAATGACGAGGAATTAGCCTTGCAGATGTGCAAGCGTACATCTCGCCCAGGGTGGCCATGGACCAGCGGTCGATTAATAGGATAAACACAGCGTGTTTGTTTGTGTAACAGGCCGCAACATCGTTAGGCATGATCTGGGGTATGATTGTCTAACGTCAATCATATTAGTGCCCAAATCCCATGATCGGTAGATAACCGATAAAGGAAATTGGTCGCAAGTGTTGCGAACCTCGGGACTGGGGCAATAAATGGGTATGAACTGTAGCAAAACCCATCGGCTACAACTGTGTCAACAATTACGCTGGCCAGCAAGTATTTATCTATTATAATTGCTGACAAGCCGAGCCGATGGAGATATGGTACGGTTCATATAATCATTCAATGTGATGCATGCCTTGATGAGGTTTAACTTTCAGGTGTGATGCTGCAGGGGAGATTACACTGCCCCTAATTGCAGGTAAGTACTATAGGTTTGGAAGGTGGTTAATTTAAGAGAATGGGCGGTTCTTTGGGAATGTATTAAATAACCGCCACAGGTTCACTACTTGGAGGGTGCCAAAATAGCTATCCAGGGGTGCCACGTGGAGACTGCATGTCAACCTGGATTGAACAGGGACAAGGATCGTCCCGGCTTTCGGCTTTCGGCTTGGAAGCAAAGACTTTGCCTTGTATGTCACCCCCCCCCCCCCCCCCCCGCGACAAATTAATACTCCTTCACAAAAATACGCGCAATCTGCTTCTAAAGCAATGTGAGACTGACTGCTAACAAATATCAAAAGGAAAAAAATATGCCACTGACCGAAGCCAAAGGCATCTTGTGTGAAATCGGTAATTAGTTGCCAACCTGATATTTTCGAGATATCCAAGGCAATGTACATCGATACACCTTCTCCTCTTTTTCCGTTTACAGTGTGCTACGATGTGTCAGGGTACCTTTCTTGTAGAAAGAGAAAAATTAATTGTTGATTTCGTAGTTCGCCAGTATTTGACATGAGAAGAACCAATGGAATCCTGTCCATTTAGCGACAACTCTGAATTAAGCGCTGATTCCATAAGTTTTCCTAATTTTACGGGAAAATAAAGTCACTCCACTCAGATAATTAAATTAGGGTGAGAATGTAGGAGTATACTGGTTAGTATACCCGCCTGTCACGCGGGAGACCGGGGTTCGATTCCCCGTCGGGGAGCCTCTGGCGCGAGACTAATGACCTTGCCCAAAAAAAAAAAAAGCAAATCATTATGGAAAATTAAACAAGCCTCAGGACTTGCTAAATAAGGCCAAGACTGGTTCCCGGTTGTAGTGCCGATGATGATGATGACGATGATGAGAATGTAGGAGAGCAGCAAATCTCGAATATAACTACGTAAACCTCTATAAATTTGGTGATATATGACCGAGCTAAGACTGATCAAGCTCCTCGATAGTATAGTGGTTAGTATACCCGCCTGTCACGCGGGAGATCGGGGTTCGATTGCCCGTCCGGGAGCCTCTGGCGCAAGACTAATGACCTTGCCCGGGAAAAACAAATCATTATGGAAAATTTAACAAGCCTCAGGACTTGCTAAATAAGGCCAAGACCGGTTCCCGGTTGTAGTGCCGATGATGATGATGAAGACTGATCAATCCCTCCTCCAAGATGAGTCTCTTTTTGTCTATATGATTTCTAGGGAACTTCAAAAGAAGGAATTCCCAAATAGATGGCATTTTTTCAGTCTCCAATATCGGTGGCCTTCACTATTTCGTTTCTATAGCAAGTCGTATGAACAAGGCATCAGGTAATGAAAAAAGTAACGATGGCACCACAGGTCATGTATGATAAAATCCTCCTAAGACTGCAGGATCAATGACATGCTATTGTTTTTCAGTGAATAAATAACAAGTTCAACACAGGGTTAGCAGTTGAGCTTACTCATGTCACAACCCCCTTGTCGCCGTAACCATTGAAACGATGAAAAAATGTAAATGGGTCGGAAATATATACACCACTACCATTACAGCCGTTATAGGTCGGATAATTCCTATAAATCGATTCAATAAGCATTGGTAACAAAAATCAAAAAGCCTTTATCACCAACAGGTGTCACCACTTCCGGTCCCTATTATTCTATTTCCATCCCACGCTCCTTTTTTCCGCATTATATTTCGTAAAGTTCATAGCACCTTAGGGAAGCTACAAAGTCTCTGAGGAACGCGCAAAATATTAAAACCACCTACTACGAGTAGAATGAGAATACAGCACGTTCGTCCTTGGACTCGGACGTGTCACTTGGAGTTCCCACGCTCCGGCATACGCTCGACCTTCACTGTTCTATAACTCCCAAAACCCTCTTGGGAGTGTAGAGAAATTGGACAGCTACTCTCTAGAGTACGAAACGACACCAACTTGTAGCTTCATCGGATTTATTTAAATTTTACTCGTTTCATTTATTTACGGACGTTCCAGCGTCTGAGAATCGACTTTAGAGGCGCGTCGCCCGACTCTGTCAACACTTGCCAGTGTCATTTACCCATCGCACGTACAAGGATATCTCATTGAAGACTTCTTTGCGTGCTTTGTCTCCCCCTGTCTGATAATATCGTAATCCCTTTAAAAGTAAATAACAATGAAAACAACCAGAATGTTGAATGCGCACAATTCGAATTAACGCAAAGCTGGGCGGTTTGAGAAAACAAAACAAAAACCCCAACATTTTTGGGTTCATCAATTCCGGACAATCAGGTCGTTAGCCAGACCCGCTAGTCGGGCATTTTTACATTGACCTTATCAAACAAACAGGTTGAATCGACATCCCGCCTCAGCCAACCTAATCACAAATCGCCTCTGGTGCATTGTTCACGCCAAATTGTGTGGCCACTGAAACCATCAGCCCCAAGTAGTCCACGAGCGCCCACCGACGCATCAAGCCCCCGATTTATCGATTAAACAGACATCACGGGATTGCAACGGTGAATAAGTTTGCAAAGGGAAAAAAATCAAGGGTACATTGAAATCGTGAGCAGAAGAACCCAGATGTGTGTGTCACCGACACTCGACCAGAAACTATGTCGACTGCGTAACCAAACCAATGCACCCCTATGTACATTGTCGTGGGGGCGTGGTTACCCTCATTGCGGGGCGTACACCATCAAACCGGTCTTGCCAGTATTCCCCTTCGAGTGTTTGATTGTGTGCGTTTGAAGTTGTGTATAAGCCTGTATACAGTGGCTACGGCGTGGTGTGAAGCGATGGACCAATAGTGACTGCAAACAGAGCGTACGCCATCTGCCAGTCATTCAAGAATGTGTTGCAATGTGCTCACGTGTGTGCGTCTGCAATGAGTTGGCAAGGGACCGGAATCGAGTGCCACTGGTCTTAGGGGAGTAGACCGTTAACATTTGGCTTACCTGGTGTTTACAGGTACGGCGCAGACAGCAGCAGGGAAGTTGCCTTGAACTACCGCGTCGAATACAATATTTTTACCTGACCGAGGCTACCCTCAGTATATACTTGCTGACACTCCGACGGCCATCCCCAAGGGAATGAAATTGTATGTCTGGCACCCGTTTTCACATCCATTTTCCCCTGCACCCCACTCTCGTTAGGTGTGACGTTTTTGTGTAGCAAATAGAAAAACAAAATGAAAAGAACAAATTTTGTGCTCCCTGTTTCTGGTTTTGTTTTTGACTTCACATGGAGTTCGAGACGGAAGAGGAAATAAAAATAATAATAAGAGCGTAGGCGTGAAAATAACAGACAATCGAAATGGAATTTAAAAAACAAAAACCAGACGGAAGACAACAACAGAAAATAACGATAACTAAAAAAAAAATGAAAGAAAGACAGAAAAGGAAAAAAACCGAATCGACACAAATGTAAAGTCCGAATTGTTTGTACGTGATCTTTTCGAAAACGTGACTTGATATCGATTTTTCGGGATGAGGAAAACATTCTCGTTTTCGAGAAGGGAATGTGGGGCGCATTGTGCTGCCGTTATTGGCATCGAGGCACCGAGGCATCGAAGACAATTGACGAACGATTACCCTAATGAAATAGGTTAACAGTTGGCGTTGCTACAAAACAT
Source organism: Microdon myrmicae (assembly GCA_963931805.1). NCBI lineage: Eukaryota > Metazoa > Arthropoda > Insecta > Diptera > Syrphidae > Microdon > Microdon myrmicae. Next base: position 89,433,390 of record OZ007500.1, read on the forward strand.
CACGTTCACTTTTATTGCGATCTAAACTACAAAAACTAGGAAAGGAACATAACAATAAAAATCATAATAAAGCAACGTAACGCAAAAAAAAAATATATGTTCACGTATATGTAATTGTATATCGACCTACCTGGGTTGCAGGTGCTTTAGGCGGTAGCTATCAAAGGTAACCGTAGCCGAACTCGGAAGTTATAAAAGATCGTCAGTAGTGAACCCACTGTTTGCCTATTACATTCTAACGAATTGGAAATGTAAACCATTTTGAAATTTTAAAGGTGCTAACACCCAGTGGCCGCAGTCGTTATAGCCGATGTGCTACCACCATGAAATATGTACAACCAGTTCTTATTTAGTTCGCTATTGATTAATATAATTATAACGTAAGATAATTGCAAAGTTCGAACTTCAAAACTAATCGCGATTAAAAGGAGATATATCTGTCTAGGCTATAAAAAATTTTCTCCGGGCAACGAAAATCTGCATTGTCGATGTAAGAGGCAGTTGCCAATACTCTGTATAACTAACTGCGAATTATAAAGTAATAAACAAAATATTCACACCTCAGACTGAGTATATTAATGATATTCCAGGCGACAAAAAAACTGTAAAACTAACCGTGAATTATAAAATAATTAACAAAATATTAACGCTTCAGACCGAGTTTATGAATAATGTTTTCGTGCACTGGTGTTTGTCCTGGGTGGCATTACTTATTGTGGACATCGTTACAGGTCAAATGTGGCTGTAATAGGAGTTCAGTGTTATTTATGGGTGACACATTGTCGAGGAGAGTGGGGCAACTAATTCAATAGGGGGCGCGGTTAGGACTTATATTTAATTACTGATGTGTTTTCATGTTTCTGCAGTTGATGCGAGGGTCAGCATTTAAAAAATAACTACCGAGTTAACCGAGGACAAATTGCTATGCAATATGAAGGAATAACACAGGGAAGTGGGCGTAGCACGTTGCAGCGTCTATTAATTAGTTGGAATCAGCAATTTAGTTTAGAAGTTTTATAATTTGAGTCAAGATTATTACAAATATGAGGTTCCGCAAAACGACATTAGACCAAGATGCAGCGATTGAGTGTAACAGAGGGTTGAAGAGCAACAGCCTGTAGGGAGCGATATATATGGTTGTTTTATAGGGACTTGGCAACTTTGAAATTAATTTGTGAACGCACCATTTCACTAATCATGGAACTGTCACTGTCAATTTATTCAGTAAACTCAACATTTTCATCGTGGTTAAGTACACGAACGAACAACGTCTGCAAATTAACTACCGAAATTTGGAGTCGGTGATCGCAACTTAGTATAGTGGTTAGTATACCCGCCTGTCACGCGGGTGACCGGGGTTCGATTCCCCGTCGGGGGGCCTCTGGCGCAAGACTAATGACCCTGCCCGGAAAAAAAGCAAATCATTATGGAAAATTTAACAAGCCTCAGGACTTGCTAAATAAGGCCAAGACCGGTCCCCGGTTGTAGTGCCGATGATGATGATGATGACCGCAACTTTAAGAGCGTTAACTCCAATTTTCGGTCGTAATTCTCGCCCTAGTAGACAGGCAATAACAAGTTTAGTGCAAAAATTTGAGTATACATATTTGTTGTGTGATGTTTCCATGCCAGTGACACAACGGGTTGGTCGAAGTGTCGAAAATATCGCTGCCGTCCAGGCGTCCGTAGCAAATCAGTTAATTCCACGGCGTGCTCAAGAATTGGGCATAGCCCAGACCACTTTATGGCGAATTTTGCGTCAGGATCTTGGTTTACACCCATACAAGATCAAGCTGCCTCAAGAATTGAAGCCGATGGACCATTTGAAGCGACGTACGTTCTCCGATTGGGCTCCGGAAAAAAAATTTTCAAGTCCCTATTGGAAAACCCTATATAATGGGTGTGTAAATAGAAACTCGGCTTTTTTGTCAAATTCAACTTTATTGGAAAAGATCATCATCATCATCATCATTGGCACTACAACCGGGAACCGGTTTTGGCCTTATTTAGCAAGTCCTGAGGCTTGTTAAATTTTCCATAATGATTTGTTTTTTCCGGGCAAGGTCATTAGTCTTGCGCCAGAGGCTCCCCGACGGGGAATCGAACCCCGGTCTCCCACGTGACAGGCGGGTATGCTAACCACTATACTATCGCGGAGCCCAGATACTTATACAAAAATTAATATTCGAAATGTCTTGTCACAGAGCAATGCAAAACTAAATACAAATGTTACGACCCACTATACGCCACAATCTAAACCAATTTTGCCCTGAGAGTAGGGGGTTAGAATATAGTGACAGCTAGGCCGGCTTGTCGTAAGAGGCGATTAAATGCCAAGTGGTAGGTGGAGTCCCAACGCCCTGTTGGTCGGTGAAATACCACCCCATCAAGCTATAGGCTCCGTGAAATGATCGGAAGAAATCCCTGGCCTTCTTTCGGAGCATGGCTGTTTTTTCTTTTTTTTTTTTTCACAAACGTGCGTACAAAAGGGGATTTTGGAGTACCCTTAAATGTCAGAGCACAGTGCGAGCGGAAGGAGATGCAGTGGATAAGGAAAGGAGGTATTGATGTACATTGGTCTCAAATGCCTGGACATTACAATGACGAGGAAACACATGATCAGGTAGAGTATTCCACATTCGTGTGGTTCGGCGAAAGAATGACTCTCTATATTTATTTATGCGCCTGAAGTTGACTTTCAACGTGAACCGATGCTCATTCTCAGATTGACGGGTATCGCGGGAAAATGTCTGAAGAGGCGGAACACATCCAGCAAGTTCAGTTGAACAACGACCGTGATAATACCTATAGTAGAGAGATAGACACGATAGGTTGCGCCTATGTTCTAACGACGGAATTGATCGACTCACAGCTGGGTCCCCAATAAGTTTCACTGCTCGTTTTTGCATCCTATCGAGCACGTGTAGTGCAGTTTTGGATGCGCCTGACCAAATATGAGAGTTGAACTCCATTTTGGGACGAATATACGCCTTGTAAGGCTCCTCGATAGTATAGTGGTTAGTATACCCGCTTGTCACGCGGGAGACCGGGGTTCGATTCCCCATCGGGGAGCCTCTGGCGCAAGACTAATGACCTTGCCCAGAAAAAAAAAATCATTATGGAAAATTTAACAAGCCTCAGGACTTGCTAAATAAGGCCAAGACCTGTCCCCGGTTGTAGTGCCGATGACGATGATGATACGCCTTGTCAATAGTGGCCAGGTTGAATGGAGTGAAGTATTTTTTGCATCTCTTAAGGAACCCAATGCATTTTGTCGTTCTTTTCGCAGCTTCAAAAATGCGGTCGCTCCAATTAAGAGTCGAATTAATTCGAGTGCCGAGGATTGATAGTTTTCTGGCTTCGTCGATGGAAGCACAATTCATCGACAGTATTATAGCGTTTACGATGATAGTGGAGGACGTGTGATTCGAACTGACGCTATGGCGGTTAGAATCACTAAAAAATGGAACCAATGCTCAACACACCAGGCCACCGCCGCGTGTATGAATTCGATTTCTAAACTCAAGTACACCCAACTGATGTGGAATTGCTATGTTATCGCTATGGTATATGGCTCTGATGCTTTTTCTTGTTAAATTTTCTTTCGGTGTTTTTCACTATTTGCTTGTGTATTGAGTGTGTATCTGTTAGAAACGCCACAGTATATTTACTTTGGGGTTCGCCTTTGACGACAAGAGACAGCACTGAGTTTTTAAGGCATTGAACTCTACTCGGTTAGATAATCCCCATTGATATATCTTGTTGAGGTCGGAATTGGGTGTATTAAGCATAACCTGCTGATTGGTATTGGCGTTGGACCCTATCGAGAAAAATAGCATCTCAGGGCGCCGACTTAGTACTATTAGTTTGCCTTTCCTGGGAGAAGTAAAATAAAAGCATAAAAAACAGGCGGATCGCCTGTCTCTGTATGCTCTCAATTAGGTCGAGGATATGCGTAGGAGCAGGCCTCTAAACATGAGAACAATATTCGAGCGCTGGCCTAATTTTATTCAACAGAAGAAGTCGGGGTGGAATAAAATATTTTGCGCTCTAAAAAGATAACTCAGTTTTCCTGAAGCGGGATGTTGAATATGTATTCATGCCACGATACATTTCCACAGACCGTGATGCCAAACAAATTCATGATTCCTTTTCATTTTAATGGCCTGGCAATACATCATCAGGCCAAAATTGAACCCACGATCCATTTTCCTTTGGAAACGTTGTCTATTGCGTCTTCGCTGCATTGCAGTCGAAATGGTCGGAAGAAATCCCTGGCCACCTTTCGGAGTGTGCCTGATGGACCGGTTCGAGAAAAGGTTGGTTTAGGTGGTAGTCGGTCCCAAGGGGAGACAACACCCCGTCACACTGTGCATTCCGCGATGTCGTCGGGAGCAATTTTCGACTATGTTTTGGATGGATGGCCCGGACTGACACGGAGATAAGTCATGATGGTACCTTCTGAGATAAAGAATTCCAGAGGTAAACTAGTTTCCCAATCGGATCTCCGGGGGAGACTATGGTAAGGGGAACATCATGCAAATATTCTGATAAATAACCGAACTTTAAGAAATCCCTCATGGTGTCATCGGGTTCGTGCTCGAGACTCTGTCGACGTTCGACTAAGAACGGCATTTTGTAACATCAGGGGCATCGGTTTCATCAATGCGAATATAAACGCCGTCCACCAATTTGTGCAAGCAATGAAACCTGAGACGCGGGTCGATTAGTCAACTGATTCGACATATCTTCGTTGCCCAGGATTTTTTTTTATTAGATTTCTCTCGGAAGAGGCGAACCTATAGCGCCGAGTGGGCACCCCGAGATGCCACCAAATAACTGTTGCAGTTCTTTTTGAACAGTTGCAGGTTGTAACGCTCCGGGAACACTCGCGTGGGAAGGGATACAACATACATTCGAGATTCCGATTTAAGGGTAGAGTCTGCGTCCTCACGCGGTCCGATCTCGCCTGCCAAATGATGGCGACGTTAGAATCCAATAACTTGGACATCATGTGGTTGAAGATCGTGCTGAGGAATTCTGTTAAATTCCTCTGTTGTCTTTACCGCTCCTCGAATGACATTCCACCAGCGACATTTTTCGAACATCTTTCAAGTACCGTCCACTGGATACAGATTAATCACCTGGCTTCTGAAATTGTCGTCCTTGGCGATTTTAATGTACACGATTCCTGCTGGTTGGTGCATTCTAGCTGAACTGACGAGACTGGGAGGCTAGCGGAGATGTTCGCTGTTATCCGCAATCTGACTCAACTCGTAGAGGATCCTACGCGAGTGCCGGGTACCCGAGGTGATTACGCGAACACCCTGCATCTATTTTTGACATCCGAACCGAGCATTTATATTGTAGAGGTTGCTGCGCCACTGTTAAACTCTGATCACTGCTTGGTATAGGTCGCGCAACCACTTGCATTTCAAGCGAATGAACGACCTAAGCAGCTTCCCCATGTATAGAGGTATGGGGCTGCTAACAGTGACGATTTGCGAGTTTTCTTCGCATCCTTTCCATCGTCGGTGGTGTGCTTTGGAGACTCCGATGTTAACGCATGTGCGGAGTCGATCACGAAGATTATTCTTCACGGGATGGAGATGTAATTCCGCATTCCATCAAACGAAATACATCCGATTAACCTTGGTTTGATAGAAAATGCTAGGTGATTATAGTGGCAAAAAAAGAGCTTTTAATCAATGGGGCTCCAATCCCACCGATGTTAACAGGACGAATTTCGTTAGAAACAGAAACGCGTGCAACCAGGCGATTGACACCGGGAAGAAGGTCTACAACTATAGACTGACCAATAAACTCCTTGAGTGCTCAACCGGTTCGCGTCCCTTCTGGTCAGTGGGAAGTGTCAGCAATAACCTCGTTTCCTCTTCTTCTCCTCCATTAGTGACGGACAGCGGGACAATAGTCACAAATTCAAAAGATAAATCTAATGTATTCGCGAACTTTTTTTCCGCGAATTCAACTTCGATGGCGGTCTTTTGGAGCCCCCTATGATCGCATCGGTACGGTCTTCGATGCGGGATGTGAGGTTCCCTCCGCATACTATTCAACGCATTCTACGTGGAGTGGACTGTAGGAAGGCAGCCGCCCCGGAAGGAATACCAGCCATAGTCCTTAAGAACGGTGCTCCAGAACTATCGCCGGTTTTGGCAGACTCTTTCGCTTATCTTATGTACGAAGGACCTTTTCAGCCTGCTGGAAAATCGCTCGAATTTAGCCAACCCTAAAGAGGGTGTAAACGATTTTAACTGTTTTGGGTTTAGATTGACGAATATATTTAATGGTTGCCAATCACTACCCAATTGTTAACAATCAGTTTTTGATAGTCTGTGGAGAGAAATTTAGGAGTATTCCACTTTTGTTATCTGGATGCCATCATCAATGTTATTCCACGCATAGGGATTATAGATGTTATTCACGATATTCGCTCCAGAAATTTCGGTTCTTCAATTCGGTCACCGATCTCAAACGGTTCTCTCCATGGACGGTTATGTAGCTGCACAGCTTATCGGCTCCAGGTTTCAATCTTTGCGATGTTTCAATTAAAAATACTATCTGACGTTATACAGGGCACAATTAATTTTATTGTTGGTTAGTTGTTAATAAATGTTTTCGTGTTGCACATAGACTTAATTTCCTTTTCGACTGATCTAAACCAACGCTTTTTCGACACTAATCCTCACTCTCTCCCCATTTTCCGCTACCTCGCCACCTCTCCGAAAAGAAACCCACCGCAACTATTCCTACGAAATCCACATCTTAACGAATGCAGGTTCGTGCATCTGCTCGTAACGAATGTGCGGGGGTTCTCTATACTACATGGAGAACCAACCCACAATTTCAACCTAATTTCGACCACCTAGAGCGTCACATTATCCCCTATCCCATCGTTCAGCTATTTTACCTGTAAAAGAAAGCATAGCTGAATTCATTATTCTATGCAGATAATGCAGAATTGAATTCGGCTCCCTTTTGCCATACGGCAACTCCATATCATTAACCCTATGATATTTCTATCGGAAATCTCAACGTCATAATTGGTTAGCAACAACTAAATTTAACCAAACGACGCTGGTGCATCATGGCAAAACTGCTGGGGTTATTTCAGCGTCTTTGAGTCTGGTTTTCACGCTGACTATTTCCGAAGCATCAGCGGCGCCCTATTGACTTTCCCCAGACACTCTATTCGCTGGGGATCAATGATCTCTTTTTACAGGTTAATAGCATAAATCATTTTCCTCTCCTTTCCGTTTTTATCTTCCCATAGTTCAATGTACTCTGAGATCACCACAATTAGCGCACTAGGTCAGTGGGTCATCCTCAGAGGCTGCATTGATACAAGCACACCAAAGCCAGATCAACCCTGGGTTATTGTGCTTTTCCTTTTGATTTCTTCATCCTTTCTACGCCCATCGACCGTCGAACGAATACACAAGTATTTATTCACCTCAAGGAGCGGAGAGACGAAGATTTCCACCTTCCCACCGAAACCAAAAAAAAAAAAAAAAAAAAAAAACACCACAAATGCTAACCCAAAATGTGGACTGTGGATTAAATGATCTCTTTTATCTTTGTATAATTCATCCTCTGGCGTATTGCTTTTCTCGCGCCATATATGCGATTCAAACATAGGCTTGTTTTATTAAAATTTATTACTTTTTCCCTGCTTGGTGGAACAATGAGGGTGGGGAAAGTTACAACGTAACAAGGGGAAAAAAGTGTCTCCCTCAAAACTACCGTCGGATAGTATTACTGTCTGTGTTATCTAAGGTGATGTCTATGTTATCTAAAGTGATGTCTATGTTATCTAAGGTGATTGAATTTGAAAAACCGCTCATATTCAACCAGTCCCCATGAAAGGCAAAAAGTGTCTCCCACAAAATTGCCAGCATTACTGTCTACGTTATCGAAAGTGGTGAAAAAGGTCACCAATGCCGAGTTAATTAAGGTTTTGGAATGCAATGGACTTCTGAATGATCGTCAGTACGGATTCCGTGGCAGGGGGTTCACGAGAGACCTTTTGACCTTATAACCGATATATGGCCATCTGCGATTGGGCGGCATGGTGAGTCAAGGGCGGGCGGTCGTATTGGATATCTCCAATGCTTTTGACCGCGTTTGGCATGGAGCATTGCCGAGCAAACTCCATTTATACGGGCTTTCCTGGCAGCTTTGCGACTGGACGAAGAGCTTCCTCGAAAATCGATCGACCCGGGTTGTTGTGGACGGCGAGTGTTCGGATCTGCATCATGTTAATTCCGGGGTGCTTCAAGGTTCTGCTTTGGCTCCAACCTTGTTTTTGCTTCACTTAAATGATTTGTTGGAGTCAACGGATACCAGCGTGTTCAGTTTTGCGGATGATAGTATGCTTGTTTCCTCTTTTTCTAGTGACCGAACGATTAGTGCACCAACGTCGCACCAGCTGAGATGTAACCACATCGACTCTCTGAATCGGGATGTGGATAAGGTCCTGCAGTAGGGAAAGGCCAATCTCGTCGAGTTTAATACCACGAAGACGCAGTATACAACGTTCACAAAGAAAAGTGGATCATCGGTTCCGCAGCTAATGATGAATGGCCAGCCCCTCGAGTCTGGGGAAAGCTTGAAATTGCTCGGCGTTACGGTCTGTGGGAATGTATCGTGGTATAAACACGTGGCGTACATCACCAGGTCCGCATCAGGAAAACTGAGTTATCTTATTAAAGCCAGGAAACATTTTACTGCGACCCAACTTTTTCTTTCATGTTTGGAGCTCTGCTCCTAATCATACCCTCGACCTACTTGAGAGCATACAGAGACGAGCGAACCGCCTGATCGGAGAGACGGCGCTGACGTCGGGACTACCGTTGCTATCAGATCGAAACCTCTGTCTGTTTTACAAATATTATCACGGGTACTGTTCTTCGGAGATTCGTGGTATTGATCCGCGCAATTCGGTTTATATGCGCTCTACAAGACAATCCGACGGATCGCGGCAATTTGCGGTTCATCTCCCGACGGCGCGAACATACCTGCATCAGAGCTCGTTCCGTTACAGAGCGGGCTATCTGTGGAGTTCCTTCCCCGCGCAGGTGTTCCCGGAGCGTTACAACCAGCAACTGTTTTGGAAACACTGCAACGGTTATTTGGTGGCATCTCGGGGCGCCGTGTCGGCTCTATAGGTTCGCTTCTCCCAAGAGAAGTGTAATAAAAAGGATCGCCATTGCTATCTATAGTCTTTTGCCATTTATTGGGTGGATGATGAATACCTTTGCGATAAAAACTTAGTGGTTTCGAAACTAAATAGTCTCAAGCCATTTTCGCACATTTTCAACTTTCGTAACCACTGGTGTTTCAAATAAGACGACATCGATCTGAATAAATGGTAATCAGAAGGAGGCAAATCTGGAGAATGCCCCGTATGCTGGACAACTTCCCAGCCGAAGGAGAAGATTAGTTCCTGGTTTCTTGGTTTCGCTGTATGTGGACGAGCATTGTCATGCAGCAACATCACTTTGTGCCTTCCTTGGCCAATAAATGGTAGTTTTTCTTCTATAGCATCACATAATTCGCTCATCTGGTCCTGATAACGTTCATGTGTAACAGTTTGACCAGGTTCCAGGAGCTTGTAGTAAATGATGCTTTCCCAATCCTATTAGACACAGAGTAACACTTTCTTGGCATGAATATTCGGTTTTGCAACTGGTGTTGATGGCTAGCATGGATCTTTAGGACTTGCGACGATAGTGAAGAACGTGTGATTCGAACTGACGCTATGGCGGTTAGAATAACTAAAAAATGGAACCAATGCTCAACACACCAGGCCACTGCCGCGTGTACGAATTCGATTTCTAAACTCAAGCACACTCAACTGATGTGGAATTGTTATTATCGCTGTGGTATACGGCTCTGATGATTTGCTTATTCGAATTTCCTTTCTGTGTTCTTCACTATTTGCTTGTCGCTGTGGTATACGGCTCTGATGATTTGCTTATTCCAATTTCCTTTCTGTGTTCTTCACTACTTGCTTGCATGTTGTGTGTATCTGTTAGAAACGCCACAGATCAACCCATGTTTTTCTGTGTTTACGATTGCCGTACAAAACTCACTTTTCATCATCACCATCATCATCATCATCATCGGCACTACAACCGGGATCCGGTCTTGGCTTTATTTAGCAAGTCTCTCCACCGGTATCCGGTCCATATCCGAGACTTGTTAAATTTGCCTTAATAATCCGTTTTTCCGAACAAGGTTATTAGCTTGCGCAAACCTTGCTCAGGATGACGCTGCATGCATTGGTTCAGTACTTGGGGGGTGCCAAAGTAGCTATCCAGGGGTGTTACATGGAGACTGCATGTCAACTTGGATTGAACAGGAATAAGGATCGTCTTGGCCTTCGCCTGGTTGAAAGCAGACACTTTGCCCTGTATGTTGGCTCCCACCCCCTCCACTTTTCATCACCCGTAACGATTTTGTGCAAAAAATTCGAAGACGGTCGATAAAAAATAGCATCCCAGGGCGATGATGCAGTTTCCTGGGAGAAATAGAATAGAAAAAAAATATTGTAAAGGGTGCTCAAAGTTGTACTATATAATAGGTGTGCAAGTAGAAACTCGGTTGTTTTGTCAAATTCAACTTTCTTGGAAAAGATACTTATACAAAGATTGATTGATGCTGCTTGGTGAGAAACTCCTAACTGCTTTGCAAGCTCTTCTTGAGTTTGACATGAATTTTGATTCAGTAAAATTTGAAGTTCTTTGTCGTCACTGTATTGGCGATCATTTGCATTCCAAATATTTAATCAACTTGGCATGGATAACGTAGGCAGTAATGCCGGCAATTTTGTAGGAGACCCTTTGCCCTTTCATTGGGACTGGTTGAATTCCAGCGGTTTCTCAAAATGTAGTAAAGGTTTCCTGTGCATACAATAAACGAAAAAGAAAAAAGATGATGGTATTTCATACGGGGCGATGGTTTTGTTAACGTCCAGACAACAGAGGATGCGTTGAATGGGCGGAACTTCACATCTGTCATTAAAGTTTGTACCGGTGCGATCACTTGTGGTTCTAAAAGACCAGTATCAAGCGTTAAATTCGCGGAAAATGAATTCGCGAACATATTGGCTTAATCTTTCGAATTCGTGGCTAGTGCCTCGCTGTCCGTCGCTAACGGAGGCAAAGAAAGGGAATCGAAGTTATTGTTGATAGGACCAGAAGCGACGCGAACCAGTTTGACACACAAGCAGATTGTTTTTTACTTTTTATTGTGAACCTTCTTGGTGGCATTAATCACCTGGTTGCATGGGTTTCTGACTCTGACGAAATTCGTTCTGTTGATCGTCGTAATTTCTGTGACTAACTCCGCGCAGGCGTTAACAGGAGGTTCGGAAGCAAACCTTTGACGATCGAAAAGGATGCGAAGATATCTCACAAATCGTCCCAGGTAGCAGCCCCGTAAGTCCATATATGACGGCGGTGGTTGGTTAATCGTTTGATATGTAAGTGATTGCACAACCGATATCAAACAGTGGTCTGAGTTTCCTAATTTCGCAGTCGATATAAATGCTTGGCTCGCGTGAGAGAAATAGATCAAGGGTGTTTCCAGTTGAGTTAAATTGCGGCTAACACCGAAAGTTTCGTTTAGACTCCTAGCCTCTTTGTAGGTTCGCTTAGAATGTACTAACCAGTTAGAGTTGTGTACATTACAATCACCTAGAATGACAATCTCAGAAGCTGGTCTGTTGATTTGGATCCTTTCGATGGTACTGGAAAGCGTTATTCGGGGGTGGTAGAGACAGCAAAGAAATTTCACAGAACTCTTCAGCACGATTTTCATCCTAATGATGTCCAACTTATTGAGTTGTAATGCATCTTGCCTTTGGCAAGCTAAATTGGTGCGAGAGAAGACGCAGACTTCATACTTAAAATGAAATCTCGAATGTAAGTCGTATCCTGAGCATGGATGATATGCTCTGATGTTACCATATGTCGTTACTAGCTGGACGTTGACAGTGTTTGGCGGGCGAACTCGAAAACGCGGTTACGAATTGTTTACAGTTATTTATTTATTATTTATTATTTATTGGCCTGTAGGAACCCGGAGGTTCATGACCTCACCGCCTCGACTCCGCCATCATTCCCTGTCCTGTGCGCTCTCCTTCCACGCTTGACCATTTGATCCGACCTCCTCAAGGTCAAACCTAACATCGTCCGCCCATCTCAGTCGCGGGCCGATCTCATTCCCGTTGGTCTACCGTCAAGAATTCTACGCACGGTCCTATCGTTGCCCATTCGCGCCACGTGTCTGGCCCATCTTAATCGTCGCGACTTGATTACTCTCATCATTGTAGGTTTGCGATATAGCTCTTCCAATTCGTGGTTATGGAGTTTCCTCCATTGTCCTGCCTCCTCGTCATATTTACCTCCAAAGATACCCCTCAAAACTTTATTCTCGAATACGAGGAATTTGTTTTCTTCCCGTTTTGTGAGAGCCCATGTTTTGCATCCATATAGAACAATCGGCATGATTATGGTTCTGTAGACACGGAGATTTATGTTACGTGATAGCAGTTTGGATTTCAGCAGTTTACTGACTGCGTGCCAACTAGCGTTGCCGGAAAGCAGTCTTTTGTTAACTTCCTTCGACATTTAGTTACTGGCCGTCAGTATCGTTCCCAGATATTTAAATTCTTTAACTTTTTCAAATATCTTACCTCTGACGTTTATATGTGTTCTCTGAGGTCCACCTGTTCTTGCCGTAATCATGTATTTTGTTTTGTCTTTATTTATTTCTAGGCCTACCTCTTCTGCCGCTTGCATGATGATTTCACAGTTTTTATTAACAGTTTCTAGATTATCGCTCAGAACAGCGATGTCATCCGCATATGCGAGCACTTGTGTTACCCCGTTCAGGAATGATCCGGCCATGTTGTCGTCTTGTACCTTTTTGATGACATACTCGAGCACAAGGTTAAAGAGACACGGTGATAGACCATCTCCCTGCTTTAGTCCGTCCCGGATCTCAAATGGTTCTGAGAGGTGGTTTTCTATTCTGACTCGCCCTTTGTTTTCGTTCATGCAAATTTGAATGAGGGCGGCATATTTTTTTGGGACTCCCAGCTCAACTAGAATATGGTAGAGTCTCTGCCTTGCGACTGAGTCGTAGGCTTTTTTGAAGTCAACGAACAGTTGGTGAACCGTCTCTCCGTATTCCCATTTCTTTTCCAGCAGTTGTCTTACTGTGAACATTTGGTCGCTTGTTGACCGGTTCCTACGGAATCCACATTGGTAGTCTCCCAGTATCTCTTCTGCGTACGGTGTGATTCTCGCCAGAATGACATTTGTTAATATTTTGTATGCGGTTGGGAGCAATGATATTCCTCTGTAGTTTTCGCAGCCAGATCTGTCGCCTTTTTTGAAAATGGGAACGACTATTGAAGTTTTCCATTCTTCCGGAGTGACTTCCTTATCCCATATTGTTTCTTTCGAGCGGTTGCCTCTCCTCCATGCTTCACAAGCTCTGCCGGTATGCAGTCGACTCCGGGAGCCTTATTGTTTTTCAATCGATTTATTGCGTCTACAACTTCGTTGAGAGAGGACTCTGGGATCTGAGGCTCGGCTGTATGTACGCTTGGTGCGTTTATTTGTGGTTGATGGGTGCCTACATTGAGCAGGTTTTCAAAGTATTGCTTCCATCTTGTTACGATATTGTTTGTTTCTATGACCAGAGAGCCGTTTGCACCTCGAATTATTTTGACTCTCCCTCGCTAACCATTTCTAATTGAATTTATGCCGGCATACATACCTCTGATGTTCTTTGCTCTAGAATTTTCTAGGATTTCTTCAATCCAAGCCTTTTCCCATACGCGATTTTTTGCGTTTGAAGAGTCTCATTGTCTCTCTCCGAATCGTCGCGTATCTTTCTGCGTTGACTTCATCATATCTTTCTAAGTGGATTGCTCTGAGGCGTTTTCGTTCTTGGATCTTCGCCCTGCACTCATCGTCAAACCAAGGTGTGGACTTAATTGTTTTCTTAAATCCTTATACCTTTTGGGCTGTTAGTTTGATTGTGTCTCTGATCGATGTCCATGTAGTGTTCACACTATTAGCTTCCTCTTCCCCACTGCTCCCATTCTCTAGAATGCGAATTGTTTACAGTTGGATTATTTATCAAAACATTTGCTGATGTTTACAGTTCGATTTCTTATCATCTGATGTTCCCCCTGAGATAGTGCTCCTCCGGATCCAAATGGGCAACTAATTTACCTCTGGAATTCTTTACGTCAAGAGGTACCATCACCTAAACATCTGGAACATAATCGAAGGTTTCTCCCCACTATATCGCGGCATGTACAGGGTGACGGGGTGATATCTCATCTTCAGACCGACCTACCATCTATACAAACTTTTTTTTCCGACCGGTCCATCAACGGAGCTCCGAAAGATGGCCTTGGATTTCTCCCGGCCATTTCACGGAGTATGTAATCTGATAAGGCGTTATTTCACCGGCCATCGGGGCTTTGGGGTCCCACCTGCCACGCCCTTTAGTCTCTTTTTACGACAAGTCGGCCTAGCTGGGAGTATATTCTAGGGACCTACTCAAAGGGCTGAAAGAATAATGCGAGTAGAGTATACGTGTATCTTGCGACTGTAGTATTCTGATGAACTTTTTTTTTAACAGGAACGCAAGTATTGTATCTCAAATACACAATACTTCTTTATTTAGTGAGGTGGTGTATTGAGACATATCAGACACTCATATACTAATTTACACCAGGTTGTATTTAATATTTATTTTCGACTCAGGACGCCTATTACGAAATACTGTATTCGCCATAACATACAATCTTTCAGAGCTAGAGCGAGTTATGTGTGCTATGTGTTTATCCAGATACAAAAACTGATCGAGTTAGGTACCAAGACATCTCAGTCAAATTTCTTACCATTTTAGCCAATAATCAGAAACTTTTTCCAACTCTGTTTAGTGTCACTCGAAGCTCCCTTGAAGGGCTTCCTGAAGTGAAAATATTCAGTTCTGCTGAAGTTAACTTTTAACTTCTGCTTATCGCAGTAATTTTTGATTGTATTGTCTTTTACACAATGCGCGCATATAAAAGAGATTTTGGGGTATCCTTAAATATCAAAATGGGGAGCGTGCGAAAGAAGAAAAACAGAGAGAATAAGAAGTCGTAACATCCATGTGCATTCGTTTTCAATGCTTAGATAGTTTAATGACAGGTAGAGCGTTTCACATTTGTGCGTTTCGGCTGAAGAACAGCTGACTGTGTTTATTCATATGTTTCATGTTAATTTTAAATTGATACGCACTCTCCGATTCGTGGGTGGTACGAGAAAACCCTTGCGCAAGGGGACGGATTCACCAAGTTCAGTTGAGCACCCATTCATTTATTAATGGAGTTCTCTGAAGACCTATACGATCAAAACATTTCATAAAACAGCGAGTTTTTATGAGATTATTTTGTTATCCGATTAATCGGAATTATTAATACTGATCGAGGATATTTGGGAATGGAATAAAATTTCAGACAAATGATCGGCTTAACTCTGGGATAATGGCTCACTCGGTTGATGTAATAGCTGTGCCAGTACAAAATCGGATTTTTTTGTCAAATTCACCTTTATTGGAAAAGACACTTATAGTAATCGAAGTGATATTGCTTGGTGAGAAACTCCTTACCCTTCTGCAAGCCCTTCTTGAGTTTCACATGGATTTTCATCCAGGAAAACTTGAAGTTCTTCGTCGTCAAATCTTTTTACCTGGACGTGATGTGTCCTCAAGACAAACATTTCCTTCACGAAATCTTGCAAACCAATTTTTTACTGTTGAATGACTAACAGAATGTTTAAGCTTAAGCAGCATTTTTTTTTCATTCGAAAAAAAAATAGAATGCAAAGGCGTAAATGTTGCTTATCGCCGTCCATCTCTTATACGGCTGATACACACGGAATGACAACTTGTAAATAACTAAAACTTAGTCATAAAAAAAGCAATGGCTAAGCTACATATATCCAAAATGGTGAGCGAATGCGTTCAAGCATGTTTTTAAAACAACCAACTTCAGAGCAGAATTTTTACTTGCACACCTTATATATATATATATAATGGCCTGATCATGTGTGGAATATTGGCAAATCAAGCTCAAAGAAACTGATTTATCTTTTCAGACTCAAAACCTTTTGTCCAGTTCTCTTCTGCCTAGGTAATTATGTTGCTTGAATTAAGCCCATAAGTGGGGTGGTAACCCAACTAAACTAAGTCAGACCCGCCTTCAAATACTATTTTATTAAGAAAAAGGTACGAGGGCAGGTCAATAAGTCCTTAGAAAGGCCTACGATGGCGCTCGTAGCATCGCTAATGATCTGTTTTTAGTAAGCATCATTCCTCACTAGGTATCTGCCAATTTTCAATTTGTTTTATGTTTCACTTTTGCATGATAAATCGGGTGTGAAAAAAATATCTGCGAGGTGGCTGCGGCATTTGCTCTCAGCTGACAACCCAGATGAGTTTCTGCGCAGATTAGTAACTGTAGATGAAACATTGATACGCCACTACACTCCTGAGAGGAAAGAACAGTCAAAACAGTGGATTGTTAAAGGCGAACGGGCTCCAAAGGCTCTAAAGACGGTGAAATCAGCTGGAAAGATTATGGCTATCGTATTTTGGGATGTACGTGGTATTATCTTCTTTGACTGTTTGCAAAAGGGACAGAAGATCACTGGATAGTATTATGCGTCATTATTAGGTCTGCTGAATAAGAAAATAAAAGCAAATCGTCCCTATTTTCTAAAGACTTATTGACCTATATGCCCTCATATATATGTACCATTTTTTTTAATATACTTCCCTCAGAAGAGGCGAACTTATAGCACCGAGTCGTCATCCCGAGATGCCATTAACTGTTGGAGTTCTTCTTGAACAGTTGCAGGTTATAACGCGTTGGAAATATTTGCGCGGGGAGGAGTTCCATAGCTTTCTCACTCTGTAGCGTAACGAGTTTGGGTACAGAGATGTATGTGCCGTCGGGAGATGAACCGCAATTTGGTGGATCGGAAATAAACCGAATTTGGCGGAATAATACCACCAATCTCCGAGGAACAGTCCCCATGATAATATCTGTAGAACTGACAAAGGTCGGCTACGCGCCGTCAATGTGATAGCGATTTAAGTCCTGATGTCAGCGCTATATCCTCGAACTGCCGCCTCAATGGCATTTATTCATTCATTCAGTCATTCAATGGGTGAGTTGGTAAGGAGGTTGCGTCTCATGTTTGATTGTGCAAACCTAGGTTCAGCTGACGACTCTTGCTATTGTGCAGTTCGGCACAGTTACTGAGTGGTAGGTGGAGCCGCAAAGCCCAGCCGCCTGGTGAAATACCACACCATTAAGCTATAGGCTTCGTGAAATGGTTGGGAGACATTTTTGAACATCTTTCGGAGCATGGCTGATGGACCCTGTCGAGAAAAATAGCATCTCAGGGCGCTGAATTAGCGCTATAGGTTCGCCTTTCCCGGGGAAAGTAAAATAAAAACATAAAAAACAGGCGGATCGCCTGTCTCTGTATGCTCTCAACTAGGTCGAGGATATGCTTAGGAGCAGGCCCTCAAACATGAGAACAATATTCGAGTGCGGGCCTAATTTGAAATTTATTCAACAGAAGAAGTTGGGGTAGAATAAAATATTTTGCGCTCTAAAAAGACAACTTAGTTTTCCTGAGGTGGACCTGCGGATATTGAATATGTATTCATGCCACGATACATTTGTAGTGTTTCTAACAGATACACACACAATACACAAGCAAATAGTGAAGAATACCGAACGAAAATCGAATAAAAAAATGCATCAGAGCCGTATACCATAGCGATAACATAACAAATCCACATCAGTCGAATGTACTTGAGTTTAGAAATCGAATTCGTACACACGGCGGTGGGCTGATGGGTTGCGCTTTGGTTCAATTTTTTGTGATTCTAACTGTCATAGCGTCAGTTCGAATCACACGTTCTTTTCACTATCACACAAAACGCTATACATTCCCACAGATCGTGATGCCAAACAAATCCATGCTTCCTTTATATTTAATGGCCTGGCAATACATCATCAGCTGTGGAACCCACGATCCATTTTTCCTTGCAAACGTTGTCTGTTGCGTCTTCGCTGCATTGAAGTCGACGAGATTGGCCGCTCCCAACGGCGGGAGTTTATCCAGATCCCGATTAAGATAGTTGATCAGGCTACATCTCGTCTGGCGTGACGTTGTAAACATTAATCGGCTGATGATTAGAAAATGAGGAAATAAGTGTACTATCATCTGCCAAGCTGAATATTTTGTCACCCATTGATTCTAACAAACCATAAAGGCGAAGAAAAAGCAAAGTTGGGGCCAAAATTGGATCCTGAGGAATCCCGGAATTAACAGTTTACAGATCCGAAGCCACGTCGTCTACAACAACCCGGATAGATCGATTTGCGAGGAAGCTCCTCGCAAAACTGTTGGGAAAGTCCGTATGAACGAAGCTTACTTAGTAACGCCCCGTGCCAGACGCGGCCAAATGCCTTCTTTTTAACGCATTTATATTCCAAAGAAAAATAGTTATAGATAAAAGTTTTTACAATATCAGACTAAATCCTAAGCATATTTTAACATATTACATTTTGATGTAATTTACTGGCTCTGTATGAGCACTCCAAATTATTCTACGAACATTTATTCTGTTTTCTATACAAATATGCTACCTTTCGGTGTACAGTATTTTTATTTTTTATTGTTTTTACTTCAAACAACACTTACAAATTGCGGTTAAGTGCCTTGTAGATATCCAATGCGACCGCCTTTGATTCAACATATTTTTCAATTGCAGATGTCCAGATGTCGTTTACAAAGGTCAAAAGGTCGTCTGTACACTAGCTGACTACGGAATCTGTATTGACGATTATTTAGAAGTCCGCTGCACTTCAAATACTTGATTAACTTGGCATTGATGACCTTTTCCATTACCTTAGATAACATAGACATATATCGGTATAAGGGTTCGAAGGTCTCCCGTGGACCGCCTGCCACAGAATCCGTATTGGCGATCATTCAGAAGTCCGCTGCACTCCAAATACTTGATTAACTCGGCATTGATGACCTTTTCCATTACCTTAGATAACATAGACCGTAATGCTATCGGTCGGTAATTTTGTGGGAGACACTTTTTCCCCTCTTTGCGGTCGGATGAATTCGAGCGATTTTGCAGCAGGCAGGAAAGGTCCTTCGTGCATAAGATAAGCGAAAGAGTCTGCCAAGAACCGGTGATAATTCGGAAGCACAGTTTATAAGAACTATTGCTGGTATTCCGGGCCGGTTACCTTCTTACAGTCCAGTCCACGTTGAACGCGTTGAATAGTACGCTGGCGGAACCTCACATCCCGCATCGAAGACCAAACCGGCGCGATCACAGGTGGCTTCAAAAGAACACATTGGCTTTAACATTTGAATTCGCGCCCCACTACCTGTCAGTAACGGAGGAAAAGGGGAGGAAACGAGGTTATTACTGATAGCCTTTGCCATGGGTACTCAATCAGTTTATTGGTCACTGTTCCATTTTAAATCTTCTTGGCGGTATCAGTCGCCTAGTTGCAGGCGCTTCTTATTCTACCAAAATGTGCTGTTAATTTTGGTGAGATTGGAGCACCATTGTTTAAAATCTCTATTTTGGGCCGCTGTATTCTGCTCGCACTTTTTATCAAACCAAGGTTTATCAGATGAATTTCGTTTGATGGAACGTGGAATGTAAGGCTCCATCCCGAGAAGAATAATCGCTGTGACTAACTCCGCGCATGCGCTAACATCAGATTCTCCAAGATACACATCTGTCCACGGAACGAATGCGAAGAAACCCCACAAATCGTCGAAGTTAGCAGCCCCATACCTCCACACTTGGCAAAGATGCTTACGTTGATTATATGCTTGAAATGTAAGTGGTTGCGCTACCGATATCAAGCTCTGATCTGAGTTTCCCAATGACGCAGTCGTTTCCATGGTATAAATGCCCAGGTTGGATGTTTGAAACAGATCCAGAGTGTTCGCAAAATCTCCTCGATCGTCTGGCACTCGCATAGGTTCCTGCACGAGTTGAGTCAAATTGCGGCTAACAGCGAACGTCTCGGCCCGCCTCGTTGGTTCTGTTAGAATGTACGAACCAGTCAGAGATGTGTACATTAAAGTCGCCAAAGACGACAATCTCAAAAGCCGGGTGGTTAATTTGTATCCAGTCGATGGTACGTGAAAGATGGTCGAAAAGTGTCGCTGGTCGATCGTCATTCGGGAAGCGGTAAAGACAACAAATAAATTCCACAGACTTTCTCAGCACAATTTTCATCCAAATGTCCAAGTTATTTGGGTTCAATTGCGTCTCCCTTTGGTAAGATAAATCGGATCGGTTGAAGAGGCAGACTCCATTCTTGAATTGAAATTTCGAATGTAAGCCGTATCCTGGGCAATGAAGATATGTCGAATCAGTGACGAGTCGATCTGGGTCTTGGTTAGGGCCAGGATATTGGGTTTCGCTGTTTGCAAATATTGGTGTATGACGCTTATATGTTCCTATTGGTGAATCCGATGCCCCTGATGTTATAAAATGCCGTTACTAGTTCAACGTTAACAGTGTTTCGTGGGTGAACCTGATTACGCGGTGACGAGTTGTCCTCAGTTCGGTTATTTATTAAGGCATTTACATGATGTTCCCCCTGACATAGTCCCTCCCAGAGATCCGATTGCGAAACTAGTTTACCTCCGGAATTCTTTGTCTCAGAAGGTACTGCGGCGTTTCTAGCAGATACACACACGACTAATAGTGAAGAACAACCACCGAAAAGACAATGTCGAAAAATCAAAGCATATTTGTAAAAGCCGTATAACAAAGCACATCAGTCGAGTGCACTTGAGTTTAAAAATCGAATTCGTACACGCGGCAATGGCCTGATGCCTTGAGCTTTGGTTATATCTTTCAGTGATTCCGACCGTTATAGGCTCGGTTCGAATCACATGCCCTTCACTATCGTCGCAAACGCTATAGTACCACCATGACCAAGGAATTCAGTTTGTTTTCGTTCTATTAGGCAATGCGATGAATCCAATCGATTTGAGATTCATCTACCATAGACACGCATCGAGTTTTTCAACAGAGATGTAACATTTTTGTATTTCTATACTCGTACAACACAGAATAATTGAGACTTCAGGCTAAAATTTGTTTCAGGTGCAGTACACATGCATTTATTATAGCTGTCATGCAAAGCACCATGATCTTGGGGTAGGCTTTCTAGTCAGCCAAAAACTGAAGCCTGTCATTATCGGCTTTAATGCAATAAACGAAAGGTTATACAGCCTTCCCGTGAGAGGTAAGTTTAAGAACATAAGCCTTGTAAACGTTCACGGACCTACAGAGGAGTCCACTGACGACGAAAAAGAATAATTCTACGAGAACGTCGAACGGGCCCTTGATGCCTGCCCAAGATACGATGTGAAAATCGTTCTTGTTGATTTGAATGCGAAAATAGGTCGCGATCCGGTTTTCAGGCACTACACAGGTTCCCATAGTTTGCATGAGAACACTAATGACGAGTCATCGAACTGGCAGCATCAAAGAACTTGGTTGTTGCGAGTACCAGGTTTCCGCATAAAGATATTCACAAAGCCACCTGTGTATCCCCTGATGGAGCCACTCGCAACCAAATTGAGCACGTGTTGATAGATCACCGCCACTCCTCGAGCCTGATGACGGTACGAACGTACTGAGGTGCCAACGTCGACTCGGATCACTATCTTGTTGGTATAGTTTTCGGAGCGCGGATTGTCTTACCAAGACGTATTGCATCCCCGGATGAGGTTCGGATCAACACGGCTGCCTTACGTATTGAGAACACCAGCAACATCTTTGGACATGCGTCAAGACTCGCCCTCGAAGAAGTCGATGGAGGGAGAGTAAGTCCTGGGGCCAGAATGCCGGGTGTAGAAGAGAAATGAACACGCTTTAAGATTACTGTCATTAGTACATACCAATTCCATCTTAGGCACTAGTTGTAGAGATCGGAGCGGCTGGTTTGATGATGAGTTAAAACTAGCGACTGAACGTAAGAATGCTGTATACCGGACAATGCAGCAGTCTCACAGGACGCGGGTACGCGAGGAGAATTACAAAGACCTCAGAAGATCTGAAAAAAGACCCCACAGACAAAAGAAAAGTACCTGGAAAAAAATCTCTTCTGTGAAATAGAGGAAAGTAGAAAGCGAGGGCCGCACCATGCACGGAAGTTCTACCAATTAATCCGCAGCATGACGCGGTACACATCACGCAGCGCTTACTGCAAGAACAACTGTTGGTGTTTTTGTTCCATTTTGAGCATACATTTGGCGAAAAGCTTTTTCATGGCAAAATTTTGGTAGAAAATAATCAAAACTCTACAATCTTCAAGATATCTCGTGCACTTTCCGATCTTCCATTATGATAATCAGGATTCACTTGGACAACCAAAGCGATCAGCTTGATTTGTGCTGGACGACCCCCTTTGAAATCAGCATACCTTCAACCTACTTGAGAGCATACAGAGACGAGTGATCCGTCTGATCGGAGACTCGGCGCTGATGTCGAGACTACAGTCGCTATCACATCGAAGGCGCGTAGCCGACCTCTGTCTGTTTTACAGATACTATCACGGGTACTGTTTTTCGGAGATTCGTGGTATTGTTCCACGCAATTCGGCTTATATGCGCTCCACAAGACAATCCGACGGATCGCACCCGTTTGTGGTTTATCTCCTGACGGCGCGAACATCCCTGCATCAGAACTCGTTCCGCTACAGAGCGGGGAAGCTGTGGAACTCCCTTCCCACGCGAGTGTTCCCGGAGCGTTACAACTTGCAACTGTTCACAAAGAACTGCAACAGTTATTTAGTGGCATCTCGGGGCGCCCACTCGGCGCCATAGGTTCGCCTCTGCCGAGAGAAGTCTAATAAAAAAAAACTGGTCCCTTGCGGACTCTCTAACTTACATGCGTGCGCTTAAAGCGTGAAAATTTGTTTTTCGACAATACAATTGTTTTTTTTTACATACATTTTAATGAACTTAGGTTACAAAGAAAATGAAGAACAGAAAAAACTTTGTTTTTGTTATTGTTTTTACCTTATATCTAACTTAAATGCTAAACTAACTAACACTTTTTTTTTAAATCGTAACTCTATCGTAAACCTACCATCTAAACTCAACCTTCGAAATGCTAAATCTATGTAAGCTTTCCGTAGTTAATGGGCTTTTTATTATTATTATTATTATTTCCTTTTTTTCAGTTTTATATGGAAACAGGTTTTTAATTGTGTTGCTTATTCGGGTCTTTTCGGTCTTTCTGGGCTACTGCCCTACTGAACTGCAGGCGCTCTTCATCTGTGTGCGCAAGCTCTCGATTATAACATATTCGTTTATCTATGCCCGACCGACGCACGTGATAAATCAATGGTATAGCGGATTCATTTTGTATGAGGCCGTTCATGTCAAGACTATGTAAGCTTGCCATTGATTTAAGATGTTACTTACTATGCCTATTTCGGCTGACAGGTCATTAGTTGGTATTTAACTACCAGAACCGCTGGCATTGTTTCTTAACTTCTCTTTGATCTCAGTGAGATATCTCCCTACTGTACCGCAGGCACTCTTCTTCTGTGTGTGCGACTTCCCGCCGATCGTAAATTGTTATTGGATAGAGAGTGGTGTGGCGAATCCAACAGATCACTGCACCAAAGGAGAATCGAAAAAACCACCAACACCGTATATCAGAGCACTAACGTAGTAATCACTGTTTATACAGCGAGTTGAAACATCATCGGTATAACCCTCAACTAGAGTTAACGTTCTTCACTACTTGATACAACGCTTTAGCTAACGCGCTTTAAATTCCTATATGCAAATGTGGGGAAATCTAGGTTGAACAATTTTAGAGGATTGCGACTGTTGCACTTAGACTATACCCCAATCTGTCCATATTTTATTCCTATATTTAAGATTAAAAAACAGTCATACCAAAAACCCTACTAAAGATGAATCCCTTCAAACACCTACTTGAGAACTTGGCGAAGCTTAACTTAACCAACGTTATAAGAATGCATCTGTTACACCTAGGCTAGACCCCAACCTGCCTATAGTGTATTCTCCCATTTAAGACTTCAAAACTGCTTTATCGTAAGAGAATACTTTTAAAAATTGGCACACCAAGAACTTTATTACTAATGAATCCCTTCAAACTCCGATATGCGAATACAACGAAGTCTACGTTGAGCAACAACTACTCGAAAACTTGACGAAGCCTAACTTAAGTAACTTTATAGGAACGGGTCTGCTAAAGACTAAACCACTTTGCCTTACCATACTTACGATTAGAAAATTACCTAATCGTAAGAGAATATTTTTAAAAATAGACGTAAAATAAATGTTGTAAAAGTTGAATCCCTTTAAACCCTTACCTGAAAATGAAGCGATGTCTAAGAAGGTCAACTGTATAGGCTTGCGACAGTTGCACTTACGTCCAAACCTCATCCAACCCCAAATTGTATTACCACATTTAAGACTAAATAACTGCCTCATCTTCAGAGAACCCTTTTCAAAATTGGCATAAAATAAATTGTATAAAGTTGAATTCATTTAAACCCCTACCCTTACCCTTGAGCGAAGTTAAAGAAGGTCAACTTTATAGGATTGCGACAGTTGCACCTAGGTCAAACCTCCTCCAACCCAAATTGTATTACCACATTTAAGACTAGATAACTGCCTCATCTTCAGGGAACCCTTTTCAAAATTGCATAAAATAAATGGTATAAACGTTGAATTCCTTTAAACTCTTACGTTGTTTTTTTTACACTGTTTTTTACACAAACGCGTGCACAAAAGGGGATTTTGGAGTACCCTTAAATGTCAGAGCAGTGCGAGCGGAAGGAGAGGAAGTGGATAAGGAAAGGAAGAGAAAGGTATTGATGTACATTGGTCTTAAATGCCTGGACATTACAATGACGAGGAAACGCATGATCAGGTAGAGTATTCCACATTCGTGTGGTTGGGTTAAAGAACGACTCTCTATAATTATTTGTGCGCCTGAAGTTGACTTTCAACATGAATTGATGCGCATTCTCAGATTGACGGGTATCGCGGGAAAATGTCTGAAGAGGCGGAACACATTGAACAAGTTCAGTTGAGCAACGAACGTGATAATACCTATAGAAAAGAGATAGGCACGATATGTTGCGCCCATGTTCTAACGACGGAATTGATCGACTCACAGCTGGGCCCCCAATAAGTTTCACTGCTCGTTTATGCATCCTATTGAGCACGTGTAGTGCAGTTTTGGATGCGCCTGACCAAATATGAGAGTTAACCTCCAATTTGAGACGAATATACGCCTTGTAAATAGTGGCCAGGCTGGATGGAGTGAAGTATTTTTTGCATCTCTTAAGGAACCCCATGCATTTGGCCGCACTTTTCGCAGCATCAAAAATGTGGTCGCTCTAATTAAGAGTCGAATTAATTTGGATGCCGAGGATTAATAGTTCCTTGGGTTCGTCGATGCAAGTGCCGTTCATGGACAGTGTATTTACTTTGGGGTTCGCCTTTGACGAGAGGAGACAACGCTGAGTTTTTAAGGCATTGAACTCTACTCGGTTAGATAATCCCCATTGATATATCTTGTGGAGGTCGGAATTCAGTGTATTAAGCATAACCTGCTGATTGGTATTGACGTTCGAAAAGTTTGATCGGGAATGTTCATATGGTATGAAAAACTGACTGTGCTATCATCAGCAAACGAGTGAATTGGGTTGGGAGTAATTGATAAGAGATCATTTATAAAGATCAGGAAGAGAATGGGTGAGAGTACCGGACCCTGGGGAACACCTCCATTAATTTGATGGGAGACAGATTTGACACCGTCAAGAACCACTTGGATTGACCGGACAGAAAGATACTCTCATATCCATTGAATCAGGGAATTGTCCACTCCATATGAATGTAATTTTGACAAAAAGGCTGGATGTCAAACTCTGTCGAAGGCTTTCGACATATCCAGTGCAGCAACCTTGCTTTCACCGAAGTAGTGGATGGAATGGCTCCACTTTTCGGTAAGTTACGCCATCAAATTCCCTGTGGACCTGTTGCTGGTCATATTGAGGAGGTCGTTTGATTCCAGATATTTCGAAATTTGACGTTTAATCAGTAATTCCACTACCTTCGAGAGAATAGAAGTTAGTTATATGGGTGGATAAGAAGAGAGGGACGATTTGTCACCCGTTTTGTGAATTGGCTGAATATTCGCTTATTTCCATCTATTTGGGAAACGGCCAGTAGAGTAAAACAAATGGGAGAGTTTTCGCAGTGATCTAGAGAGTGAAGAGGAACATCTCTTCAAGAGAATCGGGGGAATGCCATCCGGACCAGCGGATTTGTTTGCGTTTAGCTCCTTGAGTGCCCGACCAACAGTACGCGTTCGGAAGCGAATCTGGCTCATGGTGTACTGCTTATGTTCAAGGTGAGCCAGAACTGATGTGGTATCAGGCATCGTTGAGTTGGCTGCAAAATGTGCAGCAAGTCGATTCGCTTTCTCTATTGCACTGGACCAGCGGATTTGTTTGCGTTTAGCTCCTTGAGTTCGGGCAGCAGTATGCGTTCGGAAGCGAATCTGGCTCATGGTGTACTGCTTATGCTCAAGTTGAGCCAGAACTGGTATCAGGCATCGTTGAGTTGGCTGCAAAATGTGCAGCAAGTAGATTCGCTTTCTCTATTGCACTGGGGACTGATCTGTCATCGACTATTAGCGAAGGAATGGATGAGGAGAACGAGTTTTGGATGTTCTTTACAAATGCCCAGAAGTTTCTTCTACCTGTGGAAGAGTGTAGTATTTTTAGTCTCACTTTCTGGTCATGCAAGAACTTGGCGCATTGAACACACGCCATGCAGTCATTTCTAGGTCTCTTAAATCTTTTTTGGTTTTCCTCAGTATTGTTTGATTTATACAACCGGAAGCTCAACTGTTGCGGATTCGCTACTAAATACAGCGGGGAGAATCTAGTACGTTCACCGTCTAGTACACTCCCCGACCAGCGTACTCACCACACGCCTGTCAGCCGCCAGCTGACAATGCGTCATCGCCTTGGGACGCCATCGAACTGTCACAAATCGAATGTGGCCAACGGTTTCTTCAGTCTCTGCCAACTCTGCACACCGTGTGTACCAAGCTCCCCAAAATAAGATTGATTTGCCTGCCTTACTTAGTTAAAATATTCCTGACCAGTGGCTAGTTTGTTTGACCATTCGTGGGTTCGTAATTGAAATTCAAGGACGTTGCCGAAGGGAGTTCTGTCGCATTATCTTGGACGTTATCTCCCTGGTCGCCTAGTTTCCCTTGTGTCATTGGTGGCGTCCGGTCGTCACCAAAACTCTTTAGCCTTAATGGCTTCTCTGCACCGGGAATCGAACCACATATTTCTCTTGGGTTTGATACTCTTTTCTCTGTGTGGAATGACGGTTTGCATGCCAAGAAGAATCGTGTCGGTCAGTGTGTCTGTTGCGGTTGAAGTTAGAATGCCAAGGCAGGGGCGCTGGTTCACTTCACCGCCAACAATGTCTGCGCAAAAATCGTCTTCCCGAAACAAACTAACAAGCACCAGTCGAAATGGAAAAAATAAAAGACAGAGTGATTTTGATGTTAATGCTTTTATTGTTTTGTTTATGGTGTAACACGTTGCTGTATAATTGTTTATTCCAAATTATAAGAACTCTTTTGTTAACTAGACATGGTCCACAGCTTTGAAAATTATTAATTTTTGTAAATATCAAATCGTTGTACAGCGAAAAAGAAAACAACACAAATAGTCACACAAAGATATACCAGACACTGCCTTAACACCAATTTCACGAGGACATGTAACGAACAAGATTTCCTCCAGTCACAGCTATTGCAATATTGATTTTTTGTCGACACTCGGGTAGGAACATTAATTACCGAACGACCGATTGGCGGTAAGCACGCGATTAAAAACCTCCAGTGGTGACAACCCTCAAGACCCACTTCTATATTTTACGACTTCGACCAAATAACTCGCACTTGAAAAGAGAATAGGTTCGCACCCGACTGATGATAAAATCTGACTCCTCGATGCAACTCACATCCATCAGAGTCAATGGCCGCGAATTGCATCGATAGAGGAGGAGCAACGGATCCACTTGACTGTGTAGGGCAGGTTCGATGCCCTGCGATGAAAACGAAAATCGGCGGACACCTGATTAAACAAATGCACGATCGTCAGGGGCTGCGGCGATGTACCCATACATCGTTGATGATGTATGCCAGGGATCGAAATAGATTTTTGTTTCAAAGTAAATAAAAACGCTATTTCACAGTTCAAATGGTGGCACGCATGATGTACATGATGTGCCTATGTTACAAAGGGGACGTCATTGGACTTGCTTGAGATTCCGGGGAAATACCGATGTAGGCAATATCTACTGGTGTCAACAGCTCGACCAGAGATTGGGAATCTGTTTACTTTAGTCAAATGGCTCTAATGCATAATGGGGGAAATTGAATCTGGACGTTAAGTCCACAGAAAACTCAACGACGGTGGCTATGGAATGTTTGTTCGTGTTGGATGATGGCTCTTCATGGGACATGAACGTAAGTAAATAAACGATCACGTTCATGCTCAATCAAATGCATGGATGGGTAAAGGTTAGGGGATTGGTCGCACTAAAGCGGACCTTAGGGTAGGATAAGATATACGATTCAGTAGGTATATCGATTGCAGCTGTGTCCGCAATACGCTGGCCAGCGTTTGTTTATCGGTAATTGAAGACAAGCTGAGCCGATAGGAGATGAACTGGTTCATGGAGTATGAACCAGAAAAGTTCAGAATGTATGCATGCCGTCGGTTAGGTTTACTTTTAGGTATGGAAAATGCTGCTGAGAGCTTACGCTGCCCAAAATTGCAAGTAAATACCATGGCTTTGTATGCGAAGAGGAAGGTGGTTAATTTAAAGAGGATGGGTGGTTCTTTGGGAATGCTTTAAAGAACCGCCACATGTCCGCTATAGAGTCAACACCGTTATTGAGGAAAAATAACGACCAATTTAACTTCCCAAAAAAGTCGTTCAGACCTTCCCTGTTGGCTTTCTCATAAAACCATACTGTTCTTTTGGGGGTTTTCTCGTTAGCGTTGCTGTTGGTTAGAGGAAATTTAGGTGACACGACACAGTGGTCTGAAGTGCCTAAGGGCGAAAACGAAAATTGAACGATGTTTAAGAAGGCCAACTTTATAGTATTGCGAGTGGTGTACTTCAGTCAAACCCCAACCAACCCAAATTGTATTACCACATTTATGACTAGATAACTGCCTCATCTCCAGAGATCCCTTTTCAAAATAGACTTACAATAATTGGTATAAAGTTGAATCCCTTTAAACCCTTACCTGAAAATTGAGCGATGTTTAACAAGGTCAACTTTATAGGATTGCGACAGTTGCACATACGTCCAAACTCCCATCTAACCCAAATTGTATTACCATATTTAAGACTAGATAACTGCCTCATCTTCAGGGAAGCCTTTCCAAAATTGGCATAAAATAAATGGTATAAAAGTTGAATCCCTTTAAACTCTTACCTGAAAATTGAGCGATGTCTAAGAAGGTCAATCTTACAGGATTGCGACAGTTGCACTTACGTCAAATCTCAATCAACCCAAATTGTATTACCAAATTTAAGAATAAGAAACTGCCTCATCATAAGAGAATACTTGTAAAAATTGACATACCAACAACCCTACTAATAATGAAACCCTTCAAACCCCGATATGCAAACACAACAAACTTTACCTTGAGCAACTTTATAGCATTGCGAGTATTACACTAAACTCGTACTATTTAAAACTAAAGAGCTGCCTCATAGCAAGAGAATATATTTTAAAATTGATGTTACAAAAGATAATCCCCTCAAACTCCTATTAAAAAATATGGCGAAGTGTAAGAATTTGACGGGACATTTAGGGTAATAACTTCACCTTCTCAAGAACGACGTGTCCCAATTTACCAATACGGCATTGTTAATTTAGAAGACTGCCTTCTCTTACAACCCGTCAAGCTCACAACGAAAGCATCTGCAACAAGAACGACCAAAGGATGTAAATGAAATAAATATAATTAAACTAATTTCTAGCCACAATTAAATTCAAATTTAATTGATGCCGTTAGGACAAAATCCATACTCACTGTTTCCGACACTCATCGACACATAATTGTTAAGTCCTTCTTAATAATAATTAATAATCACGCCGTTTTGTTGACGTAATTGACGTTCAAGGTACTGCCTTTCGTATCTTACGTAACGTAAGGCCACTACCTAAACATCAGCCAAAAAATCAAACCTAAGTCAAGGTTGTCGCTCAGTTCAAGACACATTTGATTACTTTATCAATATAGAAAAACCCCATCAGCGATATCGCGTATACTCATCAAGAAGGTGACGAAGGTGCATTTGCTTGTGCCAGCACTTTGTGTGACTGGTGACACAAGAGATTTGCAAACGAGACAAAACCTCGTTACCGTGAATGACCTTGCGCGACCAACAAACCCGCTAACAGATCTGTCACATCATCGGTAATTTGACTCAGCCCTCAATCGTTTACCATTGTCAGCCACACCGCGACTCTATGCTTCCGTTCAAGTTCAGCGGAACCTTGAACGTAACAGCGTAAACGTTCGCCATGTCGTGTGTGATGAGACCGTGAAACTTCTCTTCGCTCGTCGCATGGTACACATCGCTCAGGTATCTTTGCAGGAGTCTAGACACATTTTCCCACGGTCCCAGGACTCCGACTGAGGGCTATGTGTGCAAACGCATGTCCGGCCAGTAATTGGTTCCATTGTTTCTTAAGTTTGTCTAATTGCGAGGTGTTCGGTGCAACGCGTTATTTCAGCATTGTTCGATAACTAACCATAAAACTGAGATAGGCGCTGAAAACAGGTAGACAGGTCACAGGCAGCTTTCCTCGAATCGCCTGTGAAATGTTCTCACGCAAATAACTGCACATACTGGGATTTTCCAATCGGCAACAGCGTGTGCGATGGCAGTGGCATGCCCAGTGGTCTGAAATTCCCATACATCACAGCAGCCGGGAAAACAAGCATAAGTAGGAAATGTGCCCAACACATGACAAGTTAGTCCTGGCCGGAGAGTCCTTTGTGTGCTTCTAGAATTCACACATCAACTCGACCGAGGGTGCGAAGTTTATCATCAAACAACAGATGGAAATGTGGCTCCTTGCGATACGGTGTAGTGTTATGGCAAAGTAAACAACAAACGAGTCCTGAGAGTCGAATGGTCCTGATATCCGATTAACAAATGAGGGATTAGAGGCTGGCGGTAAACAGTGCAATTAAAAGGACGTTCTTAGCATTATAGCGTTCGTGTTTATTGAGCATAAAAGAATTATCAAACTGTACATAAGGTGAGGAGGGCCGGCATTTGAATGCGTACTTGCAAGGATACGACGCCAGTGGTGGGGTGTGGGCCCATCGTCAACCACTTCGGACATGACGGCCCATTATGGGCGCAGATTATCAGTGTACTTTGCGGATTGGAACCATTGAGAAAATCTGTTGCACGAATCGAAAATATTTTCCCCATCGAATATAAGCGAGTCCTTAGGGTCGAGGGTGCGGTCGTGAAATCGAGGCCACACAATTGACGACCTCATGAATTCGGTTTTATTACTGGTGGATAAATTAGGCTTACTGATGATCATACTCTTAATGGTGGGACTTTGATTTCTTTCATTCGTTCCGGCAGGATATTGTATGCTTGTCGGTTGTGCTGCCTATTCACGAAGGGTGGTTACTGGTTTTTTTTTTTATTTGTTTTTATCGCGCGCAATGATTTGTGATCTACGAATACTTGTAGTCGTTGTTTTTGTCTATAAAAACAATACTCAGTTTGAATGGGCCATTTCCATTGAATCGGATTAATCTATTTTGGGATTAGCATTATTTCGGTGCAGATAAATGGCACACAAATGTCCTTGTCCCAAAATTCTCTTCTGTAGCAGTCTGAAGGTTGAAAATTGGTGGGTACAGAGAGAGGGGAAAAAAAGGAGAGAGGGAATGTGAAATTGAAATAGAAATAGAAAGAGAAGGAGAAAACGAATGAGAAAGAAAAGAAAAAAAGAGTAGCGTGTGGTGCGTGGCGGAGAGAAGAGAGAAGGGGGGGGGGGGGTGACCGAGAGAGGAAGAAAGAGAGATAGGTGGGGTAAAAAAGAGGGGGGGGGGGGGGGAAGAAGAAGAGGGCATGGGAGAAAGCTTCGAACTTAAATTTACACCGATTGAATGAGTGATCATTAAATATGAGTCGAACACAGGGTTATTCAATAAGAGGTTTCCTATATTTGTTGGCCAGAACCAAAGGCAATGGAAATTTTGGTCAGTTTTGGTAGTTGTATTTGCGCACAGTTTAGGCAATTCTGCGAAGTCAGTGGATGTAATTATTTACAAAAGCATGCCTTCAGTAAGAGCAGAGTTAAATAAACTTTATAATATTATCGTCAATATATCGCAACCCGTCGATGCAGTAGAGAGATTGCGCGCGCGAAATTAAACTACAACATTTATTTTTTTAAAGTAAAACACTTTTTTAAACGCATTTGTTGGTATGACGGGTACAACCCTTACAAAGTTTATATATGACTATTATTGGATGGGATAGGCAATGACTTTTTTTTATTTTATTTTTATAAACATTTTTATTTTATCCTTAAAAATTATTTCTTAGTGGCTAGACAAACATTTTTAAATACTAGCTTAATGGTAATATATTAGATCTAACTTACTGGTCCCAAGCAGACTCTCTAAGCTAATCTGTTTTTTGGTTCTTTAGAAAAATAGCCTTTCGGCATGGCATGATTAGATATTTAAGAAACTATCGGACAGTAGCACAAAGAAAAATTTTGGTTAGCACAACAAACTTTGTCTCTTTTTTGATTTTTCCTTAATCTGATCTCATTTTATCTACTGTTTAACTACTTATCTAACTTAATTCTAAACTAAAATATCTTAATTCTAAACTAACCTATGAATAAGAAATTCTTTGCAAACTAGCCGCTGGTCACTTTAGCATTTGATTTGCATTGGATCTTTACAATACAGGTGTTTAGTTGCCATTCAACCACCAAAACCGCTCGCGTTGTTTTTTGAAATCTTTCTCGTCCCTCCAAGATATTACCCTACTGTGCCGCAGGCACTCTGGATTTACCTGTGTGACATTCCGATTGTAGCTTAAGCGTTTATCTGCGACCGAACGGTGAACGTGGAAAATCAACGGAACGCCAGATTCTTCCCGTATGAGGCCGTCCATATCCAAACCGATGAAAGCCTCTGGTGGGATAAAGCCATTGCTACGCACTCTCTCCGAATACATAGTATTTGGGTAATAAGCCCCGAAAATAAGATCGTTTGGCGAGTTCATTGATCTCGCGGCGTGTTTTCATTTTTTTTTAAACATTTTTTTATTTTCTTTCTATATTCTTAGTTTCTAAATTAAAGGCTAGACAAAAAATGCTTAAATTCTAGCTTAAATAGCTTATATAATAACTTACTGGTCCTTCGCAGACGCTCTAAGCTAAACATTACTTAATATTTGTATAATTTGCCTTTCGGCGACAGAACTTTGTGGCAATACTTATAATTATTTGAAAGACAAAGAAAAATTTGAAAAACTTTGTCAATTTTTTTTGTTTTTTTTTTTCTTAAAATTTAACTTACTTACTTACTTACCCATTTTTTTTTTTTTTTTTTTTTTTTTTTAATTTTATGTAAAATCACTTAGCTTAACTTAACTTAAATCTTATACTACCCTAATTCTAGAAAAGCTAAGTCTATGTAAGCTAGCTGATGATAGTGTGATTCTATACCGACTTTGGTATCCAGGTCTTTATATGCCATTCAACCACCAGAACTGTTGACGCTGTCTAATACTATCGTCCCGGTCTCTGTGGGAGATAGCCCTACTGAAGCGCAGGAGCTCTTCTTCGGTGCGCGTTACTTCCCGGTCGTAGCACAATCGCCCGTCTACGGATGATCTACTTACATGATAGATCAGCGGAATTCCGGATCTATCCTGTATAAGCCCTTTCATGTCCAAATCAAGGAACGCCTCTGGTGGAACAAAGCCGTTGCGACGCACGTTCTCATAGTACAGGGTATTTGGATAATAAGCCCCGAAAATTAGGTCATTGGACGAGCTTATTGCTCTCGCAATATGTCCTCTGATTAATTTAATCATAAAATTATCCACCCTATTTATGCAGGCTTCATTATATAAAGTCTCATTTGAGTAGTACTTTTTGTATTCCGATTCCGGTGTTCGATATAATCTGAGACAGGTTCTCAGACACTTCGTTTCGAACACCCGAATCTTTTCCATCAAATTTGGACCTATGTTAAACCATACTGGACAGCCATATATGAGCATTGGCCTGATTAGCGTCATGTAGCATATGACTTTTACCCTGCTGTCAAGTTGGCTACTGTGAAATAGCCTCCTTGTCATAGCAAAAGTTTTCCTCGCTTTGAGCAAAGCAGCCTCTACATGTCTGTTGAAATACCGATATTGGTCTAGCCAGATGCCCAGGTATTTAACTAAACTCTTGGTTTCCAGTTTATCTCCATGCGGTCCCACGATAACTAGCTTTCGCCAGTTTTTCCTTGTGTCGTACGTGGCTTTATATAATGGAGTTCTAAATAGGATGGCTTCACATTTATGGAAGTTGATCTTAAGTTTCCAGTCATCGCAATAGCGCTGCACTTTGTTGAAGTCTCGCTGTATTAACCTATTTATGATCGCAACTTTCGGAGCTGTTCTGTAAATTATGAGATCGTCTGCGTACGCAATAGCCTGCGGAAGTGCATCTAATAAGTCGCTAATGTAAATGTTAAAAAGAATCGGAGAGAGTACCGCGCCCTGTTGCAAGCCATTCTTGATATTATACGTTTTATTAGAGGTCACATTACCACTTTTGACCACGAACCTCCTGTCCTATCTGGCGGCGTGTCCTCGGATCAATTTGATCATGAAGTTATCTACTCTGTGTATATTGGCTCCATTGTACAGAGCTTCATTGGGATAGTACTTTCTGTAGTCAGATTCGGGTGTTCGATACAAACCAAGACAAGTTCTAAGACATTGTCTCTCGAAGACCCGAATCTTTTCCATTAGATTTGGACCTACGTTGAACCAGACCGGGCATCCATAAATGATCATTGGCCTAATGAGGGCCATGTAGCAAATAACTTTTACTCTTTTATCTAGCTGGCTGTTGTGATATAGCCTTCTTGTAATGGCAAAAGTTCTTTTTGCTTTGGCTAGTGCAGCATCTACGTGCTTATTGAAGTATAAGTAGTGATCTAGCCAAATGACGAGGTATTTGACTAGGTTTTTAGTCTCTATTGGTTGTCCATTTGGTCCCACGACAACTAGATTTCTCCAGTTTCGTCTCGTATCCCTAGTAGCCCCATTTAAAGGCGTTCTGAACAGGATAGCTTCAAATTTCATGATATTGATTTAAAGTTTCCAGTTATCGCAATAGCGCTGAACTTTATTAAAGTCCTGCTGTAATAGGCTGTTGATACTCTCAATATTCGGGGCTGTTCTATAGAGAATGATGTCGTCTGCATACGCAATGGCATGGTGCAGAGTGCCGATTAAGTCATTTGTGTAGATGTTGAAAAGAATATGAGATAGTACCGCTCCCTGTTGTAGCCCATTCTTTATTATATAACTCCTACTGGAGGTTACATTCCCACTTTTGACAATGAATTGTCGCCCATTTAACATGTCATAAAGCATATACAGCAGAGGTTTATGGATGTCTAGTCTAACTAACTTATAGTACAGTCCCTCGAGCCATACGGTATCGAAGGCCTTCTCCAAGTCAATTAGACATGCCCCTGTACACTGGTTCTTGCATTTATTCCATTGTATGTCTGAAACCAGTTTGGATGCGGCATGGGTAGTTTCGTGACCCGCCTTAAACCCAAACTGGTTATTTGGTATAATGTTGCGCTCCTCAACCCAGTCACGCAACGCTTTGCTTACTACCTTCTCGAAGGCTTTACTAATACTTGGCGATATACCAATGGACAGTAGGTTCATGGGATTAGTGCTATCTTTTCCCTTTTTGGAGATAGGATGTATAATGGCCGTTTTCCAACGCGTTGGATAATATGCATTATTTAGCGCGTTGTATAGGCAATGACTTGTGCCTCTTGATTGTACCAATGTACAGGCCTCAAATATAATTTAGTATTATAATATGTTACAACAACTTCGGACTTAATATGAAATGTACAATTTTTATTTAATATTAATCACACGCCACTAAATATTCAAAAGAATATATGTTAAGTTCCAAATGTCGAGTCATATCTTAATTGTTCCTTCTTTTTTGTCCGTTTTCGAAAGTCAGATCACATGTTATTCTTTTTCTGTCCAATTTTTCTTATTTCACAATAAAAAGGTAAGAGAACCAAGGTGTGCTAGTTCGAAGATTGTGACACAAGCAAAGAAACTACGTGTTGTACAAAATGTATTGTATTGAATATATTTCATCATCATCATCATCGGCACTCCAACCGGGAGCCGGTCATGGCCTTATTTAGCAAGTCCTGAGGCTTGTTAAATTTTCCATAATGATTTGTTTTTTTTTTGTTTTTTTTTTTTCTGGGCAAGGTCTTAGGCATTAGTCTTGCGCCAGGGGCTCCCCGACGGGGAATCGAACCCAGGTCTCCCGCTGATATACTAACCACTACACTATCGAAGAGCCCATTGAATACATTTAGCCACCTCTAATTTCAATTGCAATAGCTTGGGCCCCACCATCCCTCCACCCAAGCAGTTGAAGATGATTAGAACTAACTCTGTAGGCACAATTCTTAGATACATCTCCCTTTTTCTTTTTCAGATATCTCGAAATGTGGGTTATTCTGTTTTTTTTTTATATTTCTCCCAGGAAAGGCGAACCTATAGCGTTGAGTCGTCGCCCTAAGACGCTATTTTTTCTCGATTAGGCCCATCCGCCAACCTCCGAAAGATCATCATCATCATCAGCACTACAACCGGGATCCGGTCTTGGCCTTATTTAACAAATCTCTCCACCGGTCCCGATTTCGAGCCGATGTCATCCAGTTTGGCACTCCCAGGCTCCGGGCATCCTGATCTACGCCATCCCTCCATCGCGGACAAGGTCTGCCGCGCTGTCTCCTTCCATACATCCTAACACAAACGACTTTCCGGACTGATTCCTCTTCGCTCATTCGAGCTATGTGTCCCGCCCACCGGAGTCTACCGAGCTAGATTTTTCTTACAACATTAGCTTCAAGGTAGATGCGTACAACTTATGGTTGTAGGGTCTCCACAATCGTCCACCCTCACATACGGGGCCAATAATTCTCCTCTCGAACCCGGCTAAGAATTCAGAGTGCCTTTTACCCAGGTCTCGGATCTATACATGAGTACTGGTAAGACCATGGTATTTTACAGTAGTAGCTTGGATGTTCTGGATAAATTTCGGGATTTAAAGAGCCTTGATAGACCATAGTAGGCTTTGTTGGATTTGATTAGCCGTTCACGTATTTCTTCTTCCATATTGTTATCGGCTGATACTATTGACCCAAGGTAGTTAAAGGATTGCACTACTTCCAATTCGTGCTCCGCTACCCTGATAGTTTGACTCACGTTAGGTCTTCTCTTCGCAGATGTTGCCACCATGTACATTTATTATATTGTTATATTCGGTCAGGGCATCGGCTTAGTTTTTCCCTCATTAATGTGCAGTCCCAGTTTTTGTGCCGCCTGCTCGATATGGGTGAAGGGGTCCTGTTCAGCCGATTCGATAGGCAAGTATCTGGCTGGACTTGGTGGCAATAGTCCCTTTAGTTGTGACGCCAGAGTCACGGATTGCTTCCTCGAACGCCAGATTGAAAAGGAGGCTGGCCAGACCGTCCCCTTGTCGGAGTCCATTAAAGATGTTTATTGGTTTGGACAGCAATCCCGCTATTTTTACTTGACTAGTTACGTTGGTCATCGTCAACCTACAAAGTCGTATCAATTTTATTTGGAATGCCGAACTCTCTCATGGCATTATATAGTTCTACCCTGGCTATGCTGTCGTAGGCGGCCTTAAAGTCTATAAATAGATGAATCTTAAATTCCAGACATTTTTCCATCGCCTGCCTAAAGGTGAATATCTGATCAATCGCTGATTTGCATGGGATGAAGCCACACTGATACCTCCGAAAGATACTTAAGGATTTCTCCCAACTATTTCATAAAGCCTCTAGCTTAATGGGGTGGCATACGGTTGGCCATACATTTTTGCAAACGGCAACACTTGATTTCTTGAGAGGGAGATTTAAGAAATCAAGTGTTGCCATTTGCAAATATTTATGGCCCACCCTATATTTCACCGGGCGGCTGGGCTTTGGGCCTCCACCTACCGCTCAGAAATTATGCCGAACTGGACAAAGCAAGAGTCGCTAGTTGAACCTAGGTTTGCACAATCAAACGCAAGACACAACCTCCTTACCGACTCAGCCATTGGGCCGGAGGTTGTCGCAAGATGACCAGAAGCCAGGGATATGATGAAAGACGCATTTGTCCTCATCATCATCGGCATTACAACCGGGATCCGGTCTTGGCCTTATTTAACAAATCTCTCCACCGGTCCCGGTGTGTGGTTTGTCCTTGTCTCGTTTAAATCGGCCTCCCGCTAGTTTATTTATTTTTTTTTGAAACTCTTGAGTTCCGTTTTCGAAGCTCAAAGGTCGCTAGCGTTATCCCAATAGGACAGCTAAGATAGATTTAATTAACTCTTACAAAGAAA
Source organism: Microdon myrmicae (assembly GCA_963931805.1). Taxonomy (NCBI): domain Eukaryota; kingdom Metazoa; phylum Arthropoda; class Insecta; order Diptera; family Syrphidae; genus Microdon; species Microdon myrmicae. The sequence goes on from OZ007500.1 coordinate 89,472,354, forward strand.
CTTATAGTATAGATAGATACATCGTGTCTTTTAGAGGGAAGTTATTTCAATAAGTTTTTTAGGTATCCTAGAATGCTCTCCTCACGAGTGGCAAGAGGAGTTTAACCGGACTTTATCCTATCAGATAACCCAGAGCACTTCCCACCACCAATGGTAAGGGGTGCTCGAAATCGATTCCTATTTGTCTAGGTACACAACGGCGTTTCCAGAAACCATTGGTAAGGGACGCCTCGTAAGAAAAAGAAAAGAAGCGATTCCACGAGCTGATCGCACGCAATGTGATAGGGCCTAGAGAGATGGCGTTCCTCTGGGTTTATTAGGTACCCTTGACCAACCAATCACCTTTAATACAGTCAAATACACCATTAGAACTTTGCGGATCCGCTGAAAGTCAGTCGTACATTTAACTAATCCGTAACAGTGTATATTGATTATGCGCTTGTCGTTTAGATTTTTGTAAAGATGGGCGCGTTAACAATGCAACCACACCATGTGGGTGTTTATTTGCGTTTATATACAAATGGACGTCAGGCAGAGTGGCACGCTGTCAAGATTGCATATATATATATTCTTTGCTGGTCAATCTTGCTTATTGGTTCCAGAAGAACTTTTATGGAAAAAATTGAGAGACTTTTGGCTGGGAAGTTTTGATGCATCCATGCAATGATTATCATTTGCACCACTAGATTACCACTTATTAAATTTCTGTAACTCCCTTACTACCGTAAAATTGACCTTAAAAAAGACTGTGGAATGCACCTGAGTCAGTTTTTTTCCTTTCTCTCTCTCCCTGTCTTCCGCTTTCTCCCCCTCTATTTATCCTCCTCTATATTTCTACTCCTCTCTATTTCTACCTCTCTCTATTTCTACCCCTCTTTCTTTCGCCCCACCCCTCCTTCGCCCCCTCTCTCCTTCACCCGCCCTCTTTTACCATCCCTCTTTTACCCCCTCTCTCTGTCACGCCCTCTCTCTTTCACGCCCTCTCTCTTTCACGCCCTCTCTCTTTCACGCCCTCTCTCTTTCAATCCGCCTCTCTTCCCCCACCCCCCCCCCCCCCCCCCCCCCAACCCACTGACCAGTCACAGATAAACCTCAGGAATGTTATAAAGCAGAATAATGGCTCTAGTCAAAAAATGACAGAAGGTGGCCGAAAAGAATACTTGGTGGTTTCTATCTTGCATGTCTTCTTTAGCCGCCATTTCGGTTTGAGTAATATTTTTTTGTTGGAGTTTGGCAGCCATGGGAATTGGACGATAACAATTTATAATGCAGTAGCTAACATCGTAACAACGTGCTGAAATTATTAAAAACTTGTTATTATTATTAATATTATTTAAATAATTGTTGAATGAATGCGCGGACAAAATTTTGTGACTTCCTTGGTGTAAGCATATTTGGATGTGACTGGCATTAACGAAGCCAGAAACAGCATAGCCCCTGTTAGAGCATTGAAAACCATAAATTGATACATCAAAAAGGATTACATTCTCGTGGGGTGACCATGTGGTGCACCATCTGGATTGGCGCCATCATTGGGCCATTTTTCTTTGAGGATGCCAGAGGCAACGCTGTAACAGTTACTGGTGACCGCTTTCTGGACATGTTGGAATAATTTTTGTACCCGAATTGGATCAACTTAGTATAGCATTTGGTTCCAACAAGACAGTGTCACATCACAAACAACTCGTTCTATGATGCAAAACATTTTGCCTGACCAAATAAGACAAAAAGTGCTGACATCGACTGATACCGACGATCATCTGATTTTACCTCTGTATTGATTCCTTCCTATAGGGGCACTGGAAGGAAAAGGTATACTCCATCAAACCAACACAACTTTGATGCTTAAAAAGACAACATTCAAAAAAAACATTGCTCAAATAAACCTATATGTCTGTGAAATTGTTATGAAGAATGTCCTCTGGCCACTTGATCAATATCTTATATCATCTTATCCATTTATGATGTTAAAGACCACTGACTGCTTTCAAAGACAGGCTATTAGTTATTTTCGGCTTCCGACCGAAGTAAAAGATCTCCATACATCGATCAGAAAAATAAAAATTATAAAATTGTGTTCCATTCAAAAGCTACTAAAAAAAAACATTGATCCGGAACATAAAAAACACTTCGTATTTGGATAAATAAAACATTTTCTAATTAAAAAAAGTACTGTCGATTTATATTAAAAAACATCGAGAACTTTTTCCTCAACCCCGTTTTTATCAGAGAAGCTTATGACCACAAGGTGGAACAGCTGATGAGGAAGCGCGTTAGACTGGTGATCAAAAGGCTCGATCGTAAATTCCGGAATGAGAATTCACAAATGAAGTCGGATAGAAACATGCATTCCAAATATCAAATAAAGGGCCTTCGACGAACGATTATGGTTTTATGAGCCTAGAATAGAAATAATGGCGGTCTTTGAGTGCCTTTCCTGCGTGTAGGTTTCAGTTGAGTTGTTGAGTTTGTCAACGCGACTAAAAGTGGTCAGATATATGACAGCCATAAAATCAGCGACACAGCATCATTAAATTATCTTAATAATGTCTGCCGGTGAGGAAAACTATAGGCGGCCGGTAGGTGTTAACATTAGGCTCACAATAGGCTTGGCATTTTAGCGTGGCTTGTGGCCAACACGTTCACACAGCCAGCTGGTTATAGTTTGCCCGAGTTATTGTGCTCCTAGAAACGATACATTGTTTCTCTGTGATTGATTATAGAAGTCCGTGATATTTGCTCCGTGACAAAGTCACGTACGAGCAACAGATTTGTTTCATCTTTTTTTTTCCATGAATGAAATTTTGCCATCAGCCAACCGAAGGCAATGTCTCCGGTTATTTCTCGGGAATCTCTGCTCTTTCTTTCATTGTGATGTGTGCTCCTTGCATAATTCCTTAATTTCTCTATTTTTTTTTATTTACTCATTTGCAATATCCTTTTACCTGTAAGGTGTGATCGGAAGACAAAGCTGACGAAAAACGAAAAAAAAAAGAAAAAAAGAACATAGAAGGAGAAGATGAATGAAGGTTACACATAGATTGGGGTGAGGTCATTAAGATGATACCTTTCTGTAAAAGTAAATAAACAATTTGTCCCTTGCTTTTGTTGGGCATCCCCTAGCCGGCGATTGTTTCCTTCCTGTTCCGTTTTTCTTCGGGGTAACCTGCCGAATGACCAATGGAAATTCGGGATTTCAGGTAACCAGGATGGGATTACGATAAACAGCCGAAGGAATTCCTATCAGTTCGTAACAGGTGACCGAAGTGTGAACAGTTTGCCCGGCACTTGTAAAACATCTCGTAACATCGACCATGAGGTATCAAAGGAGAATGCTTCAGGATTGTAATCGTAACAATTTAATCGGTCAGTTGTTCTGCCATCATCCAAATTCGTCCAATTTCTGTGTTAGATCTTTGATCTCTCATCTGTAAGGATGTCGCTAAATTTCCAATCTAACGAAGAGATGAAGGATGAAAAATAAATAAATAATTAAATTGATTTCTAAAAAAAAAAACCGAAAACCAACCCACAATGGTGATTTCTTGTTGCAGGTCTTGCGAAAACGTGTGCCATGAAGGAAAAGAGCAAAAACGCCGCCAGAAATAGACGGGAAAAGGAGAATGCCGAGTTCTTCAAACTGGCCGAATCACTGCCCCTGCCAAGTGCGGTGACGTCCCAATTGGACAAGGCCTCCATCATCCGATTAACGACGTCGTACCTTAAGATGCGGGAGGTCTTTCCGGATGGTAAGTTCAGCAAATCCTTGCGATTTATATTATTTTATTTATTATTATCCTGTTTTTTTGGTCGTGTTTTTCTTTTTACCATGAGTGTTGGTTTTTATTATTTTTTGTAGTTGTTTTTTGTTTTTGTTTTTGGGATGCAGTTGGACAGACGGCGCTTGGCGTGATTTTGTTGATGAATTCAGGACTCATTATCGCCAACTACACACCAGGAGATGTGTTGTGTTGCAGGACACACCGGCAACAGGGCGTTCAAAGGGCATTGGTATAAAAATAGAAATACCTCAAATGACAGACGTACGAGCGTGCGTCATATAAAAATAATTGGAACAATTAAATCGGTTCATTGAGCGTGCGTTGCCTTTCGATCCTTCAACACAGGATTACACAATAGAATAACAAGACGTAAGAGATTGCTTTGGGCAATTGTTCCGCCATCCCCAAAAACATCCGACGACGATGAGAATAGAAAAAACAAAAAATACTTGTACACTGTGGAGAGGCGGCCGGCGCGGTTTTCTGGATTGTATGCACGACAGCCAGCTTGACGTCCTCATTGTCGTCACATCGCAGGGGTTGATGCGCTGCTAGAGGTGGGCACGTCTTACTCCTTCTCAGTGCTTGTTCCTACAGCACATCCTTTTGTTGTTGATATAATTATTTGTTATTTCCCTTTATTATTTTAATAGCGCGTTTGTGCGATGACACGGGTGGGAAAAATGTCTCCTCAATCAAAGGACACCCACCCATTCTGCTCGGCGTTCCACACCCTGCACAGCTTACAGAACATATGCCCTGGAAAGCTAACATGTCGTCATACAGCATCTGAATAGAAAAATCTTGTTGGCGCAGCATATTTCGCCCCCTAATATGTCGCCTGTTGTCCCATGTTGCGTTTCACCCCCGTCAGGATATCGTGTCCTGTCCGCTAAATCATTTCGTATTTAGACTTCTTTTCCCCATCACTTTTTTTAGTATAGAATAATTGAGAATAATATTTATGCATGATGGTTTTTACTTTGTCTTCCGTTCTACATCTTCTTGTTTTTTGCCGTTCCAGGCTTAGGCGATGCTTGGGGGGGATCCACACACCAAATACAGAGCGGCAGAAACGTTGAGCAGTCAATGGCGGGTGGCAGAATCAAAGAGCTTGGCTCTTACCTACTTCAGACTTTGGATGGCTTTATATTTGTAGTGGCACCTGATGGTAAAATCATATACATATCTGAGACGGCATCGGTTCACTTGGGATTGAGTCAGGTAAGATTCGGGCCAGGGGTTTCCAAGTCATTGAGTTGATCATTTGTTCACGAATACATTATGTTGCTCTTTTCACTTGACTAATAATTAGGTTTAGAAAATGCGTGGTCATGCATGGACCGTACTCGAAAGTCTGTGATAGATAAATAGACCTTGAGGGCGGCAATTGCAGCAAACTTGAGTTAGGCTTTATTATGGTTTGTTCGAGGAGTATTGAGAGCGATCGAATTTTAAATAGCGCAATATTAGAACAAAATGAAATTTCAATCTTTACTAAAAACGAATTCGGAAAGAAGTGGTGAAATCGTGAACGTGGAAGTAGGATCAGCCAGTCAAAAGACTTTACACCAATTTAAGAGAGTAAATAGAGAGGTTATGTTGGAACTACCCAGTTGTATTACAAATTTGACACTTGGTCGTTGTTTATATCTCATTAATTGGGTCCCCATTCTTAATTGCACAAACTCCTCAACGCAGTCTAATAGGAAAACTATTAATGGTGGAGGAAATCTTTTGCTTTACGGGACAAAGTGAGAGGGAGTCATTATAAAAACCCAAATATTATTGAAGCTAAGCTCAGGAGTATCCTTCTCCGACAAACTCCCTAGTTATGTAAACGTTTTTAAGAGACCTTAATAATCTGCGTTCATTACAACGAAAGTATAACAGAATCAATAACATACCTGGTATGAAATGAACAATGAGATCAAGCCCATGCGCTACTAAAACATATTAAGATCGTATAAACAGGATATTTTAATCGACTGTACGGAGGGAGACATTTTTTTACGTGAAACAGGCACATCAAGGGATTTTGTGGTACACTTGAAGATAAAAGCACCGCGTGGACAGAAAAAGATGCGGGCAATAAGGAAGGAATGTATCGATATACATAGCGGCTCAACTTAGATGAGCGAGTTATTCCTTGAATTTTACAAAAAATTATTCTTTTCCGACCTACGGCCGGAGTTCGGGACTTTATTCGCTAATTTTTCGATACAAAAGAAAGTACTTAGGCTAGATTTCCATGCTATTTATATCATGTTGTTATCAACCAAAGAGAGACTTATCATTATACTACATCGTTATCTTAACATGAATCTCCAGATGTGGTTTTAATCATCATCATCATCATCGGCACTACAACTGGAAACCGGTCTTGGCCTTATTTAGCAAGTGCTGAGGCTTGTTAAATTTTCCATAATGATTTTTTTTTTCCGGGCAAGGTCATTAGTCTTGCGCCGGAGGCTCCCCGACGGGGAATCGAACCCCGGTCTCCCGTGTGACAGGCGGGTATACTAACCACTCGAGGAGCCCGGTTTTAATCATAGAGCTGTTGAAAATTACATATCATTGGGGTGAGTAAGCGTGATGGGTTAACGCTCCCCTTTGTTTAAAACGACGTCCTCCGTAGTTCTGTTAATTTTTTTGTAAATATCTTTCTTGAAACCTTGCCTTGTTTCTAATAACTTTAAGTTCATTACATCTTTTATAAACTAGGTTACATATTACAAGTATTACAATAATTATGATTATAGTTATGGTTGTTATAATTCCACTTAAGATTGGTTGCTCCTCTGTGGGTATTAAATATTTCTTTATGTTCTCTATGTTAGAAAGAGCATTTTCAGATGTTGAATATAGTATTCTATCATTCTCTATGTCTATTTCATGTTCATGAATTAGAAATTCTTGAATGGCTTCTTTTAGAATGAAATAAAATTTGCCGCTAATCGTTGTATTTTATTGGATACGGGGGTGAATCAAATATATACGGTAATTTTACTTTTTTGCTTAGCAACAAGTTGTGAGCTAGATAATCTTGTGCGTGGCTATTGTTTGGTTTATGAAGAGTAGGAGAACTGGCTTGGCTAGCGTTCGCCCTAGTTAATAAAACACTTATATTTCTTTAAACTTAAAAGTATGTTTTGTTTATTTTAAATTTCATGATATGTTTTATTTATTAAGTATTCAGTTGTGGGTGATGTGGGTCTTTCTTTGCACGAGCGCTGCGGAGGAGAGCGTTGTGTTTCCTTTACTCGGCTGCATTTAAACGTTGAATAGAGTGATAAGGCTGTGTCCGGATTGCAGATTTCTGATAAGAGTTTTCTTGGGAATGCACTCCTCGTTGATAAGTCCGTTTGGTAATATGTATAGCTGGGAGGAGTCGTGTGTGTTTATGATTGCCTTTGGGTCATTGGTATGTATTTCTTGGTGATACTGGTTTTGTTGGCCTTCGATTAATACTTAGGATGATTGGTATTACAATATTTGAGATGTATCAAAGGTTGATCAGTATTTTTTATTTGAGATGTATATAGTACAATAGAGAAATATTTGGGGTTACAAAGGCTAATGAGATTTATAATATTTGGAGTATAATAGAGATTTACATTAGATTAGAGAGATTACAAAGGTAAATGTATTTTTATAGTATAATGTAATATTTGGGATTAAAAAGGTTAATGCATTTTTATAGTATAATATATTATAATATTTGGGATTACAAAGGTTATAGTTACTATTACTATTACTATTACTGGGCTCCTCGATAGTATAGTGGTTAGTATACCCGCCTGTCACGCGGTAGACCGGGGTTCGATTCCCCATCGGGGAGCCTCTGGCGCAAGACTAATGACCTTGCCCGGAAAAAACAAATCATTATGGAAAATTTAACAAGCCTCAGGACTTGCTAAATAAGGCCAAGACCGGTTCCCGGTTGTAGTGCCGATTATGATGATGATTACTATTACTATTACTATTGCTATTACTATTACTATTACTATTACTATTACTATTACTATTACTATTACTATTACTATTACTATTACTATTACTATTACTATTACTATTACTATTACTATTACTATTACTATTACTATTACTATTACTATTACTATTACTATTACTATTACTATTACTATTACTATTACTATTACTATTACTATTACTATTACTATTACTATTACTATTACTATTACTATTACTATTTATTGGTCTGTAGGAACCCAGAAGTTCATGACCTCACCGACTCGACTCCGCCATCGTTCCGTGTCCTGTGCACCCTCCTTCCACGCTTGACCACCTGATCCGATCTCCTCAAGGTCAAACCTTACATCTCCGTTGCGGCCGCCCTACCGGTCTCTTTGCCCGTTGGTCTACCGTCAAGAATTCTACGCACGGTCCTATCGTTGTCCATTCGCGCGTCATATCGGGCCCATCTTAATCTTCGCAACCTGATTACTCTTACTATTGTAGGTTTGCGTTATAGCTCTTCCAATTCGTGGTTGTGGAGTTTCCTCCATTGCCCTGCCTCCTCGTCACATTTACCGTCAAGGATACCCCTTAGAACTACTACTAGAATACTCGGAATTTGTTTTCTTCCCGTTTTGTGAGACCCCATGTTTCGCATCCGTATAGAGCAATCGCCATGGTATGGTTCTATAGACACGGATCTTTATGTTACATGACAGCAGTTTGGATTTCAGCAGTTTTCTGACTGCGTGAAAACTAGCGTTGCCGGAATGCAGTCTTTTGTTAATTTCCTACAATGGTTATAGTATAATATAATATTTGGGTTTACAGGGGTTATAGTGTAATATAATATTTAGAATTACAAAGGTTATCATCATCATCATCGGCACTACAACCGGGATCCGGTCTTGGCCTTATTTAGCAAGTCTCTCCACCGGTCCCGATGTCGAACCGAGGTCATACAGTTTGGTATACCCAGGGTCGGGGCGTGCTGGTCTACGCCATCCCTCCACCGCAGACAAGGTCTGCCGCGCTGTCGCCTTCCATACATCCTGCCACAAAGGCCTTTAGGGCAGGCTCCTCTTCGCTCATTCGAGGTAGGTGTCAGGCCCATTGGAGTCTACCGAGCTTGATGTTTCTTACAACATTAGCTTCAAGGTAGACCGTGTACAACTCATGGTTGTAGCGTCTCTGGAATCACCCGCACCACATACGGGCCAACAATTCTACTTAAGATCTTCCTCTCGAACCCGGCTTAGAGTTCAGAGTGCCTTTTACCCAGGTCTCGGATCCATACATGAGTACTGGTGTTGTGGTTAAATTTCGGAACTTAAAGAGCCTTGATAGACCATAGTAGGCTTTGTTGGATTTGATCAGCCGTCGGCGTATTTCTTCTTCCACATTGTTATTAGCTGTTACTATTGACTCAAGGTAGTTAAAGGATTGCATTACTTCAAGTTCGTGTTCCGCTACCCTGATAGTTTGAAGAAGGTTAGATCTTCTCATCGCAGATGTTGCCATCATGTACTTTGTTTTTCCTTCATTAATGTGTAGTCGTAGTGTTTGTGCCGCCTGCTCGATCTGGGTGAAGGAGTCCTGTCCAGCCGAATCGGATCAACCGATGATGTCGATCTCATCTGCGTAGGCAAGTATCTGGCAGGACTTCGTGATAATAGTCCCTCTAGTTGTAACGCCAGGGTCACGGATTGCTTTCTCCAACGCGAGGTTGGAGAGGAGGCAGGCCAGACCGTCCCCTTGTCGGAGTCCATTAAAGATGTTTATTGGTTTGGACAGCAATCCCGATATTTTTACTTGACTAGTTACGTTGGTCATGGTCAACCTACAAAGTCGTATCAATTTGTTTGGAATGCCGAACTCTCTCATAGCATTATATAGTTCTACCCTGGCGATGCTATCGTAGGCAGCCTTAAAGTCTATAAATAGATGATATAACGGAATCTTAAATTCCAGACATTTTTCCATCGCCTGCCTAAGGATGAATATCTGATCAATCGTTGATTTGCCTGTGATGAAGCCACACTTATATTGACCAATGATGGCTTTAGCGTATGAGGCTGTCCGGTCTTGTAGGATAGAGGAGACTATCTTATAGGTGGTACTCAGCAATGTTATACCCCTATAGTTGCTGCACAGTGTGATATCTCCCTTCTTATGTATGGCGCAAGTTATTCCACGACGCCAATCTTCCGACATCTCCTCTTGCTCCTATACATGCACCATGATCTCATGAATTGCGTGATGTAACGCTGTCCCTCCTTGTTTGATCAGCTCAGCTAGTAAGCCATCAGCTCCGGGGGCTTTATTTGATTTGAGCTGTCTTATGGCATTTACTGTTTCCACAATGCCTGGTGGTAGCATCATTTGGTCTCGATCATGCATTGGTGGAGCCTCCAATTCTTCTGTGAGCGGACCATTTAGCAATTCATTGAAGTGCACTTCCCATCGCTCCAGAAGACCGGTGACCAGATTGCCCTCTTTATCCTTACAGTAAGTGCAGCGTGGTGTGTACCGCATCATACTGCAGATTATTGGGTAGAACTTCCGCCCCTGTGTTGGACCTCGCTATCTACTTTTCTCTATTTCACAGAGTAGATTTTTATCCCAGACACTTTTCTTTTGTCTGTGGAGTCTTTTTTCAAATCTTATGAGCTCTTTGTATTTCTCCTCGCGTACCCACGTCCAATGAGACTGCTGCATTGCCCCGTATGCAGCATTCTTACGTTCAGTCGTTAATTTGAACTCATCATCACACCAGTCGCTCCGATTTCTACGACTAGTGCCTAAGATGGAGTTGGCAGTACTAATGGCAGTATTCTTAAGTGTCCATTTCTCATCTACGCCGGGCATTCTCCCCCCAGGGCATACACTCCCTCCATTGAGCTCTTCGAGGGCGAGTCTTAACGCAATACCAAATGTGTTACTGGCGTTTTCAATACGTAAGGCAGCTGTGGTGATCTGAACCTGATCCGCGATGCAATACGTCTCCGTAAGGCAATCCGCGCTCGGAAAACTATACCAACAAGATAGTGATCCTAGTCGACGTTGGCACCTCGGTAGTTTCGTACCGTCAGCAGGCTCGAGGAGTGGCGGCGATCTATCAACACGTGGTAAATTTGGTTGCCAGTGGCTCCATCAGGTGATACCCATGTGGTTTTATGGATATCTTTACGCGGAAACTTGGAACTCGCAACGACCATATTCTTTGATGCTGCCAATTCGATGACTCGTAGTCCATTGTCATTAGTGTTCTGAAAGCCGGCTCTGGTCCTATTTTGGCATTCAAGTCACCAAGGACGATTTTCACATCGTATCTTGGGCAGGCATTGAAGGCCCGTTCGATGTTCTCGTAGAGTTTTTCTCTTTCGTCGTCAGGGGACTCCTCGGCCAGCTGCTGTGCAGCTCGAACTCTGTATAGTGAGTGGTTGTTCCATGAGAAAGTACTCAAAGCGTTTAGCCATCTTCGTTTCCGTGGTCGTGGCTGTGTATCCGGTCCATATCCGAGGCTTGTTAAATTTTCCATAATAATTTGTTTTTCCAGGCAAGGTTATTAGCCTTACGCCAGCCTTTCGCAGGATGTCGCTGCATGCACTACTTCACTACTTCCGGGTGCCAAAATAGCTACCCAGGGGTGTCACGTGGAGACTGCATGTTAACTTGGATTGAACAGGGACAATGAGGCCTTCGCCAGGTTGAAAACAATCAGTGACTTTGCCCTGTAAGTTCGCTCTCATCCCCCGTTGTTATGTTTTGGTCATAAGAAATTAAAGACCTTACATGTAAATGCAGTTGTTACCGAGAGACAATTCTGAACTATGTCTTGCTTGCTATATCTTGGTTTATATTGCTAGCACTGAATTAATGTCCGTGGTTTTCCTGGTTCCTATGTCCAGTAGTTGTTTTCATCTATAAAGAATTCTTATTAAAAATATTTCGAGTAGCAGGATCGCCAGTTAGTTTTGATTTCCTTGAATTTTACAAAAAATTATTCTTATCCGACCTACGGCCGGAGTTCAATAGTTTATTCGGAAATTTTTTGGTACAAAAGAAAGTGCTTAGGTTAGATTTTCATGCTATTTATACTATGTTGTTGTCAACTAAAGAGGGACTTATCATTATACCACATCGTTACCTTAACATGAAACAAAGTCAGACTTATCATTACATTACATCGCTATCTTAACATGAATCACCAGATGTGATTCTAAATATAGAGCTGTGGCAAATTGCGTATCATGGGATGAGTAAGCGTGATAGGTTAACTCGCGCAATAAGGAAAGAATGTATCGATATACATACCGGCCCAACTTAGATGAGCGCATTTGTTTTGGAAAAAATCATTCAAAAAGGTGCTTTTTTGTTGTCCAAGCAAAAATCGTTTAATTCGATTTAAAAACATTTGTCTACATCACATCTTAATTACGATATCACGCAAATGGTCATCCTGAGCCCGAATGGCGTAATGCGTTCGTTTTTCGGCATTTTCCATCACAAACGCCTAGTTTTTTTGGTAGATACGGTGGCTATTTCCCGTCGGAAGTGTGCCTTAACTTATGATGTCCTTGGCTTTTGATATAAAGTTTTGACTTAATGTATTCCCACAGGAAGAAGTCGGACGGCGTCAAAATGCATGATCGCAAAGCTCAGTCAAAAACACCATTTCTTTTTTTAAAAATCGTTTCAAAAATCGGTTGTAGTTTTAGTTGATTGTGTGATGGAACACCGTCTAGTTAAGACGACAAGTGATCGATAGCACTCCCATGGAGAATCCGCATCAAAATATCGGGTATGACAACTTAAGCAACTTCCGATGATCTTATATCATATTAAAAAAGGTCTACTAGAGCTCACTAGACTTGACGAAGTCTTTAAATCAGCTGAGGAGGTTGCCTTCGCTTCTAAATGCTATGCCAGTTCGTCAAAAACCCATCACAAACGGGTTGTAGGCCTAATTGCCTCTAGCGTCAATTCATGAAAAGACGGCGTAGAACAATGTATTAACAATGCGACTCGCGACCTTATGGCAGACATTGGAACGCAAATCAGGGCCTCAGATCATTTAAAAGACATAACAGGAACCATAAGTGCCTTATCAAAAAATATAGATCTCTCTCTACAATGCTCTTCCCCCAAACCTTCCCCCTCCTAGCGTTGTCAAAGGGAACCCATACTATCCGCACTGTCGGTACTGACCTACAAAATGATTGAGATGGGATACGACCTCACTCTTATAAGAGTCCGCGATTCGCGACCTTATGGCAGACATTGGAACGCAAATCAGGGCCTCAGATCATTTGAAAGACATAACAGGAACCATAAGTGCCTTATCAAAAAATATAGATCTCTCTCTACAATGCTCTTCCTCCAAATCTTCCCCCTCCCAGCCTTGTCAAAGGGAACCCATACTATCCGTACTGTCGGCACTGACCGACAATATGATTGAGATGGGAAACGACCTCACTCTCTTGAGAGTCCTGATCAGCGACCAAATTGATAAGATTAAATCCATGTCAGTCCGTACAGTTGAAGTTCAGGAAAAGCTCTGCGCCCCGTCAAGCAACGTGTCATTACAAGCCGAGATCGAATCTACTCGTTGTTGTACTACCTGTATACCGATACCCAATTTTCCTCTTACGGGTAATCGGGTTCCCGACTTGGTTGAAACTAGGCCTGCGAACACTATGTCTCCGACTACTTCCGCCTCCACTATTCATCGCCTTGGATCAATTTGGTCCCTTAAATAGTGTAATGAGAGCATCACCAAATTATGTAAAAACAGCTTCTCTGCTTTTACTATCACCGACATTCCATAAAGAGTGATGCTTTCTGGGTATCCAACTTCTTCCTGCAGAATTACACAATCGGCATCATTAACGTTAACAAGATCCTAAAGCAGGCCTCCAATTCATTTTGTTTTTACATCCGCTCTCCCAATGAGTGACTATTCCTGCACCCGACAGGTGAAACTCTTAAACTAGGTAAATTAGGCAATCGGCATCATTAACGTTAACAAGATCCTAAAGCAGGCCTCTAACTCATTTTGATTTTACATCCCCTCTCCCTATGAGTGGCTATTCCTTCACCCGATAGGTGACGCTCTTAAACTGGGTAAATTTTCCGTTTTCAAAAGCGATACTAACATCAACACTTCCCTTATTCATAAAAAATAGCCCCACTCGTAAACGATCCCACCCGTCTCACTGTAATTCAACAAGACGGCCACCTAAAACGTCTCACCAACATAGACTTTTCCCACGCAGCAGCCGATCCTCCAAGCCCACTATCAGGCCCCCTCCCTAAATCTGCCAATCGGCCAATGCTTACCCTCAATCTCGACTGCATTCTTCGTACTGCCCGCCCCAAACTCACACCTTTGTGGCCTATTCAAGACAACTCTGATTCCCCCAATAAATGGAAAACCGATTACCACAGTCTCTCTCGTAAAAAGAGGTTTATCTTCAAACTTCCTCCTAATAGAGTCTCGTTTAACCCTAATACCACCATACTCAACGCCACAAAACCCCTAAGTCACACCCTCCCTCGCCGCAATAACATCAAACAAATGTCCCAATTCCATCAAAACCTATTCTATTAACCCATCACCCCAGTCATTCTCCAAGTCCGTTTACTTTCCCAACCCATCTTTCTACCGTCCCATATAATTCTAGCCATTCATCGCGTTCCCCTTCCTCGCTCGATGAAATACCATTCTATTAAGCTATATGCTCCGTGAAACGGTCTGGTAATGGTCATCTTTTGGAGCTTGACTGATGGACCTGTGGGGAGAAAGTATTGTGCCGAGCATGGGTACTCCGTTCACTTCCTCCTCCATCATAAATTGTTCCGACACGTATCAAAGAAAAGCACAAACAAGAGAAGTATAAATACAAAACTCCGTCCACAAGGAGCAGGTCAAAGGAAACACACTGTTTAATGGACTATTATAAAAGGTTATTTTTATTTAGTTAAATTTAAACAAACACGGTACGAACATTGATTTTAATTACACTGAAGACGAACCGTAATAATAAAAGGCTGGTGTGCACTACTTGTACGACTTTTTACTTTTAGCGCGCTTACTCGACTCGCGGTGTATTCGCGTCTCCGTGTGCACCGGAGAGCGGAAGTCGGTAATGACCGTGGCGGTCGGCGGATGGAAATGGACTCAACGATATTCAATCGTTGTTAAAAGAAATTCAGCCAGTGAAACTGGCTCTCTTAAATTCAGGATGCATTTCCTGTCCCGAGAGAGACCTGAAGTCTCTCTTTGGGGTAACCAACCAGATCTCATATAGAAAATCACCACAGTACACATGTATGTGTGTACAATGGTTCTTTTATGGATCAAAGCCATGGGAAAGACTCTAAACAAAGAGGTATGAATACTATCAATTTGATTACATATCCCGAAGTTACTCTTTTACGTCTATACGTAAAAAAGTTAAGCTATAAAATATCTACAGTTCAAATTATTATCATCGACGTTTTTTACAGGGTTCAATATTATCGTCCTGTCTGATGTCAGTATACATCTACATTTCCGCCTTTCAAATTAATTATTTTTTGATGTGTCTGCGTTGTCCCCTTAAAACTACAATCAACTCTTTTCTTTCGCCTACAGGTAGAACTGACAGGAAATTCCATTTACGAATATATACACAATTGCGATCAGGATGAAATGAATGCCATATTAACTCTACCACCAGACATGTATCATCATCCGGTAGGAACGACTTCTTCATTCTCCCTTCTTATATTTCAAAACTTCTGTCTAAACTATTTCAGGAACTTTTTGCGAATTCTGTTAATTTGCCAACAAACGTAGTACATCCATATGGTGCCAGTAATAGTGATCGGGGGTCTTACACGATTGAAATCGAGAAAACCTTTTTTCTTCGGATGAAATGTGTCCTAGCGAAAAGAAATGCCGGCCTAACATCATCTGGATATAAGGTAACTATCAAGTAAAAACGATTGCATCTTACTGTGGATATTTGACGAGGGGACAACCTTTATCGTTTCAGGTGATACATTGCTCCGGATACTTGAAAGTTCGGGTATTTCCAGACTGCGGGGAGGGACAGAGATGTATACAAAATTTAGGTTTAGTCGCTGTTGGCCATTCATTGCCAACATCGGCGATAACCGAAATGAAGTTATATCAAAATATGTTCATGTTCAGAGCTAGTATGGATTTTAAGCTTACCTTCCTGGACGCGAGGTAAGTTCAAGATAAACTTTTCCATATTTACCTGTTATTTATTGTACACTATAATGTGAGGATAAAGACTAGTTGCATAACCCAAAATATGGTTTTATACAAATCTTTATAACTACTTTCACCCTGAATACAATTCCATTCAGTAGAGTAAGGGTTTACTCACCGTTGCTTAGGTGGGTCCTACCTGGGTACGGGGATGAATGGCCTGGTCATTCGATTTTCCGGCCGATAATGACACTGAAGCTGCTGTAACTTCAGAAGATTTGCCTGCAGAGCCACCTCCTTTAATCGATGTTGCAATGGAGTTAGATAGTGATGTAGCGTCTCTAACAGATACACACACAATACACAAGCAAATAGTGAAGAACACCGAACGAAAATCGAATAAGATAATGCATCAGAGCCGTATACCATAGCGATAACATAACAATTCACATCAGTGGAATATATTTCAGTTTAAAAATCGAATTCTAAACACGGCCAGTAGCCTGATGTGTTACGCTTTGGTTCAATTTTTGGTGATTCTAACTGTCATAGCGTCAGTTCGAATCACACGTTCTTCACTATCATTCCAAACGCTATAGTGCCTCGTCGGGTTTAGTCAAGGAAGTGGAGATAGTTGACGAAGACGATGACGATGGTAATCTCGTTTTTACACTATTAAACTTTGATGTTCCTATGCGTAAACAGCCATCCTCTTCTTTCTCTGTTGGAACCACTTGGGAGTCGGAGGGAGTAGTGATAAAGGCATGTCCATAAGTGCTTGTAAATACCTTTATTACAATCAACAATCTTATACTTAACTTGTATTTACATAAACGGTTGACCATAGATGATCCTCTTTAAAGCTTTGTCTGCTACTCAAGAACAAACAACACCATACCCCTTTTCTTTCCTTTCCTCTCCCACATTTTTTACATCGAACTTATCAAAACTGTATGACACAACAAAAAAAAAAAAGTTAAACAACACGTCCTCTCGCAACGAAAAACCATACAAGACCACACAACAACGGAAAAAAAAGACATAACCGTCAAGAGGTTCTTCAAAAGACAAAACTGTGTCTCCGGTATCTCCCCCTCCGTTCCCTCTTTGTCCCTTTAGCTTCATTGCCTTGGCGAACTGGTCAAAAACACCAGCGCCTTCCAAACTTACTTGGTTGGCGTACCCGCTGTTTTATAACAATTATTTAAAACACAATAGCTGTTAATTATCAGCTTAATTGACATGCTTTATTTATTTTTAATTATTTCAAATATATTTTCTTTTTTGTCGAGACAAGACCGGTGAGGGAAGTCACCACGTAACATAATTTAGAGCATAGCCAACATGCTACATGTAATACTGCAATTGATAAAGCGCCTGAGGGATTCATATTGTTACATCTATGTTCCATTGACCACAGGGTGGGTTAGTGTATAAAAAAAAAGTTGAACACGGCAAGTTTGAACTACGGCACTTTGGAAGTTCCGTATCAAGTGTTCGACCTTGCGTGAGTAAACTTCGAAAGAGAAAGGGAGAGATACACAATAGCTCGCGTTGTGATGGGTTCAGCAAACTTCGTGAGGAGTTCATATCAAAAAGGGGTTGAAGGTGTGGTGTGTCTTCGTTACGACATTAGGCCAATTTTTACCAACTTTGTAAATATTTACGTTATTTTTTACTGCTATATATTGGCCTGTAGGAACCCGAAAGTTCATGACCTCACCAACTCGACTCCGCCATTGTTCCCTGTCCCGTGCGTTCTCCTTCCACGCTTGCCCATTCGATCCGACCTCCTCAAGGTCAACCATAACATTGTCCTCCCATCTCCGTCGCGGGCGTCCGGCCGGTCTCTTTCCTGTTGGTCTACCGTCAAGAATTCTACACACGGTCCTATCGTTGCCCATTCGCGCCACATCTTAATTTTCGCGACTTGATTACTCTCACTATTGTAGGTTTGCGGTACAGCTCTTCCAATTCGTGGTTGTGGAGTTTCCTCCATTGCCCTGCATCCTCGTCATATTTACCGCCAAATATACCCCTTAAAACTTTATTCTCGAATACGAGGAATTTGTTTTCTTCCCGTTTTGTGAGAGCTCATGTTTCGCATCCATATAGAACAATCGGCATGATTATGTTTCTATAGACACGGAGCTTTATGTTACGTGATTGCAGTTTGGATTTCAGCAGTTTACTGACTGCGTGTCAACTAGCGTTGCCGGAATACAGTCTTTTGTTAGTTTCCTTCTACATTTCGTTACTGGCCGTCAGTATCGTTTCCAGATATTTAAATTCTTTAACTTTTTCAAATATCTTGCCTCTGACGTTTATATGTGTTCTCTGAGGTCCACTTGCTCTCGCCGTAATCATGTATTTTGTTTTGTCTTCATTTATTTCTAGGCCCACCTCTTCTGCCGCTTACATGATGATTTCACAGTTTTTACTTACAGTTTCTAGATTATCGTCCAAAACGGCGATGTCATCCGCATATGCGAGCACTTGTGTGACCCCGTTCAGGGATGATCAGGCCATGTTTACGTCTTGTACCTTTTTGATGACGTACTCGAGGACAAGGTTAAAGAGACATGGTGAGAGGCCATCGCCCTGTTTTAGTCCGTCCCGGATTTCAATTGGTTCTGAGAGGTGGTTTTCTATTCTAACTCGCCCTTTGTTTTCGTTCACGCAGATTTGAATGAGGGCGGCATATTTTTTCGGGATTCCCAGCTCAACTACAATATGGTAGGGTCTTTACCTTGCGACTGAGTCGTAGGCTTTTTTGAAGTCAACGAACAGTTGGTGTACCGTCTCTCCGTATTCCCACTTCTTTTCCAGCAGTTGTCTTATTGTGAACATCTGGTCGCTTGTTGACCGGTTCCTACGGAATCCGCATTGGTACTCTCCCAATATGTCTTCTGCGTACGGTGTGATTCTCGCCAGTATGACATTTGTTAGTATTTTGTATGTGGTTGGGAGCAATATATATTCCTCTGTAATTTTCGCAGTCAGATCTGTCGCCTTTTTTGAAAATGGGGACGACTATTGAGGTTTTCCATTCTTCCGGAATGACTTCGTTATCCCATATTGTTTTAATCAGTTGGTGGATCTTTCGAGCGGTTGCCTCTCCTCCATGCTTCACAAGCTCTGCCGGTGTGCAGTCGACTCCGGGAGCCTTGTTGTTTTTTAATCGATTTATTGTGTCTACAAGTTAGCCGAAAGAGGGCTCTGGGATCTGAGGCTCGGTTGTATGTACGTCTGGTGGGTTTATTTGTGGTTGATGTGTGTGCACATTGAGCAGGTTTTCAAAGTATAGCCTCCATCTTGTCACGATATTGTTTGTTTCGGTCACCAGACAGCCGTTTGTGTCTCCGATTATTTTGGCTCTCCCTCGGTAGCCATTTCTATTAAAATTTATGCTGGCATACATGCCTCTGATATTCTTTCCTCTGGCATTTTCTAGGATTTTTTCGATCCGAGTCTTCCCCCATTCGCGTTTTTTGCGTTTGAAAAATCTCGTTGACTCTTTCCGAATTGTCGCGTATCTTTCTGCGTTGACTTCATCATATCTTTCTAAGTGGATCACACTGAGGCGCCTACGTTGTTCGATCTTTGCCCTTCACTCATCGTCAAACCAAGGCTTGGACTTAATTGTTTTCTTAAATCCTAATACCTTTTGGGCTGTTTGTTTGATTGTGTCTCTTATCGATGTCCATTTAGTGCCCAGATTATTGGTTTCCTCTTCCTCACTACTCCCATTCTCTAGCATGGTAGATCTATTCGTTAGTTGGTCTTGATATTCAGCCCTTTTGCGTAGGTCTTTTAGTTTATCAATATCGAACATTTTGCTTGTCTCCCATGATTGCTCATGTGGGTTTGCTGCGAGCCGGCTCCTGATTTTGCCCATCACTAGAAGATGATCGGAATCGCAATCTGCTCCTCTATATGATCTTACGTCAAGGATATTCGAGTGGTGTCTTTTGTCTATGGAGGTTATGTGTATCGGTACCTCCACACGCCAGTGTAAACCCGTTGGTTTCGATTACTTGATGTGGGAGTCGGACTTCCTGAAGCGCGACGATGTCCATTTTATATTGTTTCGTATTTTCTACGACCGCCTGTATCGCCCGTGGTTTATATAACATTCGAACGTTCTACGTCCCGACGCGTATATCCCGCTTTTTTCGTTTTTCCCTACGTCTTCGTTTTGCCGAGTGGGTGTTTTCGTGATGATTTGTTCCCTTATGGTAGTGTCGGCTCATCACACCTACGCCTACCGGGTTTTTCGTGAGATTGTTTTTTGTATATTGATTATTCATTTTTGTTCCCACGAGTTTTGGGGTTTCAAATAGTCCGCCACATCAGAGCCCCTCTTTGATATGGTAAGGTCTGCTTACTGCTCTGATTTGACCCGGTGTCAGAGAGGCGCCGTTATAATACAGCCGGTATACCCCTGGCTGCAAACCATCCAATGGGCACGGTGATGCGTAACACCCTGGATTAGGGGTGGTAGATCTTTGTGTGTTACTCCTCGCTAGCCTGTCTGACACGGGTGGCCCTACTGGAAGCGTATGCTTCCGTCAGCATAGCCTGAGTGATTCATCGTAGTTTAAGCCCCCGCACCAAGTCACGGTTTCTACCAAGCGGGGGAAATATTTACGTTATAACTACTAAAAAGAATTAATGGATCGAAATAGAAGAATTGAACTACTCTGAAGAAAAGGGAACTATATCACTGAAACATCACTTTTTCTTAAACATCTATCAACCAGCCTTCGAAAGGTGGTCAAGGATTTCTCGCAATTATAATACGGTGCTTATGGTGGTAATGGGGTGGTATTTCATCGGGTGGCTAGGCATTAGGACCCAACTTACCACCCAGAACTAAAATATAAAATTAATATGTCCCAAGAACCCTTTGATCTATGGTTATTCATGTCGATTTGCGGTAACAATAAGGCCCACAATAAAATCTCTTCACTCAACGCTCAAATTAATTCGTTTCATTATTGAAATTAGTACGCTTCAATGGCTAAGTTGGTAAGGAAGTTGTGTCTTGCGTTTGATTGGGTAGGGTCCCAAAGCCCAGCCGGCCGGTGAGATACCACCCCATTAAGCTATATGCTTCGTGAAATGGTTGGGAGAAAACCTTGAGCATCTTTCGGAACTAGGCTGATGGACCCGGTCAAGAAAAAAATAACTTCTCATGGCTCCGACTCAGCGCTATAGGTTCGCCTTTCCTGGGAGAAGTAAAAAAAAACATATTTGAAGCCGGAAGAAGTGCAGCGAAGTATTTCGGATTTCATAAGTTAGGTAGAAAATATTCTACTCCGTCTGATTTAACCACTATTTCTAAAGCACACATTCGTCCAAAGATAGGATTGAATCCCTATATTTAACCCCTTTAGAGCTGAGCTAATTTTCACATATTTTGCATAAATTGCGAAAGTATTTTTGAAAAAAAATTCCTTATTAATTAGGTGTGCACAGAATCTTAAATATTTTCTTAAAATTTAGATGGATTTTCGTAAGGGACATATCAAACTACTCAAATGTAACATCTTTTTTACTATATCTGTATTTATTTAATTAAAAAAAAGAAAACAAACAAGTACGAGGGTGGCCTCTTATGTTTCGGGATTTGGCAACCCTATTGATGCAATCCGGCAATTGACAGCTCTGTCGTAAAGTTGGACATTTTTGAGGTTATACGCACTCAGAACGTTTTGACATACGAGCGCTATTTGTGTTGTTTACAGTAACTTAAAAGATTCATCTCGGCCCAAAAATGGAATTAAATCGTCAACATTTTCGTGCGATTATTTTTTACAATTTTCGGCGTGGATTAACTCAGCAACAGTGCATGGATGAACTTAATTCAATTTTTGGCGATGAAGCTCCATCAAGGACCAGTGTTTATCGATGGTATGGTGAATTCAATCGTGGTCGTAGTTCACTCCAAGATGAATTTCGTGAAGGTCGTCCAAAATCAGTTGTTGTTCCGAAAACCATTGATGCTGTGCGCGAACTGATATTGGAAGATCGTCATGTGACCTATCGTGAGATTGAGACAACCTTAGGCGTTAGTGGGACCAGCATACATTCAATATTGCATAAACATTTGACTGTCAAAAAAATTTGTTCGCGTTGGATCCCACACAATTTGTCAATCGCCCAAAAAAAGGCTCGTGTCAATTGGTCGAAAGAAATGCTCAAAAGATACGGTCGCGGTGCTTCGAAACACGTCTATGACATCGTGACAGGTGATGAATCGTGGATTTACGCGTATGAGCCCGAAAGTAAACAGCAGTCGACTGTCTGGGTGTTTCAAGATGAGCCAAATCCAACAAAAGTTGTTTGCGCACGAAGCACTTCCAAGCAAATGGTCGCCTGTTTTTTCGGAAAAACTGGACATGTCGCAACCGTACCACTAGAACAACGCAGAACAGTCAATTCTGAGTGGTACACAACCATTTGTTTGCCAGTTGTCTTTCAAGAAATCAGGAAAACCAACCGCCGAAGACGGATCACTCTTCACCACGACAATACGAGCTCTCACACATCGGCTGCGACAACTGCATTTTTGAGCACCCAAAACATCGATTTGATGGGTCATCCGCCGTATAGTCCTGACTTGGCACCGAATGACATCTTTTTATTCCCGTACGTAAAAAACAAACTGAGAGGTCAACGTTTTTCGACACCTGAAGAAGCGGTTGCTGCATTCAGAATGCATGTGTTGGAGATACGTCAATCAGAGTGGCAAAAGTTCTTCGACAATTGGTTCAAACGCATGCAAAAGTGTATAGATCTTTATGAGGAATATTTTGAAAAACAATAAAGTGATTTTCGATGATCAATATTTGTTTTTGTTCTCTAATCCCGAAATATAAAAGGCAACCCTCGTATATAAAAAAAAATCATTGGCAATAATGTTTCCCCACACAAACCCCATGGACTCCCTTTTTACAGCGCACACAAACTAGCGAAGATTGAGTCATTACTTTTCCTCCTTTATTACTACACGCCACATAACGGCGAAGCTTCGGCCCTGGTAACTTTTCTAGACCAATATTTTGTTTGGATCTGGTTGGTGTCTCTGGGATGTGTTTTATCTCAAGCCATTCTTTCTCAATACTTTCGATTATCTGGCCAGCAAATTGTAGTCGAGATATTTTTTTTCTTTTGTATTATGCGAATACAAAAAGTAGGAATTCAGAACCATTCTCCCGAAGATGTTAAATGTTACTTTTTTCCAAAATTTTAATGTCTTCCGTTCATCCAAATATACGTATAGCATCGATACCTAAAATCAAACTGCGCAATAGTCGATATTCCGACGCCCCGCAATTTATACGCATTAATAGAGAGACGATTTATCGACGGTTCGCGCTTTAAGGGTTAATTGCGTCAATCAAGAACAGAATTGTCCGTTTTCGATAGGATTCGCAATCGATCATTGATATTTCTAGGAGAATGAGAGGCTACACAAATCCATTAATAGGACACATGATTTTCATATCACTGTTCCGGTTTTTCATATGTTACCACAAATGATATACAAGTGAATTCTGAAGTTTCAATCTTCCTCCACAACCATTCCCTTTCGATAGTCGTCAGCATGTATATCCGGTTCACACTGAATATCATTTTTATGCGAATATACTCTAGGACTCGTTCTTCAGCAGAAGGTGAACACCGATTTGCGCCAAATATCAGTTTTGTGTTGATGTACACAAGGACTCGTTCTTAAGCCAAACATAGCGAGAATGGAATGTTTGGCTGGGTCATGTGTTCTCTCCTGCTTACAATCTGCATTCGCTCTTTTTCCACACAAACTGCATTGACATTTTGGTACATCAAAAAGTCCCTTTTGCGCCTGTGTATTATAAAAAAACATACAAACACAAGTAACCTATCAAAAAATGAAACAAAGGACTCTCCACGAATGTTTTTCTAGTTTACGTAACGTGACTACTTGGCACGCGTAATACAATTGTCTCATCAAATCGACTGTTGAGGCATTTGGACATATAAGAGTATCGAAAAAATCATCTATCCATCCGACAATTTCCCTTTTTTGGCAGGAAAACATCCTCAACCGAGAAGGTGCCCCATTAAGTCATCGAAATGACATCCTTTCTCTGGTACTTAATTCCTTAATAATTGCCCAGTCAAAATTCGAAAAAATGTGAAAAGAAAATTCCCACCCCCACGCTGGGTACTTGGCACGACTACTAACTGAGTTGCACGCCGTACCCATTTCACATCTCCCCATAAGCAATGCAAATTGCCGGAAATTCTATACGGTTAAGCCAAATATTTATTAACTGCCGACTACCAGGGTATGACGTAGTAGAGATTCATCCCCTTGGCGTGCATTGTTATACACCGCAACGCTCACAGCGGATGTACCACTTATTATCACATTCAATTACCCACATCGTCGTTTATTGTTTTTGTATTGTATTCGCTTTATTCTCGCACCACCCTCGTCCTGTGTATAGACGACCACCCAATGTGTAATTGAATTTTTATAACAAATCTTATCGAGTACTTCCACAAACAGTGCGAGACTGATGGTTTATTTGCAGAGTATCACAGCTAACGGGATACGAGCCGCAGGATCTAATCGAGAAGACCCTCTACCAGTACATTCATGTCGCCGACGCCCTGCCAATGCGTTGCTCCCATCAGATATGTAAATAAACACTTGATAAAAGCATTTCGCTGCAAATTGTCGCTAAGCTCCGGCGTGTGTTTATGTTTTGTATTTTTTCACAGTGATGTACAAAGGACAAGTTACCACCAAATACTATCGTTTCCTGACGAAGGGCGGCGGATGGGTGTGGATGCAGTCGTACGCCACTGTCGTGCACAACACTCGCTCTTCACGACCCCTCTGTATAGTGAGTGTGAATTATGTACTAAGGTAAGCACATAACCATGATTCTAAACATAGACAGAGTTCAAGCAGCAGTTGTTCATAATCCTTAGTGAACCGGAGTCCAAGGAATTCGTTTTAAATGAGATACAGGGGACCATCAAGACTGAGCCGCTTGCGCCAGTCCTATCCACACATGTAATACAATCAACGACGCCAGTACCGGTGGGAACACCCAGCGCAATCACATCGAGCATACCTTCAAAAGTCGACCAATGCTTTCAATCCCGTCAATCACAGGCAAACTTCGACTATACCCAAGTGTTTCCCCCCACAGCGACCAACGGCGTGGGTTCGAATCTCAATCAAAACATACAATTTCCTGAAACAGTTAGCAATAATTATTACAATCAATACTATTATGACTCAGTCGACACAAGCAGTATTCGACCGTATTCGGCGAATTCGAATAGTTGCAGTAGTAGTTCAGAAAGCGATCGACAGATATCCACTGGCAATTCGTCAATTGTCAACGAGACCTCTCCGCACACCACATACAGTGACTTTGGTCACAGTTTCGAACTGAACTATTTCTCGGATACGAATTCCAATCATCACCATCAATCACATCATCACCATCACACTGGTCAGCCACATCAGCATCCACATCAAAACAACAATCACAATCATCACAGTTACGAGATACAAGCGAATCATCATAATAATTCCCATCACACCCCACAACCTCCTCCACCGGCAACAGGAGCGCAACAGCCACCGGCTGTACAACCACAACAGCAACAGACGCAGCCACAATCGCAGCAGCACCATACAGAGGCGACGTTTGGAGATAGTTTTAAAAGTGTCAACACACCCCATTATACAAGCGTGATAGTTGAGCCGCAGCATTTCATAGCGAACGAATTCGTACACTAGCTTCCAAGGATCCGCAAGGATGCAACGACTTATACCGCATACTCGGCTTAGCTTAGGTGTTAGGAGTCTCATCAGACTGAGTCACAGTTTTATCGTTTAGCTCCGTATCCGTCATTCGTAATTTAAAGCATCAGCAATGTTTTAAACATTTCTTGCCCCTAATTCTAATTCTAATTCTAATGACACACTTCTAATTTTATTATATTATAATATTATTTAATAAGATATTTTTAATTTTAATACTGTTTTATAAATAAATTGAAGATCGTACAACACAAAGAAGCACATACAAATACACCACACATACAAATATTATGCATATAAGCGTAGGCCTACGAACTTTTTCACTAAAGAGTGTCCTTTTAAGTATTTATATGTATTTAATTTAGGATAAACTTCATGCGTATTGTCGATTTTACAAATGACTAATTATAGATTCAAAAAAAAAGAAACAAAAAAAAAACAAAACAATAAAAGCAATGAAAGTGAAAGGAAAAAATGAGCAGTATATACATATACATATATTTGCATAAGATCATATTGTTAAACGAAACCGTGGACGGGGTTTACATGTAAATAAACAAGCATCTCTATATTTATTGAAGCCCGCTCTTTGCAACGCCTTCCTTTGGCTACAAACATTTTCTGTACATATGCACCACATCAAGACTCCTTTTGTTTTATTTCTTTATAATTGGACATGGAATGATTATGGACTTAAGTCACTGGCAGATGTTTAGGACGGTATGTACCTGGTGTGTATATTTTTTTTTGTTGACAAATGGCAAACCAACACTGTTAAACAACGAGTGACGCATGTGGATATTGGTAAATTCGTAAAGTCTTTGCATAGTATTTTATTACCGTATTCAATATGTTAACATTCTGCATTTTTACTGCCCACGTTGCTTCACATGGTGGACCATTTAAGACTTCGTTATGTTCTTTGGTAATATAAAAATAAAAAAGTAACATTCACATACACACAAATTATCTTCGTTTATTTTGAACTTTGCAAATTTGTTCTAATCACTTTTTGAATATGAAATCGCGTGAATGACCAACGCCAGAGTGGTAAGGTAAAGGATTCATTTTTTGGATTTTATATATAACTTTCATAACTTTTCTAATTGTTTCGCGTTGAATAGTGGACATTTCCTATCGAATATTGTGCTTATAAACCCTGAGGGTCCATGGCTTGCCGAACTTTGAACTTTAAAAAACCCCACAGGAAGAAGCCTGCGTGCGATAAATCAGGCGATCGTGAAGGGCAGTCACCATTTTTCAAAATTGTGCGATCGAGGAGCAAAGGAAATGTGTTCATTCCTTCATAGCCTCTGGGCGCATTCATTTTCACTAATCTTTTCTTTTGCCATCCACTCGACGGTAGATGGCACTGCTAGTTAGCTGCCAAATCTTACTCAGTCCCTTTTTCATTTTTATAAGTGTACATGTGTTCCTTTCGTCTTTGCAATGAAAAAAACCTTTAACCCAAAAGCCATCTCTTTTGTTTCACGGGCATCTCAACAAAAGCGATCGTGGTTCGAGATTTGTGTGCTACGGCGCCCCCCTATTAAAACCAAAACATACCCATGACCCTGTAGTGCTCCAAAAAGCCCTACCACCCTTTTCCCCCATTCCTACATCTAAATCCTAGATATATTACCCAAAAACCCAAAATCCTATCAAAACCCGAAAAAACCCAAACATGATCCAAAATTCGCAATAAACGAATCAAACATTCGTGTATCGCTTAACATTTGCCCCCACGGCATAATTAAATCCAAAATCATAAATTAAAACCAAATCCACAATAAACGAATCTAATATTCGTTTATCGTTTCACATTTGCCCCACGGCATCATCGAAAACCAAAATTCAGAGATCGTTATCTCTATCTGAAAATTTTCTATTGAGAAAAACAAATACAAAACCAAAACCAGATACATTCCCACATCTGCGAAATAGTTTCGTAAGAATTCAAGAAATTGAATTCTTATCTAAAGTAAACACAACATCTCACTCAGGATACCCCAAAATCGAGATTGTACGAAAATGTGTATTTTCGGGATACAAATCTCGATTTGTTTTCCTTTATAAAGGAATAGCAAAGTGATCTCCGGGCCGCAGTATCTTAATCCTCGTGCCACAGAGCAGAAATACTCCGATTTTAATTTTGCATCTGCATCTCTAACAAGGAGCAGAAATACTCTGTTTTAATTTATATCTACATATCCCTCTTGCCTTGGAGGCATCGCCCCCAGGAAAATCAACATTCAATAAAACTAAACTGAAATTAAAATCAACACATCTTTTATTATTTTGGAAATTGTGCGTCGTCACCAACGTTGGCTGTTTCTTCGAGTACCAGGACGACTCCTAAAAATTGGAAAAGGAACCGGTGAGTAGAGTGGTGTCAAGACCAAAGTTTTAACCCTTATAGCGCCCACGATTACGGACATCAACAGAAGGTACTAAGGTTGCAGGGTACAGGGACGCTATTCCCAAAGTGACGTCCCACGAACGATCGGTTGTTGCTCTTCCTTCCAGGTTTGAGGAAGCACGGCGGCGACCGCAACGGGCCCCCTCGGGAGCGGTCTTAAAGAGATCTTTCGTCCTTTTCAGGACTAGGAGACACGTTACTTGGGAGCGAGGCCAGTAGTAACATCTACTACTACAACAACCCCTATCAGTCAGAATTGTCATACACAATTCCGTTATCGTTGCGGGATAATACTCTCCATTGGCTGTGACAGTTGCTCCAGTGTCGTCATCAAAGAAGAACGGTCCAGTGATATTTTTTGCACAGATTCCAGTACTGTCGTGCAATTAATTGGGAGTTTTTATGGGCGAAGAAATGACAGTTATTCACGTTCCCATTCAAAGAAAAATGAGCGTTTTCGCAAGTGAGAATATGTTTTGAAATTGAACAGTTTTTCTAGACTAACGCGCGCACTAAATGGAATTTTGGAGATACAGCACAGTGGTGGCTTATACTGTTGATGACTCAAATTTGTATAGACTAACGCTTCGAACGCGGGCTGTCATAAGATGATCTGAAAATGGATGGGAAAGCTACAGGAGTGTCAGATGCCGAAGGTTTAAAACGCCCACTTGGTACATGATAACGGTTAAAAAAAATTATATTTGGTTGTCCTATAACTTTGTTCCAGATCCCAGAGTCCTCTCTCAACGAAGTTGTAGACGCAATAAATCGATTGAAAAACAATAAGGCTCCCGGAGTCGACTGCATACCGGTAAAGCTTGTGAAGCATGGAGGAGAGGCAACCGCTCGAAAGATCTACCAGCTCATCAAAACAATATGGGATAAGGAAGTCACTCCGGAAGAATGGAAAATCTCAATAGTCTTTCCCATTTTCAAAAAAGGCGACAGATCTGACTGCGAAAACTACAGAGGAATATCATTGCTCCCAACCACATATAAAATACTAACAAATGTCATACTGGTGAGAATCACACCGTACGCAGAAGAAATATTGGGAGACTACCAATGCGGATTCCGTAGGAATCGGTCAACAAGCGACCATATGTTCACAATAAGACAAGTGCTGGAAAAGAAGTGGGAATACGGAGCGACGGTTCACCAACTGTTCATTGACTTCAAAAAAGTCTACGACTCAGTCGCAAGGCAAAGACTCTACCATATTGTAGTTGAGCTGGGAGTCCCGAAAAAATATGCCGCCCTCATTCAAATTTGCATGAACGAAAGCAAAGGGCGAGTTAGAATAGAAAACCACCTCTCAGAACCATTTGAAATCCGGGACGGACTAAAGCAGGGAGATGGTCTATCACCGTATCTTTTTAACCTTGTCCTCGAGTATGTCATCAGAAAGGTACAACAAAAACGACAACATGGCCGGATCATCCTTGAACGGGGTCACATAAGTGCTCGCATATGCGGATGACATCGCCGTTTTGTCGCCCAATCTAGAAACTGTTAGTAAAAACTGTGAAATCACCATGCAAGCGGCAGAAGAGGTGGGCCTAGAAATGAATGAAGACAAAACAAAATACATGATTACGGCGAGAGCAGGTGGAACTCAGGGAACATATATAAACGCCAGAGGTAAGATATTTATTAACGAAATGTCGAAGGAAATTAACAAAAGACTGTATTCCGGCAACGCTAGTTGGCACGCAGTCAGTAAACTGCTGAAATCCAGACTGCTATCACGTAACATAAAGCTCGGTGTCTATAGAACCATAGTCATGCCGATTGTTCTATATGGATACGAAAAATGGGCTCTCACAAAACGGGAAGAAAACAAATTCCACGTATTGGAGAATAAAGTTTTGAGGGTGTTTTTTGGAAGTAAATATGACGAGGAGTCAGGACAATGGAGGAAACTCAACAACCACGAATTGGAAGAGCTATACCGCAAACCTACAATAGTGAGAGTAATCAGGTCGCGAAGATTAAGATGTGGCGCGAATGGGCAACGATAGGACCGTGTGTAGAATTCTTGACGGTAGACCAACAGGAAAGAGACCGGCCGGACGCCCGCGACGTAGATGGGAGGACAATGTTATCGTTGACCTTGAGGAGATCGGATCGAATGGTCAAGCGTGGAAGGAGAGTGCCCAGGACAGGGAACGATGGCGAAGCCGAGGCGGTGAGGTCATGAACTTCCGGGTTCCTACAGACCAATAAATAATAAATAATATTAATAATAATAACTTTGTTCGGTTTTTGAAAACTTAAATTATGCAATTTATTTTTACAAAGAGTGAATTTTAATATATCACATACCGTCCTGTTTTGCTATCTTCTCTGAAATCTTATCAATTACTACTAATTAGGTTAGTGGGGCTACCACCCTATTTATTTGCTTAATTCAAACAAAATAAGTACCTACAACTAACGTACATACGAGGGTGGACTGAGAAGTTTCCGATGCAACGTGAAGATAGCAGCATTCGTCAATAAAAGCTTGTGAATGTAGTTGTGCATTTTTTGACAGTTACTCACACAAATTTCAAGCATTTTGGATGCGTAGTTTTTATTTGACAGTCGTTTGAGTGAGCGGATGTGAGTGGCTTTGTGAAAATGGACAAAACTGAGTACCGAGGTGTCATTAAATTTGTGTTTTTGAAAGGCAATACGCCTACGCAAATCAAAGGTGAGTTGGACTCTGTGTATGGGGACTCTGCACAATCATTTACCACAGTGAAATTTTGGGCAGCTGAATTTAAACGTGGCCGTGAGAGCTTGGGAGACGATGAGCGTTCGGGACGTCCAAAAACTGCAACAATTGACGATAACAATGCTAAAGTTCACCAACTGGTGCTAGATCACCGCCGAATTAAAGTGAAAGATAGTAGAGGATATGAAAATGTCCAAGGGCGATGGGAGCGAACATACAGGGTAAAGTTTGTGCTTTCAACCCGGCGTAGGCCAGGACGATCCTTGCCCCTGTTCAATCCAAGTTGACATACAGTCTCCACGTGACACCCCTGGATAGCTACTTTGGCACCCGCCAAGAAGTGAACCAATGCATGCAGCGACATCCTGAATGGGTGCTAACAGGTGCAGCACCCTCTACATCATCCAGTTTCGTTATGACGAAATCCTTTGCCAGCCATCATATAACTATAGCGTTTGCGATGATAGTGAAGAACGTGTGATTCGAACTGACGCGATGACAGTTAGAATCATCAAAAATTGAACCAATGCGTAACACATCAGGCTACTGACCGTGTTTAGAATTCTATTTTTAAACTCAAGTATATTCAACTGATGTGAATTGTTATGTTATCGCTATAGTATACGGCTCTGATGCATTTTCTTATTTGATTTTCGTTCGGTGTTCTTCACTATTTGCTTGTGTATTGTGTGTGTATCTGTTAGAAACGCCACATAACCATAGATCGCGGGTTCCGAACTTACAAATCAACTCAGATCAATGGGTTGACTCTGCGACTCCAGCTTGCAACGTGTTCCAGCGGATGGAGGAAAGGTTTTGTGGCGTTTCTAGCAGAACCGGTCTTGGCCTTATTTAGCAAGTTCTGAGGCTTGTTTAATTTTCCATAATGATTTGTTTTTTTCGGGCAAGGTCATTAGTCTCGCGCCAGAGGCTCCCCGACGGGGAATCGAACCCCGGTCTCCCGCGTGACAGGCGGGTATACTAACCAGTATACTATCGAGGAGCAAGCAGATACACACACGATTATTAGTGAAGAACAACACCACTCGAAAAGACAAGTCGAAAAATCAAAGCCCAGCCATTAAAGCCGTATACCTAACAATAACATAGCATTTCCACATCAGTTCAGTGTACTTGAGTTTAGAACTCGAACACACGGTAGTGGCCTGACGCGTTGAGGTTTGGTTCTATCTTTTACTGATTCTAACACTTATAGCGTCGGTTCGAATCATACGCTCTTCACTTTCGTCACAAACAGTATAGTTTCGTCAGCATCATTCCAAGCCTTACAAGAGGTTGATGGAACAAATCACCATACTGGATCACCTGTGCGACACGAACACGGGATATATTTCTAGTGCTCCGAATCATCGTAAAGGAAAGAGGCGATCACGGGCTACTGAGGAGCTTGTGGTTTGTTGTGACTAGGTATCTCTGGATTTCTTCCCTAAGATAAATAATGAAACATAGCCTCTTCGTCTTCTTCTTAATTTATTTATTCTTGACGTAAAAGAAACAACTCCGTTAAACTAAAAAATTATAAATATGTTCACTTATTGATATAAAAGCGGTGTACTGTATTTTATGTGAATTGAATATTTTTCGATGAACACTCTTCCACTCTGAATCTCGACTGTAATTTAGATATCTTTCGACGGACACTCTTCCAATTCTGAATCTCGACAGTTTTACTTTTAACGTGGAGGCCCGACTTACCTCCACGGAATCTGATTTAAGACTGATTAATTCTTTCGAAACGACAGAATACCAAATTCCATCGTTTCGATGACCAGTAGGGGATGATCTTCCATGGTGAGGATGTGCACGCACACAGATGCGGTTACCTCGCACGCTCATGCTGTGTGCCCATGAGCATGCGAACCGTGGATATTAGAATTCCATAAAAGGAAATGTTACTGCAGATTGCATGATCGATCGATGGGTCTGTTGATATGGCTTGCCATGCACGTGTGTGGGAAAAATACTTTCTTCTTGTGTGCATGGACAAGTTCGAGGAATTATGTCGATTACGTAATGTCGTAACCGAATTGAATTTCAGGGGCATGTTTATGGGTGCCAATGCATTTGCTTGTCGCTTGGTTCGGTGACCGATATGGTCGCAGCATAGAAGTAAAGCACGAATATCTCCTGCTTGTGTGCTGTAGGATTCGACAAGGGATATGGGCGCCGATATGATTTGAGTTTGTATCGGTTGTTTGGTGGACCGGATTGCTTTTTAGGCACATGATGCGTTTCATGCAATCATACCCTTGGGGAAAATGTCTTTATGAGCTAATGCTATTGAATTACCGAAAATATGGCTTAGGTGGTTAGGAGACATTTTAAGCAAATAACTGAAAGGCGAGTAAATGTTTTCCAGGGTTTATGTGTTTTAGGTAGCCGTCTTTGTGTCGTACCTGGAAAAGGCAGCAGTCGCGTTACTGGAAACGCCACAAGCTCCCGAAATTAAAAGCACCAAAGCGTATCAAGTAAGAAGGAAGAAATTCCACTTCAACGAAATTTCAGAGGAATCACGGCTCCGCGTACCCAACTCAACACCTCACCTCGAACAGTGATATATCCCGTCGGAAGTTGACATCATCAATACCCCATTCCATGAAAGCTAATCCACGTTGTGGTGTATGCGAATGCGCAAGTGTGCGTGTATATTAAATAAGAATATACAATAACAGAAAGTGTATAATATGTAACGCTATAGTGCCACACTATTAGTAAACAATAAGTATGTGTATGTAAGAATATCATGTGAGAGTAAGCCGACGAGCTAACCGAACCGCCTACGTGTCTTATCTCCACTATCTGTATGTAACATTACTGATTTTCTATAATAAAATAACCTCCTAGTATTAACCAGAATAAGTGGTGTATTTATTTAAATTCCACTACATCACACAAGTAACTTTAATTCAGTACAATCTTTGACCATCAATATTCTAGTTTGCCGAAGACCTGCCCAATACCAACACCATGTAAACCAACGGCAATCATATGGAGACACAGCACGAGAAACAGAAGCCCCCAACGTTCCTCACGGTAGGGGGCCTCCCTCAGTAAATGGATTGATTATCATCGCAATCAAAACCAGTGCATCGATTCACTTTAATCAATTTCACCTCCACCCATCAATAACAAGTCGACAATAACAACTCTCAACGGAAACACATACGCATCAATAGAACATCAGCTATCGCAGCAGCATCGACCCAATCCCAAAAATTCCAATAAAAGTCAGTAATTCAATCACAGCCTGATGTAACATTCATTCCTCCGCCATCAATTCACGGTGCACCATCTAGTTCTCCAGTGACTGTGCAGCGATTATCGACAACATCATCATCAAAATAATCAGTTTCTCATCATCTTCATCGGCTCATCCACATCATCATCCTCTACCCAAATCGACAACACCTACACCGTCACCGACCAGCGAATCGACTCAGTGGCATCAATAAGTCCACGACCAATAAATACTTTTGGTCACACCGGCCCCAAGTAACAGGTCCCGCCCCGTGATGGAATATCTAAAAGAAAGCTCCCCAGGGATCAACAGGAATATGCGCGTGGCGGTAAGTGGTATTAGTCGGTAAAAATCGAGCATACCTCTGGATCGGTCCAGAGCTATCTTTTGAAGATTTCTACCCTCCTCCCAAAACCAAAAAAAAAAAAAGCGAAAAACACGGTCCCCTCTGCGGGAGTTGCATCATTCTACTCCTCAGGTCAATGCTGTTTTCCGGCTACTCATTTAGCCACACACGGACTTGGGGAAAACCACTGAACCGTGGCTGCCTTACTTTCAGGACCTCGGGATCGGGGTCCTTCCTTGTCAAAGAGCTGATTCACCAATAGTTGGCGAAGTCGGATTCGCGAATTCTATGGAGAATTCTAGTACGTTCGTCAGCTTCCAGCTGTCAGCTACCAGTTGACAACGCGTCGGCGACAGAGAAAAAAAGATTTTTTAAGCGACACACGATTTGAATTCTTAACGATTGCATCGCTTGGACAGTTCGGCAGCAGTACTACATCTCTCACCTTTGGCAGTTTATCTGACTTTTAATCCCATTGGCTGCGCTTGGACAGTTCGGTTGCAGTGCGACTTCTCTTACCAGTGGCAGCTTATCTTCTGGTGGACGTAGCTCATTATATTCTGGTTATGCAAACGTCGCGATAGTTAACGTATGACTCATCCACAAAACTTGTACATCATACACGACATGGAAATGGTGCTAACAAAATCATTTCAATGTTATCTCATAGTATAATCACAACATGTCTTAAGAAATCAAGAAACTCCGGAGAATGAGAGACAATAACATCATTTTTTGACTCCTTTTGTTTAAGATAATGTAGTGCTCTAAGAAGCCCTACCATTTTTCTTCCATATACACATTACCCACTTACAAAATTCCCATCCAATATCATCTATTCATATCCACAAATCAACGTTCGATTCAATGTCAAGCAAATTAAACCAAACGTTCAATTCTCGAACATTGAATTCAATTTCTTCAAATTCAAAGAGCCCAACGCATATCTTCACATGTATGGTATGTGCAATTACCACTTCTTAAAACCTAAAATCAACACGTGCTTAAACAAACGCATATACATTTGATCGGCCGATACAAAATTCAGGCAATCTAAACATCACAATACATATCTCCATATGCCAGATGTTTATGATATGCAAATAGTCCCCGATTCCCAACTAATTTCTCATCCAATTCCCACGAACTTTGTGTTACCCATCTAGAGTGCATGCAAACCCTTGTTTGCATTAGCCAGATGGATAACACAAACAAACCCCAAAATGGATCCGTGATAAGTGGCGATGCGTCCGGACTTCGAAAGGATACAGAGATGAAGTTGGAAAGTGGAGAGGCAGTTGTATAGCAGGAGTAGATTAGTTAAGTTGCCGTGGTATAGTCGCGGTTCTTAGACTTAAGAGTCAGTTAGTATGATGTGCAAGGGGCGGACCATCCAAAATAAAGTGGACAGTAAAATAAATTAGTCTTGTGAAATAAATCATTTTGTTCAAATCAGTTCGGCTGTGATTCAAGGTTTTGTGTGGCTACGTTGGTTTCCCGTGACGTTCAAGTGTATCGGGAATTGGTCGGTTCCTTCCGGCTCGTCCTTTGTTTATCACTTAGTTCTTTGTATTATTTTCAAGTTTTTTTATTTATTTATTTTTTTTTTTTATTAGACTTCTCTCGGGAGAGGCGAACCTATAGCGTCGAGTGGGCGCCCCGAGATGCCATCAAATAACTGTTGCAGTTCTTTTTGAACAGTTGCAGGTTGTAATGCTCCGGGAACACTCGCGTGGGAAGGGAGTTCCACAGCTTCCCCGCTCTGTAACGGAACGAGTTCTGATACAGGGATGTTCGCGCTATCGGGAGATGAACCACAAACGGGTGCGATCCGTCGGATGGTCTTGTGGAGCGCATATAGACCGAATTGCGTGGAACAATGCCAAGAATCTCCGAAGAACAGCACCCGCGATAATATCTGTAGAACAGACAGAGGTCGGCCACGCGCCTTCGATGTGATAGCGACTGTAGTCCCGACGTCAGCGCCGAGTCCCCGATCAGGCGGATCGCTCGTCTTTGTACGCTCTCAAGTAGGTCGAGGGTATGTTTAGGAGCCGAGCTCCTATTCGAGCGCGGGTCTAATTTGAGATTTATATAGGAGAAGAAGTTGGGCCGGAGTAAAATATTTCTTGGCTCTAAAAAGATAACTCAGCTTTCCTGAGGCTGATCTGGTGATACCCGATATGTGTTTATGCCATGATACATTCCCACAGACCGTGACGCCGAGTAATCTCAAACTTTCCCCAGCCTCGAGGGCCCGGCCATTCATCATCAGCTGTGGAACCGATGATCCGGTTTTCTTTGTGAATGTTGTATACTGGGTCTTCGTTGCGTTGAAGTCGACAAGATTGGCCTTTCCCCACTGCAGGACTTTATCTAGATCCTGGTTCAGAGAGTCAATCTGTCTACATCTCAGCTGGTGCGACGTTGATGCACCAATCGGCCGATCACTCGAAAAGGAGGAAACAAGCGTACTATGTGTGATGTATTATCGTGTTTTTCACTTGTTCACGGACGGCCCATTCTTTGGATTATCTGGAAGGATTAATGATACAAGTATCCATCAGGATCTATTCGGTAGCTCACTCTTCCCGGAGGTCCCAGGAGCACGGTCGTGCACCAGAAATATTATAATAACAGTTAAGTATAAATAGGCTTAAGTCAATCTAAAAAATTGTTCATAGTTAACCGAAAAGTAAAAGCATCAATACGTGTTGTAATTAAGCGGTATTGTGGGGGTTCTTTAAGACTACGCCAAGAACCACCCACAATTCCAACCCCAACTCCCTTTACCAACCCGCAGTCACCTGCAAACAATTCCTCCACAAGGGCATTGTTTCATGCATTAATGCATCATCGCCATTTTCCTGAAAATAATTCGGTTAGCATACAAAGTAACCGTCATAAATCAGGGAACCTTATCCGCGCTCCCGTCAGTCGGCATATCCTGCCACACACGGGCGCATCAGTTTTTCCCGGCTTACCCACATGCAAGGCAGCCTTTTGTCCAACCGACAAAAGCATCTTTCGCATCTCGCTTCTAGCCGCCAAAAACCGAATTCACCAGCATGTACATATCCACATAAAAGAATTCGATCCTTTCCGCCGGCATAGATACCGTGCACAATCACCATTGTCATCATCATCATCATCGGCACTACAACCGGGAACCGGCCTTGGCCTTATTTAGCAAGTCCTGAGGCTTGTTAAATTTTCCATGATAATTTCTTTTTTCGGGCAAGGTCATTAGTCTTGCGCCAGAGGCTTCCTAACGGGGAATCGAACCCCGGTCTTCCGCGTGACAGGCGGGGATACTAACCACTATACCACTATATACATATGTTTTTTGATAACAGAACATTTTTTTATGCTCAATATGGACTTGAATAATCATTTGTACTTAGAAAATTGTTCTATAGAAGTCAAAACAAGAACCATTAGAGATCAAAAACACAAACCATTAGCAGAAAGCCCCTAAAGTTTAGAGATCAAAGACACGAACCAGTAGCAAAAGCACAAACCATTTCAAGTATTGAGACAAAAGGCAAAAGCAGATAGAATCAACAAAAAATTTCCCATATATTAAGAACCAACTTACAGCCGAAAATTCACATATATTGGTGGGGATATATTTGATACTCTAAGACTCATGGGGGGAAAAATGAATGACCAATATTTGAATAATTTTCTCACAAAATTAGCCTAAGGAATAACATCAATTAATTTTAATACATAAATATATTTTATTTATTCTTGTTTGATGCAGCTACAAGTTCTTTAAAAGATTTATTATATCGACCCTTATCTAACAAGCTCGAAATGGCTCGTATTTGTTGATGTTAATTTCGATCCTCTGAAATGCTGCCAACGCCCATCCGCTATCTTTTTCTTGGAACTCTTCCAATTTTGCCTTGATAATTTCAATTGCCGTGCTCAAATGTTCCCTTATGTCTTCCTCGTTCTCAATCGTGTACATTTTAGTTTGCATGCTTTTTATATCTATTTGCATTAACTCATCACATTCTTTGGATAGTTTCGCAAAGTTAGCAAAAAGCTCCATACTAAATTTAAAAGCTTTCAAAACTTTCAATTCATCTTGTAGTAACTCGTTAATCAATGGAATATTTTTT
The DNA here is from genome assembly GCA_963931805.1 of Microdon myrmicae. Taxonomy (NCBI): domain Eukaryota; kingdom Metazoa; phylum Arthropoda; class Insecta; order Diptera; family Syrphidae; genus Microdon; species Microdon myrmicae. Next base: position 89,511,049 of record OZ007500.1, read on the forward strand.
TCAAATAACGTATTCACATTTATCATACTCTCATCTTTGTTGGTAATGGCAAATATTTTGATACGATTTTGGAATGCGCTTGCTATTAAGGAGACGTTTTCATTAAGAGCTTGTTGGGCGTTTGCTTTGTGGGTATTTTTTCTATGATGTTGGACCCAAAGCCGTCCCTCAACATCCTCATCACAAAACAAGCATCTTTTATAGATCTGTTGTTTTAATTTCTTTGCAGGTTGTTGTTGTTGTTGTTGTTGGCATTCCTCCAGAACTTGCCTCAGTCTTTTTCTGACATTATTATTGACAGAAGACATATTTCTCTAAAAAAGTAATGAAAAAATTTACTGTTAATTCTATAGCTTTGTTACGCTTTCAGAAAAAAAAAAAGGCTGTCTCGATGAGTAAAATCCCCCGAATATAACACATAACATTTGACCAAATAAATTAGAAATCCTAAAAATGATTACTAATATAAGATAACTTACCGTTTTTTGTTGTTGTTTTTTTTTGTTTTTTTGTTTTAATCCTCTCGCAACAATTTTCCTGCTCAGCCAAATATATACCACAATGGAACCTTTTTGTGTTTTTCTTTAATGGTTTAGTGACGCAATGATTTCTAACTAGTCAAGATGGCCTTATCTATACCGAAATTCATTCATTATTACGCATACACACATCTCATTCGTCCACAAATAGTCTCTCTTTCTCTCTTTCTCTCTTTCTCTCCTGACGCCGATACATACACATAATTATAAACTATAACCTTGAACGCTGATCATTGAAACCTAAGACTTAATTCACATACTGAGATAAGAAAGAATTCCAAACCACTACGCCAAACGATAATGAATCACTTCAATACAAATCCACGAACATCTATGTCACACAATTAACCTACCCCAAACTTTAACTTGAAGGCTGATCACCCAAACCTAAGACTTAATTCATCACTTCCATACAACCGAAGATGTGTACAACTGACAACAGCTCAACAGGTGAAATTCAGATATTTGTCCATCAATACACACACATACATACACATAATTAATATAACAACAAGCTACAAAAAAATTCCCATATAATACTCAGCTCAATGACTAATAATAATATATTCGCTATTAACAACATTGTAGCGCTAAAAAAGTCTACACATACTAATATATCCATATAAAAACTGCCTGTGCTTTTCAAAAATATCCTCATATGATTATAAGCAAACAAAGAACTTTCAAAAGATCTCAAAACTTTGAACAATAAAACATAACATCATTATAACAATAAACTAAATACAGCAACAACAACAGCCTAATATAACCACACTAGATAATAATAAAAACATTCGAACAATATACCAATAAATACAGATTAGAAAATAACGCTGATCATCCAACCCTAAGACTTAATTCACATGCTGAGATAAGAAAGAATCCCAAAAACCACGACGTCAAACGACTACGAATGACTTCCATACAATTAACCTATCCCCAAACTTTAACCTTGAACGCTGTGATCATCCAAATCTAAGTCTTATATCATCACTTCCATACCATATCCCTCGAACAACAAAAATTCCTATATATATTACTCAGCTCAATGACTAATAATAATATATAAAAGAGTCCTCAACTTCCAGACAAATCGACGACCAACCATGTCATACAATTAGCCTACTCCAAACTTTAACCTTGTACGCTGATCATCCAAACCTAAGACTTAATTCACATACTGAGATATGAAAGAATCCCAAACGACAATGAATAACGTCCATATAAATCCACGAACAACTACTGATAACAACAACGCCTCTATTTTTTTACTACAAATGAAAACAGTACAACAAGCCAAAACAACTATGCATCACACACCTCAAATTGAAAAAAATACTGATAATAAGTACAAATCCCCAACCCACTGAAGATGGTCGCAACTAGTAACAGAACAACAACAACAACCCAAACGATTACGATGATGAATCATTTCCATACATTATGCAGCAATCGCAAAAACAGAGGGATTATTTAAACTCAATATTATTATTATTGATAATCTCTCTAAAAAACATTAACGCCTTGTATACTGATAAGTAAATGTTCACAGCAATTGCTGAACCTTGAACGCTGGTCAATCAAACCTTATAAGCAAACAATGAACTTTCAAAAGATCTCAAAAAAACTTTGACCAATAAAACAATAATCTAATATAATCACACTAGAAAATAAAAAAACATTCGAGCAATATACTAATAATTACACCTTAGAAATAACATAAGAATTAATTCACATACTGAGATAAGAAAGAATCCCAAAACCACGACGTCAAACGACTATGAATGACTTCCATACAAAATCCACGAACAACTACTGATAACACGCCTCTATTTTACTACAAATGATAACAGCACAACAAGTCAAACGACCATGAATCACCTGTCACCTATTCATATACACAACTGATAACGACGACGATGATGATGAATCATTTCCATACATTATGCAGCAATAGCAAAAACATCGGGATTATTATTATTATTGGGCTCCTCGATAGTATAGTGGTTAGTATACCCGCCTGTCACCCGGGAGACCGGTGTTCGATTCCCCGTCGGGGAGCCCCTGGCGCAAGACTAATGACCTTGCCCAGACAAAATAAATCATTATGGAAAATTTAACAAGCCTCAGGACTTGCTAAATAAGGCCAAGACCGGTTCCCGATTGTAGTGCCGATGATGATGATGATTATTATTATTATTGCTAGACTCACGATACAATACACAAAAATAAATACTTGCACCGCGTCAATAAAGGAATAACAATTAATATATAAATAAGGTAACTCACCAGTTGATGATGTTGATTTTTTTATTTCCTAGCTAATCCCACGTCGAATATTGGATTTGATGATGATTTTTTCTTCTTTTTTTCAAATTTAAAGCCCGTATTTCTATATATATATTTCAGCATAGATTTACTGCCAAGTGAATATATTCATAAAAAAGCCTTTAGCACCCCAGACAATCCCCAAAAAAAGCACATATTCAATATAGCAAAAAACTCCATTTCAACATAGATTTACTATCAAATAGTAGCATTTCAGTATAGAGCAAAAAGCCCAAAAAGCATATAGAATCATCAAAAATTCTCATATATTAAGAATCAGCTTAGATTTACTGAAAAAGCCCTCGACAACCGAAACAAAAGCCAAAAGCAGATAGAATCACAAAAAATTTCCATATATTAAGAAACAACTAAAACATACATCCATTTCAACATAGAATCACCCAAAAAAAATTCCCATATATTAAGAACCAGCTTAGATTTACTGAAAAAACCCTCGACAACCGAAACAAAAGCCAAAAGCAGATAGAATCACAAAAAATTTCTATATATTAAGAAACAACTAAAACATACATCCATTTCAACATAGATTCACCCAAAAAATTCTCATATATATTACTCAAACTCAATGACTAAATAATAATATATTCACTGCCAAACAATCATGAATCACCTATCACCTATTCACACACCCAATTCAAAAGTACCATCTGCTCATGTCACACAATTAACCTTGAACGCTAATCGCACAACCCACTGAAGATGTATACACCTGATAACAAATACCCAACAAGCCAAAACAACTATGCATCACACACCCCAAATTGAAAAAATACTGATAATAAGTACAAATCCACAACCCACTGCAGATGTACGCCTATATATAGAAAGCAACATTAGCCTGTGGGGAGCGGAAACGATACATTCTTTGTCCAATATGGAAACTATGATAAGAATAATTGGCCCTCAATACGTATGAAATTCACAAAAAATGAGTAATGATATCCCAACTTGCTATAGAAATCATGAATACTTGCTAAAGGTTATGGGATCGGTACAATATGGACTTGAATAATCATTCGGTGACTCATAAAAAACCAATGACTTAGGTCTGCGTCTTAGGTGAAGTCAACTAGCTTAGCTCTGCGTCTTAGGTGAAGTCAGTTTTAAGTTCCAGCAAAAAACAACCCATTTCCCATACAAATCCACAAACAACAAAATTCCCGTATATATTACTCAGCTTAATGACAATAAGATTAAAAAGCACAACAAAGACAACGTTTTTTATTTCCGCCACAATTAACAGCTTACAACCGAGACAAAAGCCTAAAGCACAACCCATTCATCATCATCATAGAACAAAAAGCCCCCGCCCCCCGCCAGATCTGAGCCTTGAGCCCCACGCTGCAATACTCGGCAAAAACATCTACCACCACCACCTACAAAAACAATATCATCAAAAACACAAACCTCATAACAAAAAGCCCCGATATCACCACCTAAGCACAAATCCATTAGCAAAAACACAAACCCCATAACAACAAGCTCCGATATCACCACCTAAGCACAAATCCATTAGCAAAAAGCCCCGATACTCACCAAAAAACAATGCCATCAAAAACACAAACCCCATAACAAAAAGTCCAATAGCCAGCAAAACCATCCACCACCTAAACACAAATCCATTAGCAAAAACACAAACCCCATAACAAAAAGCCCTGATACCACCTAACCACAAATCCATTATCAAAAAGCCCCAATACTCACCAAAAAAACAATATCATCAAAAACACAAACCCCATAACAACAAGCCCCGATATCACCACCTAAGCACAAATCCATTAGCAAAAAGCCCCGCCAAACAAACAACTACTGCGATAAGAATACTACAAACTATACCCAATTACTACCAATACTGATAAGAAATACACTAAATACTACTATTTCCACCTCAGATAAGAACCCACAACACCCCGCCAACCATTAATCACATCCACAAAATATCACAATTACTACCAATACTGATAAGAAGTACACTAAATACTACTATTACCACCTCAGATAAGCCACACCAACCATGAATCACATCCCACTATCACCACTCACCACACACCAAACAGATCTCCACCTTGACGTAGAGCTTTGGGGCAGAAAAAGAGCTTTGGGGCAGAACCGCTATAACCCTACTAGCCCACAATTAACAGCTTACAACCGAGACAAAAGCCTAAAGCACAACGCATTCATCAACATCATAGAGCAAAAAGCCCCCACCTTGTTATTGCATCTGTTTGAATACTGGCTTAGCTCTGCGTCTTAGGGGAAGTCAGTTTTAAGTTCCAGCAAAAACAACCCATTTCCCATACAAACAACAAAATTCCCGTATATATTACTCAGCTTAATGACAATAAGATTAAAAAGCACAACAAAGACAACGTTTTTTATTTCCGCCACAATTAACAGCTTACAACCGAGACAAAAGCCTAAAGCACAACCCATTCATCATCATCATAGAACAAAAAGCCCCCGCCCCCCGCCAGATCTGAGCCTTGAGCCCCACGCTGCAATACTCGGCAAAAACATCTACCACCACCACCTACAAAAACAATATCATCAAAAACACAAACCTCATAACAAAAAGCCCCGATATCACCACCTAAGCACAAATCCATTAGCAAAAACACAAACCCCATAACAACAAGCTCCGATATCACCACCTAAGCACAAATCCATTAGCAAAAAGCCCCGATACTCACCAAAAAACAATGCCATCAAAAACACAAACCCCATAACAAAAAGTCCAATAGCCAGCAAAACCATCCACCACCTAAACACAAATCCATTAGCAAAAACACAAACCCCATAACAAAAAGCCCTGATACCACCTAACCACAAATCCATTATCAAAAAGCCCCAATACTCACCAAAAAAACAATATCATCAAAAACACAAACCCCATAACAACAAGCCCCGATATCACCACCTAAGCACAAATCCATTAGCAAAAAGCCCCGCCAAACAAACAACTACTGCGATAAGAATACTACAAACTATACCCAATTACTACCAATACTGATAAGAAATACACTAAATACTACTATTTCCACCTCAGATAAGAACCCACAACACCCCGCCAACCATTAATCACATCCACAAAATATCACAATTACTACCAATACTGATAAGAAGTACACTAAATACTACTATTACCACCTCAGATAACCACACCAACCATGAATCACATCCCACTATCACCACTCACCACACACCAAACAGATCTCCACCTTGACGTAGAGCTTTGGGGCAGAAAAAGAGCTTTGGGGCAGAACCGCTATAACCCTACTACTATCCTAAATCACTACTTCCATCCAATCCCCATTATTACCTGTAATCCCAATCTTGTTCCCATAGTGAATCATACGCGTGACAAATTAAACCGAAAGTTAATTTGTCGCAGATTGATTCAATTCCCAATTATCTTACCCTTACCCATAATCCCAATCATGTTCCCCAATTGAATCATAAGCACGACAAATTTAACCGAAAGTCCATTTGTCGTACATTGATTCAATTCCCAATAACCATTAACATTATGAAATGCCTAATTCTAAATTCACGTCATAATTTCTCCTTCCGGGAATTTGTTCAACCAAATTCCCATCCACTTCCCAGAATCCCATTCCAATTGAGGCACACAAAATCTTGTTTGTACTTCTTGGTATTTTTAAGTAAAATTTTTGACAAATCTCTGTCGCCACAGAGTATAAAAGGGCGGCACATGTTGGATTCATGATCACGAAACCACTTGTACGGGAGTCTTGCGTTCTTGACCCTTCTCTCTTTGACTGACATACTACAAACACACACACACAGTACAAGACAGCACAAGCACACACACACACACCAAAGCGCAGATTATTAGACGCCAAAGACGTGAGCTGCGTTTACTATCGCATTCAAGACCTACCGGTCTTGTACGGTTTCTTTCCCACCATCCCTCCATCCAAGTAGTTAGAGAACACCTGAACTAACCCTGTCCACACTATCCTTAGATACCTTGTGGCGGCTTTTTAATACATTCCCAAAGAACCGCCCATCCTCTTAAATTAACCACTTTCTAACCCACTATACCTAACTGCAATTTTGGGGCAGCGTAAGCTACCCTTCATTCTCTTTCACCTGAAAGTTAAATCTTATCAACCATGCACTCCAAACAAATTATTTCATTCATTCATGCACCGTGCCAGACAATCGGCTCAGCTAGTCAGCAATTATAAAAGATAAATACACGCTGGCCAGCGTAATTGTTGACATAGCTGTAGCCGGTATTCTTGCTACGGTTCATAAGTGAATATCGCGCCTATACCCTTAGGTCCGCAACACTTGCGACAATTCCCTTTCATCGGTTATCAACCGATCCTGGAATTTGGACATGGAAAAGATCATTATTTAGGTAACCTTACCAATGACTAGATTGGATATTGCCTACATCGGCGTTTCCAAGGAATCTTAGGCAAATACCATGACGACCCCTTTTGTATCATAGGCACATCATATACATCATCTGTGCATCATCATCATCATATACACCATTGATCTGTGAAATAGCATTTTTGTTTACTTTGAAACAAAAATCTATTTCAATCTCTGGCATACATCACCAACGATGCACTTCTGTTTGATCAGGTGTCCACCGACTATCGTCCTCAGGGCATTGTACTTTTCCTATACGCCACATATATAATCCTCCCTTATCTATACAATTGGCGGCCATCGAAGAGATGGATGTGAGTTGCATCATCGGAGTCAAATTTCAACCCTGAAACGGTGCACACGGAGTCGAGTGTTTAGCGAAACAATTGTCGCTCACGAGTCTAAAAAAAATTAAATCGATGTAACAAAGAAGTTAAGATCTATATTGAATAATTGTCGCTCGAGAGTTTGTGCCAAGTTACCTTTTTGTACTTTGTCATTTCGTTTAATGTGCGTGTTTTTGTACTATAATAGTTGTTATTTAATCTATTGTTATCTAAAACTAAGACATGGTGTAAAGTGAATTCAAATAAAAGAAACTAAATAACTAGAATCAATCGACGTGTTTTATTCACCAGTGTTACACTAAATCACCAGTTTATTCTTCTCTCGCGGAACTTTTAGTTTGTTGGGGTATTTGACTGAACCCGCGTCCGTGTTTACGCATAGCAAATACTACCCTTAGGGTAAATTCACGCAACCTTCGGATAAAACCAATATTGTTGACTCTTGTGTGAGCGCGACACCCTTTTTGAACCGTTTTTAAAACAAGTGTGTGAGGTGACAAGTACCAACAATTAAAGACATTTTAAGGGTGAGAAGAACCCCAACCCAACTTTAGCCCGACGAACAACAACATCCAAGCAACCCCACCTCACGCAGCCCACCTTAGGACAACAACAGTTCCGGAAATGCAGAAAAAACAGCAAGTCTATTAAAAAGCATTTGTTTTCTTTTCATTATTTTTTTTTTGTAGTATTGTTTTGTTTTTATATATATATCTATTTTCTCTTCTCTCTGGTAAGCTCCTTCAGAGCAAGAATTTAGAACACAAATTATTACCCAATTGGATGAAATATTTGAAAACGATTCACTTATGTTTTAAGTTTACGCATTTTAAGACTTTTTCACACAGTTGTCAGTTAATACACGTTCTTCTAGCGCTCAATGAAAATAGTTTTTTTTAGTTATTTAGAAAGTCCGTAGGGCATAAAAAATATTTAACCAAAAATAACACCCAAACCGACCAAATTAAAACGTTGCGACATTTTTTTTAATAATTTTATCGACTATAAGAACAGAACACTAATATAGTAGATACTTACAGTATACTTACAGTACAAAAACGGAAGAATTAAGCTATTTGATTTCGGTTTTCCTTTTTGTTTTATTATTATCCAATATTGTGCATATTAAGCTAACTCTAATAACAAAATTTAAACGATACTAAAGACAAATAATAAATATTGTAAGCCCCTTCTGGGTACAAGCAGGCACCAACACATTCAACTCCACACAATTTTACGCGACTTCAAAAAAACTCCACTTGACTCCACTTCCGAACTTCGCTCGACACATTTTAATTAATAAAAACCGTGTTCCGGGATATCCGCGACTTTAAGCAACACCACTCGACTTTGTACGATTCTCTTTTGGCTCCGAACCTCACAATCGCCTTCTTTTCATCACTCTTCGACAACACACACCCTGCGACTCCTTTTAACTCTTTGGCCTTTTCCCCACGCATCGCGTCCTCTGGCGATCTATTACTACTTCCTCTGTAGAAACCTGTGATCAATCCTACCTTCTCCACAACAATCTCGACCCGACTGTACAACTTTATACCGATTCGGTCTCAACCATACACGATGCCCTGTACTCAAAACACCCCACCCCAAGAGGATCAGGAACAACTCGAGTCCCTCGAGTTTTACGACGCCTCCAGCGCCGACTTCCCTGATACACAAGTCGCTACCGACCCCGAAGCGACAGCACAACCCGCTCCCCTGGCATTTCGCGATGGCCCCAGTGTCGTTAACCGAACCAACCCTGCCAATATTAACCTGTCCCCTTTTGACGAGGAGGACCCTGAACTGTGGTTTGCTGAGACTCACCTCGACGCTCTGGACGAGCCCGGAAGTTCGCGGCAACAACGCTTGGCGGCCGAAACGAACCTTTCGGGTATGAGACCGTCCCTTTTCCTGACCCATTTACGCTCTATAGCGGGGACCAGGTTCTCGGACGACCTAATACGGCCTCACTTTTTAAGATGTCTCCCCCTCCATGCCCATTCGGCACTCGTAGCCCAACCCAATCAGAGCTTGGGCTATTTAGCTAAAATTGCGGACGCAATTATGGAAAGCTCAGACCAGCAGTCTGAGCCTCCAGCGTATCAAGTAGCGGCGGTTTCTCAACACGTTGCTCAGCCTACACGGCATCCTTTTCCGCCACTAACAGCCCCAACCACGGCTCCGGTGCGTCAACCTTCTCCGTCACCACATCCCAGAAGGCCTGCCTCAACCAATGTCACACAGCGGACCCAAGAGGGCAGTCCCAACGAATTCCGCCCGAGAAGTCTTCCTGCTCAGGTCACCATTTCTGACCTTCGTGCGATACAGACCTCAGTCCTCCGCGAACTAAATCAAATTCGCGCAGAGGCGAGAAGCAACCAACGAGGCGCTCGGAATCACGCCGTATCTAATCGCCCCTTGGATCGGCAACAACCTTCCCAAAATGCCCCTCAGCGGTCCAACTTTCGCCGAGCACTACCTCGACCTTCACAAAATGACAATATAAAGAGGCAAAGTACGCCCAACAACGCCGCCTCTCTCCCTTGGTGCGCCAATCACCAACGATACGGTGATCGCACATTTAATTGCAAGGCGCCCTGTGGTTGGACGCAAGCAGCCACCAATCAGGGACGACCTTTAGAAATAATTTTGCCGACCGATACCCTCGCGCAACCGGCCGGCACCCCTGCTATAAATCGCCTAACCATCCGGGATTCTAAACTAAATATCGCTTTTACTGTCGATACCGGCGCCGATATTTCAGTCCTCCCGCGATCGTTTGCTCCGCGTAACCGCGTGCCCGCCGCGCTTAAATTGTCAGCTGCGAATAATACGCCGATACTAACGTACGGACGTAAAAAGCTGACACTACAACTGGGTCTTCGACGTCCGATCACTTGGCGTTTCGTCATTGCGGACGTGAATGAACCCCTGATAGGTTCCGACCTATTAGGCGCACATAATCTGTTGGTCGATTCGACCCATAACAGACTAGTGGCTCCAACCGCACCCCCCTTGCCCATGTCGGCATCTCCAGCGGCAACTTCAAGGGCCACAGAGTGCACAGACCCGATTCAAGCCATGGTACAGGAATTTGTTACTACGACAATTCCTCTACCTAACCAGCGTCGACATAAGGCCACGGTGTTTCATCATATAGAAACACGTGGCCCCCCGGTGAGCCAGCGCCCACGTCGACTGGCTGCCGAAAAATTACGTGCGGCACGCGCGGAGTTCGAGCATATGATCGAACTTGGTATCTGCCAACCGTCAGACAGCCCTTGGGCAAGCCCACTCCACTTAGTGAAGAAACGTTCCGGTGAGTGGCGCCCATGTGGCGATTACAGGCTGTTGAATGCAGCAACTGTCCCGGACAGATACCCTATTGCACACCTCTACGATTTTTCGTATAAACTACGAGGTTGCAATGTCTTCACCACCCTGGATCTCACCAGGGCTTACCACCAAATTCCGGTGGCACCTGAAGACATCCCCAAGACCGCAGTCATTACACCTTTCGGACTCTTCGAGTTCAAGGTGATGACTTTCGGCCTCAGGAATGCCGCACAGACATTCCAACGTTATATCGACACGGCTTTACGTGGTCTAAATTGCTGCCATGCACATCTTGATGACATTCTCATCGCCTCCAAAGACCACGCCGAACATAAACGCCACTTACGTCAGGTCCTAGAGCGCCTCCGTGAATTCGGTCTTGTCATCAACCCAGATAAGTGTCAATACGCCAAGGAGCAAATCACCTATCTGGGTTACGTCATTGACAACCAGGGCATTCGCCCACTTCCAGACCGTGTGGAGGCCCTCATGAAGTATCCCCGTCCTACTAACGTGAGTGAGCTTCGTCGATTTCTGGGCATGCTTAACTTCTATCGTCCTACCCTGAAGAATGCTGCCCAAGTTCAAGCTCCGCTCAATGAATTCTTAAAAGGAGCTAAGCGCAATGATAAGCGCCCCATTAATTGGACAGAAGTCTGTGACAGAGCATTCCAACTGTCCAAAGAACAATTGGCAAATGCCACCTTACTCCGATACCCTCTCGAGGGAGCGGCACTTTCTATCCAATGCGACGCATCGAATACCGCAATCGGAGCTGTCCTTGAACAGGACATTGAAGGCCGTCCGGAACCACTTGGTTTCTTTTCAAGGAAGCTGAGTCCCACCGAGCGACGTTACAGCGCCTACGACCGAGAATTACTCGCGATCTACAGCGCTGTTAAGTACTTCCGTCATATGATAGAAGGTCGCTCACTCTCTATCTTAACAGACCATAAACCATTGGTCTATGCGTTCCGGAAGAAGTCGGGAAATGCCTCCCCCCGACAAGAGCGTCAATTAGACCTCATTGGGCAATATTCTACGGAGATAAGGCATATCTCCGGTAAACAGAATGTCACGGCGGACGCCCTTTCTCGAATCGATACGATTCATTTGCGTACCGCCTTGAATAACACAGACCTTGCCCTAGCTCAAGAGGAGGACGAACAGCTCAAGTCCCTCCTAACTGCCGATACGGCACTAGAGCTCAAGAAAATTACCCTTCGCGACCCTTTGGGCGAAATCTGGTGTGATATCTCCACTGGAACCGCTAGACCTTACATTCCTGAGAAACTTCGTAAGGGCGTGTTCCAGGTTTACCACAACCCAGCCCACCCCAGCGGCCGAGCAACAGCCGCTGCTGTCCGTCGCAAATTCATTTGGCCCCGGATGAACAAAGATCTCACCGGTTGGGCCCGTGCTTGTCTCCAGTGCCAGCGCTGCAAAGTAGCGCGACATAATGTACTGGAGCCAGCGCAATTCAAGCTTCCCACGGCACGCTTCGCCCATGTCCACATAGACATAGTGGGACCGCTTACTCCATCAAGAGGATTTTCTTATATCCTCCCAATGATGGATCGCTGCACGCGATGGCCAGAGGCGACACCTCTCAGGGCAGTTACTGCCGAATCAGTCGCCAAGGCTTTTTACTCAACTTGGGTCACACGCTTCGGTGTACCAAGCACCTTAACCTCGGACCGAGGTCCACAATTCGAGGCGACAATTTTTAAGCAGCTAACAAATCTCCTTGGCTGCCAAAGAAGTCGTACCACCGCCTACCACCCGCAATCCAATGGGATGATAGAGCGCTGGCATAGATCCCTCAAGGCCTCACTCATGTGTCATAACGACACCCAATGGTTCGACGTCCTGCCCACTGTCCTCCTCGGCCTGAGGACAAGTATTAAGGAGGACCTGGGAGCTTCGGCAGCAGAGCTCACCTACGGTACTAACCTCCTTCTTCCAGGAGAATTCTTCCTGGACGGCGAAACACCGCGTGACCAACTTCGCGAATTGGGGCATCTCCGTGACCTGCTACGTAAAGTTAGAGCAACACCAGTAGCCAGGCACGGCTCAAAAAAACTTTTCGTCCACCCTGAACTGCACAGCTGCACGCACGCCTTTGTCAGGGTGGATAAGGTCAAAAAACCCCTCGACCCCCCTTATGATGGCCCATTCAAAGTCTTCCGCCGCATCAACGACCGCGTCTTCGAGATCGATATCGGAGGCAAGCGATCCACGGTCAGCGTGGAAAGACTTAAGCCCTGCTTTCTGGAAGCTTCAGCTCCAGAACAGCCTCCTAACCAAGACACAACTGCCGCCCGACCTGCACAACCTCCTCGCACCCGCGCCCACAGACAATTACCCCCCTCCCAATCTTCCTTACCTGTTTCGTGACTACGTCACTGGGGAGGGAGTGAGTGGCCGCTTTTTAATACATTCCCAAAGAACCGCCCATCCTCTTAAATTAACCACTTTCTAACCCACTATACCTAACTGCAATTTTGGGGCAGCGTAAGCTACCCTTCATTCTCTTTCACCTGAAAGTTAAATCTTATCAACCATGCACTCCAAACAAATTATTTCATTCATTCATGCACCGTGCCAGACAATCGGCTTAGCTAGTCAGCAATTATAAAAGATAAATACACGCTGGCCAGCGTAATTGTTGACATAGCTGTAGCCGGTATTCTTGCTACGGTTCATAAGTGAATATCGCGCCTATACCCTTAGGTCCGCAACACTTGCGACAATTCCCTTTCATCGGTTATCAACCGATCCTGGAATTTGGGCATGGAAAAGATCATTATTTAGGTAACCTTACCAATGACTAGATTGGATATTGCCTACATCGGCGTTTCCAAGGAATCTTAGGCAAATACCATGACGACCCCTTTTGTATCATAGGCACATCATATACATCATCTGTGCATCATCATCATCATATACACCATTGATCTGTGAAATAGCATTTTTGTTTACTTTGAAACAAAAATCTATTTCAATCTCTGGCATACATCACCAACGATGCACTTATGTTTGATCAGGTGTCCACCGACTATCGTCCTCAGGGCATTGTACTTTTCCTATACGCCACATATATAATCCTCCCTTATCTATACAATTGGCGGCCATCGAAGAGATGGATGTGAGTTGCATCATCGGAGTCAAATTTCAACCCTGAAACGGTGCACACGGAGTCGAGTGTTTAGCGAAACAATTGTCGCTCGCGAGTCTAAAAAAAATTAAATCGATGTAACAAAGAAGTTAAGATCTATATTGAATAATTGTCGCTCGAGAGTTTGTGCCAAGTTACCTTTTTGTACTTTGTCATTTCGTTTAATGTGCGTGTTTTTGTACTATAATAGTTGTTATTTAATCTATTGTCATCTAAAACTAAGACATGGTGTAAAGTGAATTCAAATAAAAGAAACTAAATAACTAGAATCAATCGACGTGTTTTATTCACCAGTGTTACACTAAATCACCAGTTTATTCTTCTCTCGCGGAACTTTTAGTTTGTTGGGGTATTTGACTGAACCCGCGTCCGTGTTTACGCATAGCAAATACTACCCACAACCTCCTCCTCCCCCCCCCCCCCCCATTCCCTGTTCTTTTTCAGATATCTCGAGACCGAGCCCAACATCCTCACGGATGTGGGTGATTCTGGTTATCGCAACATGACCAGAAGTCAGAGACAAGATGAAGGACGCATTTGTCCTTGTCTCCCTAAAGTCGGGCTCTCGCCATCCCATCCTTTTTTTTTTATTTTTTATTTTTTTGATTCATGCTCAGTTCAGTTCCGGAGGCCGACAATAAAACAATAATACTAAATTAATTAAAATAAATAGAAGAAATCACTTTTAATTTTGGACTCACCAAAGAGGTAAGATTAATTATACTCAAAAATATAACCCTACTACACCACTACTTAAGCAGTGGATTACCATGTTCCGGCTCTGATGATTTATTTCTCGATTCTCGTGTGTACTGTGTTTTGCACGATGATGTTCGTGTAGATCTGTGTGCCTGCTGGAATCGCCACAATAATATTATATAATACGAGAAAGCAGCTGATCGGGCAGAGCATTCCACATTCGTGTGGTTCGACTAAAGAACAAGTATCTGTGTTTCTCTAAAGCTGTGGTGATAAAACTCTGAAATCGTAAACTCAGTGATTAACGCGGTTCATAGGGATATAACATATTTCGAGAGATGAAGTCTATTCATCAAGTTCACTTGAGCAACGACCGTGATAATACCGAGTTTGGCAACATATCCTGCGCGTATGTTCTAATGACGAAACTGACCGCATTGCGCCTGGGTTCCCAATAACTTTCACTGCTCGCTTCTATATACTATGGAACACATATAGCGCAGTGTTGAATGCCCTTGATTAAATATGGGTATTGAATTCCAGTTGATAACAAATATGAATCTTATAAATTGCATCTAGTATATTTCCCGACTTACTTAAGAAAACTCATATTTTTGGCCGCACTCTATGCAGCTTCAAATATGTCGTGGTTCTAATTCAGAGTCGAACTAACTGGAGTAGTGTACATCGACATATTCTTCCAGTATTCTTCTTCCCACCTTCCGCCTCCCTATTCCACAACACTTACGTGTATCGCAAAATTCACCTTATCTACGTCTGATATAAAAAAACACGTTTTTAAAAAATTAAAAATGGAAAACATCGTAGATACCGTTCGAAAGTTCCATAAGTGAACCATTTTCTTGTATTATCTGAGACATCTACAATTTTCCAATTGCGAGTGAATGCCAGGGCGACTTCACAAATATTCAAAACTGTTATACCAGAGCAAATTTAATTTTCTGAGTATAAAATGTGACCGTTTATCACAAATCGATATTTGACCGTATTTCGCTCAGTTTTTGAACGCATTTTGCCATAGCTAGATACAATTGGTTAGAGGAGTAAAAGCTTGAATAAATATGAGGAAAGCTTACAGAAGCTTGTGGTTTTAAATGTGGATACATTTCTTCTGGTTTGCAACGGGTGGCGTTCCCACATTTATTCGTCAACTGATTGGAATACCATTTGGGACATGTCATGTAATATAACACACCTAGGCCATTGGAGAGAGGTTGAAAACACTTGCAGTTTGCTACTAAATGATAGGCTTCAACAGTTTTAACGTAATATAGCGCTTGCGACGGTAGTGGAGAGCGTGTGATTCGAACCGACGCTATAATTGTTCGAATCACACACTCTCCACTGTTGTCACAAACGCTATACCTGGTGAACCCCAGAGTGGGGTTCCGTAGTTGGTGGCCCAGTGGTCCATGAATGCCTTGGCGACTGTGGCTGTTTGGATGTTGGGCAAAGGCACGGCCACGCGCCATCCTGAGAATCTATCGATGATAGTCAGTCAGTACCTGCATGCCTTATTATTGCTATGGCATACGGCTTTAACAGATGAGCTCTGAGTTTTCGATTCGCCTTTTCGGTGGTGTTGTTCTGCACTATTAGTCGAGTGTGTATCTGCTAAAAATGCCAAAGGAATATAAAAGCACAGGTACGGGTGCCATCTGCTGGACAACTGCAAGTACGTCTATACACATCTAAAATAAAAATCAATGAAAACTTGTTTGGAAAATAACATAGGTGGCATGGGTAACGTGGAGACTAGTTGCTAAAACAGTTGTACTGGCCAGGTAATGGGTGACTATTATATAACGGTTGAGCAACTAAGGATTTGGCGAATCCCAGACACATGTAAATGGCTGTTAACCAGTTAACTCTTTCGATCTTGTTGGAAAATGTGCCCACTACGTGTGTCGAACAAATTAAGCGATGCCGAATTTATTCGTCAAACCCAGAGTATGTTTGATATGAAATTAAGTTGGAATGAAATGACTTGTATTTTTTATTTCGTTATTTATTTAATGTACCTTTATCATTTATTTATATTAACATAAATAGGAAACGAAAACATCAGAATTAAATATCTTACTTTAATTTGGTGTGACAGAATGGAATTTGTGGCGTTTCTAGCAGATACATACGACCAATAGTGAAGAACAAAAATACCTAAGAGACGAGTCGAAAAATCAAAGCACATCCGTTAAAGCCGTATACCATAGCAATAGCATAGCATTTGCACATCAGTCGAATTTGCTTGAGTTTAGAAATCGAATTCGAATACGCGGTAGTGGCCTGATGCGTTGAGCTTTGGTTCTATCTTTTAGTGATTCTAACCGTGATAGCGTCGGTCAGAATCACACGCTCTTCACTATCGTCGCAAACGCTATAAATGCAGCAAAACATGGTATAATGCATAAGGCACTTCACAAGTTGAACACCAATATTGGGATTCTTTTCTGTTATTTTTATAGCAATATGAACACCTTCGTGTAGATGTGGGTTCAAAAGAAGACGGTATATAGATAGAAAAATGTTGCCCGACTAGACGGGAAGAATAAGATTTACCTCGTCGCCTTACAGTTGTACTGTTGTCCTTCGAGCCGGATGTTTTGGGAGCAATAAGGATGCCCTCCACCACATTGTCCAAACTGAAGAGGACACCAGTACGTCTCACTGGAGGAGCATCGATTACCCAACCTAAGGTAATCCGCACCGTTCCAGCTGTCTGGACAAGAGAAGAAATGCCTCTTACGCATTCTAGGGGAGAACTCGCCACCGTGCATACTGGGAGAGACGAACCATCGACTATTGATGTCACGAGACCAAATGGAAGACTTCTCGCACCCCACACCCCAATTAACCGAACGCCTCGACAGGAGGAGCTGTCGACCTACATGACCAAATAACAGAGTAAAATCACCCAGCGTGCATAGAAAAACGAATCAAGGGAAGCATCGCTGCAAATGGACTTATAGCGTTTGTGACGATAGTGAAGAGCGAGTGATTCGAACCGACGCTATCACGGTTAGAATCACTAAAAGATAGAACCAAACCTCAACCCATCAGGCCACTGCCGCTTATGGTAAATTCGATTTCTAAACTCAAATACATTCGACTAATGTGGAAATGGTATATTATTGCTATGGTATACGGCTTTAATGGATGTGCTTTTTGGTGGTGTTGTTCTTCACTTGTCGTGTGTGTATCTGCTAGAAACGCCACAGACTCACGATCAGGCCGATCATCCAAAAGAAGAGCAAGAATGATGGTTACCAAGCGAGAGCTCGGAATTGCCGAAGCAAAGGCAAAGCTGGCTCGGCCGGTACTTGCAATATTGGCGTAGCAGACGAAGAACACAGCCAGGTCGAACCATGTCTCAACCAACCGAACTGGTCGACGAAGAGATGGTGTGGCGGTTCCCTTAAACGCCACTACTCATCTTCCCATTAACCATGTAAAAACTTTCACCTAGAGCGGTCGAAAACCGATAAAACTAGTACTGATTGCTTGCCTAGCAATTAAGCATGTACTTACCTTTGTGTCACCCACCTAAAGTATCTCCTAAACCATATTTTCGCTAATTCAATAGCACGAGCCACAAGAGACATTTTCCTCACGGGCATCATGTGCTAGAAAGTAATTCGTCGAGTGTATGTTGCATCATCGGATTTCCTAGAAGGAAAGTATAACATGCGACAACATTGTCCGAACCATATCACCAAGATATACTCTTACGCGTCAGCCGCACACGTACAGGAGATGTTTCTTCTTCTCCTTTTTATACATGCCCACATCGGTCGGTCACCCGACCGACAAATACATTAAGGCATACGGCTGACCGCCCAAGGAATGCGAGTTCTTATAAATGGAAAATCACCATCGAGAATTCGACTACGTGGAGATGCCACCAAGTAGTGCACGATCAGCATAAATGCTTTACGCAGTCGCTGATCGTGTAAGCAACAAAATCTCTATGTCGAGATAATGGCACCAGCTGCAACCATGCCAGCTAATGTTCCCCTTATGGAATTATCGTATCCACGGTCCGCTTGCTCATGCACAGCATGAGAGTGCGAAGTCACCAGCATCTGTGTGTATGCACATCCTTTCGGTGATCATCTTCTAACATCATCCCTTATATGGACATCGGGGCGATGGATGAACATTTTGGTGTTCTGTCGCTTCGGTCGATATCTTTAATCGCGTTACAGATTCCGTGGAGGCAAGTCAGGCCTCCACGTTAAATAATCTAAACAGTCGAGTCGAGTAATCAGCTAGTGTACGTTTGATTAAAAGGGCCCTCCTTCATTTAAAGTCACCAAGTTGAAGCCGCAGCGGATCGTTATTTGATTCTCAAATATTGTAATTCAAACGGCTATGTAAACTATATTCGGGTTAAATAAAATAAATTGAACATTCGCGATTTAGTTTCTGTTGTGAATATTCTTCCATGGTTTAACTCAAACCTTGTGTATATATTTAGATTAAATCAAATAAGTTGAACAACCACGATTTAGTTTCTGTTGTGAATAATCATACCAAGTTATAAATTCTTCAATAATTTAACTAGTGCTAAGAGATTCTGTGTCTTTAATTATAAGTTAGTCGACAGACATCGGATCTGAGTATGTAAGCTGGAATTTGTGTTCATATCTAGCAATAAATGAAAAAAAGAGCAACACGGAGTTCTATTTTTTTGAACGGAAAGCAGCGACTGGGTATAGCGGTGAACCTGTGCCCTGGAGACACCTTACCACTAAAGACTAAGTATACAAAATACCCACATTGGTACCAAAATTATCATAAAGGTAATCCTGGATCACGGTTACACAAGAAAGAGTGACATCCAAGAACTAGTCGAAGTAATGAGAAGGCTTTCTCAAAGACCAGAACAACCCGCCGCAAGGCAGACGATCGAGCTGCCGCACTTCAACGGTTCCAAGTGTCAAGAGGGGAAGTTGTCACTTCCGTGCGCAGCATTAGCAGCGATAAGGCGTAAATAAAAATGATACCTGTCGACCTTTACGGTCCAAAAGGATGAACCCTCAATGGCTGAGTCGGTAAGGAGGTTGTATCTTGCGTTTGATTCTGCAAACGTAGGTTCAACAGACGAGTCTTGCTATTGTGCAGTTCAGCACAATTACTGAGTGGTAGTTAGGGTGCCAAAGCCCAGCCGCCCGGGGAAATACCACCCCATTAAGCTATATGCTTCGTGAAATGGTTGGGAGAAATCCTTGAGCATCTTTCGGAGCTTGGCTTATTGACCCGATCGAGGATAAAATAGCATCTCAGGGCGCTGGCTCAGCACTATAGGCTCGCCTTTCCTGAGAGAAGTAAAAAAAAAACGGATTTTAGCTCTTCTGGATGAGGGATCCACCATGTCACTGCTAGGCTCAGTAATCACCAGGAAGATCGACATAGAAGGCAGACGAGAAGCGCTCATTTTGGAGATAGTCGCTGGACACGATATCAAGAAGAGTGACTCGCAAAAGGTCCGAGTCAAGAACAAAGGCGCCCACAGGAAGGACAAACGGTCGATGCAAGTACGAACAATCGACGACTTGAAGCTCTCCAGGCAGAAGGTAAAAAGAGAGATCAAATGTTGCGGATTCGCACTGGACACAACCAGCGAATTCGCAACTGAATGTTACCCGTGGCAACAGAATAACTAATGTGTGACAGTATTCTTTGCTGGTTCCGCCACAGAAAATTAATTAATGCTTACTTTTACCTTTAGTCCGGAAAAACGATGATCAGGATTGTTTTCGCTGCGTGCCGCCTTGGGAGGAGATTTCCATTCCCAGTTAATTGTCTGTATGTTTTTCGAGTATTCCGAGCAGTTGCATGACGAGTCTCTCCAAACCTTTTATGTGGGTCACTCTGCTTCAGTTTGGGATCGATGTATAATTCCGAAAATGTGTTTTTTCCTCTACGAAAATTTATACACCCTGATGTTCTTTTTGTCTGACAGTTATCAGATTTATTTCACTTTTCCCTTATGTAATCTTAACTGTAACAAATTTTAACCTTTTTTCTGTATAATTTTAACTTTAACAAATTTTAGCCTTTTTACTCGTTTTCTTTGAAAAATCTCTCGGGGCAGCCAAACCGAATCTTCTTTTTTTTACTGCCTTCTTTTCTATTTTCTCGACAACGGAACGTCAAAAAACCGTACATCAAAAAAAAAAAAACATTAACCCTTTGTCTCTCTCGCTCCCCATTCACGTCCACTTCGAAAACCGAATTCGAACTCGAAGAACTGCACGATCCACACCCGAATCGGGGCGTGTTCGAAAACTCACTTCTGGATCGTGCAACTCCTCCACCACCTTACCATCATACCACCTTAAAACAAATTATATTAAAATTACCAAATGATTAATTGATGGGGTGGCGGACGCACGTAACATACCCCCCCCCCCCCCCACAAGACTGCGTGGCATTCTTAGGAGAGGAATGTCACGCCGGAGAGTGGACGGCGGAGAGCAAACAAACAAACAATCAACAAACCAACAAATGAATAAATAAATAAATAAATAAACATGCTTAGGTGTTAAGGTTAGTAAGGATTATACTACTTATATATTAGTGTTAGTAGGAAATAAATAAATAAATAACAATTTAATAGGGGAACACTAACAACACAGATTTCCATCTATCGCGGCGGGCCCGACACTTAAAACGATGGTCCGACCGAAAGCTCGACCGCCCACACGATCCGGTTAGGACCCCCCTGCTAAGGCGAGGCGATCCCCTCTCGTCCAACCACTCCAAAATGTCACCTGGCCGGCGAAAACGTCCCGCTCCTATATATTTAATTTACTCCTCCTCTTTTGGACTCGGTACTTGCCCCGGTCCATGGGTTGGTAGATCAGGGGGTTTGTCCCGTTTCGGCGGCAAAACCTACCATCACCCGACATTGTAGTGCGCTTTCGCACTTTCATATTTGCGATCCAACCCCCAGCACTGGGGTTTGCCTCTGCAGTCTGCGCTGGGACTGCGCCTGCAGCATTAGGCCTGGCCTTAAAGACTTTTCGTCAGACTCTCAAGTTGGTATCCCTCGACGAAGGTCCTTCACAAGGACGAAGATTCCGGAGAGTAATCAGAGTCTGGCCAGCTGGGATCAGGGTCTCCAAGTTACCGGAAGGCTTAACCTTTCCGTAATTGTTCTTTAAAAAAAAAAAAACGTTGTCTATAACTATATGTTAACAACGTCCGCTGCTCGGGGCTTATCCGGATGACCACGTGGGTAGCACGTGATTGAACAGCTTTTCGCAGCCCTCCCCTGTATGGGTAGGGTATCCGGGCGAGTACCTGCCGCCGTATCGACCTTAACAGGTCCCTTTGGCACGTCTCCCCGTTCGGCTGCCACATGTTCAACCCTTCCCGTCCCATAGTTGACAAATTGAATGGAGAATGGCACGGGATTTACGGTCGTTCGGGGAAAACCCAAACAACCACCCGGCCCGTCTACCTTACAATTCCGAGACAGGAAGTCGTACCCCAACAATCCGTCTTCCTCCAAACCCGGCAAGGAGTCTACTATTTGGAAACTGCAGGGAATCTCATGGTGCAACTCGAAACTCCCAATGCAGCCTCCCCATGACTTGCCTTTGTCAAACAGCGCTTGGAGCGTTGTAGATTTATGCACATCTATGATGGAGTGCCTTCAGCTCCAACAGGCTGATCTCAGTGCCGGTGTCCACGATTAGGCGCGTAGGGTTCCTACGGCCAATGTCTAAAGGGAGAGCGACAATCGGGACCTGAGTCGGCGAAAACTGAGAACAGCTGGAGCTGGGTTGCGTTTCTAGTGCGGTCGGGTAGGCTCTTGCCGACCCGACCATGGGGAGTTTCCCGAACTCTCCCATTTTGCCTTATGTCGACACTCTGCCGCCCTGTGAGTGTGCCGACCGCAAAACTCGCACAATGTTCCGCTCCTCCGTTCAGGAATATTCCGCTCGGGAGTCCCACTGGACTCCGAACTAGCGGAACTGGAGCTATTCCTTCTGCCCACTTTGGGCCCAATGCGCCGGGGACGCCATTCCCGACTCCCCGCGCTGCCTGATGCGGCGTCATGCCTCGCATCCGTTTTTGAGGACTTCGAGTCCATGGAGTCGGGTCGCCTATCGCCACCGCTCGACACGGACGATCGTCGCCCATCATCTCCACCTACTTTCCGGGAATCCTTACTCTCCGCGCTACTATTACCGGCCCTCCGACTTCGCCGACGCTGTCTCCGGCGCCCCCTGCGCCTATTACTCGCACTTGCCCCAGTCTCCACACAGGTGTCCTGCTCTCGGCTCGCAACAGGTGCTGTTCCGGCGTGCCGCTTGTGGGGAGAACCCTGGGAACCCTGTTGTTGTTCCCACCTTTGCCTGTATTCGCACCCGCGCAAGCTATGACCTTCTCGGCCACAAAACTCACAACAGCACCGGACGCTGAATACTCTTGGGCCTGATGTCGCCGGCCCGCCGCCCGTAGACGGGGGTTGCGGCTCCGGCAGGGCTCTCCTTTGAAACTGCGGTCGTTGATAAGGCGGCTCTTGCCGTGCGAATCCGCCCTGCTGACCTCTACCCCTGTATGGAGTCTGGGGACCGCGCGTCCTCGTCGGACGATCCGGGCAGTCCACTATGTCGTGGCCATACCGCTAACACTCGCGACAGAAGGGAGTGTTTCGTCTTTGTAGACACTCGTCGTATACGTGACCCCTCAGATGACAAAAACTGCAAGTGGTCTGGGATTCCAGGGGGTGCGCCGATCGACCAACCGGATCCCTGAACGGATTGTCGCAACCAGATCGATCATGAGGCGCATACTTCCCCTGAGCCAAGCTTTGCGACTCTCCACTCCGGCTCGAGGAAGGCACGGTATTTGACCACGCTCCCTCGCCAGAGGAGGCCGGAGCATAGGCACCAGCATCCATTCGATAATTTAGAGGTCCGTACGACCGCTCACGAACGAAACTATCCTACCCCCGCCGACGACTATCAGGCTCTTCGGCCGGCAACACGAATGACACCGCCCGGGGATTTAAATTCGATAAAGCCGGCGCCAGCGCCGCGGTGCAATCCCTAAAAGTGGAGGATGGATTTTCTAAAAGGGTCGAGCAACTTCCCGGTCCTACATCTAATGTCTCCGACACTCGCTCGGCGATTCCGTGCCGCGCATCCACAAACAGGTCGTCCTGCCTCAGCATTTCCCTACGAGCTCGTTCAAACCCGGTTAGGTGGTCCACCAGGCTTCGAAAAGGGACATTACCCAACGTGAGGAGGAAGTGCTTTAGTCCTTCCTCCTTCAGACCCCTTACCAACACCGGTTTGACCATGCCCTCAAGCTGGCTCGCGAAGACGGACCTACCCTGGCGACCATAAAAGCGCTCAGCTGCCTCCTCGCACCGTACCACGGCCCGCTTCACTCGGGAAACGAAACTTGTGGCATCCTCAGAAGAAATCTGTCGCATTTTGGAGAGTTGTGCACACAACTCCTCATACGACACTCGGGGTTCGTAGGCCTCTCTAAGACGCTGTTCCGCTTCGAGGAAGGTCGTGGGTGGTCTCTCTTCGAACATTCGATATGCCTCGTCGCTGAGACTCGAGGGCAGCCACCGGAGGAATGTATGTTCCTCTTCCACCGCCAGCCCATCCAGGGTCCTTCCACAGCCTTTGAGAAACGAAGAGAGTCTCTCGGCTGTATCCGGGCCTTCCTGTCCCGAAAACATGGGGACCGCCTTCGACACGAGGTCGAAGACCCTATTCGTGCCCAACATGGTCCGTACAGGACATGGTTGCGGGCCCAGTTTAAAATATGAGGGCATCGGCGTGTCCTCCATGCTCCCAACAGGCTGTTTGCTGACGGTGGGAGGGGGCCTCGTTGGCGATCGCTCGTCCAAAAATTCATCCCGCGAATCGTGGAATGCCTCCGGATCCACCTCCTCAACCGGCGGCTCGGGAAATGCCTCGGGCCGCGCCCGGGCAGGGGTGCCCTCTCGGACATCTCTTTGACGTTGCCTTCTCTGCATCTGCAGGCCGTCTACCAAATCTCACTATCACCGACACCAAAATCAATCCCGGAAACCCCGCGGAGAAAAAAAAAACAACCCCGTCGCCCACAGTATCCACCAATAGAGAGGGTGTGGAAAACTAAAAGGAACACAATTCCCTCCACAAACAAACAAACACTTTCAAAGGGGGACAAACAACCACGACACCGCCCAAGAATGGGGAGAGAGAGAGAGAAAAGGAAAAGAACCCGGAAATGAAGACAAAAAATTTCCGACTCGACGATATATCAATAACACCAAAAATATACCCAACAAAAATACACGCGCAGCTAAAAGGAAAGAAAGCAATAAATAAATAAATCAGTTAGATAATATTAATAACTAAAGGTAACAATAAATAATCAATAAATACCATTGAATCAATAGCCTAAAACTAAACTCAAAACAAAGCTACTGTAACCTGTACAAAATTTTACAATTATTGAGAATTGTTGGTATCAAAAAGAAAGAAAAAGAACAAACAAAAAAAACCAAAACAAAAAATACAAAGAAACAACAAAAAAAACTTGTGGCATCCTCAGAAGGAAGCTGTCGCATTTTGGAGAGTTGCAGCTCGTCCTCTATGTTGGGTTCTCCCCAATTTTCGCCAAAAGATCGCCTCGTTGAATCCCGCAGTCCGTTTGGAAGGTTTGTCTCTCTCGCTCCCCATTCACGTCCACTTCGAAAACCGAATTCGAACTCGAAGAACTGCACGATCCACACCCGAATCGGGGCGTGTTCGAAAACTCACTTCTGGATCGTGCAACTCCTCCACCACCTTACCATCATACCACCTTAAAACAAATTATATTAAAATTACCAAATGATTAATTGATGGGTGGCGGACGCACGTAACAAATGTCAGCAACTAGCTGACTGAATCAATTATGTTGGTTGTCAAGGGAGAAAAACAAACAAACTGTCATCGAATGAATGACAATCTCTGCTTCGTTAACCTTTGACAGTTCATGTTAGTTCGTTTACTGTAAATCAACAACAATCAAAGGAATCAATGGAATAAATAAAACTACTCTTAATCAATGAAAACGAAAACAAGTTTTACTAATTGGAGGATTCGTTCTTGAGGTTTTCTCAGCATTCAATTGAAGGTATTCGTTTCCCTTTTCCATGTCATTAGCTTTGTTTTCAGCCAGCGGAACCACCACAGTTGCAAGCCAAGGGAGTTAAGCAGTGTTGCCGACGCCATTGCTTTGGACCACCATTTTAGATACCGAGTTGGTGACCAGTTCCGAGTTAATTATAGAACAGTTAATTCCAGCGGAGAGACCACCTGGTTATTGATGTCATTCCACGTCGCTCCCACCGAAGCAAACATATTGCACGTCAGGAGACACCTCTGCTCCTGAAGTCATCACGCCTGCCCACAAAATTATCCATTGTTCGTGGAAGTTGCGTTCAACGCCTATTGTGCGCAAACATTAGGAGATGCGATAATTTGCAAACTATCAAAGACCAGGCAACCTAGAGCGAAGAAGAGTCTAAACTCCTAATACGACAGGACAACTGGGAATTAATAGTAACAAGGAATTTAATAAATTGAATGAAACAAATATCGGACCTGTCACCTCCCTTACGAGTTTAGGTAGGGTCTTGCATGGTTTCAATGCCAGAAATAAGGTACCAATAAAGTACGTTAACGACAACAAGCAAACGGAAAACCAGACAGAAGTACAAGTCCGGCCGCATCACGAATTTAGATACTGTGAAAAACCGCCACGCCACCAGAAAAATGACGACCACAATGATGCCGAGGAGAATATTGAGCCTGACACCAAAGGGCAGCACGAGGACGCCAACGAAAAACTGGTCAAGGAAGCGCACTTGAGTGAAGATATAGCGTTTACGACGATAATGAAGATCGTGTGATTTGAAACGACGCTATAACGATTAGAAATAGTAAAAGATAGAACCAAAGTTCAACGCATCAGGCCACTGCCGCGTGTACGAATTCGATCGCTGTACTCAAGTTAACCTATCTGATGTGGAATCGTTTTGCTATGACTATAGTATATGGCGCTGATGCTTTTGCTTATTCGATGTTTATGAGAATTACACGATTATCTGCACAATAAGCAAATTCAATAATAATTTAACTGACGTCAATAGGTGTCATTGATTTGCTTATTTGGGTAATTTATTTATTGTTGTTTATTGAACAATTTCAGAGGACTTAACTTAATAATCAGTTACTATATCAACAAGCGGCGCAAACAGCAACAGTCGCAATATCAACAGACGACATAAACAATAACAGTCGCAATATAGACAAGGGAAGTAAACTTCAATAGTTTTAACTACAAATAGAGTAAACAAATTTAATAAAGTGTCATCGTCGGCACTACAACCGGCAACTGGTCTTGGACTTATTTAGCAAGTCTCTCCACCGGTATCCGGTCTATATTCGAAACTTGTTAAATTGTCCATAATAATTTGTTTTTCCGCGCAAGGTTATTAGCCTTTTGTGTAGACAAAATTCTTAAGAGGGGATCTGTAAATGGGTATTTAATGACCCGAACTATATATGTGCAAAAAAAAAAAAACGACGAGGAGGCAGGACGATGGAGGAAACTCCACAACCACGAATTGGAAGAGCTACCCCAAACCTACAATAGTGAGAGTAATCAGGTCGCCAAGATTAAGATGGGCCGGACATGTGGCGCGAATGGGCAACGATAGGACCGTGCGTAGAATTCTTGAGGGTAAACCAACGGGAAAGAGACCGTGGAAGGAGAGTGCACAGGACAGGGAACGATGGCGGAGTCGACTCGGTGAGGTCATGAACTTCCGGGTTTCTACAGGCCAATAAATAGTAATAGTAAAAAAAAAACGAACATTAATTGTAAATTGAGAAAAATGAAATTCTTCGTGAATCATAAAATTGCAGACATGCATTTTATGGTTCTGAAGAGTATTTTTTAATGATGCGCCTATAGGTGAGCATCTGTTTTACACATTTCGTTTTATTTAGGGTTTCGTTTGATGGAATTGAATCAATGTGCGACAATTGAACGTTTGGTTCAATTTGTGTAACATTGGATTCAAATTGAGGATGCGGTTGGATGATATGGGGGAAAAGAAAATGTGGGAGGAAAATGGTAAGGCTTCGTGGAGCACTACTCAGGGAATGTCGTTATGATTGCTCTTTCGGAATATCTTGCTTATCTGAGGCAACATAGTCGAGCAGTTGGGGTTTATTTTTTCTCGAGCGGCCAAGCTCCGAAAGATACTCAAGGATTTTTACCAATTATTTCACGAAACCTATAGCTTAATGGCGTGGTATTTTACCGGTCGGTTGGGCTTTAGGATCTTACCTACCGCTAAGTAATTGCGCCGAAGTGCACAATAGCAGGAGTCGTCAGTTGAACCTACGTTTGCACAATCAAACGCAAAACACAATCTCCTGACCAACTTAGCTATTGAGGCGGCAGTGTGTTACGCAGGCTTTTGGGTGCACACAAAATAAAATTGGTTAGAAAGGGTCAACGTACTCACGGTTCGTGCGGTTGTAATTCCTTCGTTGGTTTCTCTTCTTTAGGAGCGGCAAATGATGATTTGCTCAATTTACCCTTCAACTTCGCGGATTGCGCTTTGTATTATGGTGATCCTTTCTCAAATAGGATCTTTAATGTTCATTTAATTTTTTACTACGAAATAGACGGTTATAAGTAGAGTGTGCAAAGTAGTAAATAAGTGAACCCTCAGTTAAAACTCAAACAATACGTAACTTCGTATTTTGTCTCTTTATTTCACTTAACTTAATTTACACTAGGTTTTGTTATATTGTTTTAATTTTTTTTACACCAGGTTTTCTATGTTGTTTTTATTTTCTTTTACTTTGTTCTATTTAAGTTTACACTAGTCTTTCTTATGTTGTTTTATTTTCCTTACAGTAGGTTTTTTAATGTTGCCTTTATTTTCTCTTACTTTTGTTCTATTTTGTTTTATTTGAAACTAAATACTTTTCTTTTATACAACTTTCTAAAATTACCACACAAGACGAGACGTCGATCGCATTTTATTTCCACAGTGGCGCTTGCGCCACGGACGCTTTCAATACTACACTCACTCTCTCCATTCGCGCCCTTTTATACCGAGCGCACACTCATCCTCATTTTCCCATTTCCCAGCCCACTACATGTGAATAAACCTTCTAGAATTCATTCAACGGTCAATGAATCCAGAGAAATAGGAGAATTTGCAATGGAGAGCAGATTGAGTTAGAGGTTGATTTGGTTTCGCTTGTAACAGAACGCAAAACCAAAGGCTAGAATGGGTATTCTCGTTTTGTGCATTGCGAGAAGGGGAATCTGTTGTGATCCGCACACTTTTCACATTTCCAGAGTCGCGGATTGCTTTCTCCAACGACAGGTTGAAAAAGAGGCAGGCTAGACCGTCCCCTTGTCGGAGTCAATTAAAGATGTTCATTGGTTTGGGCAGCAATCCCGCTATTTTTACTTCACTAGTTACGTTGGCCATGGGCAACCTACAAAGTCATATAAATTTGTTTGGAATGTCGAACTCTCTCATGGCGTTATATAGTTGTACCGTAGCTATACTGTCGTAGCCGGCCTTAAAGTCTATGAATAGATGATTCCAGATATTTTGCAATCGCCTGCCTAAGGGTAAATATCTGATCAATCGCTGATATAAAGTCACACTGATATTCACCAATGATGACTTCAGCGTATGAGGCTATCCGGTCTTGTAGGAGAGCGGAGAGTATCTTGGTAGAACTATTTGGTAGAGCTTCGGCGCATGGTGCAGACCTCGATCTCCACTTTTTTCTATTTCACAGACTAGCTTTTTTTTCCCAGGCGCTTTTCTTTTGTCTGTGGAGTCTTTTTTCAGATCTTCTGAGCTCTTTGTATTTATCCTCACGTACCCGCGTCCTATGAGACTGTGGCATTGCCCGGTATGCAGCATTCTTACGTTTTGTCGCCAGTTCACGTTCACTAAACCAGTCGCTCCGATCTCTACGACTACTGGCTAATATGGGGTAGGCGGTACTAATGACAGTATTCTTAAGGCGTTTCCATTTTTCTTCTATGTCCAGCATTCTGGCCCCAGGAATTACTCTCCCTACATCGGGCTCTTAACGCATGACCAAAGGTGTTGCTGGTGTTCGCAATGCATAAGGCAGCCGTGTTGATCTGAATCCGAACAAGATAGTGATCCGAGTCAACGTTGGCATCTCGGTACGTACGTTCCGTCATCAGGATCGAAGAGTGGCGGAGACCTATCAACACGTCAATGTCAATTTGGTTGTGAGTGGCTAGGTGGGGGTTCGTGGTAGGTGTGCCGGCACGGGAACTGGTTCACTCATATCCCCAACTAAAGAGTTCACCGGACAAAACACTGAGCAACGCAGCAAACCGTTCACAAAGAAAAAAAGGAATAATAAAACGCACTGATCTGTTTAACACTTTGTTTTTATTGTTGGTGAATATGGTTCATTAAATTTGGTAACTAAATAATTTGGTGATAAGATATATTACATATTACTTGTATTACACAGCGGTATTTATAATCAGAACAAACTGAACGATTTTTTTCTCTTACGTTCAGCAGACGGTTATTGCCTAAAACGCGTTTAATGCATAATTTTAATGTTTCATTTTCACTGTCATTTTCATTTTGTCAGAGCGATTAAATATTATACACGAACGACAAAAACACATACTGGAAGCTAAACGAAGGTACACTTATTTCACGTGGTAACTCCGACTCGACTCTCTCATTGTTACTAAACGACCGTTGGCGATGCGCATTCGCGTGCTACGCTACGGGTGCTGGAGGACGACTCGACTCTTCGTGTACGCGCACTGGTGGTTGAAAATGCGACTGGGTGGAGGTATTCAGCGATTAACCTCGAGAGACTCTGGTGAGTACTCTCTCAGCTGAGGGTGAGTTTTCCTATCACGAGAGAGACGTGACGTCTCTCTTTGTGGTGGTGTGGTGGAGAGTTGGGGAGGATCTCTCCGGGTTGATCTTAGCTAGTGTGCTAATGATCCATTGTTTACTCATGCACGAAAGTCATGGGAAACGAACTTGAAAAGGAGGATAGAACAAAGGACATCGGGTGGTCATGCATGCAGCTGTACAAATAGTCTGCATCGCAATTAGGAAACTGTGGCTAGGACCAATTTAGGTACACAATGGAGATTGTGTACTGTATCTTGCTGTACGGAAAAGTTCGAATTTTTGTATACATTGTTTATATGCTGAAGAATTCGATTTATGGCGACTAGATGCTAGATGCGAGCATTGCTTTTGTCGCTTGCACAAAAGGCTGCCGATGCCATGGAATTTCCAGGAAAATGTGCTGTGCACGTGTGCAGCGGAATGGATTTGCAAATAGGGGCGCCGATAGGGTTTTCTGATTTAATGATGCATGTGCCTGTAAAGAATTCTTTTCAGAGAATTTTGAAAATGCATTGGATGCATGAATGGTAAGAATTCTTTTCAGAAAATTTAAGGTAATGCACTAGGTGCATTAAATGTCCTTGATGACGGAAATGTTTGCAGGTTTGCAAAGGGAGTTGGGATAGAATTGTGGGTGGTTCTTGCGTAAGGTTAGAGAACCCCACAGCTTCACCAGGTGATACCCAGGTGGCTTTGTGGATGTCTTTACGCGGAAACTTGGTACTCGCAACGAGCAAGTTCTTTGATGCTGACAGTTCGATGACTCGTAGTCCATTGTCATTACTGTTCTCATGCAAACTATGGGAACCTGCGTAGTACCCGAAAACCGGCTCCCGATCTATTTTGGCATTCAAATCACCAAGAACGATTTTCACATCGTATTTTGGGCAGGCATTGAAGGTGTAACGATCCGAGACGCCGTGCTTCCTCTTTCGAGGGAAGAGCGTGGACCTTTTCTTTAATAGAGGATGGTAAGACGTCTTCTGTCCGTCTTCTTTTTCGAATAAATAATAATTCGTTTTTCTTCTTCTTTTTATATGACTTTATTTCTTCTTTCTATTTTTTCTCTATTCTTAATAACTTCTTCTTTTCTCGTCTCTATATTCTTATCTCTTAACTTCTTCTCAACGTTACTTCTCACACTCAAACTCAAATTACTAATTCTCCTACTTCTCTCGAACCCAACTCAAAAACTCCTTGAGCTCCTACTTCTCTCGAACTCAACTCAAAACTAACTGATTTTACAATTAGAATTTCTCTCTCCTTATGGAACATTGTGTTCTAATTTACTGTAAATTATAATATGAATAAAACAAATTTTCTCAAAGTATTCCTTTAGTTTCTGTGACTTTTAAATTGAATAAAATTTGAACGAAAATCAAAGTGCTCTGTTTTGAAATAAAAAGGGGCAAGTTATTAAAAAGGGGCATGTTATGAAATGTACTGTAACTGGCTTGATATAATATTGTGTAGGTTTATTTATGGTATGTATTAAATGAGATGTTAGATATGTAAGGAGATTCAATGTTAAAGCTAATAAGGGTAGTATTCTGGAATACTACAAAGGCCCGTTCGACGTTCTCGTGGAATTCTTTTTTTTCGTCGCCAGAGGACTAATTACGTAACACCTGTATAAGTCCCAAATTAGACACGCGCTTGAATATTGCTCTCATGTTTTGAGCATGCCCTTCAATCTACTTGAGAGCATACAGAGACGAACGATCCGCCTGATTGGGGCCACGGCACTGAAGTCGGGACTGCAGTCGCTTTCACGACGAAGGCGCGTCGATGAACTCTGTCTATTTTACAGATATTATTACGGGTGCTCTTCTTCAGAGATTCGTGGTATTGTTCCGCAAAATTCGCTTTATATGTGCTCCACTAGACAATCCGACGGATCGGAAAAGAAAACAGCGCTACGACGGAGATCGATCTTTTTTTCGAACCATCACGTTCGAACTGTTGACATTTTTCACTTAAAATTTTTATATGTATGCCTAAATACTTAATAAATGTTGTACAAAATTTGACATTGATATTTGCTTCCGTCTTTGAGAAAGGAATTCAAGAAAAACACGTGATTTTTGGGTCACTAGATGAGAACCTCCCCTTAAACTAAAGATGAGAAGGGGAGCTTTGCGTCAGACTATATTTGGGGACTTGTAGTCCTTTCTTCGTCACACACCCACCACCAATTGGGATGGGATTGTGGGATTCAATTGGTTTACCCGACTCTTTTTTGACTCCACTTTACTTTCGCACCCGCTTACGACTCCTTTCACTGGACCTCTTACTCCTTTCGCCGACGCAACCTCGACTCTTCCTAACTCCTTCGGTACATCTCAGCAAGCGCAAGCTCGCGCTGATTCCCCGGCATTCCAGGACGTTTCCAGCGTCGGATCCCGACCCCTACCGCCAAATATTAAGCTTCCTCCTTTCCACGAGGAGGATGTAGGGCTATGATTCGCCATAGCTGACCGCATTTTCCGGGCCGCCAACATGCACGATGAAGAACTCTGTGCTGTTGAACTGATGCGGGTGCTGGACCCTTATAGCGTTTGAAATAATAGTGAAGAAGATCGTGTGATTCGAACTGACGCTATGACAGCTCGAATCACGAAAAAAATTTTACCTAAGCGTTACACACCAGACTACTGACCGTGTTTAGAATTTGATTTCCAAACTCGACTATATTCCACTCGTGTGAATTATTTTTTTGTTATTTATCGCTTGGTATACGGTTCTGATGTAATTTTCTTATTCGATTTTTCGTTCGTGTTCTTCACTATTTCGCTTGTGAATCGTGTGTATCTGTTAGAATCGCTACACCACTCCCGCCGCAGTAACTTCGTTACGATCAGATTCGTATGCGGACGACGGACGAACGAGAGAGAGAAACGAGAAAACGTCGGAGGCTGTGCTTTATGCGGAAGTCGTGACCGTGTGTGAAGTTCTGCTTTACTATGGGAAGTGTATGCTATGCTGTGTGTACAGATCACGTCGTAGTCACCAATTATGTAGCATTAAGCAAGGATAGTGAAGAAGGTGAATTGTACACACGATGAAACGGTTGAAAAGCGAAGCAGTGAAGCATCAGACTACTGACCGTGTTTAGAATTTGATTTCCAAACTCGAGTATATTCCACTGGTGTGAATTATTTTTATTTATCGCTTGGTATACGGTTCTGATGTATTTTTCTTATTCGATTTTTTTCGTTCAGTGTTCTTCACTATTTTTGCTTGCTTGTGAATTGTATGTATCTGTTAGAATCGCTACACCCTAATCCCTACAGCAACATGCAGGAGACTATCCTCAACGCTTTGGACGAACCCATCAGCATCAGGCAACAACGTTTGGCGAGCGTCACAAACTCTTCGGGTATTAGACCATCCCTTTTCCTGACCCATTTACGCTCAATAGCGGGGACCAGGATCTCGGATGATCTAATTAGGCCTCACTTTCTGAGGTGCCCCCCGCAACATGCCCGCTCGACATTAATAGCCCAACCTAACCCAAGGTTGGGGCTATTTAGCAAAAGTTGCTGACGCAATCATGGAAAGTTCAGACCCGCAGTCTGAGGTCTCAACGTATCAAGACCCAGTGATTAATCGGAACGTCTCCCCGCCTACACGGCACACATCACCTCCCGTAGCAGCACCACGGACTGCCCCAGAAGCATCTTCCTATCAGCCACCCACACCCCCCAGAAGGCACACTCCTTATACCACGACTCATATAGCCCAGAGAACCCATGACCGCAGGCCCAGCGAGTCTCTCCCAGACTGCTCCCCTGCACACGTCACCTTACCCGACCTTCTAGCGTTGCAGGTCTCACTCCGCCGCGATTTAAACCAAATCCGCGCTGAGGTAAGAAGCGCCCATCGAAACGCGCATACCCAACGGATAGGTCGCCTTCCGCCCCCTCAAAACACCACACCAGTGGATCAAACCACGAGGGACCACTGCACTCGCCGCTTGTACCAGGTGACTGCACGCATCACGTGCAGTTTTTGCCATAAACTAGGCCACCTGTACGACGAGTGCCCGAAAAGGCGAAACACACCTTTCTGCCGGGAGTGCTGGCAGTATGGCCACGATATTGTAGAATGCCATGCGTGGTACACCATACTACTACAGAACAGGTCACCACGCCAGCAGAGGGAGTCCCAGAATAAAACACATCCGGGACCACACCAACCCTCTGCCTCCACGCCTCCAGCAACATCAAACCCCCGAGTGTATAGCATTCGGAATTGCTGCGAGTTGTGTGGCCGTACAGGTCACACACGGAAGAAGTGCGAAGAGAGAGTGAGACGGGAAAAAACAAGTAATTCCCCGGTGACTACGACTCCAACACAAACTCAGATGGCTATGACTGTACGTCAACGCCAGCGTGCACACAACCACACTTCTACCAAGGGCGGCAAACAGTTCTCCATATCAACGTATGGACGAAAAATGCCGACCCTGGATCAGGGTCTTCTCCATCCCACACACGGCACCCCGCCACTGCGGAGAAAAATTAACACTGGGCTTGAAGCTCCTCCACCCCGCACACGCCACTTCGTTACTGCGGAGGCGAGCGAGTTCCCGATAGGCCTCGGCTTATTCGGACGACACACCTGTTGGTTCAAACGAACAATAACAGGTCGGGGGGGGGGGGGGGGGGGGGCTTAAATTACAATGAATCACTCAGGCTATGCTGATGGAAGCATACGCTTCCAGTAGGGCACCCATGTCAGACAGGCAAGCGAGAAGTAACACACAAAGATCTACCACCCCTAATCCAGGGTGTTACGCGTCGCCGTGCCCATTGGATGATTTGCAGCGAGGGGTATACCGGCTGTATTATAACGGCGCCTCTCTGACACCGGGTCGAATCAGAGCAGTAAGCAGACCTTAACATATCAAAGAGGGGTTCTGATGTGGCGGACTATTTGAAACCCCAAGACTCGTGGGATCAAAAATGAATAATCAATATACAAAAAACAATCACACGAAAAACCCGGTAGGCGTAGGTGTGAAGAGCCGACACTACTATAAGAGAACAAATCATCAAGAAAACACCGATTCGGCAAAACGAAGACGTACGGAAAAACGTCAAAAGCGGGATATACGCGCCGGGACGTGGAATGTGCGAACGTTATATAAACCAGGCGCGATACAGGCGGTCGTAGAAAACGCGAAACAATATAAAAGGAAGTCCGACTGCCACATCAAATAATCAAAACCAATCGGTTTGCACTGGCGTGTGGAGGTACCGATACACATAACCTCGGGACTGGCTCCATCATAAGCAAGAAGATTACGCCCTATGTAAAAGATGTGTAATTTATTAATGGCCGAATGTCGATGCTAAAAATAGAGGGACAGGGCTCCTCGATAGTATAGTGGTTAGTATACCCGCCGTCGGGGAGCTTCTGGCGCAAGACTAAATAACCTTGCCCGGAAAAACAAATCATTATGGAAAAAACAAGCCTCATTATAGCGTTTGAAATAATAGTGAAGAAGAACGTGTGATTCGAACTGACGCTATGACAGTTTGAATCACCAAAAATTTAACCTAAGCGTTGCCCGACAGGCTACTGGCCAATTTTAGAATTTGTTTTTTAAACTCGACTATACTCCACTGATGTGAATTGTTATGTTATCGCTATGGTATACAGCTCTGATGTATTTTCTTATTTGATTTCGTTCGGTGCTCTTCACTATTTTGCTTGTGAATTGTGTGTGTGTCTGTTAGAGTCGCCACAACACAATCAAACAAACAGCCCAAAAGGTATTGGGACTTAAGAAAACAATTATATCCAAGCCTTGGTTTGGCGATGAGTGCAGGGCAAAGATCGAACAACGCGCCTCAGAGTGATCCACTTAGAAAGATATGATGAAGTCAACGCAGAAAGATACGCGACAATTCGGAAAGAGACAACGAGACTTCAAGCACAAAAAACACGAATGGGAGAAGACTCGGACCGAAAAAATCCTAGAAAATGCCAGTGCAAAGAATATCAGAGGTATGTATGCCGGCATAAATTCAATTAGAAATGGCTACCGAGGGAGGGCCAAAATAATCCGAGACACAAACGGCTGTCTGGTGGCAGAAACAAAAAATATCGTGACAAGATGGAGGCAGTACTTTGAAAACCTGCTCAATGTGCGCAGCCATCAACCACAAATAAACGCACCAGACGTACATACAGCCGAGCCTCAGATCCCAGAACTCTCTTTCGCCGAAATTGTAGAGGCAAAAAACCGATTGAAAAACAAAAAGGCTCCCGGAGTCGACTACATACCGGCAGAGCTTGGGAAGCTTCTCTAACCGCTCGAAAGATCCACCAACTGATTAAAACAATATGAGATAAGGAAGTCATTCCGGAAGAATGGAAAACCTCAATAGTCGTCCCCATTTTCAAAAAAGTGACAGATCGGACTGCGAAAACTATAGAGGAATATCATTGCTCCCAACCACATATAAAATACTAACAAATGTCATACTGCCG
Source organism: Microdon myrmicae (assembly GCA_963931805.1). NCBI lineage: Eukaryota > Metazoa > Arthropoda > Insecta > Diptera > Syrphidae > Microdon > Microdon myrmicae. The sequence continues at coordinate 89,548,405 of OZ007500.1, forward strand.
AGAATCACACCGCACGCAGAAGAAATATTGGGAGACTACCAATGCGGATTCCCTAAAACCGGTCAACAAGCGACGAAATGTTCACAATAAGACAACTGCTGGAAAAGAAGTGGGAATACGGAGAGACGGTTCACCAACTGTTCGTTGACTTCAAAAAAGCCTACGACTCAGTCGCAAGGCAAAGACCCTACCATATTGTAGTCGAGCTGGGAATCCCGAAAAAAATATGCCGCCCGCATTCAAATCTGCATGAACGAAAACAAAGGGCGAGTTAGAATAGAAAACCACCTCTCAGAACCATTTGAAATCCGGGACGGACTAAAACAGGGCGATGGCCTCTCACCATGTCTCTTTAACCTTGTGCTCGAGTATGTCATCAGAAGGGTACAAGACGACAACATGGCCGGATCATCACTAAACGGGGTCACACAAGTGCACGCATATGTGGATGACATCGCCGTTTTGGGAGAAACTGTAAGTAAAAACTGTGAAATCATCATGCAAGCGGCAGAAGAGGTGGGCCTAGAAATAAATGAAGACAAAACAAAATACATGATTACGGTGAGAGCAGGTGGACCTTAGAGAACACAGATAAGATATTTGAAAAAGTTAAAGAAATTAAATATCTGGGAACGATATTGACGGCCAGTAACGAAATGTCGAAGGAAATTAACAACAGACTGCCTTCCGGCAACGCTAGTTAGCACACAGTCCGTAAACTCCTGAAATCCAAACGGCTATCACGTAACATAAAGCTCCGTGTCTATAGAACCATAATTATGCCGATTGTTCTATATGAATGCGAAACATGGGCTCTCACAAAACGGGAAGAAAACAAATTCCGCGTATTCGGGAATAAAGTTTTAAGGGGTATCTTTTGAGGTAAATATGACGAGGAGGCAGGGCAATGGAGGAAACACCACAACCACGAATTGGAAGAGCTATACCGCAAACCTACAATAGTGAGAGTAATCAAGTCGCGAAGATTAAAATGGGCTGGACATGTAGCGCGAATGGGCAACGATAGGACCGTGCATAGAATTCTTGACGGTAAGCCAACGAGAAAGAGACCGACATGGCGGCCGCGACGGAGATGGGAGTGTGGGGAACGAAGTCGTGGCACCGGCATGGGTGCGAGTTCTACTTCGTCCCACTAACTATCCGCAGTTCGGACAAGGTTCCGCCAAACCGAATCGTCACTAAATGTACGAAAAACCATTGATAAGTAACAAGAGAAAACCAAACTCCGCAACGAACTGTTCACCAGGAGGAAAAGTAAAACACACTGTATGCTGTTTTATTGGTAAATAGTGCTTTATTATTTTCATATTGTTTTAATTTTATAGTTACTTTAAAATGTGCAAAACATTCACTCATTACATAATTGTGTAAGTAAAAAAAGGTTTATTTAAGCGCGACGTCAAACACTATTAGTTAACATTATGTCTCGATTGTTAATTGGTTTCACTTTCGGGCGATTACAACACTCAAATCGACGGACTCGCGAAAAAGACAATTAAGAGGGACAGCTGAAATAAAAACTTTCGACTCACACTCCACTTTGTATGTACGCACCGTACCGACGGACGGTACGGTGGGCGGCGATGCGACCGTCTCGGTCAGTGGATGAAATACGACTCGAAGATTCAACCTTCGTTTGGGGTGAGTTTGTGGTGTGGTGGTAGATATCCTCTCCACTAAGGATATCGTTTTTACTTACCACCAGAGAAACGTAAAGTCTCTCTTGGTGGGATAGAAAACCAGATTTCGTAATGAAGATCATGGTGGTATGTGTGTGATCGTTCAGATCCGTGTTGTTTACACGTGCTCGAAGGCATTGGAACAACGAAGCAGGCAGGCGGCAAAAACAAAGGAAGAAGCGACCAAATGCTTCTTTCGGTAATGAGGGTCATGTTTACGCTGTGCATCGTCGCTATAATAGACGTTGGGAAAAAAGTGCTAATGGGATTGGTGGCAGAAACGAATCCCTTGCTTGCATTTGTATATGCAGGGTAAATAGTTGCGTCTGAAAAAGAAATTGAAGATTATTTGTTGGTGGGAAAACAAACGATGAGTTGGATCTTATGCATGTATACATGCGTAGGAATATGGTTTATGGCATCTCCGACTGGTATGGGACCCGAGTTCTTGTTTATACTAGAAAATGCTAAAGGATTCGGTTCCGATGATAATGATTGGGATGCGGGAATTGTTTGTCGATTAGACAAACGAATCGCGGGTCGGTTTATTGCAGCTGTAAAAACAAGCTGTCCGACATAGCATTTTAAATGATAACAAAGGGTGCCGAATGATTTGGTATTCATGGTGCATATGCAAATCAAAGAATTATTTTTAGGAATTTTAGCTAATGCGTTGTATGCATTAAATGTCCTTGTAAAAGGAAATGTCTCAGGTATGCTGGGTGGAGATTGCGGTGCAGGTGTGGGAAAGTTGAAATTTGCCTGGGAACCGAAGGTGCCGAATAGGTTTTGGGATTCCTGAAAAGGTAGAAAAGAAATCTTACAGGAAATTATATGCGAAGAGATGCATGAAAGGTAAGTTTTCTTTTACAGGGACTTTTAGGTTAATGATTTGATCTCTTTAATGCATGGAGCATTTAAGATGCTAATGCGATTGCATTAGTGAAATTAGGAGATTGGGTGAAAGTTATGGGGGTTTTTCAGGAAAGCGAACCGGGGTGTTTGGCGGAACCGCCACAGGAGGACAATGTTAGGTTGGACCTCGAGGAGATCGGATCGGATGGTCGAACGTGGAAGGAAAACGCACAGGACAGGGAACAATGGCGGAGTCGAGTCGGTGACGTCATGAACTTTCGGGTTCCTACAGGCCAATAAATAGAATAGAATGTACATTTATTGGCGTCCACAATGTCGGACACCAGCCCAGGACCGACTTCAAAATCAAAACCCTTGGCTATTGATACAAATCTCGGCTTGAATTTGTCCAAATAAAACACACAAAAATTATCATAAAATGCATTTGAAGTTGTGCATTTCATGATCTTATGACGTTCGGGAAACTACATCAATGCGTGTAAAATGAAAATATTAGCATATATGTGAATATTTGACTTTGATTAAGGAGTATTTAATTAGGTTTGGAAATGGATTATAATGGGATATGCCTCGATGGGAGAATAGTAGGGTTTGGTGAATCACTACAATGTAACTTCTCTTCAGTGGCTACATTTATTCGATCAGACTGTTTGGGCTTTCACAAAACTACAATGCATTATTAATTGAAACACCGACAACGTGTTGCTACCATTGACAATCTATTGAGAATTTGTTTTACGTCGCTGTTTGCTGCCGAGGTAGATCGCTTTGAACCAATATTCACATGAAATTACGAACACAGCTATTGAGAATCCTAGAAAAATCAATTTCTTGGTCACAATAACAACTTGTTATAGTTAATTCACATACCAACGATCAAAATAAGGAAGCACCCCTGCATGTCATTCAGGTTGACCTTGTGGTTGATAATTTGCCGGAATAGTCCATTGCTTGTCTGACACTTGTCTGCCACTGGTAGGTTGATTTTATGCCAACGGTTCAAAAAGCCCATTTCATGGAATTTCTTGATTTCACTGTTAACTAGAACCAAAAACGGACTATCTTTTGGCATTAGCAGGCCGATCTGTTCATCCACAAAGTCCTCTTTACCTGCAAAAATATGTAGTATGTGTTTTTATAGGAATATTGCACACGGTCGGACTCACCCAGAATGAATTTGCATTCCTTTTTCTTTTCGAAGTGTTTTTGAATTATGCCTTGAAGGTTTATCCGCCAATCAACGTTGACACGAACTCCTTTTTCGATAGCATCTATATCTTCAGAGCTCACAAAAGTGTAGATTGCTTTTCGATCCATATATTCTTTAAAGTCGCTGCGACTCGAAATCTGTTCATTGAAAATATTTGATGGTCTAACATTATCTATTTTTTGCACAGTTTTTATAGATTTTTTATACAAATAGGACCCACGATTGAAAGTAAATGTGAGTTTATATGATTTCGAGTAGAACTATAATAAGGTTATCTAAAGTGACGTTAAGGAGTTTGAATAAATTTAAAATTGATTTAATGGTCGACCACCGTCTAGTAGTATCCTTGTTAAGAATAAGATTGTTAGGAACTGACCAAACGCCCTCTTTGCATTTGAATGACTAACTTACCGCCGTATATTTCTCGAAGAAAGTACTATTCCTCAGGCCAAATTGGTGGACATCATTATGGCTAAAGGTCTGCGATAAGACGTCCATACCAGGTTGGAACTTGGGGAAGGTTAGAAACGCTACAAGATTCCCACAGTATGTTGTAACTAAGATAATAACACCAATCCACCAAACGCCGACAATAAGTCGGCCGCTGTCTGCTTTTGGAAGATATATCCCTCCTGAAATAGATGATAATATTCTATTTTCGGGGAATTCTCGTATGCTGTTTAGTTACCTTGTTGTAGAAGAGCGCCATAGACGTACCAGAAGCAATTGTTGATTTGGCAAAGACCCTTAGTCCGCAGCTCGTCCGTCGGAACGAAAACGTTGATGAGGAACAACATTGGAGCGGTGACTATTAGGACGCCCATAAGAGAGAACCATGTCTGCGAATCAAACACAGGATTTAGGGAACTAAGCGTGTATTATACTTACCTGAGACGTGAATGGAGCGGTGAAAAGGTAGATCCGGCTAACCTCGTCGGGTCGTTTCGATATGAACGAATATTGCTGGATGCTAATAGGGGAGGTGTAGTTGAAAGGCTTCAAGTGGCCTTCGTCGATAGTGTGAGCCACAGCTGCCATAAAGAACTTCATTATGAAAAAATGGTTGGGCATTCTGATATAAGTATCCGACTTAAATGATGTGACATGGGTGGTGGTATACCTTATTGCTCGCTAGCATTTTTATCACCGATTGTGAGATGTGGTACGTTGGTTTCCCCACAAGTTCTGTAATCGGCTGTTGAATGCAGTTCCATCAATTAGGCAGGATAACCCAAGAAATTTCGAAACATGATAAGAAAAACACATATGAACTTACCATGTCCTTGTCTTTCTTTGTTACAGCGACTTCGGTACTTCCGGCATCATATAGTTCGTATCTAATGCAAGGACGGCTACTTTAAAGGTTACGGTTGAGTACCAATGAACTTACGTGAAGTTAAGTTGTTGTGACAACTCACTTATGAGCTCAATCACTATGCCGGATGCCTTAAGGACTTTTCCTTTCACAGTCTTTTCGATAATCTGCCATGGAGGGTTCTTAAAAAAATCCAAGATTAATAATCGAATTTGTCGCGTAAAAAAAGGTATAAGATACGTGATACGCTATTATGTCCATGGTGATGTTGCGGAATCGTTGGCTAATGTGCGGAAACATTGTATCGCTGTTTACGAATCCCAATATCGGAGTCCAGTAGCCGATGTCGATGAAATGGTATTTGTTGTTGAGCTCGGTGTTGTCTGAAGTGAATGAGTGGTCAAGTACATGACTCTCATTGAATTTGTTATTTACTTGATTGGAAGGGGTTTTTGAAAATCTCCAGTGTTTTTCCCCACGAAATTCCCGTTTTGAAAGCCCATCTGGTGCAACTGGAGCAACTGCTGTTCAATTTAAGAAATTCCTATGAACACAAATGGGGCAATTAGGGATTGGTGCATCGAATTTATGGAAGTAAATGAGTATTAAAAGGAATCTCAGGATTATTAATATTCCTATGACATTAAAAGATACAATGCGAGGGGGGGGGGGGGGGGGGGCTCCTAAAATTGTTGGATTTATTTTTGTAGAACCACTTTCCGATGTTGCGATATAAAACATGTGTATTATATATTTAGTGAGTGCGGTGGGAGCTGTCTTTCAGGGAATGCACAAGGCCAATGCAAGCATTCGCCGAAATCAAGATTTGGAGGACAGAGCTCTACTGAATCACCCGCACCTACGAAATAAAATTTCACTTGGCAATCAGAGAATCCGGGTTTTACCGAACTCAGTGACGATAATCTGTCAATTGACATTAATGCAAATGGTGGGGCTAATAGCCTTTGAATTACGAGTGAAGGAATCCAGGGTATCTTCAACTCATTCAGAAGCAAAAAGTTAGTGGGAATAGATGGAGTACCTGACATCGTACTCAAGAACCTGCCTCCAATGGCAATAGATATATACACGGTCATGTTTAACAACGCGTTGAATAATACATATTTTCCAGCGCGTTGGAAAACGGAAATCATACAGCCCATCCCAAAAAAAGGGCAAAGACTGTACAAACCCAATGAACATGCGTTCGATAAGTTTATTCGCAAGCATCAGTAAAGTATTTGAAAAAACCGTTAATAAAGCTCTGCTAAAATGGATAGATGACAACTACATTATTCCAAATAACCAGTTTAGCTTTAAGGCGGGTCATGAAACCACACATGCCGCAGCTAAACTGGTCTCCAACATACAGTGGAATAAATGTAGGACCAATGCACGAGTGCCTGTCTGATCGACTTGGAAAAAGCCTTTGATACCGTCTGGATCGCAGGGTTATATTACAAACTGGTCAGACCTGGCATACATAAGCCTTTACTATATGTACTTTACGATATGTTAAAGGACAGGAGGTTCGTGTTCAAAAGTGGTAATGTGACCTCTAATGAAACGCATAAAATCAAGAATGGCGTGCAACGGGGAGCGGTACTTTCTCCGATTCTTTTTACCATTTACATTAGCGACTTATTAGATGCACTTCCGTATGCCATCGCATACGCAGACGATCTCATAATTTACAGAACAGCTCCGAAAGTTGAGATCATAAATAGTTTACTACAGCCAGACTTCAACAAAGTGCAGCACTATTGCGATGACTGGAAACTTAAGATCAACTTTCAGAAATGTGAAGCCATCCTATTTAGAACCCTGTGGGGTAGGCAGTCGCGACGGCTGCATGGGCGAGAGTTCTACTACCGACCCACCTCATCACTAACACAAATATTAACTGTTCCGCCGAACAAAAGAACGAAACGCCGCAACGTTTGTTCACAAACACAAAGAGTAAAACTCCGCCACAAGACATTTAAATGAAACGCTCGAGTTAGTTTATTATTTATTGAATTTGGTTATTACAGAAGACCGATTCTAAGTACACTCAATTACAGGCAACGGACTTGAATTACACTAATCGATTATAATTAAAACTACCGTATTCGACTCTACACTCGCCACGACTCGGTTCACAACACGCGTGTCCGCAGCGCTACGGACAGCCTGCTTTTGTTTACTCATGGTGTAAGTTAGGGAAATAGTCTCAACATGGATGGTGCTAATTACATGTAGCTGGCGTTGGACTATTTATCGCTGGCTAAAAGGGTCGACAGCCGATGTGTGCATAGATAGTTTTTATGTACACATATTGAGGCTGGGATTAGCCAACTCAAGGGTAAGATTCCCTGATATGTGGTCGTATGATATGCGAACGGATGAATTTTATTACAGGGAATTTATGGTAAGGTAAGAAAGAACTCTTACAGCAATTTATATGCGTAGGGAATGCAAGAAAAGGTAAGAATTCTTTTACTGAAACTTTTTAGATTATACCGTAGATAATCCTAGATGCGTAAAACATTTAAAGTGCTAATGCGATTGCATTCGCGAAATTACATGATTGGATAGGAGTTATGGGGTTTTTTTTAGGTAAGTGGACCGCGGGGTTTGGCGGAAGCGCCACAACCCCATTATATAAAGCCACGAATAAGGAAAAACTGTCGAAAGTTAGTTTTCGTGGGACTATCGCGTTTGCGATGATAGTGAAAAACGTGTGATTCGAACTGATCCTATGAAAGTTAGAATCACCAAAAATGGAACCAATGCTTAACACATCAGGCTACTGCCCGCGAATTCGATTTTTAAACTCAAGTACATTCAACTGATGTGGAATTGTTATGTTATCGCTATGGTATACGGCTCTGATGCATTTTCTTATTCGATTTTCGTTCGGTGTTCTTCACTATTTCCTTGTGTATTGTGTGGGTATCTGTTAGAAACGCCACAGGACTGCATGGGGAAAAACTGGAAACCACGAGTGTAGTTACATACCTTGGCATCTGGCTAGATCAATATCTGTATTTCAACAGACATGTAGAGGCTGTCTGGCCAGAGCTAGGAAAACTTTTGCTATGACAAGGAGGCTATTTCACAGTAGCCAACTTGACAGCAGGGTAAAAGTCATATGCTACATTATGCTAATCAGGCCAATGCTCATATATGGTTGAACAGTATGGTTTAACATAGATCCAAATTTGATGGAAAAGATTCGGGTGTTCGAAAGGAAGTGTCTCAGAAGTTGTCTCAGATTATATCGGACACCGGAATCGGACTACAAAAAGTACTACTCCAATGAGACTTTATATAATGAAGCCTGCATAAATAGGGTGGATAATTTTATGATCACTTTAATCAGAGGACATATTGCGAGAGCAATAAGCTCGTCCAATGACCTTATTTTCGGGGCTTATTATCCAAACACTCTGTACTATGAGAGCTTGCGTCGCAACGGCTTTGTTCCACCAGAGGCGTTCCTTGATTTGGACATGAATGGCCTTATACAAAATGGATCCGGAATTCCGCTGATCTATCATGTAAGCAAATCATCCGTAAACGGGCGATTGTGCTACAGCCGGGAAGTAGCACGCACCGAAGAAGAGCTTTTGTGTTCAGTAGGGCTATCTCCCAAAGAGACCGGGCCGATAATATTAAACAGCATCAACAGTTCTGGTGGTTGAATGGCAAATAAAGACCTGATTACCAATTTCGGTAGAATCACTGGATCATCAGCTAGCTTATACAGACTTAGCTTTCCTTGAATTAGTGTAGTATAAGATTTAAGTTAAGTTATTTTAAATAAAAAAAAAGTAAGTTAAATATTAAGCAAAAACAAAAAAAAAATCAGCAGAAAGTTTTTCTAATTTTTCTTTGTCACAAATATTCATAACTGAGGTCAAAAACAAAGTTCTGTCGGCGAAAGGCAAACTACACAATAGTCATGTAGTGTTTAGCTTAGAGCGTCTGCGTAGGACCAGTAAGTTATAATATAATATAATTAAGCTAGAATTTAAGCATTTTTTTTCTAGCATATAATTTAGAATATAAAAAGAAAAATAAAAAGAAAAAAATTCCATATTAAATTCAGTTCAGTTCCCATTGTTTCTTGCCTGTTGATAATTGGCAGTAATTCTATATCGTCCATTGTGTTTAGTTGAAATGTTTTCTCAAGCTGTTCGCTCATCTTATGCGTCTTGGTCATTATTTCAAGCCCCCAGTGGAGGTGTTTGCCTGGGAATATTGTAAAAATCGCCAATTTCACGTTTGTTACCCACAAAAGAAAAGCGTAATTATTTCATAAGTGAAGATAATGGTATGAAATTTCAAAACTTGTAGTTCAATATACCTTCGTAATTTAATCTAAAAATCGTGGGTCATATTTGTTCATAAGTTGGGGTAGAGGAATTTGTTGATTTAAATTGGTTGTCTTTTAGCGAAGATTAGAGTGAGGTTGGCAGGTACAGGCACATTCATGAGTGTAGTGCATAAAGTTTTTGATCTGTGTACTTTAGTTATTATAATCGAGAGAACGAAGACGGACTGACTACTAGCACATTTCTTATTGTCACTTTATAATTTCCACATAACGTGCATTTTATTCCTGGTCCCAGTCAATTGTTTAATGGGTAAACAACTTCAGATAAAGTAGTAATGTGAAGAAAATAACTTAGGTTTTCATGAAAAGGGAACTTTAAAAAATCTTAGGACTCATTAATCCACCGGTGTACGTACATAAACCTTAAACAGTAATTACAAATGATGTTTCCACTATTAAAAATCATCAAGTTCGCTTTTCTTTTGTGATCTTTCTCTCATTGATAAGAAATTTTGATCCATGATGTCGAAGTTCCGATTCGTTTTACATATATAATACAATTTTTAATTGTAATAAGTGAGCGAATTAAAAAAATATATTCTTAATCTCCTTACCTTCATATAACTAAGCATCTCAATTTGCTTCTCTCGTTTTGTTAGTTGAACTGTTTCCCATTCTTCGTCAGAAATTTCTCCATAAATTAGTTCCTCTTCTCGGATTACTTTAGAGAGGGCAGAGACGAAACCGAGTGATATTTGCTTTAGCATGCACATTATTGAGTCCTAAAAATGAAACAATTAAATCGATTCATATTAATTTTAATCATTTCTGAAATTTATTTACGGTTATGAAAACTGCAACACCCAAAAATAGATAAAAAGTTTCTTTTCTAGCCAGTATATATATACATATATGGAATATACATATGTACAGTTTATATTAAATGGATATATATATCAATATATGTATATATATATTTGGCGGAATATATGTTGTGTAACTTCGGCGGTGTGTTTCGGGTATGTTGTAAGTGTTCCGCCAATCACTGTCCGAAGTAATATCCACACCGGAGCACCAATGGAGCGAAAACAATTGTCAAAAACAAACACTGAGGGTTATTTGTCGATTTAAAAATCATTTTTTTATTTTTTATCAATAATTGTTAATATTAACGGATTCTGTTTGACATAAGTGTCTCACAATATTTAACACACAAAGTAAACGCAGCGAACAATATTTAATAACAATAATTAAATCGCGGCGAACCACACAGACGATACACACGTTAACTCCCATTAGACGAATCACGTACAAACACACGTTAACTTCCTTGAAGGGAGAAGGCTCCCTGTACTACTCCTCGACGATCAAAATCTCTCTGTATCGTCTCGTTGACGATTCAAATCTAGCTCCGCACAAAATACCCCGATACAGATTGTCCATCTGTATCTGTGCAGACAACTTTTCTCCTTACTTCTGCTAACAGAATTTCCGAATCTCTGTTAGCAGCATGTTATTAATTCCCAGGGGTAATTTGTATGCCTACAAAAGATCACACATACATCTTCATCACACTCGGTGGTGGTGATAGCATCTCAATCTCACGGTTTTCTGTTTGCGCGGCACATCTGGCGCGCAGAACGGAGATGATTGTTAGGACGTATAGTCCGTAGGTTTATTTGCTTTGATGTAAACACACCGAAATCCATTAGATCCTTCTGAGGGTGTGAAATTCAGAAGGGACCGGAATAGATCGTTTGTAGGTTTCAAACCTCATGCATTATTCGAATTATCTCGTTGGGATATTTGCGTTTCCCGGGAATCCGGTAGCGAATGACCAACATACATTATTGTATCGATGGGTTTGGGTCGTCTTTGTATCAGATTACCCGCACGTGCATCCGTTGATCGGCTCATTCTTTGATGCTGGTAATTCTTTTGTATCGAATGTCGGAATTGCCGGTTCAATGAGATGTTCCTGGGCGCAGGCCGCATGTATGGCATTTTTGGGAATAGGACGCATGGGGTTTTATACCTTTGTTTCAGGCATGATGAATTCTAATTGTTGAGCTTGACCCAAAAAGCATTGGGGACGTTCAGTTCCTTGCTTTTTGGTGTCGGTCTCAACGTTGGCTGCGAGTTGCAGAGTCCCTATGGTGGGACTTTGGGGCACGCGTCTGTGGGCGCGTGCAACGCTCTCAGCTAAGTACGTTCTTTGAAGGTAGGACCTTACCTGCGAGGAATTGTGCGTTCCTAGAACGCTACATATATATACATATATATATATATATATATATATATATATATATATATATATATATATACATATATATACATATATATATACATATATATATATATATACTGTAGCAACCCCTCATCGAAAAACAGCATGATTTTATATAGGCATACATATGTACAGTTTATATTAAAATTATTATTATTATTATTTATTGGCCTGTAGGAACCCGGAAGTTCATGACCTCACCGACTCGGCTTCGCCATCGTTCCCTGTCCTGGGCACTCTCCTTCCACGCTTGACCATTCGATCCGATCTTCTCAAGGTCAAACCTAACATTGTCCTCCCATCTCCGTCGCGGCCGTCCTACCGGTCTCTTTCCCGTTGGTCTACCGTCAAGAATTCTATGCACGGTCCTATCGTTCCCCATTCGCGCCACGTGTCCGGCCCATCTTAATCTTCGCGACTTGATTACTCTCACTATTGTAGGTTTGCGATATAGCTCTTCCAATTCGTGGTTATGGAGTCTCCTCCATTGTCCTGCCTCCTCGCCATATTTACCTCCAAAGATGCCCCTCAAAACTTTATTCTCGAATACGCGGAATTTGTTTTCTTCCCGTTTTGTGAGAGCCCATGTTTCGCATCCATATAGAACAATCGGCATGATAATGGTTCTATAGACACGGAGCTTTATGTTACGTGATAGCAGTCTGGATTTATATTAAAAGGACATATATATATATATATATATATATATATATATATATATATATATATATATATATACTGTAGCCGGCGCGCATCGAAAAACAGCATGATTTTGTTTTGTACTCCTAGTTTCCAATTAATGAATTTGTAATATTATTGAATTGAATTATGTTACTTAGAAATTGAATTTATTTATTCTTATATCCAAAATTAAGATAATTTTATATTTTTGATTTAAAAGCTTGAAATTAGAATATTATTCGCAAGTTGTACAATGTCCGAAAGGTTGTTATGTTCGAAAGTTTTGTTCGAAAATATAGTCTCAATACGAAAGCTATTTCGTTCATAAGTACCGTTAAGTTCACTATAAAAGGCATGACGCGTGACATTCCCTCACGCCAAATTCACTGACGTCGAAAATTCTGTCCCCCACAACGGTTTGTGAAAATCAGACCGGAAAAATAGAGCAAGGTGAACATATGGGAGCTTCACCTTGCCCCAGAGGCCGACATAGATTCAATAATACGGACAAAGTAGTTTCCAATATTGCATTAGCAAGTCGTCTTCTAGGTATTTCATGACAATGAAATACCTCAATGCAGACGTTGCCAACTTTTCCGGCATGTCTCCCGAAATTGCCACATGAGCCGTCGTTGCGTTCGTTGCGGAAAATCCCATTATATTGGCAAGCGCGAACTACCGCCAGCAAAATACGATCCCACAACAAACGTGCAGGATGAAATAACACTGCCAACCTGTTGCAACTATGGAAAGAAAGGGCATCCCACCAGTTACGGGAACTGTACTGAATATAAAGAAATAATTCAAAGATCCAAGGAGACTCGAGCCAAGCAAATAGCCAAGCCCGACTTCGGAAAACAGGTCACACACAACTTCATCGAAAATGAATTTACGTTTGCTGACATGCTTAAAGGACAACAAAGATTGAATATAAAAACTCTCCCAACTCCTCCCCCTCAAAAACATATTCAAGTCCCTAAGCGACCCGCGGTAAAGGCCACACAGAACGCCACAAATTCAAGCGGCGGTACAAAAGCCTCCGAGGGTGCGATCCTCAATGCTCGAGACACTACTTAGTTTCTCCCACCTGATTGAAAATATTCGCCCCCGATACGAAAATCTAACAACCGAGGCTGAGAGGGATGCACTCCTTTTCACGGCCTATGCAAGACATACCCTCCAACATGGATTCCAAAATTAAAGTTATCCTTATAAATGTCAACTCCCTCGTTTCACTATCAAATCGTAAAGGATAACCGAGCAGACGTGGTACTTGTAACCGAAAGTAGGTTGCATCCATGTCGCCGTCCCGTATTCCCGAACTTTTCCATGATTCGAAGAGATCAAACCCCCACTGGCGGTCCAACCATCAACGGAGGTGGAACCTGTATACTGGTTAATAGCGGACTTCGCCATGAAGCTATTGACCTCCCACACTTTGAGTCCATAGAGGTCTCCGGGGTTAAACTGCATCTGGCCAATAATGGTAGAGTGAATATATACTCCGTATACCACTCGCATAAAACCAAAACTGGCCCCATTAATCCCGAAGGTATCGGCAATTTAATAAGGTCCTCGGGGCATACATCCTTCATCATAGGCGGCGATTTCAACACCAGGCATTCCCACTGGAACAACTCCGTCTCTTGCAAAAAAGGCACTAAGTTGTACCAATGGTACACCGAACACTGTCATGCCCTCAAAATCGAAATAGTCGCACCCACGGTTGGCACCCGAGGTAACTCGATCCTGGACATCTCTTTTGTGTCCAAAGACTTACTTCTGCAAAACACTCCTCCCCAAGTATCGGCGGATGTATCTGACCACAACGCTGTGACCACGTTAATCCGCGGCTATCGAGCATCCCGGACTCATATCAGATACATACCCGATTATGGGCACACAAATTGGCACAACTTCAATATTACATTGAACGAAAAACTCCACCAACTTTCTCTTCCCCCTGACAGGAACCTAACGAAGGGTGAGATAAACCACGCTGCAAAACAACTTCACGAGATTCTAGTTGAAACTTCGGAGACTCATGTCCCGAAGTACAAACTTGAAAAGACTTATCAGATTCCCCATGACGACTTCACTCTTCGTTTCTTCCGGGAGCGTAAAAAGCTCTGCAGAATGAGATATGGTCACTGCTTTACGCAAAGGGAACCATTAGTCTGATTCCATTATTCACAATATTGGCACACTGATAAAACACCGAATCCAAAACAATCGTACCCGACAATTGGAAGACACACTGCAGGGTATTCAGCTGGACCAGAACGTTTATAAAAATGTTTAAAAGATAAGCGGCACTTCTCGTATCACTGGCCCAATCATACTCGACGGTGTTGTTGTCAATAATGACACCAATAAAGCAAATATCAATGGAGCGACCTTTGAAAATAATCACAGGCTTACTCTCCAGGATGGCGACCCGGATACTACTGTGATCATTAGTTCAGAGGTCCACAATAAATTAGACGACTTCAACGACCCAATTGTTGTCTTTAACCCAACTAACAGTGCATACTTCGATGACACACGTGATAATGGTCACGGTTTCGTCACGCCAAACACCCTACAAAATCTAGTTAAATCTCGAAACCCCAAGAAGTCACCCGGTATCGACACCATGTCAAACCACGAAGGCTTTCAGCTTTATTCTTTATAAAGCTCTCCATTCTGTTCAACCATGCCTACAGCATGGGGTACTTTTCCCAAGCTTGGAAGCATGTTATTGTTTGTCCAATAGCAAAAGTCGGGAAAGTGTGGCGGCCGCCAAACTCCACGTCCCACTTACCTGAGAAACCCCCATAACTTCATCCCAGTCTGCATAGGTTTTCGCTAATGCAATCGCATTAGCACCGTAAATACTTCACGCATCAAATAGATCAAATTAATAATCTAAAAGTCCCTGTAAAGAATCCTTACCTTTCATGCATCTCTTCGCATACAACTTCCCTGTAAGAATTCTTTCCTAACTTATCAGAAATACCAAAACCAATTCGGCACCTTCGGTGCCAAGCAAATCCCCCTAGACGAATTCCTGAAAACAAAATGATTTGGTTTACATACAATGTAACCATCATAACAGGGGTCATACACATTGCGTCGCCTATTTCCCGTCCTCACCAAGTGTATCATAAATCACCATACATACACATTGGCTGGCGACCTACACCCAAGGGACCAAAACAAATATACGCATCTCGCGACTTAAGGCATTAATTAAATCCTACAGCACAGGCAAATGCAAATAGGAATTGAATACCTACCCTTACCAGCGATGCCATAAACACCATTTCCCGGTAATCAAGCTAAAACCGCATAGCGCATTGCCGCCTATTTATTTAGCCGCAATGCACATTTTAGACAAAGATCTAAGTGTTCCCTTTGTCTTCTCATATTTCGGGATCTGCTTCTTATCAGCAGCGGCGTGAGCAAACAAAAACCATTAGCATCCAAGGAGATTCAGTTTGTTTACTTTACCGAACTCACAACTCATGGATACACCCTATGCCCTTTTCGTCGTTTCAGGTTCGTTTGTCCCATGAAAACACCCATGTACACATATACATGTGTACTACCAACGATCTTCACGGCCCCCTTGTCCTTACCGCCTCTCTGCTTCGTTTATCCATCGTCTTCGCGGGTGTGTTGAATATTATGATCCTCACGATCACCCATGCACACATACTACCATGATCTCCATTACGAGATCTGGTTTTCTGTTCCCCAAAGAGAGACTTTACGTCGCTCTTGTGGTAGGCAAAACGCATCCTTACTGGAGAGGAACACTTTCTCTCGCGGGAAAACTCACCCCATTTGCGAGTCGGCTCTGCACGAGCCGTTTAGGGCTGAGTCCAATTACAACCATCGATCGCGTTGGTAGGTTTTTCTCCCGCTCCCCGTGTGCGCGCCGGGGATGCGTACATCACCAAGTCGAGTCCTATCCATAGTGAGTGCAATTAAAAGTAGATCAGTGTAAGAGGTTAACAATAGTAAAACAATCTGTCTTCGCCAAACTATTAAATTAAACACGTGTGCGGTTAAATTAAGAACAGAATCTCTACTGTTGTGATTGTTTCGTTGAATGTCCGCGCTGCACAATTTTCCTAACTTCTTCCCAAATAAAGCCTGTATTGACTGTCAAATTAGTGTTCCACCAAAGTTTATACCCCAATTAAATCAACTTAAAACCTTTTCATGTCAAAACAAACCATCCATCAAAACAATGTACAACTTTCCGTGTGTTTTATTTCCTTTTCCCTGGTGATCGTACTTTTGCATTCGGTGGATCATTTTGTGGGTTGGTGGTAGAACTCTCGCCCATGCAGGTGTCGCGACCTCCTCCCCTCAAAACCCACATATCATTCCTCAAGCTTTCGTCCTATATCGCT
Source organism: Microdon myrmicae (assembly GCA_963931805.1). Lineage (NCBI taxonomy): Eukaryota > Metazoa > Arthropoda > Insecta > Diptera > Syrphidae > Microdon > Microdon myrmicae. Next base: position 89,565,198 of record OZ007500.1, read on the forward strand.
CCCCACTTGTATCAGCAAAATACAGGAAAAAATTCATATAAGAGAAGCTAAATAACTTTATCAGTGCCAGGAATTTAATACCTGATTTCCAATTTGGATTTAGAAGAGCGCACAGCACTCCTATGGCTCTCAACACATTTCAAAACCACGTTTGTGTGCGCCTCTTTAATAAGGAACCCACCATTGCGGCGAGCCTTGACATTGAAAAGGCTTTTGACACGACTTCTACCACTTCGTTCAAAACAGAACATTCCAAGTTCGAGTGAATGGAAAGCTATCCCGAACTTTCATTCATCCATTCTAGACCCTGTGGCAGTTCCGCCAGATCCCACGGTACGCTTTCCTTAAACACCCCATAACACCCATCTTCCCATATAATTTCGCCAATGCAAGTCGCATTAGGCACCTGAAAACGCTACACGCATTAGTTGGAGCAAAGCTATAGTCGTAAACCTTCTGCAAGAGAATTCTTACATTTTCAAGCATTCCTTCGCTTACAAATCCCCTGTAAGAGTTCTTACTTTCCTTATCATAAATTATCCTGAACAGAAAAACCCCGGTTCACATATCGTGTAACCATTCCAGCCAGAGATAATTATCATGGCGTCGCCTATTCCCAGCTTCATTCATGTATACGATAAATTTCTTTATGTATACATTTAGCTGGCGACGTTTTTCTCCCAGCACAATGTGCAACCCAAAGCAAATACGCATTTCGCAATCCAAGCATAATCAATGCAAATGGATATTCAATACGTACCCTTTCTAGCGATGCCATAAACACCATTTCCCAGTAACTTCGCTAAAACCAATTAGCACATTTTCACACCGGAACATCGTCTCTTTGTTTAGCCGCACATGTTCCAACAAAGATTCCATTGGCATCCGACGATTTCGGTTTTATTTGCTTTACCGAAATCGTATCCTAGGAATGCACTTTATGTCTTTCTTTGTTCTAGGCACACATACCATCATGACCACGATGAGCGAGTGAGCTCTGAACGAGCAAAATATCGTTGAGTCAAATTCCATCCTTCGACCCGAGCGGGTCGCGGCTCCATCGCTACCCTGGTGCGCACAGGGAAGCGATAATGGAGAATAATCGTTTGTGTCGAGTCCTAAAAATTGAATTAACAGTGCGGTGCAGTAAACCCGATGTTTAAATAATAAACTACCGTTTGTTTGTTTTAATGTGCTGTTGTTTTCCTTGTGCACATTCGTGCTGCGGCGGAACTTTTGATTGATGGAGGAGGAAGTGAACTAAGTACCCATGCTGGTACATACTTCCTCACCACAACCCCATCCTATTTAATATCTACACCTCTGATATTCCTTGCCCTGTGGACGGGAGAATAAACGAGATATGACATGCGGATGACGACTTAGTATACATGTCATCCAAAAGCCCTAAACTCACAACAAATCGACTCAACCGTCACCTGGAGGAACTGTATCAGTATTACAGTCGATGGAAAATTCGACTTAATCCATCCAAAGCAGTAGCTATAATTCTTAGTAGTATTATAAACAGTCCCAACCTACTTCTCGATATTCACAGAATATTCAAATACAAATGGAGGTACTACGAAAAGACCACAGGACAGGATGAAATATCGGGTTATCTATACCCCAAAAATGAATTTCATCAAACATGTGACCCAGAGGTCGGTATTAACAAATGCACAACATTTTGAAGTGGAGCAACAAAGTTAACACCAAAGTTAAGCTTCTTTGCTATAAGCAGTTAATCCGATCTGTAATATAATACGCCTGTCCCATATGGTCCTATAGCGTTTGAAATAATAGTGAAGAAGATCGTGTGATTCGAACTGACGCTATGACAGCTTGAATCACGAAACAAATTTTACCTAAGCGTTACCCATCAGGCTACTGACCGTGTTTAGAATTTGATTTCTAAACTCGACTACACTCCACTGATGTGAATTATTTTTGTTATCTGCTAAGGTATACAGTTCTGATGTATTTTCTTATTCGATTTTTTCGTTCGGTGCTTCTTCACTATTTTGCTTGTGAATTGTGTGTGTATCTGTTAGAGTCGCTAAAGTCCTGCATATCTTTGGCCCAAATGGAAAGACTTCGAGTTTTCGAAAGAAAACTCCCCAGAAGATGCACCAAGCACTCTATAAGGCCTGACTGACGCCTTCATGATTTGTGAATAAAATTCCATGAAAACTTCAATGTTCCCCCCTAAAAAGTAACGTAAAGAAACCTCTCGGTTTTTCGATAATACATTTGCATGAAAGTGGCATCTGGTCCCCTACGCAGCGAGCCCACAAAAAAGAAGTTTTTTCGGCCCTAAACGGCAGTCCAACCCACTTTCTACGGGGTCTCCCAATACTCTTCCCCTAACCATTTACTACCAGAATGTCAGAGGATTACGGTCCAAAACCCATTCGATCTTACAAAATACTCACTCCTTTCCCTTTGATATATACGCACTGACCGAAAGTAACCTCACCCCCAGTATCAATAGCCTGGAACTGTTCTCCCCCTCCTTCACAGTTTTTCGGGACGACGAGGTCCATCATTCCGGTCCTAACACCCCCTGCCGAGGCGTGCTGCTTGCCATCCAAAACGGACTTACATCTTCTCTTATCACCATCTCTTCTTCTCCTAACCTCGACTATGTCGCAATAAAAATTGAACATTGCTCAAAGACCATGTACATCATAAGCTTTTACATACCGCCATCGCAAGCTATCGAGTCATATGAACTCGCTATGCGGCAATCGACCGCATAATCGAGCCTAGTTCTTACCAAGACGACATTGTAGTCCTTGGCGATTTTAATCTCCCCCATCTCCAATGGACGCTGTCTGACGACTACTCCCACTACATCTCAAACCCCACTACTACTAAGGAATGTCTCTTTGTAGACAGCCTCACCCACTCTAGCCTTTGCCAAGTAAGCAATGTCCAAAACCATCTGGGCAGACAACTTGACCTTGTGTTCACGATAGACCCCTTTAATTCCTCAGTCGTCCCTAGTCCCCACACCCTCTCAACTATTGATAACCACCACCCCACGCATCTCGTATCCTTATACCACGACTACTCAGTCCACATCACACCCCCTCCCCCCCCCCCATCAATTTTCTTTCAACTTCCGAAATGCCAATTTCCGCCTCATAAATGAGTACCTCAGCAATATCACACTCCGCGTAAATGATATAAGTGTAGAGGACGCTACAGCCTCACTCTACACAGAAATCCACAACGCCATATCACTATATGTCCCATACTCCCGACACAGGTTATCATTCTCATCGCCCCCATGGTATGACCACAAACTACGCACCCTTCGTAACAAGAGGAATAAGTTGTGGAACACTTTCCTTAACACGCGTTCTCCCCCTGACTACTCCAACTATCTGGGTTACTTTTACCAATTCACCGAGCTTTACAGCCCCCTCTACCACAATTACCTTGCCAAAGCTCAATTCAACCTGATCAACGACCCCAAATCTTTCTTCGACTTCATCAACCACAAACGGAAATCTGAGGCCTATCCCACCTCCCTTTGCTACGGCTCAACTACTACAAGGGATTCCCAAACCATATCCAATCTTTTCGCGTCCTTCTTCAAACTATTCTTCACGGACGACTCGTTAGAGCCTAACCCCTCGCAATTTACTGGCATGTCTGAATTCTCCCTCGGCCCTCTCATCCCTCTACACATACAACAACACCAAATTATAAAAAAAACTTGAAGAACTGAAAGACGATTTCAGTCCCGGCCCAGACGGACTCCCCGCTATCCTCTTAAAAAAATGTTCCTCTTCTCTCTCTCTCCCGCTCGCGTCAATCTTCAATCTATCCCTTGCACAAGGTCTATTCCCTGACTTTTGGAAATCCTCTTACATAACCCCCATTCATAAAAAGGAAAAAAAAACGATATATCCAATTATCGTCCCATTGCCAAGCTTTCGCACATTCCCAAACCGTTCGAAGGCATTCTATATGAGGCGTTATGTTATCGCTGCGCACCCATCATCTCTCCGAACCAGCACGGCTTCCTCCCAGGCAAGTCCATTACTACTAACCTTCTCGAATTCACATCCTACACACTCCTTGCCCTAGAAAACGGCGATGAGGTCGATGTAGTCGCTACCGACTTTAGCAAGGCCTTCGACAAAATCTCCCATAACCTCATTCTCTTCAAGCTATATTCCCTCGGTTTCGAACCCCTACTGATTAAGTGGGTCTCATCCTATCTCAGTTATCGAACCTGCCGCGTGCGATTTAGATCCACCCTCTCCGATCCTTTTTTCCCAACCTCAGGTGTCCCCCAGGGCAGTCATCTCGGCCCTCTTCTATTTATCCTAACCATAAACGACATAGGCTCTTGCATTAATCACTCCTTCATCTCGCTTTACGCGGATGATTCCAAAATTTTCAAGACAATCCGCTCTCCCCTGGACTCCTCACTACTCCAAGCGGATCTTGACAGCTTCTCGACTTGGTGCCAAAATAATTGTCTGGAAATGAATATCGCCAAATGTCACACAATCACCTTCTATCGGAAGAGTTCCCCAAATCACCGCGCTCCTATCTCTTACTGAACCAACCGATAACATCGGTTGAATTGATTCCCGATCTGGGCGTCCTATGCGACAAGAAGCTCAAATTTACCGCACATATTGATTACATAATCCTCAAGGCCAACGCCGCCCTTGGGTTTGTCAAACGCTGGTCGAAGGAATTCCTTAACCCCTAATTGACCCGATCATTCTACACAACTTTTGTCCGGCTACTACTCGAATACGCTAGTCAGGTCTGGTCCCCGTATCAAGTGACTCACATTCGCAGGATTGAGGGTGTTCAACGTCGTTTCTTGCGCTTTGCCCTCCGCGGACTAAACTGGGAAAATCCGCTGATTCTACCACCATACACAAGCCGGCTCCCTCTAATCAATTTAAATACACTTGAAGAGCGCAGAATCCATGCCGACATCATCTTTGTCCATCGCCTTCTATCTGGCTCAATCAATTGCCCGAGCTTGCTCTACAATTTAATATTGCATACAAACCCCCGTAACCTACGTAACCCTCGACTGTTTTACGTGCCCGCTCATCACACTTCTTACGGCGCTAACGAACCCATCTCGCGTATGCTACGACAGGCTAACTCTTTCCCCACCTCCTTCGATTTTAACATCTCCACCCCCGCTCTTAAACGACGTCTCAGAATAAATCCGTCCTAAATCCGCCCCCCCCCCCTCAATAACCCCTCTACCCGGCAATCCTCTCCTCTCCCTCCCTCAAACTAGTTCTCCCCTACACCTTTCCAACCCCTCCTGCCCTCTAACCTCCGCCCCTGTATCAGTCTGTACACATGCCCTCCACTGTCGCACAAAGGCCGCGTTTACCACCCCCACATCTTCAACTTCCTGGTTTTCTTCTCCTTTTTTCGATTGAATAATTGATTAAGGTCTTAACCACTACTCTGGATTTTAAGATAGTCTGTAAGGTTTTATGTTAAGTTAATTTTAAGCTTGCATTAAGCTAAATAAAAATGGGGGTTCTGCCTTCAATCAATCAATTACCCCAACTCTCACCTATACGAAGACGCCTCCATTATCCCTATCGACGAGTACTTGCTGCATGTAGCATACCTTCAATTCGAATGTAACTCGTTCCCTGAGCAACGGAGATATGGCTAATCAGTTCACGAGTCGACCTGGGTCTCAATTAGGGGAAGGATATCAGGGTTTGCTGTTTGCAAATATTGATGGACGGCGTTTGTATCCGTATTGGTGAAACCAATGCCCCTGATGTTGCAAAATGCTGTCTTCAGCTGAACGTCGACAGTGTTTCGGAAGTGAACTCAATTACGCGATGACGGATTTTTTAACGTTAGGTTTTTTATCAAAACATTTGCATGATGTTCCCCTTGACGTAGTCCGCCCGGAGATCCGAATGGAAAACTAGTTTACCTCCGGAATTTTTTATCTCAAAAGGTACTATTATGACTTATTTCCAGTTCAGTCCGCGCCATCAGGCAAACGTCCGAAATATAGTCGAAAATTTCTCCCGAGGATGTCGCGGAATGTACAGCGTGACGGGGTGGTATCTCACCTTGGGATCGACTTACCACCTAAATCGACCTTTTCTCGAACCGTTCCATAAGCCTAGCTCGGAATGAATGCCAAACTTCCAAAGATATAAGCGGAACAGGTGTTATTTTGGCCAGCTAGTTTTCGTAAACCGTCAATTCACTCGAAAAGAAAAATCATGTGGGCGTTTTGTTGGAATCATCACCGTCTGCCCACAACAGTTCGAAAAAAAACCTCAGAGTTAAAGCATTTTTCTCCTGTGTTTTGAAAACTTTCAACTCTTACCTGACAGTTAGCCTGAGTATCATTGAAGGCGAATGCGATGTGGGCACCTTCTCTTAGATTCTGCGTGTAGTATTCCAAGTTGGGCTTCTCTTCGGAGTCCATTAGGAAAAACAGCCATTGATTGTAGATGTGGAACATGTTCATTTCTTCGGCTACTTCTATTACCTCCTCCACAGACTTCGTAAACACGATAAACTGGTTGTGGCCAAATCGCTTGAATTGTGTGAGCGCTTCCCTAATCACAAGTCGTCTCTGGTGGCTTTTAAGATTGCTATCTATCGTATACACGTATAGAGACATCGAATTAAGGTTATTGCTCCAATAATCGTCTCCAATCGCCTTGATAATGTCGCCTCTTTCTGTTACTGAAATTTTAGAGAATTGAGAATTATAGTTCTTGAGGTACGTGATTAAGCTCAACGGTATTACTTAGGGTTTTATCCAATAGCATTGTGAAAGTGCGCCAAGGCAAGATTTCCTGCATTTTAATGTCAGACAGCAACTGTGAGAGCTCCTCGCCCTTCTCGATAATGGGTATCTGAAAGGGAGTAGACTATATCTCTAAGAGACTATTTGACAGGCGTACCATTAAAGCCTTTTCTGATGGAAGACGGGCACATTCTGTGTCTGTAATAGCGAACAACAAGATGGTGTTTGCCTGCGATGCTTCGAAAAAATTCCAAGTCTTTTTGCAATCCATTATTGTGATGGCGGCAATGAAATCTACGGACACGATATAATTAGTTTCGTCTTACACTGAGCAGGATACCACGGGAACCTTTCTTTAGACGAACTGTGCTCCAAGTATAGAATTTCAAATTAATCCCACCGACCCTTAAGTTATCTCGAATCGTATCATCGAGTATCTTCTGGAACTTGACCAATATGTCGGATCCTTTGTATTGCATGTAGTCATGGTCGACAACAACGGCTGTGGAGGTTTAAAATTTCACTACAAATTCAAACAGATCAGCACTCAGCTGTTACCGAGGGATGCGTTAATGCTCAAAAAGGACGAGAAATCATTCGCTTCACAGCTCCGTTGGGTGAATATAAAATATATTCCCAATGCAACGATCCATGTTGCTGGCCTCATGGCTGTTTAGTAACTGTCCGTTGACTATGCCATGGGCACAGTGTCCTGCTGTTGACGCGACGTCCAGATTAATTCTATTAATATTTTAATAGCTCATAGTAGTAGTTGCATAGTATTATTCTAAGTTGTAATTGTGTTCTTGGCATTTGGAATCCTTCGGCAACTGCTTCGTGTAATTGATAAATGCCACCTATCACTTTGTCATTTTTCAGTGGCAAAGTGGAACATATAGATTATTGGTTAAGTTAATTGTGCGAGTCCATGCAGTGCAGTGAGAAGGTGGTATAACTAACTGGTGGGCTGTTTGACACATGCACTGATTGCCTTTGCAAGCGACAGAACAAATGTTGGGGGAATACAAGTCCACACGTGATGATATCCTAGGGCTTGAAATGCCAGACTAATTTAATAGGATGATTTCTGGAAATAGTTGAGCTATATAGTTTTTTAGGAATCTAGTGTAGATAGGTGTGGGTAATTAATGTATAAAGGTGTGAATATTGAAGGATGAGGATGGAATAGTAGAACGTAGGTATGTAGGAAATAGTCCTTAATTCAGGGACTAGACATATATCCCTGTATTCTATTGCTATAGCTTCTTCTATTTACTTGGACATATATCACGAGGGCATGAGGAAATGGTCTCGATGTAGTAGGGAAAAAATGAGTTTTTTTTTTAATTTCAAAACTGCATTTATGAATGTTTTAATGAAGCCTACCCTTAGGTCTAGCGATTTTCCAACGCTTCTGAAATGAGCGCCTACAATTTTGTTATGATATACGTAACATATCGTACACAGTTCACTCTTATATTATTGAGACTTTTTTCATCATCATCATCATCATCGGCACTACAACCGGGATCCGGTCTTGGCCTTATTTAACAAATCTCTCCACCGGTCCCGATTTCGAGCCGATGTCATCCAGTTTAGCACTCCCAGGCTCTGGGCGTCCTGGTCTACGCCATCCCTCCATCGCAGACAAGGTCTGCCGCGCTGTCTCCTTCCATACATCCTGCCACAAAGGACTTTCCGGGCAGGGTCCTCTTCGCTCATTCGAGCTAGGTGACCGCCCACCGGAGTCTACCGAGCTTGATTTTTCTTACAATATGAGCTTCAAGGTAGATTGCGTACAACTCATGGTTGTAGCGTCTCCGGAATCGTCCCCCCTCACATATGGGGCCAACAATTCTCCTTAAGACCTTTCTCTCGAACGCGGCCAAGAGTTCAGAGTGCTTTTTATTAAGCACCCAGGTCTCGGATCCATACATGAGTACTGGTAAGACCATGGTCTTGTACAGTAGTAGCTTGGATGTTCTGGATAAATTTCGGGATTTAAAGAGCCTTGATAGACCATAGTAGGCTTTGTTGGATTTAATCAGCCGTTCGCGTATTTCTTCTTCCATATTGTTATCGGCTGATCCTATTGACCCAAGGTAGTTAAAGGATTGCACTACTTCAAATTCGTGCTCCACTACCCTGATAGTTTGACCAACGTTAGGTCTTCTCTTCGCAGAAGTTGCCACCATGTACTTGGTTTTTCCCTCATTAATGCGCAGTCCCAGTTTTTGTGCCGCCTGCTCGATCTGGGTGAAGGATTCCTGTACCGCCGATTCGGTTCTACCGATGATGTCGATGTCATCTGCGTAGCCAAGTATCTGGCTGGACTTGGTGACAATAGTCCCTCTAGTTGTAACGCCAGAGTCACGGATTGCTTTCTTCAACGCCAGGTTGAAGAGGAGGCAGGCCAGACCGTCCCCTTGTCGGAGTCCATTATAGATGTTTATTGGTTTGGACAGCAATCCCGCTACTTTTACTTGACTAGTTACGTTGGTCATGGTCAACCTACAAAGTCGTATCAATTTATTTGGAATGCCGAATTCTCTCATGGCATTATATAGTTCTACCCTGGCTATGCTGTCGTAGGCGGCCTTGAAGTCTATAAATAGATGATATAGTGGAATCTTAAATTCCAGACATTTTTCCATCGCCTGCCTAAGGGTGAATATCTGATCAATTGCTGATTTGCCTGGGATGAAGCCACACTGATATTGACCAATGATGGCTTTAGCGTATGGGGATATCCGGTCTTGTAGGATAGTGGAGAGTATCTTATAGGCGGTACTCAGCAATGTTATACCCCTATAGTTGCTGCACAGTGTGATATCTCCCTTCTTATGTATGGGGCAAATTATACCACGACGCCGATCTTCCGGCATCTCCTCTTGCTCCCATACGTGCACCACGATCTCGTGAATTGCGTGATGTAACGCTGTCCCTCCTTGTTTGATCAGCTCAGCTGGTATGCCATCAGCTCCAGGGGCTTTATTTGATTTTAGCTGTCTAATGGCTTTTAGTGTTTCCTCAATGCTTGGTGGCGGCAGCATTTGGTCCTGGTCTTGCATTGGGGGAGCCTCCAATTCTTCTGTGAGCTGACCATTTAGCAATTCATTAAAGTGCACTTCCCATCGCTCCAGAATGCCTTCAGGATCGGTGATCAGATTACCCTCTTTATCCTTGCCGTAAGTGCAGCGTGGTGTGTACCGCGTCATACTGCGGATTATTTGGTAGAACTTCCGCGCCTGGTGCGGACCTCGCTCTCTACTTTTCTCTATTTCACAGACAAGATTTTTTTCCCAGGCACTTTTCTTTTGTCTGTGAAGTCTTTTTTCAGTTCTTCTGAGCTCTTTGTATTTCTCCTCGCGTACCCGCGTCCTATGAGACTGCTGCATGGCCCGGTATGCAGCATTCTTACGTTCAGTCGCTAGTTTGCACTCATCATCAAACCAGTCGTTCCGATCTCTACGACTACTGCCTAAGATGGAGTTGGCAGTACTAATGACAGTATTCTTAAGGCGTGTCCATTTCTCTTCTACGCCCGGCATTCTGGCCCCAGGACTTACTCTCCCTCCATCGAGCTCTTCGAGGGCGAGTCTTAACGCATGACCAAAGGTGTTGCTGGTGTTCTCATTGCGTAAGGCAGCCGTGTTGATTCGAACCTGATCCGTGGATGCAATACGTCTCCGTAAGGCAATCCGCGCTCGGAAAACTGTACCAACAAGATAGTGATCCGAGTCGACGTTGGCACCTCGGTACGTTCGTACCGTCATTAGGCTCGAAGAGTGGCGGCGATCTATCAACACGTGGTCAATTTGGTTGCGAGTGGCTCCATCAGGTGATACCCAGGTGGCTTTGTGGATATCTTTACGCGGAAACCTGGTACTCGCAACGACCAAGTTTTTCGATGCTGCCAATTCGATCACTCGTAGTCCATTGTCATTAGTGTTCTCATGCAAACTATGGAAACCTGCGTAATGCCTGAAAACCGGCTCCCGACCTATTTTCGCATTCAAATCCCCAAGAACGATTTTCACATCGTATCTTGGGCAGGCATTGAGGGCCCGTTCGACGTTCTCACAGTATTCTTCTTTTTCGTCGTCAGGGGACTCCTCTGTAGGTCCGTGAACGTTTATGAGGCTTATGTTCTTAAATTTGCCTCGCACGCGAAGAGTGCATAGCCTTTCATTTATTGCATTAAAGCCGATGATGGCAGGCTTCAGTTTTTGGCTGACTAGAAAGTCTACCCCGAGCACATGGTGTTTTGCGTGACAGCTGTAATAAATGTCGTACTCTTTTCTTTGAAAAACACCACTCCCCGTTCATCTTATTTCTTGTAATGCTGTTATGTCAGCCTTATATTCGGACAGGGCATCGGCTAGCTGCTGTGCAGCTCGAGCTCTGTATAGTGAGCGTATGTTCCATGAAAAAAGCCTTAAATCATTTAGCCATTTTCGTTTCCGTGGTCGTCGTCGTGTATCCGGTCCATATCCGAGGCTTGTTAAATTTGCCATAATAATTCATTTTTACGGGCCTGGTTATTAGCCTTGCGCCAACCTTTCTCAGGATGTCGCTGCATGCATTGGTTCACTACTTGGCGGGTGTCAAAGTAGCTATCCAGGGGTGTCACGTGGAGACTGCATGTCAACTTGGATTGAACAGGGACAAGGATCGTCCTGGCCTTCGCCGGGTTGAAGGCAATCAGAGACTTTGCCCTGTATGTTCGCACCCATCCCCCCTTGAGACTTTTTGTACAAATTATTATAGATCACTGTAGTCAGTACAAAAATCTAATATTAACGTTTAATACTAAGGGCCGTAATTTTTTTTAAGTCCGCATTTATTTTATTTAGAATCAAATTACACAACTTTCTTTATGTAGGGCTAAAAGCATGTCGTATTTACAACTATTATTCTTACATTAACTTACTAGCTCTTTGCAAGCACACTGAATTAAACAATATCTAGCTTTTTTTTTTGTTTATGCCTTTCGGCACTTTTCTAATTTTGTTTACAGTGCGTAGTCAATATATAAGAGGCCTTCCTCTTTTACAATTTTGCTGACACAATGTACATCATTGTCATTGTCTTGGCCTTATTTAACAAATCTCTCCACCGGTCCCGAATTCGAGCCGCTGTCATCCAGTTTGGCACTCACAGGTTCTGGGCGTCCTGGTCTACGCCAGCCGTCCATAGCAGACAAGGTCTGCCGCACTGTCTCCTTCCACACATCCTGCCACGAAGGACGTTGCGGGCAGGCTCCTCTTCGCTCATTCGAGTTAGGTGTCCTGTGGGGGTTCTGTATACTACATGGAGAACCAACCCACAATTTCAACCACAATTTCCGCCTTATTTCGACCGCTTTCAGCGCATCATATCATCCCCTATCCCTCCGTTCAGCTATTTTACCTGTAAAAGAAAGCATAGCTGAATTCATTATTCTATTGTTGTATTCCAGAATACTACCCATTATTAAATTTAACACTGAATCTCCTTACACATCCTTAAAAACTTCCCTTAACATATATTACATTCTCACTTAATACATACTGCGGCGGTTTCCCCCGACGCCACTGCCCGCCTCACATTTTCAACGGGAGCACCCCATAAGAGGGGCATGAACCCAGGCGACGGTGCATTGTCCGAATTTATCGGGCATGCGGTTGATACGCTATGGAGCGTGGTTTTCGTGCCACACCATTGGGGGCGGAAACAACAAAAACCTGGTCGTCGAAAAGCATCAAATTCTATTGGGAATAAGAGCAAAATTTCCTGTAAGGAAGAATCGCTTGTTTGTGCGTAGCACAACATAAAGACCCGATGGAATTTGCCCACCAGCAGCACCACCGGGGAATTTCCAACCGACGCCGACGGCCAACGGAAATATTCCAATTTTGGTTCCCGCCAACATGCACCCCTTCTCGAGTGGAGAAAACGGTCGCATCCTCAACCAACGGATCAATCGAGATAGGCGGACAAGAATATCTTCGATCCACCACCGTCACACACAAGCAGCCTGCCCCCTTTTCATCGGCGAAACACGGCAGGCATTTCGGTAGCAAAAACCAACCTACAGGCAAGTAATAACATGCTTGCCTACAAGAGAAACCAACACAAGGAATAGCCACCTGCACCAATTGCACAACGATCGATATGCGATCTACGGCGATCCTAAGTGTGGTCGCGATCGTATAAACGTTCGTCGTTCATATGTAAAATTCACCAAGCGAAATGTGCACGATCAGCAATAATGCTTTACGCAGCCGTGATCGTGTACACATTTCAACCCCTGTATGAACTTGCAATCATGTAAATTCATGTCCCATGTCTGCATGCCAGGGGATACACACGTAAGCGGCAGACGCGATTATCGTGTGTATGTTTTCACCCTTTCCTTTTTTTCTTGTTCTCCTGGCCAAAGCTAAAAGCGCACCATATATGGTAGTCGAGGCAGTGGTCGGGATTTGTTTTGGGCTCTAGCGCTGTGTGTGCAAAGTGAAGGAAAAAGAAGAAGGGATTGCATATGAGGTAACCCTTGTGAGTTAGTATGAATTAAGAAATTAGTCGTTGAGAAGATTTGAAAAGAGTCAGTAATACCGTTCGGGCTAAGACTAATGTGGTGCGCCATATTGTGAATATAACTTATATCTACACAGTGTTATTTTTTTACCCGAAGTACATTGTCTGCCTAAGTTACATGTGAATAAGAATTACGAACATATGATATATAGTTACCTTGTTTTTTTTTATCAAAAGTATATTGTCTTACTAAGTTACATGTAAATAAGCATTACGAACCTCTAATGGATATCTACAGTGTTTGTGAAGTATATTGTCTTCCTAAGTTACAGTATATTGTTTTCCTAAGTTACACTTACATGAATAAATAAATTTCGAATAAGAAGGCGTTTTAATTTTTGGAGTCAGATACGAACTGAACCAGTGGGGTTACGTGGTTAACCTGTGCCCCTGTGGCACCCTGATTGACACGCCACGTAACATTAAACTACAAAGACCCATAATACCATTCATAAACATTCACAATATTGCCAGTTACAGCACATTTAATAACCTGCACCTTTTTATTCATTCAAAACATAGTAACTTTGATTTTCGTTCAAATTTTATTCAATTTAATAGTCACAGAGACTTTGATAAATTTTGTGTTTTGTTCATGTTATAATTTCCAGTAAATTAGAACACAATGTTCTATAAGTAGAGAAAAAATTCATTTGTAAAATCAGTTTTAGTTTTGGAGTTGAAGGAGTAAGAAGTCATTTAAGAAGAGTTAAGTTTTGAGAAGTATCAGTTTAAGTTTAGTTTAGTTTGAGTTGTGAGTTAGAGTTTTTGAGCTTGTGGTATCTGTTCGAAAGTTAAAATAAACAATTAAAAAATATCAAAGAGAGGAAATCGTTTTTCTTTGATAATTAATTATCAATTGAAATAAATGAAACGCGAATTGAAGACAGCAGAATAATAAATAAAGGAGAAAGGTCCCCGCTCTTCCCTCATCCGAGGAAGCACGGCGCCGGACATCAACACTATGCAGATAATGCAGAATTGAATTCACCTCCCTTTTGCCATACGGCAACTCCATATCATTAACCCTATGAGATTTCTACCGGAAATCTCAACGTCATATTGGTTAGCAACAACTAAATCTAACCAAACGACGCTGTTGCATCGTAGCAAAACCGCTGGGGTTATTTTAGCGTCTTTGAATCTGGTTCTCACGCTGATTATTTCCCAAGCATCAGCGGCGTCCTATTGACTTTCCCCAGACACTCTATTCGCTGGGGATCAATGATCTCTTTTCACAGATGAATAGCGCCAGCTACATTTTCCTCTCCTCCACAATTCTGTCTCCCTACAGTTCCATGCACTCCGAGGTCACCACAGACATCGTACTAGGTCAGTGGAACACTTCGGAGACTGCATTAATACACGCACACTAAGTCAGATCAACCCTGTGTTATTGTGCTTACCTTTTGATTTTTTCATCCTTTTTACGCCCATCGACGTCGAATGAATACGCAAGTACTTATCCACCTCGATGAGCGTGCGGAATTGAAGGATGCACAAGAGAGCACGATTACCATTGGTTGATCGTTGTGGGAAAGCAGAAATTACCCATCTTCATCCCTAATTCAAGGAGTCGCCATTCAGTCATTACAGCAGTTGGTCACGCCGCACCAAATTTAAAAATCATCCCTCGTAACTCACACCCACTTTAGAAAAAAAAGAGTCGAATATTATCGTTGCGCGAGTCAGTTATCAAATAGTGCGGTAGTTTGTTGAATATTAACGAGACGCTTTGTGTGTGGTTTACTCAAGATCGATTGCTTACGATCAACTCTGTTCAGAGTATTTATCGATCCCAGCAAATCGTTATTTCGAAATTAATTCAAATAAGTAAGAACAATTCTGATTCAATATTAAAAGAGACCATTTATAAGTTAAGAATAAACATTGTGTGAATTTGATTAAAATAAAGTATGAATACTGTTTGAACTAGACATAAATAATTTATTATTATTATTATTATTATTTATTGGCCTGTAGGAACCCGGAAGTTCATGACCTCACCGACTCGACTCCGCCATCGTTCCCTGTCATGTGCGCTCTCCTTCCACTCCGATCCGATCTCCTCGAGGTCCAATCTAACATTGTCCTCCCATCTCAGTCGCGAGCGTCCGGCCGGTCTCTTTCCCGTTGGTCTACCGTCAAGAATTCTATGGACGGTCCTATCGTTGCCTATTCGCGCCACGTGTCCGGCCCATCTTAATCTTCGCGACTTGATTACTCTCACTATTGTAGGTTTGCGATATAGCTCCTCCAATTCGTGGTTATGGAGTTTCCTCCATTGTGCTGCCTGCTCGTCATATTTACCACCAAAGATACCCCTTAGAACTTTATTCTCGAATACGCGGAACTTGTTTTCTTCACGTTTTGTGAGAGCCCATGTTTCGCACCCATATAGAACAATCGGCATGATTATGGTTCTATAGACACGGAGTTTTAGATTACGTGATACCAGTCTCGATTTCAGCAGTTTACTGACTGAGTGCCAACTAGCGTTACCGGAATGCAGTCTTTTGTTAATTTCCTTCGACATATCGCTACTGGCCGTCAGTGTCGTTCCCAGATATTTAAATTCTTTAACTTTTTCAAATATCTGGCCTCTGACGTTTATATGTGTTCCCTGAGGTCCACCTGCTCTCGCCGTAATCATGTATTTTGTTTTGTCTTCATTTATTTCTAGGCCCACCTCTTCCGCCGCTTGCATGATGATTTTACTGTTTTTACTAACAGTTTCTAGATTATCGCCCAGAATGGCGATGTCATCCGCATATGCGAGCACTTGTGTGACCCCGTTCAGGGATGATCCGGCCATGTTGTCGTCTTGTACCTTCCTGATGACATACTCGAGCACAAGGTTAAAAAGACACGGTGATAGACCATCTCCCTGCTTTAGTCCGTCCCGGATTTCAAATGGTTCTGAGATGTGGTTTTCTAGTCTAACTCGCCCTTTGTTTTCGTTCATGCAACAATGAATGAGGGCGGAATATTTTTTCGGGACTCCCAGCTCAACTACAATATGGTAAAGTCTTTGCCTTGCGACTGAGTCGTAGGCTTTTTTGAAGTCCACGAACAGTTGGTGAACCGTCCCTCCGTATTCCCACTTCTTTTCCAACAGTTGTGTGAATTTGGTCGCTTGTTGACCGGTTCCTACGGAATCCACATTGGTAGTCTCCCAGTATCTCTTCTGCGTACGGTGTGATTCTCGCCAGTATGACATTTGTTAATATTTTGTATGCGGTTGGGAGCCATGATATTGCTCTGTAGTTTTCGCAGTCAGATCTGTCGCCTTTTTTGAAAATGGGATCGACTATTGAGGTTTTCCATTCTTCCGGAGTGACTTCCTTATCCCATATTGTTTGAATGAGCTGGTGGATCTTTCGAGCGGTTGCCTCTCCTCCATGCTTCACAAGCTCTCGCGTTTTCTACGACCGTCTGTATCGCGCCTGGTTTATATAACGTTCGAACATTCCTCGTGCCGACGCGTATATCTCGCTTTTGACGTTTTTCTCTACGTCTTCTTTTTGCCGAATCGGTGTTTTCTTGATGATTTTTTCCCTTATGGTAGTGTCGGCTCATCACACCTACGCCTACCGGGTTTTTTGTGAGATTGTTTTTTGTGTATTGATCATTCATTTCATTGGATCACTCTGGGGTTTCAAATAGTCCGTCATATCAGAGCTCCTCTTCGATATGGTAAGGTCTGCTTACTGCTCTGATTCGACCCGGTGTCAGAGAGGCGCCGTTATAATACAGCCGGTATACCCCTGGCTGCAAACCATCCAATGAGCACGGTGATGCGTAACACCCTGGATTAGGGGTGGTAGATCTTTGTGTTTTACTCCTCGCTAGCCTGTCTGACATGGGTGACCCTACTGGCAGCGTATGCTTCCGTCAGCTTAGCCTGAGTGATTCATCGTAGTTTAAGCCCCTGCACCACGTCAAGGTTTCTACCAAGCGGGGGGAACTAGACATAAATAAGAGTGAATTTTTGTTTTCCGTGTTATTAAGACAATTAAAAAAATAAAATTAAAGAGAAGAATTACGTTTCATGTTTTACTAAACTGAGTTCGATGTTCAAGGCCCACGCCTTGCTTTGATTGTTGCATCGGAGTCTCACAATAATTGAATGGGTAGGTCTTACTGAACCAGGGTTACGTGCCGGCAGTAACCAACACTAAGACTAAAGAAAAACTACGAAAACGAATCAAAAAGAAACCCATAGTGTCACTTTGCCCGTTACCAACGGAGAAAAAGAGGAGGAAGCGAAGTTACTGCTGACAGCGCTTGCCATTGACCAGAAGGGACGCGAACCACTCGGGCACTCAAGGAGTGTATTGGTCACTCTATCGTTGTAAGCCTTCTTCGCAGTATCGATCGCCTGGTTGCACGCGTTTGCCATTTTGCTAGATGTAATATTTTGTAATCTGGCGCAAGACTAATGACCTTGCCCGGAAAAAAGAAATCATTATGGAAAATTTAACAAGTCTCAGGACTTGGTGAATAAGGCCAAGACCGGTTCCCGGTTGTAGTGCCGATGATGATGATGAATATTTTGTAATAAGTTTTTATTTACCATCTTACTAGATGGAATATTTATACCCTAGGGAAAAGAGTTATGTAATAATATTAGAACACTCTTTTCCTAATTAGGTATACATTTACTGTTATCGATAAGCCGTCTCAAATGTAAAGCTAATACCAATAAACCAGTCCTATGTTAGACCTCAAAGTCGTGTCAGTGTACACAATAGTACTGTGGGTAGTTTTGGACCATGGCATCGTCAAGGATGCAGATTCGACCAAAACACCCACGTCACTCGAAAACCGAAAACAACATGAAGCTAACGAACACTGGCCTCTGCACTCAAGTTCCTGGGTTCTGTGCACTACGAAACAAACGTCAAATAAAAACACCGGAGAATTTTAGTTTCTTAGCTTTTTATTTAACTGGTGTTATCAACCTCTCTACTTTATGATGCATTCTTAAAGTTAACAAACATCACCGCACTGTGATACATTTAGTTCTATTTTCTAAGAAAAAACGGCCGGCAAAGCGGTTTTCTTTTACACAATCTCAATTTGACACGCACACGAAGAAAAATGACTCAGACGTAAAGAAAGGACTCTTGGACGAACTCTCGATGATTCGCCGTGGGGATTTTTAACGAAGGTGCGCACCCTTCAAAGGATAAAATCTGACTGGTTTCCCTTCGCAGCCATAAGAATGACATCGCAAAGAAAAACCGTAAAAGGGGAGGAGTTACACGATCAACTGGTAGCAGTCAATCGTGATTGGACCGGGAAATACGGCATACATTTTGCATGTATGTGTATGCGTCGCATACGATCATCCGGTGAACGAGGATGGATGCGAGCGTCGTAATTGCATCTCCTGGTAATGAGTATGCAAACAATGCACGGGCCTGCGGCTGTGTACACAATTTATTGTGTAATACTTGTCGGCAACCGAACCATCTGGTGAAAAAGCAAAACAAACCGAAGATCTGGTCACCCTAGGAGAGGCCATAAATCAACATTTGGTTGATCGACGTGCAATTTCCCAGGTCCGCCGACGGTTGGCGGCCGTTAATAGGGAATTGGTATACCATAAACAATCCGTGGAGTGAATGCGATGTTTAGGTATTGCAACGAATATAGGGTGCAGCCATTGCCAGATGTTAAAAGTAAACACTTGATGGCCACATCCAATTCGTTGCTTGTTTGCGGTCCCTGATCGGTGGGGAACGATAATAGAAAACCAGCTATTGCTGGTAATTGGTGAATGTTTGCTTTGCGTCGACCGAAACCTTGTCGACGGTGGCAAACTGATGAGACCTGGTAGCCACATGCTTAGGGGTGCCATGGACAAACAAACAAAAAAACGAGTAAATTGAAACTCCGTGTTGATTTTGTTTCCATGGCATAAAGTAATGGGAACGTGATGCACTGGGTGCCATACATGCCCGAGGGTGAAATTCTCGATGCCACGGCTAGGTGATAATCCTTGCCGTGGACTTAATGTTTTCAGGAATGGATCGTGGAAAAAAAGGTGTTTGGAAAAACGCCCCAAAGAAAGGTAAGCTGCCTAAGGTATTTATGTCAGTTATCCTTCGGGGTAACTGAATTAATTCCAGCAATTTGGCTGGCGATTAATGCCGTAGCAAGGTTGCGTAACCTTGCTGAAGGTTCGACTTCAAGGTAAGTCACATCGCTGGGAATGGTGGGGATCGAGCGATGCATGGCTCTTCGGGCCCTGAAAAGCCCCACAGTACTGTTTAAAATATTCTGCCGTTGAAGTTGGTAAAAGCGTACTGGGCCATTCTTCTGTCACTTTAGGATTCCACTGTACTCCTACCCGTTGACGGCATTCATGTTGCTCCTTTTTAGCCTCTGTCCTTGAAGTTGGTAGACGCCTACTGGGGCACTCTTCTGTCACTTTAGGATTCCACTGTACTCTATTACTGGGACACTCTTCTGTCACTTTTTGATTTTTCTAGTCTACTGTACTGTATAAAAAAGGTGAGCTTCACTTATGTCACTTTATCACTTTATCCCTGCATTAGTCTTTGAATAAATAAGGGTCCTCACTTGGGAGCCAGTTATGAATTTTTGTCTCTCTTTACTAAAAAAAAAAAATATTACTTTATTGCTTCGCTATCGTCTTAATACTAAATACAATGCTCTTACAAACTCCTATTTATATCATAATTATGCTTACATTGACAAATTTCATATTCTAGCGGGCAAGAATAATTTGATATACGGTAACTTGCAAATTCAGCTCACGCCCCGATATAGTATTTTTAAATCGTTTGTGTTGATTTCGCTTATAATTTTGCTTGCTATTAAATTACGGTGTGATAACTTGTACTCCTCCCTTAAAATCTTCACTTCGTACTATATCTTAAATAGACGCAAGATATTGCGCTCCGGTTTTACGTTTCTGTGGTGGAATTTAAAATAGAGTGAAATGTAGTGCCGAAAAAACACCACATCTGTTTTCCTTGTATCTGTCCCTCGAACATCAGCGTTTTTAATTGAGAGTGATATAAAATTCACTGAAGAGAGGTGAACTGGATGTAAGAATTAAAGCACAGAGCCATCAGACCACGACCACGTGTGTGCGACGAGGTTTCAACTCACTTCTTAAACTGTTAATGCTCTGGTATACGATCCTCATAATTGTCATAACCTCAATTGTTGGTCGCAGATGGTTTGGTAAGAACAGGTAGACGTAAAAACGGCAGTGAGGTAGAAAAACTGATGAAATTTTGAACCCCCACGTTCGAAAAGGTGTATAATAAAGTGGGGGCCATGAATTGTTATTGCTGCAAGTTAAAGGGACTTAAATCGATTTCAGCAAACACTGGTTCGGCTTGTGAAATCATTAGTCTTCTAAATCACCGAACATCAAACACTTCCGATGTTTCATTGTTAATTTTAATAGCTATTGTCTCCTACAAATGTATAATTAATTCTTTAAAAACAAACACTCGAATTAGGTAAAAATACACGTACGTAGAACACAAATACCTATATAAATCTAGCTGAGAGCTCAATGTTCTCTTCTGAGGAGTTTCATATATTTTGCCTCTACTGAAGTTAAAAGTTCAATTGAGCATTGTTAGAAGTAGTAATTAGAAGATATTTGAGGATTTCAGGAGAACGAGCAACTGAACACTTAACATACAGAGAAGAAGTTTTGATTTTCGATGCCATCTAGATATTGTATTGGTCACAAGGTCGTACCACGGTTTGATAAATGTTCAGTGGAGGGTACAACCTTAGCGGTGTTTTATTCATGTAGAATGGCACTCAGCCGTTCTTCTACGGCAACTTTTCTGGACTTCCATACAAATTCGCAGACAGCTATTACACAAGCTACCCCCATGCCGCCCATGAGGACCACGAAGACGCCGCCAACATTAGCCAGTCCGAGCTCATTGGCAGCCGACGTTGACTTCGACGTTTCAATCCGGCAACTGCCACCACCGCGTTTCTCTTTCCACCATCGCGTTTTAAGGATATGCAGGCGGCCCTCTTCCTGAAGTTTGAGTATAACACCGTTTATCGCCGTTCTGTAGGGTGAATCTATGGGCGGGAAGAAACAACTGTTTTCATGAGTGGGTCTGTTTGTTACAAGTCAGAGATGAATTACTGGGAGGCGTAGCAATTCCATAACCCTTAGTGTCTAGCATACCACCGACTTGGGTTAAATCACAATTGCGTTCTGTCACATATTCGATAGAAGTAGATTCCATGAGGAAGGCGTAGCTACCTAAAAAATAAGGTGCGAAAAGTGAATGTGTAATTGTGGGAGTTCAAAAAAGTACCCTTTCCCTTGATGACCCGATCGACGCCTTCGCCGTTGCTGGATGTGAACACCGATGGTCTAGCTGATTCCATGAATGACCACATTCGTTGGTACGTGGATATTTTTGAGTCCTTCAAAGGTACAAGAAGGCGTTGTAAATATGTTATATGGTGAGGAAAGGTTAAAAAATTGAATTTTTGAGCCCGGATGCAAGCGTTCGCCCATCAATTACTTCATTCCTCAACCGGCTGGAAAACTGATCATCATCATCATCGGCACTACAACCGGGAACCAGTCTTGGCCTTATTTAGCAAGTCTTGTGGCTTGTTAAATTTTCCATAATGATTTGTTTTCTCCGGGCAAGGTCATTAGTCCTGCGCCAGAGGCTCCTCGACGGGGAATCGAACCCCGGCCTCCCGCGTGACAGGCGGGTATACTAACCACTATACTATCGAGTAGCCCCTGGAAAACTGATACTTACTCTAAAAAACGCAGCAGTACTGCCACCTTTTAAGGCGCCATATTTAATGCGAGTTTGCTTGGCCAGATCTTCAGCACTTTCTATTGGCGAATCCATCCGTTCGACTGTAAGGAAAGCAGCCAAGTTGGCGGTGTACGAAGATATCATGATCAGTGTAAAAAACCACCACATTCCGGCGACCATTCGGGTCGAAAGTGCTCTTAAAATCACATAAGGAAGTGAAAACACGGAGCGGGGATTAAGTCAAGTTACATTTAACATAACAATGGCTTGAGTTTAAATTGACTTACTTAGGTAGGAAGTCGCAGCCTTGCTGCATCAGGGATCCAATAGCGAACCACATGCAGTTCATTAGAGTGAACTGATTCTCTTCCTTTTCGCCACGAGGTCCGGTGTACGCAGGCCACTCATAGGGTGTGAATCTTGTTGCAAAAATGAAAGGGTAAATGGTAAAGGGAGTTTGTGGACATTTAATTAACTCCACCTAAATGTGTCTACCTCGCTAGAATGAATAGAAGTACTGATACACCTAAATAAGCTGTTGCCATGTAGATCCAAACATCAAGTGATAAGGGGGATAGGAAGGAGAACAGGTTCGGCGGCTGCTTTACAGGCTTCCGGTAAAGGACGGATACTCCGAGGTTCATGAAAGGCATCGTGAAGTCGACAGCCTGCTCTCTTTCAAATGTTATTGTAAGATCAGCGATTGCCAGGTCTGCACGTTGCTCCAGGAGCTCTCGGATCATACCGTCCCATTCACTACAGAGTTTCTGTGGTTTAGTACTATCGTAACATTCTTGTATGGAATAGCTTACCCGGTTTTCTTATTATAACTGCCATACGCATGATCAGGGACTAATTGGATCCTATAATTGAATCCTAGAGCTTGAGAAATTTCGCTAATGAGGTCCACTGCGTAACCTTCAAACTGATCGTTGCCTGTAAGGGTAGCCGCCGATTCTTTCCTCATGCAGTATGGATCACTCTGTTATAAAAGAAGCCAAATGATGAGAGTGTTTCTTTTTTGTAAGCAAGACAAATCGATTATTCACCAGAATCGTTGTTATCACGAGTGTTTTATTTTTAAGGTTCGCCTCGATTTCCTTTTGATGATCACTGAACGATCTTGTAAAGTTTATTCCGTTAGGCAGTGTGCTATTCCAAGTGCCTATCTTTCTAACACCCGATGGACCGAGCTCCACGATGTCCAAGATAAAATCAGTGCGGAAGCCCTGGTGGTCAAACTTAATGACATTCGTAAGCCCTTTCATTTCAACGATCTTCATGTAGTTGATTAGGCTGAAGCCGTGCTGCCATGTGTTTTGACCATCGCACGATATCGGTTGTATATCAATTTGTTGGCTTGTATCGAGGTCGTGTAGGGCCTTTGAGAACAGATGTACCGCGTCGTACATCAACGCCGTTTCCGCCTGTAAAAAGTGTACAGTGACCGTCGGCTGGACAGGACTACCAAGACTGTATACCTTGATTGTCGTTAAGTTCGCTGACCTGGATATGCCTTTTTCCTCAATGGTCCATGTTCGTACAACATCCTCAACGACCTTGTCATTTATCAGTCGAAAGCCTGTGATGTTTGTGCCACTGTATTTGAATTCTTCCAAGTTGATCGTATGGAGATCCAACGAGGTCACTAAGTAGCTGTGGTAGTCACTCATCATACCTATTTGTTGAGCCTGCTTCAGAACCTCGTAAATTTTGTCTGTCGAACAGTCCAAGACGATATGAGCTTCGGCAGAGTTCTTGATTTGTTTCAGCTGCGGTCTGTAGACGAATTGATATTTACAGAGGAAGTTGTGTTAATTATGGGCCTAAGACAAACCTGTAGTCACCGGTGTCACTGAGTTGTCGAACTATGATCGGGAATGATGATGGTCCATGGGATTTGAGTAGTTCTTGTAGCCTTACTAACCCTTCGTTGGTTTCGTAAATGATCGTAAACGTTTTCCAACCCCATTTCTTTACTATATCTACGCAAGCCTATGAAGTTTTGATTTGAGCAATCTGACTGTAGTAATAAGTGGGAGTTCTTTACCTTTGATAGTGTGGTTGGGTGTGGGTAGAGGTTAACAAGGCAGCTTTCTCTTCGAAGACGATAGTCCCAACGATTTTCCAAGTGGGGAACCTGCATAAAAGAAGTGTTAAGAGAAGTTGTGTTCCAAAAAGCCGCTTACGGGAACTAACTTCCATGGTATCACATATGCTCTGTACGTGCCCAGCAGTGTGAGAAGATTGAGGGCCAAAAATTGCAGCAACTCCGATGTTTAAAAGGCTACATACTGTAAAGGAATAAGGACATTAATGTAACGTAACTAATGTGCAGCGTAAATAAAGGCTGTTCTTCTTCACATCGCGGTGTATCTTCCTAGAATGCCAATTAGCAAGTTAAATCAAACTGGAATTAGTTATGTGTCTTCTTCTGTTGACTTAAGGGTCTTAGCGATGACTAATAAACCTGTAAACTCACCTATGTTTTACAAACGTAGCCCAAGGTAATCATTATTGTTTCGTATACAACTTTCCGCTGTCAGTGTTAGAGAGGGAACACATGGATCTTTAATTTCCCATATCTTCAGTTTTTCGTACTTATGAGGAGTTATAACACTTGCAGAAGCAGCGTCATGTAGACGAACTGCCCCAGTTTCCGACACTTGTCAACCTGAGGCAAAGGGAACCGGCATTATGAACCCCAAGCTCTGGTAATCGATGGTAGGCAATATCTAGTCTGTTTTTTACATAACACGTTCGTATAAAAAGTTTGTTAAGGTACCTGTGGCGATTCCAATAGACGTGACACACGAACATGCAACCACAGTGAAGCAACACAGCATCAAAGACAATCATACAACACAACGGTTTGCACAACAAGCTCACGGTTTAAATAGTAGTGGAAAACGCATCGTCGTCTACATGCAGCCCTGATCTCAGGTATTTAGTCTTCGGTTCTAACGTTTGCCGTGATTCTAATAGTTTCATGGTGTGAATCGTATTATTCACTTCGTCCCACAAAACATTCTATACTCTTAAATATCAAACCAAAGTGCGGGCGCTAGAAGAGGGAAACGGTAATAATAGGGGTTTAGCGAATCTAGTTCTTTACCACTTACACAAAGTTTTGAAACAGATGTACAGGTATACATTGTCCCTTAATGCCTGGAGATTATAATATCAAAGAGTTCAGTGATTAGACAGAACATTCCACATTCTTCCGGTTCGATTAAGAAAAGATTCAAGAGGTTGGGAAGTTTGAAACTTATCAGGGTCAAAGGCAAGAAAAGTCGAAATCCGAGACACGATGGCTAATGGTTCGGTGGCTAAAATATCCAACGAATAAAAGATTCAAGGGGTTAGAAAGTTTGAAGTTTATCAGCGTCAAGTACAAGAAAAATCGATATCTAGGAGGGTTGAAGGTTAATGGTTGGGAAGGTAAAAGAATCAAATCCAAGAGTTAAAGGATTTTTATCCCAGAAGCTTCATAGGCTAGAAGGTTTGAAGACTAGACGATTAAACGTTTGATGCTAGAAAATTCGAAGATAAGAAAGTTAGGTCGTAAAAATGCAAGAACGTTTGAAAGAAACAAAGTTCGAGATCCAGGAAGTTCGAAAATTAATGATACTATAGCTTTAAGTTTCGAAAGCTAAAACATTGGAAAGCTGAAGGGCGCGATGCAAGAATATTCGTCTTCGAGAAGTTTTGGGCGATGAAGGGTGGGAGGTTTGACGGTTCGAAAGCCAGAAGTTTCGAAAACTGGAAAGTTGCAGACTAGAAATTCGAAGGAAAGAAGATTTGAATTTCTTGAAGCCAAAAAGTTTGATTGCTAGTAACATAGGTACGGAAATTAGAATATTCAATAGATAGAAGATTTGACTTCTCAAATTTATCAGGGCAGTAAAATCAGCAAGAATCTCGAAGGTGCGAAAGCTCGAAGATTTAAAGGCTAGGACGGTTCTTGGAGTATAAAGATCGAAGACTAAAGTATGAAAAGTCCGTAAAATTCCAATGCTCTTGCATGGTTGGTAGGATTGAAGGTCAGCATGCCAGAACATTCGAACCCTAAAATTTGCGAAGACTACAAAGTTGGAAGGTTAGAAAAACTGATGGCCAGACGTTTCGGAGATTAAGTAGTTCGGAGACTAGTAGGTTCGGAAAATATAAAATAGAATGGATACAAGATTTAAGTTGCTAGACAGTTTGAGGTTTTTCAGGGTCGAAGATAAGACAGGACGAAATCCGAGGCTCAATGGATAATAGTTCGGTGACTAAAATATTCAATGGATAGAAGATTCAAGGGGCTGGAAAGTCCGACGAGTATCAGGATCGAAGACACAAAAGGTCGAAATCTATGAGGTTTGATGATTAATGAATTAGAAGGTAGGAGATTCGAATGCTAGGAAGTCAACAGATTTTAAGTGAAGGAACTTCGGAGATGAGAAGATTCGGATTATAGAAGGTTAAAAGTTTGAAACGTTCGATGCTAGAAAATCTGGAGACAAGAAAGTCCGTACCTAACACTGCAGGAAGGTTGGAAAGCAATAAACTTCGAAACCCGGAAAGTTCGACAACCAGATGTTCCAATAGCTCTAAGGTTTGAAGGCTAAAACTTTTGCAAGCTGAAAGGTTTGAAGCAAGAATATTCGAGATCTAGAAATTCTGAGCGATGAAGGGTGGACGGCTTGACGGTTTGAAGGCTAAAATCTCGAATCCTAGGAGGTTTGAATGCTAACAGATTTGACGACTATCCTGGACTGGAATAATCGAAGACAAAAAGGTTCGAAGGGTAGAATGTTTGACGGTAGGGTGGTTCGAAGACTGGACGGTTTAAAAACTAAAGTGTGTAAGGTTCATAAGATTCAAATGTTTAAGGTTGATAGGTTTGAAGGTCCATAAGCTAGGAGATTCGAATACTAGAGGATTCGGAGACTAAAAGTGTCGGAGACTTGAAAGCTCGAAGGTCAGAAGAGGCGAAAGCCAGACGTTTCGGAGGTTAGACAATTCGGACTAAAAATGTCGAAGATTTGAAAGCTCGAAGGCTAGAAGAGGCGAAAGCCAGAAAGTTCGGAGGTTAGACAGGTTGGATTAAAAATGTCGAATACTTGAAAGCTCGAAGGTTGAAAGAGGCGAAGCCTAGAAGTTTCGGTGGTTAGATAGTTCGGAGGCTAGAAGATACAATGGATACAAATACCAGGAGCTAGAAAATTTGAAGATTGTTAGGACCAAAGGTAAGAAAGGTTGCAATCGGAGGCTCGATGGGTGAAATATTTAATGGATGGAAGATTCAAGGGGCTAGAAAGTTTGAAGTTCATTCGGATCAAAGACAAGAAAGGGTGAAGTTTAGGAGGTTCGAAGGGAACATAGTGGTTTCGGTAGCTCGGAGATTCGATGGTTAGAATATTCAAGGGGCTAGGAGGTTTGTGGTATATTAGGGCCAGAGGAAGGAAGATTCGAACTCAAGATGGATTTTAGTCTATGGGGATTTAACGTTCAAAGGGTAGAGGATTTCAGGGCTAAAAAGTTGGAAGGAAAGCAACAAACTTCGTTGAAGGCTAAAACGTTGGAAGACTGAAAGATTCGATGTAAGAATATTCGAGATCCGAAAGATTTGAGTGATTAAGTTTGGAAGGGTCGGCGGTTCGAAGGCCAGAACTTTCGAATGTTAGCTTTTAGAAATAGGCTAGCAGATGCGGGAAGTAGAATTTTCAATGGATAGAAGATTTGTAATTTGAGTTTTATCAGCGTCGAAGAACAAAAGTCGAAACTTAGAAGTTTCGAAGGATAGAAGGCTAGAAAGAGCGAAGGCTAGAAAGTTTGACGGTTAAAAATTTCGAACGCTGGAAGGATCGAAGGATCGAAGGTTTGAATTCGAGTTTTTAAAGACTATAAAGTTGGAAGGTTAGAAGAGGTGATGGCCAGCAGTTTCGGAGGTTAGACAGTTGGAAAATTAGTAGGTTCGGTGGCTAGGAGATTCGATGTTTAGAATATTCTAGGGACTGGGAGGTTTGAAGTTTATTAGGATCGTAAGTAAGAAAATTCGGTATATAGACATCTGGAAGTCTAGATGGTTCTGAAATTCAAAGGCTGGATGGTTTGAAGGCCAAGGAAGTTCGAAAGTTAAACGATTTGTATGCAAGAAAATTGTACGATTTATCTTCCAAACACTAAAAGGTTTGAAGCTAAGTAAGTCCAAAGTTCGGAACATTCGAAGTCAGCGAACTTCAAGGAGAGACCGTG
The DNA here is from genome assembly GCA_963931805.1 of Microdon myrmicae. Classification (NCBI taxonomy): domain Eukaryota; kingdom Metazoa; phylum Arthropoda; class Insecta; order Diptera; family Syrphidae; genus Microdon; species Microdon myrmicae. The sequence continues at coordinate 89,593,614 of OZ007500.1, forward strand.
CGGGGGCAAGATTATGCGAGGGGTAGAAGCTGCGAAGGCAAGAAGGTGGGGGAGCAAGAAGTGCGAGGGCAATAAGGTGCAATGGCAAGAAGGTGCTAGGGCAAGAAGGTGCGAGGGCAAGAAGTTGCGGGGCAAGAGGATGAGGGAGTAAGAAGCTATGAGAGCAATAAGCTGCTATGGCAAGAAGGCGTGGGGGCAAGAATGGGGGACGGTAAAAACGTGCGAGGGCAACTAGGTAGGAGGACAAGAGGTACGAGTGGAAGTAGGTACCCGGGCAAGAAGTTCCGCGCAAAAGAATGTTCTAAAAGTAGAAGATTCTATTGTTAGAAATTTCGAAAGAAGATTCACGGTAAGAGGATTAGGGGACTAACAAGTTTGCAGGTTAAAAAAACTGTAAGTTGGCAAAATTAAAGGCGAGACAGTTTGAATTACAGAAGGCACGAAATTTGAAAGATTGGACGACAAGAAGTTTTAAATTCTAGGAGATTCGAAAGTTAGAATGCCAGAGGCGAAAATGTTCGGCTAATAGAAAGTTTGAGGGGTATAAAGTTCTAAGGTCATAATTAGAGTGAATTCAAAGGCGAGGGGGTTCGGTGGCAAGGCAGTTCGAAGGCAAGGTAGTTTGAAGGCGGGGCAGTTGGGGCAGGGCAGTGGGGGGGGGGGGGGGGGCAGGACAGTTGGGGGGCAAGGCAGTTCGAAGGCAACGCAATTCGAAGGCAAGGTAGTTCGAAGGCAAGGCAGTTCGAATGCAAGGCAGTCCGGCGGCAAAGGAGCATGAAGGTGAGGCAGTTAAAAGACAAGGCAGTTCAACGGCAACGCAATTCGAAGGCAAGGCGGTTCGAGGCCAAGGCAGTTCGAAGGCAAGACAGTTCGAAAGTAAGGCACCTCGAAGACAACCGAGATAGAAGCCACTGTAATTTGAAGATTTGAAAGATGGACAGTTCAAACACTACAATATTCAATCTTAGAGAATTTGAAGACAAGCAGATTCGAAAGCTAGAAACTTCAAGGGCCAGACGATTTTAATTACGCTTGGGAAGTCGACAACTAGAAGGTTCGAAGGCTTGAAAATTCGAAGACTAGAGGGCCCGAAGACGGGAAGGCTTGGAGGCTAGAACATTCAATGTTCAGAACGTGGGAAGACAAACATATTTGAAAATGGCGAAAGGTAAGACGGTAAAAAAGATGGAGGGGGAGATTGTAAGTAGTTTCGAAGAAAAGAACGTCCAATGCATAATGAAATTCGTCTGGAAGGTATGAAGACAAGGTATAATCAAGGTAATGTTCTTATGCTAATAGATTGATAGGTAAATAGAATGCCAAATAATTAAATAATGGGCTGGAACATTAGACTAATATATTAGTAAGTTAGAATGCTTATGGGGTGCTACTAAGGGTTGTTTAATGTAATATTACTATCGACATGCAAATAGTTATTAAGAGACTGGATTATGCCTACATACAACAACTAGTAACGTGAAATTATAGCGTTTGTGATGATAGCGAACAGCGTACAATTCGAATCGACGCTATGACGATTAAAACAGCTAAAAATAGAATCGAAGCCTCGATCTATCAGTCCTCTGCCGTAAGTACGAATTCGAATTTTAAACTTAAGTACACTCAACTGATGTGGATTTGCTATGTAATTGCTTGGTATACGTCTGATGCTTTTACTTATTCAATTTTCTTTCTGTGTTGTTCTTCACTATTTGCTTGTGTACTGTGTGTGCACCTGTTAGAAACGCCACACTACTCCCTCCTCTGTAACTTTGTTACGATCAACTTTGTGCGCGAACGACGGAGCGAGGAGCGAGCAAACGAAAGAGCGTCGGAGCAGGCAAGTGAGCCGGTGCTCTGTGCAGAAGTCGGGAGCGTAATAGTCATGTTTTACGTATGGGAGATTGTGTGCTGTTTGTACAGGATAGTGTAGAAGATGCATTGAACACTCGATGAGACGAGTGGGAAGCGAAGCACTGAAACATCAGACTAACGTTCGCGTTTACGAAGTCGATTTCTAAACTCAACTACACATAGGGTTTGCTATGTTATTACTTGGTATATGGCTGATGCTTTTGCTTATTCGATTTTCCTTCTGTGTTGTTCGTCACTATTTGGTTGTGTGCTGTGTGTGGATCTGCTAGAAACGTCACCCACTCTCTGGCACTACTTTGAGCTGTTTCTTTTAACCTTAACAGTCGAGACTTCGGGGAGTTTTCTTTGCGCCTCATGGACAAACGTCATACTTAAAAACCGGTTCCTGAAATTTTCCGCAAATGCATTTAGTGGAAATATTTGACATCCACCTCTCCAAAATACTATTAACACCTCTTTATTTAAAAAAATTTAATATATAGGGTAAATAATGCACACTGGTAATAAGATGATTGTATCAATTTAAGTGTTGGGATAAGCTTAATACTGAATAAAAAAATACGGAAGTAGAATAGTAATTTGGTGGGATTTTAAGGTAAATGTTAGTATGGTTGTTTGTTCTTAGGCAGACAACTTTCTGTGCATTTTGTTTGTGCACTAGAAAAATGGTAAAAGTGAAACATTGATCGGGAAAGAGACTAATCAATTGATTGTTGATTGATTGAACAATTCACATTTCCAGATTAAAAAGAGGTTAAAATAAATTTGATTAAAAGTAATGACAAAAAAGGTATCGAGTAAAAAACACCAGGACAGTAACCACTAAAATACCTTAATTAACACATTTACCTTCGTTACCTTTGTCCACATTCCACGTAAACTCAACATGAGCACACACTAAGTGAATTCCCAAATGCAATATAATAAAATTATAAGGGCGGAATGTGTCAATTTGAAACAAGAAACAGCCAGTCTCTACATTGAAATCATGCAACCAACCATGCAGGGAAGCATTCCCCTTAAGGATACAAAACAACAGAGAAAGATTAATTGTACACACAATGTTGCACGAATTTCCTGTTCGGCATTCACCAAACAATAAACAGACGAGAGTTTCATTAATATTAAATACCCTTACAGCATCATAACAAACGTTGCATTAGATACAATTACCTCTTTTGGCAGCGTGGAAACTGTCGAACGGAGATATCCTTTCGATTTGGGCCACGAGCTTAGAACGCGGCAATATAAGTCGGTCATGGTTGATGTGCTCGACAGCCTGCTTAAAAGCCAGTTCCTGATTATCATTCGACGGATGGAACAGTCCACCTGAAAACAAGTGAATGGGATTTTTCAAACAAGAAAAATCAATACACCGACTAACTTAAAAAAAAGTCACAAAAAAACAAAACAAACGACGCGCTGAACACCAAGATAACCCACCGATTTTTATTACATCCGGCAGCGTGTGGACATACATCGATAGCACACAAAGGACGACAAATATCACTTGGACACAGAACACCGCTGGTGACATATTTAATTATTGAGCACTAATTGTACACTATTAATGCATCCTTTTCGCGGAAAATACAAAAGAAAATTGCCGAGTAGTGTTTCTATTTCCGTCACCGAAGAGCAAATCCTTGAAGATGCATAGCATCCTGGTGGCAATTGTCAAATAAGTTCTGTACAGATGACAAGTGCGAATATGCGCATAAGATTCGGTTTGGTGTGCGGCAGATGGGGAAATGCGCGCCATGTTGGAAGGATTCCACAAATCTCTACATCCTTGCATGTCCCTGCCGTGGTTATGGGATGCTATGCCAGATGATGATAATCGGACTACAAAGCGGATTATGGATTCCGGTTGTGGCAATTTTAATATTTTATGCGAGGGTAGAATGCTTCAAGGATAAAAAGGATCAACTGGAGCACATTCAGAAGGATAATTTATGTGAGAGTTTTCCTCCACTTTGTACGATTCATGGATTCATATGAGTTTTTGTTCTGTTAACTTGAAAGCTCTCAATGGTTTATCTTCGGAGCAGGGTACGACTAAACAACTCCTTCCACGGGATGGTATTTGCGCTAAATTATCCTTCGTTAGATTAGTTTTGTCTCCAACCACTCCGTGCTGTATGTACTCGAGCTCATAGCACCCGCCATTGTTTGCGAGCTACACACACACACACGTACTGCCTGTATCCAATTTGATCCGGATTGGAGATGAGTGCCTTAAAGGGTTCTCAAAGACTTTGCCTGAGAGAGAGTCAATGAAGTCGAAAATGGGTAAACTGCGAGGAAGGCCTATGTCCCGAGTGGTATTATTAAATTATGGCTTTTGCTTCCCTTTCCCAAAGGCTCTCCCCACACAACTGGGTGCGATGGTGTTATGGAAGCTGTATCCCGGTCGCTTTTTTAACCAACATTCCAATTGATTTTCACACGAGACCGGCAATGATTATCCACTGATATTGTTTCCACAACTCTTGTATGATGTCTGATATTCATGAATCGTGTATTGTATATTGTGTATTTGGTGTAAAAAAATAACTAAAATGGAAACAAATGGGGTGGTGTTGGGCTCGCGGTGTTTTAAATGACTTTAAATGGGTGTCTCGCAGCTCACACATCACAAAAAGCAGCAAATTGGTGTAAAACATATTGAGACATTATAAACACTTAATTTCGCAATGGGTCAATTTGTAGGTAAGTTTTTAAGTCACGTAGGATCAGTCTCTTAGCTCAGTCTAGAAGGTGGTATGTGTCCTCGCATGTTTACCTATATTGTATTTCAGTCTCGATAGTCTACCCAGGTGATATAATCTAAGTAATAGGTGTGATCTCAATGCCCAGTCACTCGGTCATTTTTGGAGCTTGACTGACGGACTTATAAAAAGAAAAGTTGGAAGAAGCGGTAGGACGGTTCCAAAGCTAGATACCACACCCTCATGGTATACGTTCCTCAATATGGTCGGAAGAAATCTGTGGTCATGTTTTTAACGTTGGCTGATGGCCTGGATTGAAGTTGAGAGAATAACCCTTTGAGACAAAAAATCCGGAGGTAAGCGAATCAAGACTCAAGTTGACTCGTCAACCGATGTAACATATATTCGTTGCCTTGAATTTAACTGACGTGCAAGACTTCGTTTTAAAGACGAAGTCTACATCTGATCCGGTTTTCCAAGGAAAAGAAGAATAGAAACCCGCTAACTGGAATATCATTTGGATGAAAATCATGTTGAGAGGTTCGGTCACATTTCTTTGCTGTCTCTACCGATCTCGAAATGACGACCGACCAACGACTAGATTACGGTGGCAAAAAGAGGGCCAATGGCGCTCTAATCCCATCAGAAACGTGTGCAACCAGGCGATTTAGGCCGCGAAAAAGCTATGTGGAGTTTCTTCAAGGCGCCGAAGAACCACCCATCGAGCTGATGCAAGTGCTCAACCGCATTCATCGAACGCTTGTTGGCCACATTATTAGGTCGGCCGACCCCAATCCATTCAGCAACATGCGGGAGACTCTGATCGACGCCCTGGATGGGCCCGGAAGTTCGCGGCAGCCACGCTTGGCGGCCGAAACCAACTTTCCGTCCCTTTTCCTGACCCATTTACGTTCTATAGCGGGGACCAGGATCGGGGACGACCTAATACGGCCTCACTTCCTGGGATGTCTCCCCCAACATGCCCGTTCGGCGCTCATAGCGCAACCCCATCAGAGCTTGGGCTATTTAGCTAAAATTGCGGACGCAATTATGGAAAGCTCAGACCAGCAGTCTGAGCCTCCAGCGTACCAAGTAGCGGCGGTTTCTCAACACGTCGCTCAGCCTACACGGCACCCTCACCTGCCAATAACAGCCCCTCAGACGGCTCCAGTGCAGCAACCTCCTCAGTTACTTTCTCATCTCAACAGGCCTGCCTCAACCAATGTCCCACAGCGGACCCAAGAGGACAGGCCCAACGAATTCCGCCCGAGAAGCTTTCCTGCCCATGTCACCAATTCTGACCTTCGTGCGCTGCAGACCTCACTCCGCCGCGACCTAAATCAAACTCGCGCGGAGGTGAGAAGCGTTCAACGAAGCGCTCAGAATCGCGCCGTAGCTAATCGTTCCGTAAATCGTCCGCAAAACTCCCAAAATGCCCCTCAGCGGGCCAATTTCCGCCGAGCACCACTTTGGCCTCCACAAAACGGCAACACAAATAGGCAAGATACGCCTAACAACGCCGTTACCCTCCCTTGGTGCGCCAATCACCAACGATACGGCGACCGCGCATACAATTGTAACAACCCTGTGGCTGGACACCATCAGCCACCAACCAGGGGCGCCATTTAAACTAATTTTGCCGACCGATATCCCCGCGCAAAAGCCGGCACCCCTTCTATAAGTCGCCCAACCATCCGGGACCCTAATCTGAATATCGCTTCTACTGTCGATACCGGGGCCGATATCTCAGTCCTCCCGCGATCGTTCGCACCGCGCAATCACTTGCCCGCCGCCCTTAAACTGTCAGCTGCAAATAACTCACCGATACTTACGTACGGTCGAAGGAAGCTGACACTCCAACTGGGTCTTCAATATCCAATCATATGGCGTTTCGTCATTGCGGATGTCAACGAACCCCTAATAGGTTCCGACATATTAGGCGCATACAACCTGTTGGTCGATACGACCCACAACAGGCTTGTGGCTCCAACCGCACCCCTATTGCCCCAGCTGGCATCTTCAGCGGTAATACCCGGGGCCTCAATGAGAATAGACCCAATACAGATCATGGTACAGGAATTTGCCCGTACAACAATTCCTCTACCTAATCAGCGCCGACACAAAGCAACCGTGTTTCATCACATTGATGAAAGCAAGCCCACTACACTTAGAGAAGAAACGTGCTGGTGAGTGGCGGCCATGCGGTGATTACAGGCTGTTGAACGCAGCAACTGTCCCGGACAGATACCCCATTGCACACTTCTACGATTTTTCGTATAAACTGCGAGGTTGCAATGTTTTTACAACCCTGGCTCTCACCAGGGCTTACCACCAAATCCCAGTGGCACCAAACCATATACCCAAGACCGCAGCCATCACGCCTTTCGGGCTCTTCGAGTTCAAAGTGATGACTTTCGGCCACCGGAATGACGCACAGACGTTATATCGACTCGGCATTACGTGGTCTCAATTGCTGCCAGGCATATCTCGATGACATTCTCATCGCCTCCAAAGACCACGCCGAACACAAACGCCACTTACGTCAGGTCTTCGAGCACCTCCGCGAATTTGATCTAGCCATCAACCCAGATAAGTGTCAATACGCCAAGGAGCAAATCACCTATCTGGGTTACGTCGTTGACAACCAGGGCATTCGCCTGTGGCGATTCCGCCAGATCCCACGGCTCGCCTTCCTGAAAAAAACCCCCATAACCATAACCCGGGTCTGCACCAGCTTTCGCTAATGCAATTCGCATTAGCATCTTAGATGCTTCACGCATCAAACAGACCCAATTATTATAACCCTAAAATCCCTATAAAGAAAACTTACCTTCATGCATCCCTTCGCATACAATTTTTCATAAGATTTCTTTGTTTTCCTATTTGGTATTCTGAACCAATTCGGTACCAGACAAATACCATAAATATCGCGCCATATACCTTTTCATATACATTGCCTGGCAACCTTTTTTGTTTGTCTTACCAACAAACAACCCAAGCAGCTGCATATAATTAGCGCAATAGACGCTGAAACCAAATTCTCCAGCATTTCCTAATGCAAATATGAACCCGGTTTCTATTGCAGCCAGAGATGCCATAAACATTCAATTTGCTTTTAGCACCTTTTTCTCCTAACGTCGAAAATAGCGACGAGGCATCGTGTAAACAATGACCCGCATTACCAACGGGCATTTGCTCATTTTTCCCTATTGTCTTTGCCGCCTGCCTGTTTCGTCGTTCCACTGCACGTGTGAAACGCATCTATCTGAACGATCCCACACATACCACCATGACCTTTATTACGAGATCTGGTTTTCTTGTTCCCATAAGAGAGACTCTACGTTACACTTGTGGGAGATAAAACATATCCTTGGCAAGGATATATTCACACCCTTAAGAGAAGAGTTTTTCTCTCTCTTCATTCTTTTCCTTAGCGAAATCATCTCTGCATGAGATGACGATCGCTGAGTCAAATTCCATCCTTCGACCGGAGCAGGTCGTGTCTCCTATCGCTTCCCTGGTGCGCACAGGGAAGCGATAATAAGCGATAATAAGCGATAATCGATTATAATAGTCCGAGTCGTTGTCTCCGCGAGTCAGTATTAAGTGTTCTTAATTAAATATACAATATTTTATTACATTATAGATTTTACCTTGTAATCATTAAAACAGTCGTTCAACACAAGCTATTCATTTAATTGTGATCCCATGAACCAGCGTGTAATCCAAAGTTAACGTTTAATCTGGAGTGAATAAAATAAACAATAAAAATCAGTGTGTTTTCTTTAACTTGCTCCTCGTGGACGTCGTGTTGTGAGATCCTGTTTCGTGTTTTCTCTTGTTGTAACGGCGGCATTATTAATGATGATGGAGGAGGAAGTATAACTCGCACCCATGCCGGTGCCGCGACTTATTCCCCACACGCCCACTGCCAGACCGAGTGGAGGCCCTCATGAAATATCCTCGTCCCACCAACGTAAGTGAGCTTCGTCGATTCCTCGGCATGCTCAACTTCTATCGTCCGACCCTGAAGAACGCTGCCCAGATTCAAGCTCCACTAAATGAATTCCTGAAAGGAACTAAGCGCAATGACAACCGCCCCATCACTTGGACAGAAGCCTCTGATCGAGCCTTTCAGCTGTCCAAAGGGCAATTGGCAAATGCCACTTTACTCCGATACCCCCTCGAAGGAGCGGCACTATCCATCCAATGCGACGCATCGGATACCGCAATCGGAGCCATCCTTGAACAGGACATTGAAGGCCGAGCGGAACCACTCGGTTTCTTTTCAAGGAAGATGAGCCCTACAGAGCGACGTTCCAGCGCCTACGATCGTGAATTACTTGCGATCTACAACGCTGTCAAATACTTCCGTCATATGATAGAAGGACGTTCGCTCTCTATTTTAACAGACCACAAGCCGCTGGTCTACGCGTTCCGAAAGAAGTCGGGAAATGCCTCCCCCCGACAAGAGCGTAAATTAGATCTTATTGGGCAATATACTACGGAGATCAAGCACATCTCCGGTAAACTGAATGTTACGGCGGACGCCCTTTCACGAATCGATAGGATTCACTTGCGTACCGGCTTAAACAACACTGACCTTGCCCTAGCTCAACAGGAGGACGAACAGCTCAAGTCCCTCCTAACTGCTGATACAGCACTAGAGCGTAGAAAAATTACCCTTCGCGACCCTTTGGGCAAAATCTGGTGTGATGTCTCCACTGGAACCGCCAGACCTTACATTCCCGAGAAACTTAGTAAGGGCGTGTTACCGGTTTACCACAACCCAGCCCACCCCAGCGGCCGAGCGACAGCCGCTGCTGTCCGTCGCAAATTCATTTGGCCCCGGATGAACAAAGATCTCTCTCCATATAGACATAGTGGGACCGCTTACTCCATCAAGAGGATTCTCCTATATCCTCACAATGATGGATTGCTGTACGCGATGGCAAGAGGCGACACCTCTCCGGGCAGTTACTGCCGAATCAGTCCCCAAGGCCTTTTATTCAACTTGGGTCACACGCTTCGGTGTACCCACAATTTTAACTTCGGACCGCGGTCCACAATTTGAGGCGACAATATTCAGGCAGCTAACAAATCTCCTTGGCTGCCAAAGAAGTCGTACCACCGCCTAACACCCGCAATCCAACGGGATGATAGAGCGCTGGCATAGATCCCTCAAGGTCTCACTCATGTATCATAAAGACACCCAATGGTTCGACGCCCTTCCACTGTCCTCCTCGGCCTGAGGACAAGTATTAAGGAGGACCTCGGAGCTTCGGCAGCAGAGCTCACCTGCGGAACCAACCTCCTTCTTCCAGGAAAACTCTTCCTGGACGGCGAAACACCACGTGACCAACTCCATGAAGTGGGACATCTCCGAGACCTGCTACGTAAGGTTAGGGCAACCCCAGTAGCCAGGCACGGCTCCAAAAAACTTTTCCTCCACCCTGAACTGCACAACTGCACGCACGTCTTTGCCAGAGTGGATAAGGTCAAAAAACCCCTCGACCCACCTTACGATGGCCCATTCAAAGTCCTCCGTCGCATCAACGACCGCGTCTTCGAGATCGATCTTAGAGGCAAGCGATCCACGGTCAGCGTCGAAAGACTTAAGCCCTGCTTTCTGGAAGCTTCCGCTCCAAAACAGCCCCCATTACCAGACACAACTGCCGCCCGACCTGCACAACCTCCCCGCACTCGCGCCCAAGCGCGCGCCCTCAGACAACGGTCCCCCTCTCAACCTATTTTACCTGTTTCGTGACTACGTCACTGGGGAGGGAGTGATGTGTGGTTTCTTCAAAGCGCCGAAGAACCACCCATCGCTTTAACGCCACCTAACCCTCCTCTTTCCAAACTACCCCATGGTACTTACCTGCAATTTTGGGCAGCGTAAGCTACTCTGCATCATGCCCCCTGAAATCTAATTCGGTTACCTTATCAGGTAACCAACATGAATCCCCGAACATGTCAACGCACAAGGCTAAGCGGCATTTTCTCATGCACGTGCATGACATGTTCATCCTCGCCTTATCGGCTGAACCTTCGGTCGATCGATCAAAGAACAATCTACAGCACAGCCTATTGCTGGCTGCCTACAGGGATTTCAAATGTTGTTTTAACATAAACACACACCCGACACATCGTCTGACGGGACGTTGGCAATCTACGTACAAAGTATTGATGCTGTACGCAGTGGCCAATAAGTAAACACACAGTATCTCACTGTGTTCGTTTGCTTACCCGCTCATTAACCCAAACAACGAGCAGCCACGAATGACACGCTGGCTATCGAAACGGCGTTCGTTTACCCAATGTAAACAGACAAAAATATTTTTGCCTGACGGCAACATCTCTGGGATTAACGTATCCTAAAATAAATATGCACCCATGCATCGTAACCTCGATCATCTTATCGAAGTCTGTTGATATAAAACCAACAGAATAGGAAATCAATTCCTATGATTTACGATGGCATGGTCAGCCATCCTCGGTGGCCGATCGTTTGTTTGATCAGCCGGCGTATTTGGATTTTCTTTTACGCACCCTTCGTTTCTGCGATGTCGTGGCTTCCAACAAATGGATTTTCATCCAGGCCTCTACGGCCACCGGGGAAATGCTTCGTTTATGGATTCCAGTTCGATCGCTCTTGGGTTATCACCAAGGAAAAGATCGGATTGGCTACTTCCAGACCGATGGAAGTCCATCTTCACCACGGTTAATGGATGTTGACGGCGGCAGATCGTGGAGTCAAATTTCTTCTTTCAGAGCGGTTACAAGTGACATAAGATCAGCCACGAGTCACGCAAACGATGAGAGTTCGGTCGTTTGTTAGAACAATTCTATTACATACATCCAGTAAAAGTGTTTAGTATTTTAAAGCGATTTTCGACAATTTGAATCCTGTGAGCACCACAATTACGGCTAATAAAGAACCATTGTAAGAGGATACGCAAGTGTTTTTCATTTTCATCGCTTTCCAGTGTATATCGGTGGATCAATGAGTGCACATAATAGAGTCTTGAGGTATTGGACTGAACCTGCGGCCATGTCGACGCCTAGTCAAAATACCCACAGGTACATAATGGAAAAATGATTAACAAACTGCTTCAGTGCCCCACTGGCTCGCGTCCCTTCTGGTCAATGATAAAGGCTATAAACAATAACATTAGTTTCTCCTCTTTTCCCCCGTTAGGGCAGCGGGACTCTAGCCACGGACTCGAAAAATCAAGTCATTTTATTGCCAATTGGTTTCCGCAAATTCAACTCTGGATTCTGATCATTTAAAACCACCTTTGAATGCACCGGTACATCTTCAATGCCAGATGTGAAGTTCCGCTCACGCGCTATTCATCTGGCCCGGATTGAATATCGACAATAGTCCTTAAAAACTATTCTCCAGAACTTTGGCAGAATCTTAGCAAACTCTTTCACATATCTTGTGTACAAATTACCTTTTCGACGTGGTAAAAATCCGATCGAATTCAAATAATCGCAAGGAAAAGGGAAAAAGTGTATTCCAGAAAATTATAGGCCAATAGAGCTCCTCAATAGTATACTGGTTAGTATACCCGCCTGTCACGCGGGAGACCGGGGTTCGTTTCCCCGTCGGGGGGCCTCTGGCGCAAGACTAATGACCTTGCCCGGAAAAAACAAATCATTATGGAAAATTTAACAAGCCTCAGGACTTGCTAAATAAGGCCAAGACCGGTTCCAGGTTGTAGTGCCGATGATGATGATGATAGGCCAATAGCCTTACCGTATACGCTGATCAAGTTGATGAAAAAGGTAATCAATTCCGAGTTGATTAAATATTTGGACTTCTAAATGATCTTTCATACAGATTTCGTCGCAGACGATCCACGGGAGATGTTTTCATATTTGTGACTGACGTCTGGACGTCTGCAATTGAAAAAAAAAATCAAGGACGGTGGCATCGGATATCTCTACGGCTTTTGACCGCGTCTGGCACATTGCGTTAGTAAATAAGCTTCGCTCATACGAACTTTTGCCACAAATTTGCGGCAGGAGATCTTTTTTTACACAAACGCGCACAGAAGGGGATTTTGAAGTACCCACTAATGTTAGAGTACAGTGCGAGTTGAGGAAGAGGTAGAGGACTAAGAGCTTTCTCGAAAATCGTCTGATTCGGGTTGTTGTGGACTGCACGTCTTTGAATCTCTGTCATTCTGATCATCTTGACTCCAACCTTTTTCCTGCTCCATATTAATGATTTATTAGAAAAAATGGTTAACAAAATATTTAGTTCTGATGATTGGCCACAATTAGGGTGTTTGGCATATAACACCCCCCTCGTTCAAAAATGAATAATTTTCTTGGGAGAGGAATATACTTTTGGGATGAATTTAAGAGGGTGTGCGTTTGAGTCTGGGTGGAAAGCGGGGAGATGCAAAACAATTTTCAAAGATGATACAAATATACATATATATTTTATCTTTCATATGCAATTTATCGCTGTAATATTGTTTCATAATGAAATTGATATTTAATATACATGCATTGGGGTTATTGCTTGTTGTTATTTTACCAGTGTTATTTTTTAGTTATTGATTTAATAATATTTTCTTTGTGCACAGTCACACAGTGTTTGCAAACATTTGTTTATTTTTTGTTTTGTTTGTAGCTATAAATATGTATACTTATTCTTTTTACTACAACTACTTATTTGAGTGTTGTGTATGTGCTTATATTTCACTATTTGAATACATTTTGCGTTTATTTACACAAATGATTTTGTCTACCTCGCGGCACAGCGGCCATTTGGTTAACAGGAAACTCCCCTGTAGAAACCAGAATTAATTAGCAACAGGAAGGATTTGACTGCATTTAAGCTAAGAGAATTCACTTTTACTATTGTTGCCCTTGTGGAACGTCCGCTCACTGCGCAGAGCTCGAGCTGCGCAGCAGCTAGCCGATGTCCTGTCCGAATATAAGGCTGACATAACATCATTACAAGAAATAAGATGGGCGGGGTGTTATTCAAAGTAACGAGTATGACATTTATTACAGCTGTCATGCAAAACATCACGTGCTCTGGGTAGGCTTTCTAATCAGTCAAAAACTGAAGCCTGTCATTATCGGCTTTAATGCAATAAACGAAAGGCTATGCACACTTCGTGTGCGAAGCAAGTTTAAGAACATAAGCCTCATAAACGTTCACGGGCCTACAGGGGAGTTCCCTGACGACGAAAAAGAAGAATTCTACGAGAACTGCGAACAGGCCCTCAATGCCGGCCTAAGATATGATGTGGAAATCGTTCTTGGTGATTTGAATGCCAAAATAGGTTCGGATCCGGTTTTCAGGCAGTACACAGGTTCCCATAGTTTGCATGAGAACACTAGTAACAATGAACTACGAGCCACCGAACTGGCAGCATAAAAACACTGGGTTGTTCGAGTATCAGGTGTCCGCGTAAACATATCCACAAAGCCACCTGGGTATCACCTGATGGAGCCACTCGCAACCAAATTGACCACGTGTTGATAGATCGCCGCCACTCCTCGACCCTGATGACGGTACGAACGTACCGAGGTGGCAACGTCGACTCGGATCACTATTCTTGGTATAGTTTTCCGAGCGCGGATTGCCTTACGGAGACGTATTGCATCCGTGGAACAGGATCGGATCAACACGACTGCCTTACGTATTGAGAACACCAGCAACATCTTTGGTCATGCGTTAAGACTTGCCCTCGAAGACCTCGATGGACATTATTTTTAAATTAAACCGCGTTGCACATCATAAATGAGTACGGGTTCGCTTGGGACTTCTCTGCACCCAAAATAATTAAAAAACCCTTAGGGCTGATACGCGACGTACGAAATGTTCCGGTTTGTGTATGTGCACAATATAATAGTGTTCGGATTTGTATCCTGTTAATTCCGGGGTGCCTCAAAGTTCTATTGTGTCTCCAACCTTGTTTTTGCTTCACATAAATAATTTGTTGGAAACAACGGACAACAGGGTGTTCAGACGCGGTCAAACACTTTGGAGATATCCAATGCGACCGCCCGCCCTTGACTCACCATGCCTCTCAATCACAGATGTCCATATACCGGTTATAAGGGTTAAAAGGTCTCCCGAGGTCCACCTCCCACGGGATCCGCATTGACGATCATTCAGAAGTCCATTGCACTCTAAATACTTAAATAACTCGGTATTGATTACCTTTTCCATCACCTTAGACAACTTAGACTAATGCTATCGGCTGGTAATTATGTGGGAGACACTTTTCCCCCTCTTTGGGATTGGGTGAACTCTAGCCACCTTTCCACAGGTAGGAAATGTCATCCTTACATAAGATACGCGGGAGAGCCTGGTAAGAACTGGCGGCAGTTCTGGAGCACAGTTCTTAAGGACTATTGCTGGTATTCCGTCCAGGCCGGTTGCCTTTCTACAGTGCAGTCCACGTAGAATGCGTTGAATAGTACGCGGGCGGAACCTCGCATACCGGTGCAATCACAGGTGGTCCCAAAAGACCGGCATCGAGTTTTGAATTCGCGGAAAATAAATTCGCGAACACTTTAGCTTTATCTTTTGAATTTATGAATCCCGCCACTAATGGCGGGAAAGAGGAGGAAGCGAAGTTACTGTGACAGCCCATGCCATTGACCAGAAGGGACGCGAATCAGTTTGGCACTCAATGAGTTTATTGGTCACTTTATCGTTGTGAGCCTTCTTCTTGGGATCAATCGTCTGAGGTACTATTTTCTCTCGACCGGGTCCATTAGCCTAATTCCGAAAGATGCTCAAGGATTTCTCCCAACCATTTCACGAAGCCTCAGCCAATGAGACGGCAGATTGTTCTGTTAACATTGGGGGTGGTTGGAGCGGCATTGTTTAAAAGTTCTATTTTTGCCACTGTAATCTGCTCGCATTTTTGATCTAGGTTTATCAGATGAAGTTCGTTTAATGGTATGCCGAATGTTGATCTCCATCCCGAGAAGAATAATCTCTGTGGCCGACTCCGCACAGGCGTTAACATCAGAGCTACGAAACACACCTCCGACCACGGAAACGAAGCGAAGAAATCTCGCAAATCGTCCCAGTTAGCAGCGCCATACCTCCATACATGACGAAGCTTCTTAGATCGGTTATTCATTTGAAGTGGAAGTGGCTGCGCGATTAATACCATACAGAGATTTAAGTTTCCATGTGGGGCAACAACTTCCAGGGTATAAATGCTCGGCTCGAATGCCAAAAACAGATTCAGGGTGTTCGCAGAATCAACTCGGGTATCCGACACTCGCGTACGTTCCTCCACAAGTTGAGCCAAATTGCGGCTATCGCGGACATCTCCGCTAGCCTCCCAGCCTCGTCGGTTCTGTTAGAATGTACCAACCAACCGGGGTTGGGTACAATAAAATGTCCAAAGATGACAATTTTTGGAGGCCGGGTGGTTGATAAGTGTCCAGTCGACGGTAGGTGGCCTGTGTTCGAAAAATGTCGCTGGTCGATCGGCATTCGGGGAGCGGTGAAGATAACAAAGAACTTTGCCGGAATTCCCCAGGACGACTTTCCACTATATGATGTCCAAGCTATTGGACCCTTGGCAAGCCAGAGTGGACCGCGTTAGGACGCAGACTCTACCCTTAAAACGGAATCTCGAATGCAAGTCCTATCCTGAGGAACGAAGATATGTCGAATCAGTTGACGAATTGACCTTGGTCTCAGTTACGGCAAGGATATCAGGTTTTGCTGTTTAAAAATATTGGTGGACGGCGTTTACATTGGTATTGGTGGAACCGATGCCCCTGATGTTATACAATGCTGTTATCAGTCGAGCGTCGATAGAACCTGGAAAGCGAGCCCGATTATGCGATGACGAATTTCTTAATGTTCGGTTGTTTGTCATAATATTTGCATGTAATTCCCCCTGGCGCAAGGCTAATAACCTTGCCCGGAAGAACGAATTATTATGGAAAATTTAACAATTCTCGGATATGGACCGGATACCGGTGAAGAGACTTGCTAAATAAGGCCAAGACCGGATCCCGGTTGTAGTGCCGTTGATGATGATGATGATGATGATGATTCCCCCTTACAATGTCCCGCCTTACAATGTCCCGCCTTACAGAGTCCCGCTTACCTCCGGAATTCCTTATCTCAGAAGGTACCATCATGACTTATCTCCGTGTCAGTCCGACTCATCAGCCATATATCCGAAAATTTCTCCCGACGATATCTCGGTATGTACTGTGTGACGAGGTGGTATCTCACCTTGGGACCGAATTATCGCCTAAGCCAACGTTTTCTCGAGCCACTTCATCAGCCAAGCTCCGAAAGATGGCCAGGGAAATTTTCCGACCATTTCACAAAGCCTATAGCTTGAGGGGGGGGTATTTCACCGGACAGGGGGACGTTGGGACCCGCATACCACTAGGCTTTTAGTCGCTTCTTACGACAAGCCTGCCTAGCTGCGAGTATATTCTAACGCCCTACTCACAAAGCTATAGACAAAGGTAAAACAGGGCAGAAGTGATTGAATACAACCGCGCTGCATGAAAAATGATGAGTGCAATCATGTTGAAGACTACATTGAATCTGATATTGAAGGACAGGGCAAGCGAATCAAAGAGAAGCTGGCAAAGGAGGGGAACCTGAACAAAGGAGGAAAGAAATTCCTTGGAAAAGCTACCAATAATCGTGGAGCTAAGATGAACCAGAAGAAGAAGTCCTTGGAACGGCCAAGAAAATATTTAGCGAAGCACTTGGACACAACGACACTGTTAGATGAATATGTGGCATTTTCTCCCTCCCCGCGCGAGTGTTTTCGGAGCGTTACAACATGCAACTGTTCAAGAAGAACTGGAATGATTGTTTCGTGGGATCTCGGTGCATCGAGTCGGTGCTATAGAAGGATCTCCCGTGAGAAGGATATTTAAAAAAAAGTACATGCCCAATACACAAACCAATAGTGAAGGTCAACACCGAAAGAAAAAAAAAGAAAAAAAAGAACATATCCGCCTGACCCGTATACCGTAGCTCCACCTCAGTTAACTGTATCTGAGAATAATAATCGCGTTCGCACACGCGGCAGTGGTCTGATTTGGTTCTATCGTTTAGTGTTTCTAACCATCAAAGCGTTGGTTCGAATCGCACGTTTTCATTATCGTCCGAAAAGCAATAAATATTTTGTGGAGAATGAGACCAAGAGATATTATAAGAAATGCAACCAAGAGAGTGTACATGCCATTGTTAACGACTGTAAGAAGGGCAAAAGGGCAAAACGTCAACTAAAGGTAGACAAATTAAGGCTTAATACCAGCTACGAGATCTCAGATGAGTGGAGTGATGGTGATAGGTACGTTGACGTTGGTAACGCCAGTATACCCGATACAAATGTGGACTCGGCTACGGCTGAGTGTCTCAGAAATTTGGGTCCCAATATAATATACCAGGATTCGAAAACTAGGTCTAGGAGAAACAATATAAATTCTCACCTAAACCTAAATGATGCAAAATTTAGTGGAAGAAATCCGTTACCCAGGAACGACAGAGCTTAAGTTGCCGCAAAAGTAGTACAAAGGAAATAAGAAAAAAAAGCGGTCACGTGGTCGTCGGGAAGTCGAACCGAGAACAGCACAGCAGTTAATGGGTGACGGTGCGGAACAATGGACCAGGAAATATGCTATCATGACGATGGGAACAGCACGACCTGGAAACACTTGGCTAGAGAGAGACCTGCAAGCAGTGCATCTGGGCCGGAAAATATGACGTTGTTACCACAGGAAAAAGTTCTTCGCACTACGGGGTAGATTGTTAGCGACGCATAATTGCTCGATACTCAGAAGGATACTGTGGGGTAGGTAGTCGTGGCGCCAGCATGGACGCGAGTTCTACTACCACCCACACTTTCTCTAAGTGTTCCACAGTACCTCCGAACGAAACGCACAAACACGATCACCAAGCAAAGGAAGTAAAACGCACTGATTAAAGGTAAATGTTCTTTTCATGTGTCTATTAATTTAAAACGGTTGGTAACAGAACAAGCGACAAAAGATTCTCATACTTCCTTAGGACGTATATTTAATATCACTTTAACAAACGATTACCCACACGACTCCGGGTATTTTTACGCGTGTCTGCAGCGCTTCAGACAGCGGGAGCGGCATGACCATAGTGGTCAGCGGATGGTAAAGGACTCAGCGATAATCATCTCGTGCAGAGATGATTCGCTTATGGGGTGAGTTTGTGGTGTCATGGTAGGTATCCTCTCCACTAAGGATATCGTTTTTACCTACCACCAGAGAAACGTAAAGTCTCTCTTGGTGGAATATGAAACCAGATTTGTTGGAGACAACGGATAACAAAGTGTTCAGTTTTGCGGATGATAGTACGCTTGTTTCCTCCTTTTCGAGTGATCGGCCGATTGGTGCATCAACGTCGCACCAGCTGAGATGTAGACAGATTGACTCTCTGAACCAGGATCTAGATAAAGTCCTGCAGTGGGGAAAGGCCAATCTTGTCGACTTCAACGCAACGAAGACCCAGTATACAACATTCACAAAGAAAACTGGATCATCGGTTTCACTGCTGATGATGAGTGGCCGGGCCCTCGAGGCTGGGGAAAGTTTGAGATTGCTCCGCGTCATGGTCTGTGGGAATGTATCATGGCATAAACACGTATCGGGTATCGCCAGATCAGCCTCGGGAAAACTGAGTTATCTTTTTAGAGCCAAGAAATACTTTACTCCGGCCCAACTTCTTCTCCTATATAAATCTCAAATTAGACCCGCATTCGAATATTGTTCTCATGTTTGGAGCTCGGCTCCTAAACATACCCTCGACCTACTTGAGAGCGTACTAAGACGAGCGATCCGCCTGATCGGGGACTCGGCGCTGACGTCGGGACTACAGTCGCCATCACATCGAAGGCGCGTATTCGACCTCTGTCTGTTTTACAGATATTATCACGGGTGCTGTTCTTCGGAGATTCTTGGCATTATTCCACGCAATTCGGTCTATATGCGCTTCACAAGACAATCCGACGGATCGCACCCGTTTGTGGTTCATCTCCCGACAGCGCGAACATCCCTGTATCAGAACTCGTTCCGTTACAGAGCGGGGAAGCTGTGGAACTCCCTTCCCACGCGAGTGTTCCCGCAGCGTTACAACCTGCAACTGTTCAAAAAGAACTGCAACAGTTATTTGATGGCATCTCGGGGCGCCCAGTCGACGCTATAGGTTCGTCTCTCCCGAGAGAAGTCTAATAAAAAATAAAAAAGAAAAAAAAAAGATCTTGTAATGAAGATCGTGGTGGTATGTGTGCGATCGTTCAGATCTGAGTTGCTTACACGTGCTCGAGGGCAATTGGTAAACGAAGCAGACAGGCGGCAAAGACAAAAGGGAGATATGACCAAATGCGCCGTTGGTAATGCAGTTCATTATTTACGCGATGCGTCGTCGCTATTATCGGCGTTGGGAAAAAAGGTGCTAATGGGATTGGTGGCCGAACGAATCCCTTGCATACCTTTGTATATGCCGGGTAATTAGCTACGACAGGGAAAGAAATTGAAGATTGTTTGTTAGTGGAAAAACAAACGATGAGTTGGATCTTATGCATGTTTACATGCGTAGAAATATGGTTTATGGCATCTGTAAAAACAAGCTGTCCGACATAGGATTTAAACACAGACAAAGGGTATCGACTGGCTTGGGATTCATCATGCCATATGCACTTTAAAGAATTATTTCTAGGAAGTTTATCTAACGCGTTGTATGCATTAAATGTCCTTGTAAAAGGAAATGTTTCAGGTATGCTGGGTGGAGATTGCGGTGCAGGTGTGGGAAATTGAAATTTGCCTGGGAACCGAAGGTACCGAATAGGTTTTGGGATTCCTGAATAGGTAGAAAAGAAATCTTAGAGGAAATTATATGCGAAGAGATGCATGAAAGTAAGTTTTCTTTTACAGGGACTTTTTAGATTATACCTTAGATAATCCTAGATGCGTAAAGCATTAGCGAAATTATATGATTGGACGGAAGTTATGGGCGTTTTTTAGGAAAGCGAACCATGCGGTTTGGCGGAACCGCCACAATACAACCATCAATGGCCAATTACTCGCTTCTTGAGAAGTCATTAGGGTCGAACACAAATTGTTTGATTACCAGAAGGCCGTTGCCAGCGAAAAGCAGCACACACAGCAGCTGCTCGCAGGATAATGGCACACGAAGGCCACCTCCTCCAGATGAGTTTGATGGTGCAGCTCCCAGGGATGCAAAGGTTCCCTTTCGCTGGTAGGAAATATAGATCCAAACACAGCTTAGGGATTTAGGTTCATCAATTGTGGTATCCGTTTGTACATACCACAGAAGGATACTTATTTTATTCAGAGGGGAGTCGTTTCAATCCGCTCCTTTTTTGTTTTCTCATGTACCCCAGAACGATTCCCCCCACCAGCAGTGAGGGGCCTTCTACCCTCGATTTCACTTTTTCAGCTACTCCAGAGCACATCCCCCACCGGTGGTAAGGGGTGCTCGACGTCGAATTCTCTTTGCTTAGATACACGAAAACGCTTTTCTCCCGCATGTGGTAAGGGACGCCCCGCGAGGAAAAAGAACAGAATAGGCACCATGGCACATCGAAACAGTGGCACGCGCTATAATTGTTGATAGAGTCTAGAGGGAAGCCGTTCCTTTATCCTCGGGTTCATCGGTTTTCAGGTATTCTATGGCCAGCCGGCGCTGGAAACTAAATAAGTTGAATTTTGTATTACAACCAGCCGTCCGTTTAACTTATTTCATAACAATTACACTTCACAATCTTACAGTGGATGTCATGCTCGCTTCCTTCTGCTATTGACCAGTTTACATTTCCGTTTCCTGGTATCTTGTATTGGAAGTGTCTATAAAAGACAAGTTCAACATTTTTAATTGCCCCGATGAAATAAAATGCACATTTTTTGTTTAATTATCATAGTAACATCATTGAACCTTGTTAAGTAAATCAGTATCAATAGCTATTCGTATAATCCCCACCAGCTCAAGTCCGCGGGCCGTAATTGTATTATATCATAGTCCCCCCACTCCCTCTCAAGCTAAATGTTCCCAATCAATTTGTTTTAAGGAGATTCGTAAACCTGTACTGAATTATAAAATTAACCCTCTGATAGTTTCACCTTCTATTCAATTCAGTCCATTCAAAATATACCGAAGGACCTACAAAGGAAACAGATTTGAATACAACTTTCCATAATTAACCTCTTCGAGGCAAAGGAAGCGAGAACAATAACCAAATTCCGCCCGAAGTAACTTTGTGGCGGAGCTTAAATTATTCTAGATTAAATATATTCCGACTACTCTGTGCGGGTTAGAAGCCAAAGGATCTGACCGACGTCGAAATCGTACCCGCCCCCTAATTCTGGTATACCCAAACATGATCCCTAAAAAAAAGATTTAAATTTAGATAAATTTACATTTAAACTCCGCACTCTGTAGATAGCCGGGTAAGGTTGTAGTCCTGAAATGCGTAAACAGACATTTAGCGGTGAGACAAAATACAACACCTTTAGTGGTAACAACACAAACAAAGCAGTAACAGAAACAAAAGAAAAAATATACATTGACAAGGACGAAAAAGGATACCAAGAAAATAAACAAACGTGTGAACCAGAAACTTCGGATGATGTACAGTGGCTGTGGTTTATGCATACTTAGTTGAGGTGAACAGTATGTTCATACACCGGAACGGCGGTGTTTGCATTACGGGCCAGGAGGATCTGTGCTAGAGTGTCAACAAGCTTTGGTGTATCAACAAAGTCACAACGCGGTAAATAATTGTTTTACGCTGTGACTTTAACTTGATAGATACTTAAAATTATGTCGTGATTTTTCACATTAAAGCTGTTTACATTGTAATGATTGCATTGCGAAGGTATTATCAGATACCACCAGGTATGGGTGACGTGCATGACAATTTCAGAGACGTAAAAAAACACCATCAACCTCAACACAGAAACCATAAGGCAATGCTGGCGGATTTAAAGTTCGTCGTTGAAAGAAGTGTAACAAGACTGCTGTGTGTCGAATGTGTGCATTTCATTGGATCCTCTGTTATTATGTGACTGTCAATTAACTCATTTCAATCTGGAGCTCAGAAGCTTTAACAGATTTGGATTAAAAAACCAAAAATAAAAATGTTGTAATAACTCTGGGAAACTGAGCGGATAAAATGGCTCACAGTGGTGGGTGTTAGCGCCGCGTCACTCCATGTCCAGACACCGCCCTGATACATTGTGCGAATTCCTAGGAAGACGGTAATTAGTTGAGCACTAATTAGTCGATTCCTGGGAAGACGCAGCACACACAGCAGCTGCTCGCTGCACAATGGCACATTAGGACCAACGCCACGTGCAAAATGTATAAAAGGAGACAAACATGTGTAAATGGTTGAGCTCAAGGGGAGCTTCTATTTTCTGTAAATAAATGTATGTTGGTTGTAGGAAACACTGGCATATATTTACAGGGAAATTGTTGTCTCAATCCGCTCCTTTCTTGTTTTACATGTACCCCAGAACATTTCCCGCCACCAGTGGTAAGGAGTGCTCGAAGCCTGTTCCTCTTCGTTTAGGTTTACAAAAAGCGTTTTCCCACCACCACTGGCAACGCCTCGCGAGGGAAAGAAAGTAAACATATTGCACGGCATATTGAACCGGTGGCACGTGGTAGAATCGTGTTACGTACGTCGGCCACCACCATCCTTTGATAATTTGTGTTTAACATAATTTTGTTTTAAAATAGTACGATGGTAAGGTGGTGGAAGAATTGTACGATCCTGAAGTGAGTTTTTGAACCCACCCTGATTCGGGTGTGGATCGTGCAGTTCTTCGAGTTCGAATTTGTTTTTCGAGGTGGACGTGAGTGGAGAGCGAAATGAGAGAGACAGGAGGTTGTAAAGGTTCGGTTTTTGTTATGGTTCCGTTGGTGACGGTTGTTAACGGAAGGAACGAGAAAAGAACAAAGAAAAAAGCATTGTCCCGTATTTTTATTGGTTTTTCCGTGGAGTTGATCTTTTTTTTTGAAGAAATTATTTTCTGGAAAGGAGGAGAAAAAGAAAAAAGCCCGTGCCTTTGTTTTTGTTGAAAAGGAGAAAAAAGTAAGATCAAAAGGCTAAAAGTTGTGAAAATAAAGTTTGGAAAGAAAAAAGACCCGAAATACTAAAAGCCCGTGTTTTGATCCGTCGAAGACGGAAGCAGGAGGGGAACATTCCATCGTTTGTGGTGCAATTGGGCACGCAGGAAAACATTGGCTTCTCCACAGAATCACCATTAGGCGGTGGCAGACCTGGTAGAGCAAAGGGGAGGAGCCGCAAATTCAGAGGACGAACCAGAGGAAGAGCCGGACTCCACGCTGCACTAACCAGGTAACCTATTTTAACTACCTAAATTTGTGTGACAAATAACGTCACAACTGGCGCTGCGGACAAACACACCGGGGAAACCTCAGCAGGCATAGAGATACGTTGCAATTAAGGAGGGAGATTTCTGGAAGGTGTTCGGCAGGATAGCGATCGGCGGAGCGAAGACTGGAGGCGGTGCGCTGTTGATGGAGCTTGTTATCGGCAGGAGAGCGGCGAAAGTATTTTTTTTATTTTTGTATTTTTTTTTTGTAGTTCAAAAATCTATTGTCGATAATTGTGGAATTGTTTTGCCGAGAGTTTTGGTTGGAGTTAATTGTTGTTAAGGAATATTTATTGTAATTGCATGTTTTGATTTTAGGTAATTTTTATTGTAACTGAGGACCATTGAGTTTCCTCAGATCTTCGTCCGGACTGTTTTTTTTTTTTTTTCTTTTCATATTAATTTATTGAGGCAAACAATTTTTTTTTTTACTGTTAAGCTTTTTCAGCATTCCATTCAAAATTTTGGTGCACTTTCAGTTTTTCTTTTCCTTTCAGAAAATTTCGTTTATTGTAGTGTTAATGTAATTTGGGACTGTCCAGTTTTCGGAATTATCTTCAAACGTTGGTTTGGTCTCGTGTCGTGGAACTTTTGTTGCGATTTAGTTTGGATTTGCGTTTAATTAATCGAACTTTGCTCGATTCTCTCTCTCCATTTCTCGCCCACTGAGGACGGCGATTGTTAGTTAAATTGTGGTTTTTCGTTTTGACTGACAGGTGCGGTGTGTATTTTTCCCTTATTTTTCCTTCTCTTCCCCTTTGAGAGTATTTGTTTGGTGCTTTTGTGATTGTGTGAATCCGTTGGCAGCCCATCCTGTGTTCCCGCTGAATGTTGGTGAATTGTGTTCTTGGGGTTTTCGACTGTCGTTTTGTTTTCGAACTGTTGTTTGCGGGCTGATCTTCTCTGTTGTTCCGGGTCTCCTTGTTGTGTATTAGGCCCATTTAGTATTTGCGAGAGGGGAAAGCTCGTCGGACGGTGTCCTGTTGTATCTTGGGAGCGTGCTTGTTTTTGTTTTTCGCACCCTTTCTGTTGGTGGATACTGTCGGCGACGAGGTTGTTTTTTCTTTTCTCCGCGGGGTATCCGGGATTGACTTTGGTGTAGGTGACCTTGAGATTTAGTTAGACGGCCGGCGGATGCAGACAAGGCAACGTCAGAGAGATGTCCGAGAGGGCACTCCTGCCCGGGCACGACCCGAGGCATTTCCCGAGCCGCCGGTTGACGAGGTGGATCCGGAGGCATTCCACGATTCGAGGGACGAGTTTGTGGAGGACCGATCGCCGGCGCGCCCCCCTCCCACCGTCGGCAAACAGCCTGTCGGGAGCATGGAGGACACGCCGATGCCCTCGTATTTTAAACTGGGCCCACAACCATGTCCTGTACGGACCATGTTGGGCACAGATAGGGTTTTCGACCTTGTGTCGAAGGCAGTCCCCATGTTTTCGGGACAGGAGGGACCGGATACGGCCGAGAGACTCTCTTCGTTTCTCAAAGGCTGTAGAAGGACCTTGGATGGGCTGGCGGTGGAGGAGGAACATACCTTCCTCCGGTGGCTGCCCTCCAGGCTGAGCGGCGAGGCCTATCGAATGTTCGAGGAGAGACCACCCACGACATTCCTTGAAGCGGAACAGCGTCTTAGAGAGGCCTACGAACCCCGGGTGTCGTATGAGGAGTTGTGCGCACAACTTTCCAAAATGCGACAACTTCCTTCCGAGGATGCCACAGGTTTCGTTTCCCGGGTGAAGCGGGCCGTGGTACGGTGCGAGGAGGCAGCTGAGCGCTTTTATGGTCGCCAGGGTAGGTCCGTCTTCGCCAGCCAGCTTGAGGGCATGGCCAAACCGGTGTTGGTGAGGGGTCTGAGGGAGGAAGGACTAAAACACTTTCTCCTCACGTTGGGTAATGTCCCTTTTCGTAGCCTGGTGGACCACCTAACCGGATTCGACCGAGCTCGAAGGGAAATGCTGAGGCAGGACGACCTGTTTGTGGATGCGCGGCACGGAATCGCCGAACGAGCGTCGGAAACATTAGAGTCAGGACCGGGAAGTTGCTCGACCCTTTTAGAAAACACATCCTCCACTTCTAGGGATTACGCCGCGGCGCCGGCGCCGGTGTTGTCGAATTTAAATCCCCGGGCGGTGTCATTCGTGTTGCCGGCCGAAGAGCCTGATAGTCGTCGGCGGGGAGAGGGTGATTTCGTTCGGGAGCAGTCGTGCGGGCCTCTCAATTATAGACGGGATGCTGGTGCCTATGCTCCGGCCTCCTCTGGCGAGGGAGCGTGGTCAAATACCGTGCCTTCCTCGAGTCGGAGTGAAGGGTCGCAGGGTTTGGCTCGAGGGGCGTATGTGCCGGGAGATCGATCGGGTCGGGACAATCCGGTCCGGGATTCGGTTGGTCGATCGGATCGCCCCCTGGAATCCCAGACAACATGCAGTTTCTGCAAAGTGAGGGGTCACGTGTACGACGAGTGCCTGAGGAGAAGGAACACTCCTTTCTGTCGCGAGTGCTGGCGGTATGGCCACGACATAGTGGACTGCCCGGATCGACCGAGACAGACGCGCCAAGCCCAGGCTCCATACAGGGGTGGTGGTCAGCAGAGCGGAACCGCGCGGCATGGGCCACAACATCAGCGGCCGCAGGCTCAGCGGAGAGCCCTACCAGAGCCGCAGCCCCCGTCTACGGGCGGTGGGCCGGCAACATCAGGCCCAAGAGTATTCAGCGTCCGGTGCTGTTGCGAGTTTTGTGGCCGACAAGGTCATAGCTTGCGCGGGTGCGAATACAGGCAAAGGTGGGAACAACAACAGGGTTCCCAGGGTTCTCCCCACAAGCGGCACGCCGGAACAGCACCTGCTGCGAGTCAAGAGCAGGACACCCGTGTGGAGAGTGGGGCAGGCGCGAGTAATAGACGCAGACTGCGTCGGCGAAATCGGAAGGCCGGTAATAGTCGCGCGGAGAGTGTGGTTTACCGGAAAGTGGATGGAGTTGATGGGCGACGATCGCCCGCGTCGGTCGATGACGAGAGACGAGCCGACTCCGTGGACTCGGAGTCCTCAGAAGCGGGTGCGAGGCGTGGCACCTCACCAAGGGATAAAAGAAATAGGAGGGAGCGACCTCAGCACCGTGGGCCCAGGTTGGGCCAAGACCAGTCTAGTCCCGCTGGTTCGGAGTCTATTGAGACTTCCAAGCGGGATAGTCCTGAACGGAAGGACAAGGCACGGTGCGAATCTTGCAGCCGACGCACTTATGCGGCGACGGTGCGTCGGCGGGAGACATCTAATCAGAGGTCGGAAAACTCCCGGAGGTCGGGTCGGGAGACCGTAACCCGACCGCACTGAACACGTTGTTTGGCCAATACTGTCCTCAGCTTTTGCCAGTAGAGGTCCCCATGGTCCAGCTTCCTTTGGACATTGGCCGTAGGAATACTACGCGTCTCATGGTGGACACTGGCGCTGAGGTCAGTCTTTTGAAGCGAATGGCCCTTCACCGGGGCCAGGCGGTGGACGTTCGGCAATCCACACCATTGCAAACCATATTTGGCAACGGCAAGTCGAGTGGGTCCTGCCATGGGACTCTCAAGTTGCACCATGAGATTCCCTGCAGTTTCCACGTAGTAGACTCCATGCCGGGGTTGGAAGCAGATGGCTTGTTGGGTAATGACTTCCTGTCCAGACATTGCAACATCAACGGACCGGGTGGATGTTTGGAATTTCCCCGAACAACCATAAACCCCGAATTCTTCTCCGTTGGTTTTGTAAATGGTGGGACAAAGGGGCTGAAGCATAAGGTAACCAAACGGGGAGTTGGGACACGGGGACCTGTCAGGGTCGATACCGAGGTCCACACTCCACCGGAGACCCCACCCACACGGGGAAGGGACACGAAAAAATGCTCAGCCAGGTCACCCCAGCGAGAGGAAACATCGTGGATGGATGAACGTGAGCCGCCGAGGATCGAAGTAGCCCTGAGTAGGCCGGTGGAAGTGCCGGCACGCTCCCAAATGGAGGTGGCTATTCCCATTGACATCCGGGAAAAGGCCATTCTGGTGCCGCAAGATGCGCGAGGGAAGATTTTATTCTCGCACTGCGTTACTGGTAGGGCAAGGAGTGCCAGGTTATTGGCACTTAATACCCAGAGTGGTCCTCAAAGGATCGATCAGCTTACGGTGAAGGTATACCCTACCAAGGACTATAACACCATCCCCTTGGTCAAGCGTAAAGAAACGTCGCCGGTAACCGACTCTGACGACGAGTCAAGCGGACCCGTGCCCGAGAACCAATCTTCGGAGGGACGATCCCTTCACCTCATTCGACACCTGTTCTCGGATGGTCAGTCGCCTGATGAACCCGATTTGAGCTCCAGGTTGGCACAATTGCACGGGGAACTTCGTTTAGGGGATACCCTGAACACACCCGAGTGCCAATCGATAACGGAGTTATGTCGCGAGTTCAACGACATATTTCATTTACAGGGCGACTACCTGACGTACACCAGTGCAATCTCGCACGAAATACCTTTGGTACGGGATCAGGCACCCATTAACCAAAGAATGTACCGATTGCCCGAAAGCAAAAGGCAGGTTATAAACGAGCAAATTCGGGAAATGTTGGATAACGACATTATCCAACCAAGCAAAAGCCCGTGGAATTCCCCCCTTCTAGTGGTTCCCAAGAAAGCGGGCCCCGACGGAGAAGCCCGATGGAGAGTTGTGGTGGACTTTCGTAAACTAAACGAAAAAACCATCGGGGACGCGTATCCTATTCCCCGTATAGAGGACATTTTAGACCAGCTCGGTCGCTCGCGTTACTTCTCCACGCTCGATTTGGCCAGTGGCTATCACCAAGTTTTGGTAGATCTAAACGATCGGAATAAAACCGCCTTTAGCACCAACTATGGGCATTATGAGTTTCGACGTATGCCGTTCGGGTTAAAAGGAGCCCCGGCTACGTTTCAGAGACTAATGAACCATGTCCTTACTGGTCTGCAAGGGGTCGAATGCTTTGTGTATCTGGATGACATCGTCATATATGGTAAGAACCTGGCTGACCATAATGACAAGCTCCGGAGGGTGTTCGACCGGTTGAGATACCACAACCTCAAACTTCAGCCGGAAAAGTGTAGATTCCTGCAAAGGGAAGTGGTCTACCTGGGACATGTTTGTTCAGAAAAAGGGGCTTCGCCAAATCCTGACACGACAGCTAGTGTCAGAGATTTCCCCATTCCGAAGACGGTACGTCACGTCCAGTCATTCATAGGGTTGGCGAACTATTACCGGAAATTTGTGCCAAATTTTTCCCGGATAGTGCGCCCCTTAACGAACTTATTAAGGAAGGACGTGAAGTTCACGTGGTCGTCCAAATGTCAACAGGCATTTGAAGAGATAAAGGGGAAGTTAATTTCGCCACCACTATTGGTTTACCCCGACTTCACTAAACCCTTTAATCTAACCACGGATGCGAGTAATGAGGCACTTGGAGCGGTGTTATCCCAAGGTGAGATAGGCAAAGACCAGCCTATTGCTTATGCCAGCCGCACCCTGAATGGGGCCGAGCGTAGATATAGCACAATCGAGAAGGAGTTGTTGGCCATTGTATGGGCGGCGACGAATTTTCGGTGCTATTTGTTGGGTAGACGTTTCACCGTGTACACGGACCACAAACCGTTGAAGGGAGTGTTCGGCGTGAAAGAACCCACCTCACGCCTTACCAGATTTCGTCATAAACTATCGGAGTTTGACTACTCAATCGAGTACAAACCCGGTAAATACAACACCAATGCGGATGCGCTAAGCCGTATTCCCCATTCTGTAGACGAAACCCCTTCACCACCGCGATGCAATGTAGTGACTCGCGCCCAGGCAAAGGCCCAACGGGACAGCGAGGGATCCCCGGGACGTCCAAGTGACGAAGAGTCACCTTCTGAAGAGGACGCCATTCCTTCCTGCACGGAAAAAGGAATGGAAATAACTAATCCCGAGGAGATCCAACACTTATTACGGGATTACCATGATCACCCTTTAGGTGGGCACCAAGGGGTGATCAAGACGTATAAGAAGATACGCAGGCACTACTGGTGGAAGAATATGATGCGCGATATCAAGCAATATATTAAAGTATGCAAGATTTGTCAGCGCATGAAGTCTTCCCCAAATTTACGAATGCCGATGGTAATCACCGACATTGCCAAGAGGCCTTTCGAAAAGGTTTATTTAGATATCGTGGGCCCCCTGGACCGTACTCCTGAAGGCAATCTATATATACTTACGTTCCAAGATAATTTATCGAAGTATATAGATTGCTATGCCCTGCCCAATGCAGAGGCTGAGACGGTGGCTTCGGTCTTTTTCGACCAAATAGTTGCAAGGTATGGTGTACCTACACAACTGGTCACCGATCAGGGCAGCAATTTCCTGAGCAGCCTGTTTAAAAGCGTGTGCAGGCTGCTCCGCATCAAAAAACTGCAAACCTCAGCGTACCACCCACAATCGAATGGTGCCTTGGAACGAGCCCATCGACCGCTGGTAGAATACCTACGCAGCATTGTGGGCACAAATCCCCAAACCTGGGATCAGTACCTGAGGGCGGCCACTTTCGTGTACAACACCAGCGTGCACGAGAGTACCCGATTGACGCCGATGGACTGTCTCTTTGGTTTTACTCCGGAGGTTCCCTCGAACATCAAATTACCTCCGGAACCGGTTTACAACCACGAGAGCTTCCATAAGCTATTGAAGTACAAGCTTCAGAAAACGTACGACATAGCTAGGCGCAATCTGTTGATCTCGAAAAAGAGGTCCAAAGGGTACCATGACCGCCAGTTACGCCAGTTCACGTTCCATGTGGGCGATAAAGTCTTGATGCGGGAAGAAAACAAAAAAGGAAAATTGGCGCCCCTATGGAGAGGTCCTTATGACGTGGTGGAGGTGAAAAGTGCGGTCAACAGCGCGGTGAGGCAAGGCAAGAGGACGGTGGTTGTGCACAACAACCGTCTGAAGCCCTACTGGGAGTAGGGGAGTCGTGAGCTCGAGGATTAGATTAAATATATAAGAGCGGGACGTTTTCGCCGGCCGGGTGACATTTTGGAGTGGTTGAACGAGAGGGGATCAACTCGCCTTGGCGGGGGAGTCCTAACCGGATCGTGTGGGCGGTCGAGCTTTTGGTCGAACCATCGGATTGAGTGTCGGACCCGCCGCGGTCGTTTGTGTTGTCATTGGTTTTGTGGAGCGCTAGTCTGTTGTTCCCCCCTCTTATATTAATAACTACGTGTTAGTTAATTTATTTATTTATTTATTTATTTGTACTAACCCTCATATAAAAGTAGTATAATCCCTACTAACATTAGCACTTAAGCATATAGACTAGTTAATTTATTTATTTATTTATTTATTTGTACTAACCCTCATATAAAAGTAGTATAATCCCTACTAACATTAGCACTTAAGCATATAGACTAGTTAACTTATTTATTTATTTATTTATGTGTACTAACCCCCATATAAAAGTAGTATAATCCCTACTAACATTAGCACTTAAGCATGTAGACTAGTTAATTTATTTATTTATTTATTTATTTATTTATTTGTTGATTGGTCTGCTGATTGTTTATTTGTTTGCTCTCCGCCGTCCACTCTCCGGCGTGACATTCCTCTCCCAAGAATGCCACGCAGTCTTGTGGAGGGGGGAGGTGTGTTACGTACGTCGGCCACCACCATCCTTTGATAATTTGTGTTTAACATAATTTTGTTTTAAAATAGTACGATGGTAAGGTGGTGGAAGAATTGTACGATCCTGAAGTGAGTTTTTGAACCCACCCTGATTCGGGTGTGGATCGTGCAGTTCTTCGAGTTCGAATTTGTTTTTCGAAGTGGACGTGAGTGGAGAGCGAAATGAGAGAGACAGGAGGTTGTAAAAGTTCGGTTTTTGTTATGGTTCCGTTGGTGACGGTTGAAAAAAGAAAAAAAAAACGTTGTGGTTAACGGAAAAAGAACGAAAAAAAAAAAAGAACAAAGAAAAAAGCAATTGTCCGGTCTTGATTTTTGTGTTTTATGAAAAAAAAGAAAAAGAAAGGAAAGGAAAGAAAGGGTTAAAGTAGAAAAGAGATTCAGTCACGGCTGAGGAAGAAAAGTTTAAATTTATTAAAGCTGAAATTGTACAAGAAGAAGAACAAAAGAGTTGTTAAAATTGGAATCGTAATAAATAAAGCTGGAATAAATTATCAACCAAATTTGTGCACCCAATTATTTGGAAGTCAACAAAATTGTATGCACCATCAACTTGGAAGGATATTAGAGAAGCTCATAACCGATTGACTGGGAGTGGAAATCTCGCAGGGCGGCACGCAGCGAAGACGTTCCTGATCGGCATTTCCCCGGATCTAAGGTAACAAATTAATCATTAATTAGTTTTCGGTGGCAAAACCAGAAAAAAGAACAGCCACAATCGCCGTTAGGTCTTAAAGGGAACGGGTTCGGCGGTTTTCTTTTCAGGTATCGTATTTATCAGATGGCGCTGGGAATTTAAATTTGCAATCCACTACATTCTTAAGTTCGGAAAGAGACAATGAGACTCTTCAAACTCAAAAAACGCGAATGGGAGAAGACTCGGATCGAAAAAATCCTAGAAAATGCCAAAGCAAAGAACATCAGAGGCATGTATCTTCATCATTATCGGCACTACAACCGGGATCCAGTCTTGGCCTTATTTAGCAAGTCCCGAGGCTTGTGAAATTTTCCATAATAATTTGGTTTTCCGGACAAGGTTATTAGCCTTGCGCCAACAGAGGTATGTATCCCGGCATAAATTCAATTAGAAATGGCTACCGAGGGAAAGCCAAAATGACTCGAGACGCAAACGGCTGTCTGGTCACAGAAACAAACAACATCGTGACAAGATGGAAGCAGTACTTTGAAAACCTGCTCAATTTACGCACCCATCAACCACAAATAAACGCACCAGACGTACATACAGCCGAGCCTCAGATCCCAGAGCCCTCTTTCGACGAAGTTGTAGAGGCAACAAACCGATTGAAAAACAACATGGCTCCCGGAATCGACTGCATACAAGGCAGAGCTTGTGAAGCATGGAGGAGAGACAATCGCTCGAAAGATCCACCAGCTCATCAAAACAATATGGGATAAGGAAGTCACTCCGGAAGAATGGCAAACCTCAATAGGAGTCCTGTATTTCAAAAAAGGTGACAGATCTGATTGCAAAAATTACACAGGAATATCATTGCTCCCAACCACATATAAAATACTAACAAATGTCATACTGGCGAGAATCAGACCGTCTGTGTACGAAATACTGAAATACTGGGACACTACTAATGTGGATTTGATAGGAACCGGGCCACAAGCGACCAAATATTCACAATAAGGCAACTGCTGGAAAAGAAGTGGGAATACGGAGAGACGGTTCACCAACTGTTCGTTGACTTCAAAAAAGCCAACGACTCAGTCGCAAGACAAAGACTCCACCATATTGTGGTTGCGCTGAGAATCCTGAAAAAAATATGCCAGCCTCATTCATATTTGCATGAACAAAAACAAGGGTGTGTTAGAATAGAAAATCACATTCCAGAACAATTTGAAATCCGGGACGGACTAAAACAGGGGGATGCACTCTCAACGGATCTTGGTCGCAGCAAAGATGCCCACCGCCAGATCGTTCAAACTGAAGAGGAGGCCCGTACACCCCATTGGAAAAGCATCGATCACCCAACCCAAGGTAATCCACACCATGCCAACCGTTCGCAGAGCAGAAGAGGCTCATTCTGTGGGAGAATTCGCCACCGTGCATACTGGCAAAGGGAAGCCACTGCCCGTACATATGTTGACAGAGTAGTGGCTCTATGCCTCCAATTTTCAGACTTTCAAGATCTCTACTAGAGCACACGAATGTTCTTGAAGTTGTTGTTGGACTCCCTTTATTTTTCTCACTCCATGTCCAAGGCAAACTTCCACTTCCATTGCGTCTCACCCTAGGCTTCACACAGCAAACATGATCGTCGTCGTCTGTATGGCAGAGTTTGTTTTTCACACTTGCATGGTGTTCCATGGATCGTTGCCTCGCCACTCTAAGGCTGTTCCTAGGAGGGCGAGCCCGATGGAAGGGAAGGTATTCCGCTCCATGGTGGATTTATGTTGGTCCACTCTTGCGTCGCGGTAGGGATTGATTGCCTCGCCATTCTAAGGTTGTTCTTGGAGGGCGAACCCGATTGAAGGGAAGGTATTCCCCTCTATGATGGATTTATGTTGGTCCACTCTAGCCTCGTGGTAGGGATAGGTCGCTTCGTCACTCTAAGGTGTTCCTAGCGGGGCGAGGCCGATCGACGGGTAGTCAACACCTTGGTGCAGAAACTGGTAGGGAAGTTGTGGAAGCGATCAGGAAGATCGTAAGAAGTGTGGTGGGTGGGCAAATAGAAGAGACGAGTGTTTCGCAGGTTACGGGGGTTAGTGTGCAGAGCAAGCTTGGGCAGTTGATTGTGACTGAGAGGAGACGGTGGATGAAAAGGATATCGGAATGAATTCTGTGCTCCTCAAGTGTGTTGAGGTTAACCAGATGGAGCCGGCTTGTGTATGGGAGGAGAATCCGAGAGTTCAGTCCGCGGACGGCAAAACGCAGAAAACGACGTTGCAGCTTTTGATTCTGCGAATATGGTACGAGTAGTGTGGAGACCAGACCTAACTGGCATATTCAAGAAGGAGGCGGACGAAGGCTATGTAGAGAGAACGGGAAACGTAAGGATTAGAGAATTCTTTAGACCAGCGTTTCACAAACTCAAGGGCAGAGTTGGCCTTATAAATAATGTCATCAATCTACGGGATGAAGGTAATCTCCCCGTCATATAAGATCCCGAGGTCACACATCGAAGGTACAGATGATATCTGCTGGTTTAGCAGGTAGTAGGGACGTGGGGGGGGGGGGGGGGGCGGCGTTTGCGGGAGAAGGTGATGGAGTGACATTTGACAATGTTGAGTTCGAGGCAGTAAGTTGAGAAGCTGTCGAGATCCGTTTGGAGAAGTGAGTAGTCGAGAGGAGAGATGATCGTTTTGTAGAGTTTGGTGGCATAGAGGGAGATGGATAAGTATTTGATAATGGAGTCAACGTCATTGATGGTAAGGATAAATAGGAGGGGACCTAGATGACTGCCTGGGGAACACCTGACGTTGGAAGAAAAGGATTGGAAAGGGAGGATCTGAATTTGACACGGTAGGATCGATCTTTCAGATAAGAAGATAACCACTTAATCAATAGGGGTTCGAAACCCAGCTTAAAAAGGATGAGATTATGGGAGATTTTGTCAAAGGCCTTGCTGAAATCTGTGGTGATTATATCGACTTCGTTGCCATTCTCTAAGGCACGGAGGGTATGGGATGAGAACTCAAACAGATTGGTTGTGGTCGACTTACCTGAAAGGAAACCATGCTGGTTGGGTGAGATGATGGATTTACAACGGAAACATAACGCGTTGTAAAGAATTTCTTCGAACAGTTTGGGGATATGAGACCGTTTGGCGATTGGACGGTAGTTGCTTATATCGTTTTTAGGTCCGTTTTTATGTTAGGGGGTGACATAGGAGGATTTCCAAATACTAGGGAAGATACCTTCTGAAAGGGATAGATAGAAGATTTTTGATAGCGGGAGAGAAAGAGAAAAGGAACATTTCTTTAAAAGGACAGCCGGGAGTCCATCATGTCCAGGGCTGAACTCGCCTTTGAGTAAGTTTAATTTCTCCTCGACTAGGTGTTGCTGAATAATTTGAGAGATGAAGGCACCAAAGGAGAATTCGAGCAATTCTTTGAGGTAAGACGAGCTGGGCTCGAAGGAGATGTCCGTGAAGGATTTATTGAAGAACGAAGCGAATAGATTGGCAATAGTTAGGGGGTCGGTTGAAGTAGTCGCGCCATAAGAAAGGGAGTTAGGATAGGCATCGGATTTACGTTTGTAATTTATAAAGTGGGGTCATTGATCAAGTTGGATTGTTTTTTTGTGGGGTAGTTGGAGTAGACGGAGTTGTAGAACTCGATAAATTTATAAAAGGAACGGAGATCCTTGGAGTAGTTTTGGAAGGAACGCGTTTTTAGGAAAATGTTCCACAATTTATTTCTCTTGTTCCGAAGAGTGCGGAGTGGGCTGTTGTACCATGGGGGCGATGAAACCGATGACTTGTGGCGAGAATAGGGGACCTATAAGGCGATGGCACAGTAGATCTCCTTGTAGAGAGTGGCAGTAGCTTCTTCTACCCCCAGATGATCAAAGCGAAACGCGGTTTTGCTAAGATGTTCATTTAGAAGGGGGAAGTTTTGTGGAAGTTGTAAGAAAAGCTGTCATGAGGTAGAGAAGGCTGGGTTTCATGATCAATATATATGGATAAGTGGGGGGCGGGGGGCGGGGGGGTGGTAATTATTAATGGTAGAGAGGGCGTGTGGGCTAGGGACAAATGAGGACATGTGTGGGTCCGTTGTGAATACGAGGCCCAGTTGTCTCCCCATATGATTTGGGACATTGCTTATTTGACGGACGCATGAGTCGGTGAGACCGTTTATAAAAATAACTTGTGGGGTTTGAGAAGTAGAAGGCTTGATCGTCAGCCAATGTCCATTGGAGAAGGGGGAGGTTAAAATCGCTAAGAACGTCAGGGCGGGGTCGTTGTGGATGAGTGAGTGGAACAAATCATAAAAAGACATCCAAACCTCGCAAGCTCCCGAGAAGGAGGGCAGGTTGATCGTGGGCAGTCTCAGTTCGTGCGTTATACCCCTGGCACACTCGACACTGTTGGGGCAAGTACATCGCTCACTTTATCCAGGTTGATCGTGGGCAGTCTCAGTTCGTGCGTTATACCCCTGGCACACTCGACACTGTTGGGGGCAAGTACATCGTTCACTTTATCCAGTGCATCCATCAAGGGGGTACGTACGTAACATAGCGAACTTTTAGGAATATATCAGACACTTGGCTTTTTGCGAGCGGAAGGGGAAGTTTGTCGGCTGACGTACGTTCTCTAGGCTTTCCTATTTACAAGCGGGATCTCTTGGTTGTTCTAAAGGCTTATTGCACGACCCTCACAGTTTAAGAGAATTTACACAACAACTGTCTATTTCTTATAAATCACTACTCGGCATTTTAGTTGATATTTTGTACATGAGTTATGTTGCATCATGGTTTATTCACAGAAAGCTCGATTTTTACAAATTGAGCAGCGCAAAAAGCGGTTTTTGACCAAAGACGCTACCGTATGTATTGTCCAGATGTGGCACGTTGTGACTTTATTATGTTTTCAAAACCCAAAAAACTACTTCGTGGAGTCCGTTTTGAGTCGATTGAAGACGTAAAATCAAATTCACTGAGAGAACGTGATCCCAGAAAATGCTTATAAAAAATGTATGCATGATTGAATTGTTCGTTAGACGAATATACTTATCCAATATGAATGAGACAAAATAATTTTTGACAATGAATTGATTTAGATTGTTTTTATTACTCTTTGTGATTTGTCTCCCTCAATTTTTGTACTAAAGTTGAGTACCCGCTACTTCTGTAAAGCGACAAATTTGGAACAGATCGCAAAACTTTCACATTCGATTTTTGTTGTTGTGAAATTGATGCACGTATCACTCACGCTCCGCCCTCGTGAAACCTTCAGAGCAATTGAATTCCGAAGGAAGGGGCTCGCTGTCGAAACACGCTCAGCACCTTTCCCAGCGGCTGCCATCATATAGGGAGGAATACATATTGAAAACGACTTTTGGGACGCTCTGTATTACATCCAATGATATCATGCATTACTTTGGTATTGATTGACGAGTATCTTACTCCCTGCAAGAACGAATGTCACCCTTTTTTCATTTGTATGTGTTGCATGTTGCAACTAGTTGTGATGAGGATGCTCCGTGTAATACGGTGTTGCAAATAACTCTCCGCCTTCTACACTCTAGGTATTAGCTTGTGTCACAGCCGCTGAGCTCAGTTTCGATTACATTGACCTGTGACACAAGAAACACTTGGGCGAATTCAAGACGGGATCCATCCGGATTGGGCAGCGTAGCCAAATTTGATCAAACCCGATTAAGGATTGAAGTGGACCAGGGGGCAGCTGTAAAAACCATTGAATTTCGCCATGTGTTCGAAAGGTACCAAAGTGAAGTAGTGTTGTAAACAATTAAAACATCGATGCACTAAATAATTTAATTTAAGGGAAAATTTAACAAAGTAAGTTAGATTATAATTGACACATGAATAAAAGAATAAATAAAGTAATTGAAGACAACAAAGATCAACTCAGATTTTTATTTAATCCTTCGGGAAGGCCTTTCAACCATCTATACAGTCCACAAACGGCTCCACACCACAGTAACTCAACAGTATGTGTATACCGCGAATACACCAACGATGTTCAAAAACGGGTATTCGCTACTGGAACCAATTTCACCGTTTAAAGTCATTAAACACATCTTTGCTTCAACGATTTCTTTGTAAAGGTACATTCATTCCACGATCTGAATCCGAGCGCCTCGTAAAAAACCCAAACACAGTCCTTCCCCTTTGTAAGCACAAATTGAATTATGTTGCGTATTGGCCGGGTTACGAACTCAACGTGTCTTCTCATTTTCTCACCTACCATCGAGACTACGTGGTCTCCATTAACACGTTCAGCAAGTAATTTGCTTCACAAATATCGATACGGAGGTGATAGGATGGCAACCCCAGAGAAGGTTTCGCGGAATCAACTGTCTTCCCTTCTTCACTTAGAGAGAGGTATCTTAAGCATTTTAATTAATTCTTAAGGGATCCCATCTTCGTATTTAATGAGAAGGTACTTTATCAGTATTCGAAACAGGGTGGACATTCAAGCCCTCCCCACGTCGCTGTATGTGTGTGTATGCGAGCGTGTCCTTCTCGCATAATTTATCTATGGTCGTTTATCACTTTGAAACCCGTCGTTTCGGTATACGTGCATGATTTCAGTGCTACGGTCCTTGCAGTCATTGGGAATGGTTATCTATTCGTAAAGCATTTATCGACTAGTCTCCTGAAGTGTTTTCAATTCTTAGCTGTAGATAATCGATTAAAGGATATAACTTCAGTCGCTGTCGACATAGTTATGGCGTGACAGGACTCCATGCGAGAAAATGGGAGGAGATGGACTTTCACCGAAGGATAAGGAGTGCACAAAATGAAGAGCTATACAGCATACTTTCAAGGAATTTATGTCGGGAAAGGATGCCATTGGAGAAGTCGGGAACTATTCATCATGTCTTAAGTTCGCATCACCGGGTATGAAATTTATTGGACCAAACTTGAGTTGGGTATTCGAACCGTGGCTTGGAGTGCTCGCACAGTTGTGTGTGGTTTAACCGCAGAATTACTTACAGTAATACCCGATGATCTACTCACAGTAATACCCGATGATCTATCGCAGCCTGATGGACATATCGACTCCATTATAATGTGCCTTGGTACATTATGTACATTAGATAACAACCCCATTTCCTTGATTTTTTTCTTGATCGCATGTGGCATCCAATTCTAACTGGAAAACGAACAGGATACATTAGTGTTTCTAATCAATGCCGGTGACACAGGTATAGCTATTGGAGTAGATGAAAACCATCTAGAAACTTCTGGTATCCGGAAATGACGACCGTAGCAGCATTTTTTGAATTTCCTAATCGTTTACCCTTAAAATCAATTGGGAAATGTATTTTTTTAAACACATACATACATACATAGGAAATGCGTTATTTTTCCTTGACCCCGGGCCCATCAGCCAAACTCAGAGGATTTTCTCCCGACCATTTAATGGAGTCTACAGAGCGAGGCGATTGAACTGTTCACAACTTCATTTGCCATATTTTCCATATTTATAGATGAATTTTATTGAATTGCATACAAAGTGTTGAAAAATGAATTCTCTTAACAACTGGTTGTCATTTTGGTCACCCTTGGCCTGAATTAGAGCCTTCAAACAGCCAATGAAGCCATCACACGCTGCTCGCAAGCGGTTTTGTGGCATTTTGACACATTCGCGGTGAAGCGCGATTTTGAGATGCCTGTTGCTCTCTGGTATTTTTTCGAGTCAACGTTGCAGTTTAAAATGCCTGAGCCCAGCCGATTGCATCTGGACAATTCGACAGCTCTTGTGTCGACGACATGAAGTTGGGAACTTTGTTTTTGAGTCATTCTTGATTAATGTGTGCTTTGTGTGACGATGCTGAGTCGGATTGGACGGTCCAAGAACTGCGGGCAGTTTTCTGATATTTCTGCGGATTTTTTTAACGCCACGGCAATCGTTCACCAGTTGTTATGGTGGTGTTACGGACCTACCTCGCGTCCAGGTCCCCCCTAACATCCACAAATCCCGTTTCGTAAGTTTCCCCTCTCTACCTCTAAAAGGACAACAACTCGCCAAGTAGCTAATTTGCATAAACTACTTTGTGCAAATTCTATTATACTTGGTAGAGAAAATAATAATAAAACGTCAACGGTGAAAACAAATTTAGATTCATTCGACGTTAAACGGCGAAGTTCACAACTTGACAACGGAAAGCCGATTGAACAGTGTGAGCATTTGCAATCGACAACGGACTGGACTGAGGCTGAACAGGGGAGCAGCCCTTCAACACCCCCTGCACCTTGATACCGAATAACAGCCCCCTTCTACAATCAACACCAGCACAAATCGACCGCTCAACGGTCACACAAGTAAGTCCTTTTAAACTTATCCTAACTAATTTAAATACATATACAACCTTAATCAAAATAAAATTATTTATTATATATATATATTTAAATTAAGGTGTTAACTCTTTGGCTCTTCACAGTTTAACATTTTCTTGACCCCGCGTCTGGACTTTTTGGATCTTGTATGGCTTCAGTCCGAGATTATTTTCCAATAATTTTTGTATGCTTCGCGCTGGTATGTTCAGTTCAACATATATTTTTTGTCCTCTGCAACGAGAATTTCGTTCAATTCAGTTCGGAACGTTCGGGCCCATTTCAGTGTTTGTCGTTGTATTTGTCTGACCATCCCGTGGCGTTTCGCAACGCTGCCAGTATCGTATCGCAAACATTTTATTAAATGTGAGACACCGGAGCTCCTTGTTTGTGATTTCTCGGCCAAATATTACGTTTCAATCCCATGACGGAAAACCTTTTTCCGCACAACTAAGACACTTTCAAACGCTTGTCAATAATAAAGTAAAGTATATTCACGCCGAATATGAATATGAACGCAGTGACATTGTCTCAAAAAGTTTAAAGAGGGCTTTGGACTCTACATTGAAGTTGCACATGGCTATCTAAGTCCACAAATATTCTATTGGAAAAGATATGTCTTGGCACATACAACCAGTTTGTGCAATAGTGAGAACTACCCTTAAATGTCAAAGGACAATACGACCGGAAGGTGGGGAAGTGGATTAGGAAAGGAGGTGTCGGGGTATATTGGACTTGAATGCCTGAACATTACAACGACGAGTAAATACATGATCAGACAGCGTTTAACACTCGTGTGGTTCGGCTAAATAATAATGATACTAACGCGCGAGCAAAAAGGAATCTTGAAGTACCCTTAAATGTCAGAGCACAGTGCAAGCGGATTGGGAGTAAGCGGATAAGGATAGGAGGTAACGATGTATATTGGTCTTAGATGTCTGGAAATTACAACGACGAGGAAACACGAGATCAGGTAGAGCACTCCACAATCGTGTGCTTGGGCATACAACGATACACAGTGACCGAGTGCGGACGTGTTTTCAATTCATCGATCGAGTTAATTGAAAAAAATATTGCTTTTATAAGTGGCGAGTGGTTGAAATATAAAGACTATTTATAAATAAATAAATTCCAGTGATAAAAACAGTCAAAGCAAAGTTAATATATATAAATATAATTAAAAAAAAGACAACGAAGTCACGTGTTGTGACAGTGAAAACAAAGACCACAGTTTAATACAAAAG
Source organism: Microdon myrmicae (assembly GCA_963931805.1). Lineage (NCBI taxonomy): Eukaryota > Metazoa > Arthropoda > Insecta > Diptera > Syrphidae > Microdon > Microdon myrmicae. The sequence goes on from OZ007500.1 coordinate 89,635,576, forward strand.
GTGTCTGAGTCATTTTTCATTTCATTTTTACAACCGTTTTTATTTCGTTTTATATTCTTATTTTCTAATTTATATGCTAGACAAAAAATGCTTAAATTCTAGCTTAATTATCTTATATAATAACTTACTGGTCCTTCGCAGACGCTCTAAGCTAAACATTGCTTAACATTTGTATAATTTGCTTTTCGGCGACAGAACTTTGTGACAGTACTTATAATTATTTGAAAGACAAAGAAAAATTTGAAAAACTTTGTCAATTTTTTTTGTTTTTTTTTCTTAAAATTTAACTTACCTAAATTACCTATTTTTATTTTTTTATTTTTATGTAAAAACACTTAACTTAACTTAACTTAAAAAGAAAAATTTGAAAAACTTTGTCAATTTTTTTGTTTTTTTTTTCTTAAAATTTAACTTAATAACTTACCTATTTTTTTTTTTTTTTTTTTTTTAAATTCTATGTAAAATCACTTAGCTTAACTTAACTTAAATCTTATACTACCCTAATTCTGGAAAAGCTAAGACTATGTAAGCTAGCTGATGATAGTGTGATTCTATACCGACTTTGGTATCCAGGTCTTTATATGCCATTCAACCACCAGAATTGTTGACGCTGTCCAATACTATCGTCCCGGTCTCTGTGGGAGAAGCGCAAGAGCTCTTCTTCGGTGCGCGTTACTTCCCGGTTGTAGTGTAGGGGTACGAAGTGGCGAGGACTTGAGCGTCTTGGGTGATGATTATGGGGGTTTTTTAGGAAGGTAAACCGTGGGATTTGGCGGAACCGCCACAGTAGCACAATCGCCCGTCTACGGATGATCTACTTACATGATAGATCAGCGGAATTCCGGATCTATCCAGTATAAGCCTTTTCATGTCCAAATCAAGGAACGCATCTGGTGGAACAAAGCCGTTGCGACGCAAGCTCTCATAGTACAGAGTGTTTGGATAATTAGCCCCGAAAATTAGGTCATTGGACGAGCTTATTGCTCTCGCAATATGTCCTCTGATTAAATTGATCATAAAATTATCCACCCTATTTATGCAGGCTTCATTATATAAAGTCTCATTGCAGTAGTACTTTTTGTAGTCCGATATAATCTGAGACAACTTCTGAGACACTTCCTTTCGAACACCCGAATCTTTTCCCTCAAATTTGGACCCGTGACGTTTTCCACCACCGAATTTTATCTGTTTTAAAATGGGTTACCTGTGGTTCGTCCAGAGTGAGGTGTCCATTATTTCGTTTCAAAGACTTCAGTTAGGACTCCTCTTCTTCTTCCGCGGCTGCTCCACCACCTGTGGTTCCTCTTCAGGTTCTTCTTCAGGTTCTTCCTCTTTACACGACCAGGGTGGCTACCGCCAAATGGTGATTTTAGAGAGAAGTCGATGTGTTTCTGCGAATGCAATCGCACCACAAACGATGAGATGTTCACCTTCTGCTTCCGAACACGAACGTGTCTTTGACAGATTAAAACACGAGCATGATGGATAGATTTGGCCAATCCAAGTTTAAACACTTGCGTCTGTAAACGGCGCTCCAAGAAAAAGAAAGAGCTTTTATTTTTGTTCTCCACGTTTAATCTCTAAACTTTAACTTTTACAAAATGTTTCAACATTCTTCCGTTTTCCTTTTTTAAACTTTTTACTTTAACTTTTTCAATCGTTTCTTTACTTTTTCCTTTTTTCTTCCTTTACTGTTCACCAACCGTCTCTCAATTCAATTAACTGCATTCAAAAACAATCGAGCAACAAAAAAAATCAAAATAAACGGAATCAAAATATCTAACCTGTTGTTCCTTTCTCTCCCTCTCCATCAGCATCCACTCCGAAAACAGAGATCTAACTTCCACACGATCCACACTCGAACAGGAGTATGTTCGTACATTCAACTTGTGGATCGTGTGTTTTTCCCACCACCTTACCATCTACTATTAAATTATATTAAAACGCACAAACGATGGAGATGGCGGAAGTCGCACGTAACAAACCTATGTTAAACCACACTGGACAATCATATATGAACATTAGCCTGATTAGCGTCATGTAGCATATGACTTTTACTCTGCTGTCAAGTTGGCTACTATGAAATAGCCTCCTTGTCATAGCAAAAGTTTTCCTCGCTTTGAGCAAAGCAGCCTCTACATGTCTGTTGAAACACAGATATTGGTCTAGGCAGCTTGGTTTCCAGTTTATGTCCATGCGGTCACACGATAACTAGCTTTCGCCAGTTTTTCCTTGTGTCGTTCGTGGCTTTATATAATGGAGTTCTAAATAGGATGGCTTCACATTTCTGGAAGTTGATCTTAAGTTTCCAGTTGTCGCAATAGCGCTGCACGTTGTTGAAATCTCGCTGTATTAAACTATTTATGATCTCAACTTTCGGAGCTGTTCTGTAAATTATGAGATCGTCTGCGTACGCAATAGCCTGCGGAAGCGCATCTAATAAGTCGCTAATATAAATGTTAAAAGAGAGAGTACCGCGCCCTGTTGCAAGCCATTCTTGATATAATCCGTTTTGTTAGAGGTCACATTGCCACTTTTGACCACGAACCTCCTGTCCTTTAACATATAGTAAAGGCGTATGTATGCAATGTCTGGCCAGTTTGTAATATAACCCTTCGATGCAGACAGTATCAAAGGCTTTTTGCAAGTCGATCAGACAGGCACCTGTGCATTGGTTCCTACATTTATTCCATTGTATGTCGGAGACCAGTTTAGCTGCGGCATGTGTGGTTTCATGACCCGCCTTAAAGCCAAACTGGTTATTTGGAATAATGCTGTTGTCGTCTACCCATTTTACCAGAGCTTTGTTGATGGTTTCTTCAAATACTTTACTGATGCTTGGGAGTAAACTTATCGAACGCATGTTCATTGGGTTTGTGCAGTCTTTGCCCTTTTTTGCGATGGGCTGAATGATAGCCGTTTTCCAACGCGCGGGATAATATGCATTATTCAACGCGTTGTTAAACAGGACCGTGTATATATCTATTGCCATTGGGGGCAGGTTCTTGAGTACGATGTTAGGTACTCCATCTATTCCCACTGACTTTTTGCTTCTTAATGAGTCGAAGATACTCTGGATTCCTTCCCTTGTTATTAGAAGGCTATTAGCCACTACACCATTGGCATTAATGTCAATTGACAGATTATCTTCACTGAATTCGTTAAAACCCGGAATCTCCGATTGCCAATGTGAAATTTCATTTCGGAGGTGCAGGTGATTCAGTAGAATTCTGTCCTCCAAGTCGTGATTTCGGTGAATGCTTTCATTCACCTTGTACATGTCCTGAAAGACAGCTCCAACAGCGTTCACCTTTTCCAAAGGATCTTCGACCACGAAGAGCTCACTATTGAGGATCGCGTTCTCTGTATCTATAGCTGCTTGTTTACATCAGTACGTGGAATGTGGAGACACTGAACCTCGTTTTGATTATTTCTCCTGAATATATTATTTATTTGTGGGAACATATTCGGGTTATTAGTTTTTATAGCTCGAATTCTGTTGTTCCAATTCAAATTTGTTGCTAATCTATAATTAGCTTTAAGTAATTGTTGGAGGTTTTTTAATCGGGATTTCAGTGATATTATCTCCTGGTCTTGTCTGTCTGTAAACTGTCTGTGTAATTGTTTAAGTTTCGATAGCAGTCTGCTCTTTTTCTTATGGAGTGCGTTTATTGTTTTGTTTCTGTACATGTTAGTGTGATTTGTAACTGTTGTTTTGGGAATTGTTTTGTCCATTGTTCGTTTTACGGTTTCGTCCATTTGTTGGATGTATTTGTCGATTTCGTCATTTGTCAGGTTTCTGTTTACTGGCAGATTAAAGTCGTTCGAACGAAGTTCTCTTGTTAATGATCGGGTATCGCCATCGCATTGCCCTGTAGTTGTAGGGTTGCGGGATCACGTATTCCTCCAGATCTGCGAGATCGTTCGGAAGCTCTATTTCTGCCGGGAATGCACAGTGGTCGCTGTCGTATTCAATTGTTCGTAAACAGTTTCTGTTTCATCTGTTGGTGTTAAGTAGTCTCAGTCATGAGTCAATTAGCAAGATATCTAAGAACGATCTACCTCTAGGGAACGATGGATATTCGGTACCCAGCAGGTCAGTTCTATATTCAATATGATACTGATCTAACCAGCCAACTGAATTCCTCTGGCATTAGATATATAATTTCCCCAATTTCTATGCTTGGCATTCAAATCTCCCCCTAGGATAAAGTAGTTTTTGTCCAGGTGCAAATGTAAGCATCGAAAGAGTGTCTCGAGCTCCGATATAAATAGGTTATGTTGGTGCTCCTCAGGTGCATAGACCGCAACCGCATACAAACCCCTTGTGCGTACGATACAGGCTTCCAGCACCCGGAACCTGGGCACTTCTCCACTATATATAACTTTATGTGGATTCCTTTTCTAATAAAGATTGCGACACCCCCCCTTGAGTGGAGTTAGGTCGGTCTCTTCGTATAATATCGTAGTTTTTATGCCATATCTTGTGTCTCTGGTTTAACTTTGTTTCCCCCGCCAGAAGTACATCAGGTTGTTCATCTTGCAACAGGTTGAAAAGATTTGCTCTTCTCTCGGTTCTTATTAGTGAATTTACATTCACGACAGAGCTTTGATTGATGTTTTGGTTAGAGGGTTTATATTGACTTTTTATTTAGATTGGGCAAGTGCGAGTAGATCTCGTTTATTTGATTTTGCAGCTGTGTCATCTCTCTCTGCAGATTGAGCAGGACCGTGAACACGTCTGCTTGCGATGTTGTTTCAGTCTGTGTGGGAGTATTTGTGGCTACAAGTGTTGCAGCCTTATTTGGTGTTCTCCCATCCGACGCAACTTGTGCGTACGACCGCTGCGATGTTACGGGCATTGTTGTTGTACAGCTGGCTCTGTGTTTTTTTGCCGAGTCACACTTCTTGTCATTATTTTTCTGAATTTAGGGCATCCTCGATAATTTGCTGGATGTCCCTCATTCCGACACACTGCGCACTTTAGAAGGGCTTTGTCTTCTACCCTTTCTTTTCCCAGAGGGCATTCTTCTGCCTTATGGTCTTTTCCGCATTTTACGCAACGATGCTGTATTTCACAGTTCGCCGCCGCGTGACCAAACCTTTGGCAGCGGACACATTGCAGGATGTCTCTGCCTTTTTTTAATTTGTCCCATGTGTCAATTTGATGATCCAAGACTGTAATTTTTCTTAGACCACCAATTCTGCTGCTGGGTTTTAGTTGAACCAAAAAGAAGGGTGGCTTGCGGTTTTCCCTTCTTACCTTGGTTGTGGTGAACGGTTTAACGGCGGGAGATCCTCGTGCTTCAACTTTTGGAGTATCTCGAGCAGAGCCCCGGTTCCACCTCAGGGTCGACACCCTTTAATAGAACTGTTACCCTCTTTGTTTGTATCGGCGTGAACTAGTAGAATTCCGCGGGGGCTCTTTTTAATACCTATTTAAGTTTGTCGTGGTCTGCCACCGCATAGGTTTGAATGGCATGCCTGTTACCTGCTAGTCTTTTAACTACAAAATTGTTTCCTATAGCTAGCTTACAGAGACTTACCAATTCCTTACACTCAATATCTATGGTGTCGATTGGTGGCATCTTTATTTTTTCGTTGTTATTGTTGCTTTGCCGCTGCTGTGTTGCTTGCTGTTTCGGTGGTCGATTTTGTGTTGATAGTTGCTGTTGGTGTTGATGTTGATGTTGATGTTGCTGTTGCTGTTGCAGTTGATGTTGATATTGTTGCTGTTGGCCGACTTTTGGCTTCGGCTTTTGTTGTTGTTCTGTGTCTTTTTGTTGTTCGAGTGCCGCTATCTTTTTCTTTCGGCATCTCTTTTCTAATCGGGCTCTTGCCATCGCAAGTTTCGCCCCCAATTCACTTATTTCCTCTTCTTCATACTCAGACTCTGAGGATGCAAGCGAAGCGAATGTATTGTTCATCATCATCATCGGCACTACAACCGGGATCCGGTCTAGACCTTATTTAAGCAAGTCCTGAATCTTGTTAAATTTTCCATAATGATTTGTTTTTTCCGGGCAAGGCTCCCCGACGGGGAATCGAACCCCGGTCTCCCGGGTGACAGGCGGGTATACTAACCCCTATCGATGAGCCTGAATGAATTGTTTGCCCCATACATATTAAAGTTGTAGGGGGGGGGGGGGGGGGGCGCTCACTGTCCTCCTCCATTTGCTGATCTTTTTTCTCCATTGTTAATTTCGCGGTTTTACTTCGCGACACAATGGAGTTTTTCGGTGTACCTTTTCGTTTGTGTGTTGTCGCGTTTTTATCTTCCTCCGTGTTCATGCCGGTTCTTTCCAGTTGGTTTTCATTAAAAAAAAAAACAAAGGCGAACTGCAATACAAACCACGAAGTCGATTTCTCCCGTAACCGACTGGAACTTGGCTATCCTCGGGTAAGAGTCAGTAAGTTTGCACTCGCGCCAAACGCTGCCTTAAAAACCAGTTGATTAAAGAGCAATATTTTGTTTGTTTTAATTTTCAAGCTTGCGAGGTGAAATATTTTAATTGATAGTTAGTTTTTTTGTCGCACGTCACTGAAGGGATTTTTTTATGGACTTTTTTTTAATTTAATTTAATGCACTGTGTTGAATGTTGGATTTTCACCTTTATTCTTCATTTTGTTTGTTTGTTTTTGTTTTTATTTATTTTCGATTATTTTTGATTATATTGATTCTTTCCGTTCTATTAATTTGTTTTGACTGTTTTTATTACTGTGAAGCAGCGCACTTTATTACGTCACTGAAAATAATTTATGGTTTTTGCTTGATTAGCACTATTGACAGAAAATTTATTTTCTTTTTCGTTTTACTTATTGTTGTTTTGTTTTGTTTTTCTTTCTTTCATTTTATTTTTGGATTTTGTTTTTCGATATGACTTGACGAGGAGCGCGATATAGCACGTCTTTACAATTCGAGCGTTAATTCAAGTGTGAAAGGTGTCTGAGTAACACGTTATGTGTGAACGGTGTTTACGTGTGACCGCGCGAACATTGTGAGTGTGTGCGCGAGGCCGCAATCTATTTGTCCTTCACGCAATAAAAAAAAAAAAAACAAAAAAAGTGAGAACACGTGGTCCATAATATGAACGTAAATCAAATGGATGCCACAATGGTGCTTCGGAGAAAGCAAAATGCAGACCTAAATCTAAAGACTAAACGACTTAAAACCAATAAAAACAAGGATACAGACATGTTGAGTGACAAGAGCGACGACGACGACAACGCCCATGGTGCCCAGTAGTTAGGGGCTGAAAACCAATTCCAAGAACTAGCTATCAGCAAAAAAAATGCAGATGCCAGCAATCAGATCGAGGTCCTCAATAGACTCATCCATGAGATTAGTCTTAAAAAACAAGAACTGGATAAACAAATGGACGAAGTTGTTAAACTAAAAAACAATTTGCGACAGAATGAGCGGAAAACGAAAATGGTACATTAGCAACAGCAAGGACAACAACAACAGCAACTCACGAAACTCAACAGCAGGAACCACACCAACAGCAGGAACCAAATCAGAGGCAGGAACCATCTCAGCAGGTGCCAGTCAAAAAAAGAAAAGAGAGGAGAAAGTACCTCCTATCTACATCAGTTACATGGAGACAAAGGATCTCATAAAATTGGGTGAGTTGACATGCAAACCCTTTAAAACAAAACGTATAAATAATTTGAAGATAAGATTAGCGTGCGATGATTTAGAAGGCTATAGCAAAATCAAATCGGCATTGGGGAAATCGAAAAGCAAGCACTACACGTACTCCCCTAAATCGGAGAAAACTCTCTCCATGCTCATCAAAGGAGTTGATCCTTCCTTTACTCCCGAGGAAGTGCTCGAAGAACTAAACAGTTTCGAAAACGATACTTTGAAATTTACAGGTGTGAAACTATTTTCTACAGCAAATTCTAGAAATCGCAACCGTAAGTTGCCTTTCTTCATTGTGTCGCTAAGTCCCAATAGTAAACTTGATGGACTTAGATATATTAAATACATTAATCACCAAACAATAAGTTGGGAGAGAATAATGAAGTCCGACCGCATATTGCAGTGTATGCGCTGTCAACGCTTCGGTCATGTGGCAGCGAATTGCAATATGCATTTCAGATGCGTCAAATGCCTAAGTAACCATATCATTGGAGAATGTCCATTGGGCAAAGAACAGCTCCCGGATAGAAATAAACTATCCCGTGTCCTCTGTAGCAACTCAGGTCACCCTGTTAACTTTAGAGGTTGCTCTAAGTACCAACAACTAAAAACAAAGTTGGAAGCGAGAAAGAAGCAAGTTGAAGGAGAGAAACTGATGAAAACTAGCTCTTACAACAACTTCGTGGCACCAAGTGTGTCATACGCCCAAGTGGCAGGTGGAGTAAAAAAATGCACCAATCTTAGAACAATCACGTAATATCATTCAAACGCCTGCTCCAGAGGCACAAACTGATATAACAGCTATACTACTGTTAAAAAAAAACTGGCGGAACAAGTGGCTCGAACTGACATTGTCTATTCGACCCTGTTTCCAGATGAACCCACACTCTAATCATAACGTTCACTGCGGCTGAATTAACTCTAAAAATTATTGCGGTGAATGTTATTTCACTAATCCGCATGGAAAGAAGGGATAATCTCAGCAAACTGCTGGAACCTGAACGCCCAGTTGTCCTTTTGGCTAGCGTTACTAAGCTAAACCAAAGGCACAAATTGGACTACCCAAATTATAAAGTAATTAGACGAGATCGACCAAATTCCACTCAGGGGGGCGGGGTCGCTGTCTTAGTTAAAAATGGTCTACAACACAAAGTCGTTTACAGTAGAGATGTATACAAGTTCCAGGTACTAGAAGCCTGCGTTATAGATATTCTTTTGAAAAGTCAAAGGCATCTATGTGTGATCTCTGCTTATGCTCCCGAAGCTCCACAGTGTATACAGCTTATCAATGAACTCGATACCCTTTTTCGAAGTCTCAAGTTAGACTCGGAAAATAATTATTTCTTTATGGCGAGAGATCTCAATTACAACCACAATGTTTGGGGTAACCTGTGGGGGGTTTCTCTATCCTACATGAGAAACAACCCACAATTCCAACCAACATTTCCTACCTAATTTCGACCGCCTTTCAGCGCGTCAAATCAACCCCATTTCCCTCTACTTGCCTGTTCACCTGCAAAGCATGTTTCCACCAAGGACACATAGCTAAACTCATTGTACCACGCAGACAATGCATAAATGAGTTTAGCTTACCTTTTTTGCCATACGGCAACTCGTGTCCATGTCGATTAGCGACAACCAAATCCAGCCGGACGAAGTTGTCGCATCATTGCAGATCCGCTTGGGAAATTTATCACCACATTCGATTGAATCACGTGATAATATTTCCCTAGCGTTACTTCGGCTTTTCTCCAGACTCTTCATTCGCTGGGGATCAATGTTCTCTTTTTGCAGGTGAATATCATCAGCTTAATTCTCCTATCTTTCTCAGTTCTGTCTTCGTATGGATCAATGTACACTGAACTCACCATACTACCGAATCAGGTCAATGGGTTCCCCTCAGAACTACATTGATTCATGCATATACAACCAAATCCACCCCAAGATAATCGTACATCGTGTTTCTGTTCTCTTATTGTGCCGCTCTCTTCGTTCATCAGATTACCGATGTAACCTACCACACATCGAAGAACGTGGCAATGAGAGAGCAGAAGTATGTTCTCTTTTGGTTGTATCCAATTTCTTCCCTTTTCAAGTCAGTCGATTAACGTGTTTAACTAAGGGAGGTGGTGTCGCTAATTGCCGCCGCGTGTGCATGCACACGCTCGTCCGCGGACATCCTACTTTGATGTGAAATAAGTCGTTTCAACCAGTACGTTGTGTGGTTGAAAGTGACGATTAATAATTATTAGAAATATTATCTGAGTTATGTGTTGTGTGACCGCATCGGAATATTCTCACTAGTGAACATTTTCAATAAATTAAAACGCTTGCTGGCAGTGCTATCTGCTATCTTTTTTATTGACTACTTTGGTGTCTTAACTCACTTATTCGAATTAGACTTCAATCGTTTATTTATCTATCCACTCGAAGGAGATGTCGTCCAATATGCGCATCGGATTCGGTACAACCAGGAAGTGGACGTGCGTCCCATAAATGTTTACAATTACACATTCCTCAATAAAGGTGAACATAAATCGATGCCGCATTTTGAGAGACGAATGGCTATACGACAAACCTGGGGTTACGAGCAACTCTTTTCTGACGTGATTATTCGAACAAATTCTTCCCACGGATCGATGGGAGATATAAGGAATACGTGCCATACGCTGGCACGTCACCTTATACTCCCACAAACCTTATCACAAACACAAGAGGCAATGCCTTGTTCGACTGGTGGCAAACAAACGCTATCGAACCTAAACTAGAATTGTACGCTGCAAGTACTCCATCATATCCAAGAGGAAATTCCTTCTTGGATTTACTATGGCTGGACGAGGACGAATACGATTATTAAATATGGATCTAACTACTCGAAATTGTCTTCGTACAATCGAGTACGATAGCGATCATTATGGACTTGGTGCTGTAATACATGTCCCAAACGAACACTCACTACTTGAGCAGTATAAACAGATACTTTCTTTTAATTTCGGAAAATCACACTGGTCGCGCTTTGATCGGGCAATAAAAAAATAATTACGCTCCAATGGGATAGACCCACCCACTGACAGAAATCTTCATAATGGCGAAATTGATCATTATCTTTCGACGATGAACAACTTGTTACTAATACAATGAATCGTTCTTTTCCAAAAGTGTCTCACTGCGAGAGCTATACCAACCGATACAGAAACTCAACGATCGACGAGCTGTATAGGCAAAAGAGTATTCTGCTCTTTAAATTAAAACTACTCTACAGACAGTTCAGCGATCCAAATAGCCAGGAAGTAAAAACAATTAAGTCACTAATTAAAAATCTTTAAAAACTGTCAACTGTGACAACTATAGCTAAGCAATTAATGAAGACTGGAACAACAGAATTCAAGCCATCAAGGCCACTGGACCGAATATGTTCCCACAAATAAATAAAGTCTTTCGAAGGAAAGATTATTAAGACATCCCTTGTCTGCGAGTTCCGCGGATTCCCGAGAATTGTCAAACTCTGCTGAACGCAGGACTTATCCTGGAACACATTAACTCTAACGAAGGGTTCATAGTAGTCGGAGGAACAGCAAAAAAAGGCGAACTCGATTGGTGCTTGTTTCGAAGCAGTGTATAGATTGAACGAATCGGCTCATTCTAACCTTGACCTGGAAAATAGGGCTTTCCAAAAACATATTTTGCTACGCAATGAACTTAACAATTGGCGTCTCTTAAGTCGATGTTTCACTATCTTTAGTGAAAATAATAGAGCGGATTCCTCGGTTAGAAATCTAAACACTAGCATATTTGTACACAAGGATGAACTGACGGACATTCTTAGATCGATTAAGAACAAAAAACCTTCTAGAATATATAGTATTCCAAACATTGTTCTAAAGCATTTACCTCTTGAAGCAGTGAAGGTTTACACTATTTTGTTCAATAACGCTCTAAATAGTGCATATTATCCAACCCAATGGAAATCTGCAGTAGTCCATCCCATCCCCAAAATGGGGCAAGGAGAGGAGCAATCCAGTCAATCTTCGCTCGATTAGTTTGCTTCTGAACATCAGCAAGGTATTCGAGAAAAGTATTCGACACTGTATGGTTAGAAGGGCTTGTAGATAAGTTATCAAATCTAGGTATGCCCGAATATTTATTATACATTATCTACGATATGATAATGGGTAAACAATTTGTAGTGAAATGTGGAGATATAATCTCTAACAAGACCTTCCACATCAAAACGGCCTACAACAGGGAGCAGGGAATTCTCCCATTTTATTCAACATTTACATTAATAATCTAGTGGGTCCTCTCAAACATGCAATTGCGTATGCCAACAAAATTGTGGTGTATAGATCTGGAGAAAAGATTGATGTCATCAACAGACTTCTGCAAAGATGGTTTCAACAAAATCAAACGTTTTTGCGACGACTGGAAGTTAAAAATAAATTTCCAAAAAAACAGAGACTATCCTTTTCAGAACGCCCCTGGATGGGTGTGCATCAAGGGATACAAAACGGAATTGGAAAACATTTTCCATTACAGGAAGTAATAACCTTCCCCTACAAGTAAAAACTGTAGTCAATATCTTTACTTTGATAAGCATACATCAGTTGCTCTTACAGCAATGACACGAAGTCTCTTCCGTAGTAGTCTTCTGGACCCCAAGGTGAAAATAATTTCATACTCGGCATTCATCCGACCAGTATTGGTGTATGGATGCCCGGTATGGTATAACATATCCTCATTCTACATGGAGAAGTTTCAGGTGTTCGAGAGGCAGTGTCTCCGTTCCTGTCTCGGAATGTATAGAACCCCAGAGTCGCAGTATAAGAAATACTAACCCAATAAAGTCCTGTATGACAAATCTGGACTAAACAGAATAGATAACTTCATTAACAACATTAAGTGTGGTTACACGACAAGGGCAATGTGCAGTGAAAATGATCTCATATCGGGAGCATTCTATCCCAATGATATGTATATGGAGAGTACTCTTCAGAATGGGTTCATTCCCCCAAAAGCGTTCCCTTTCTTGGATAAAAAAGGACTTACTCAAACAAAAATGGAGTCTCTATTATTTACCACGCTTTCCGTGGTGCCAGGGATAAACGAATTCTCCATGATAACGATGTCTCTCATATTCCAGATCGCCTGCGTTTTAGTATGGTGATCGGTGAAAGAGATAAGTCAATAAAAGATCGATCCCATTCCAACTGGTGGTGGATCAGTGATGAAGAAAGACTATACGTCCCCAAACATAGTATGCCTCTCAGGCGCACCGCTGTCCTCCCCCTATCCCCAATTCCCAATTATTTTAGTTTTATTTTTATTTTTAATTTAATTTTAATTTTTTTTATTTTTTTAATTTGTATTCCTTGCTTATGTTTGTACGTTTTGTTTGGTTTTTTTTTTGCTTGTGATATATGCAATTAAAAAATAAAATAAAAAGAAAACATCAATTATTGTGACATGTTATAAAAAACATTAGTTATTGTACGCCGAAAGGCATAAGAAAAATGATAATGTATAATTTAGAGTGCTTGCGAAGAGCCGGTAAGTTAAAGTAAGAATGATTGTTGTAAAGGAAGTTAACATTAAAAGTTAAACCTGTAATTGAATTGTTAAATAAGTGTCGAGATAAAACAAAACAATCGTGTGGTTCGGCTAAAGAATGACTCTCTATGTTTATTTGTGCACCTGAAGTTGACGTTCAACTTGAACTGGGCATTCTCAGATTGACCGGTATCGCCGGAAAATGTCTGAAGAGGTGGAACACATTCAGCAAGCTTAGCTTAATATCGTTGCCCATTCGCGCTACATGTCCGGCCCATCCTATTTTATTGTAGGCTTGCAGTATAGCTCTTCCAATTCGTGGCTGTGGAGTTACCTCCATTGTTCTACCTCCTCGTCATATTTACCTCCAAAGATAACCCTTAAAACTTTATTCTCGAATACGCGGAATTTGTTTTCTTCCCGTTTTGTGAGAGCCCATGTTTCGCATCCGTATAGAACAATCGGGATGATTATGGTTCTATGCACATCGAACTTTATATTACGTGATAGCGGTTTGGATTTCAACAGTTTACTGACTGCGTGTCAAGTAGCGATGCCGGAATGCATTCTTTTGTTAATTTTCTTCGACATTTCGTTACTGGCTGCCAGTATTGTTCCCAGATATTTAAATTCATTAACTTTATCAAATATCTTGCCTCTGACGTTTCTGTGTGTTCCCTGAGGATTACCTGCACTCGCCGTAATCATGTATTTTGTTTTGCCTTCATGTATTTCTACGCCCACCTTTTCTGCCGCTTGTATGACGATTTCACAGTTTTTACTTACAGTTTCTAGATTATCGCCAAAAACGGCGATGTCATCCGCACATGCGAGCACGTGTGTGACTCCGTTCAGGGATGATCCGGCCATGTTGTCGCCTTGTACCTTTCTGATGACATACTCGAGCACAAGGTTAAAGAGACATGGTGAGAAGCCATCCCCCTGTTTTAGTCCGTCGTGAATTCCAAATGGTTCTGAGAGGTGGTTTTCTATTCTAACTCGCCCTTTATTTTCGTTCATGCAGATTTAAATGAGGGCGGCATATTTTGTTCGGGACTCCTACCTCAACTACAATGTGGTAAGGTCTTTGCCTTGCGACTGAGTCGTGGGCTTTTTTGAAGTGAACGAAAAGTTGGTGAACCGGCTCTCCGTATTCCCACTTCTTTTCCAGTAGTTGCCTTATTGTGAATATTTGGTCGCTCGTTATGCGGTTCCTACGGAATCCGCATTGCGATTCGCCCAGTATTTCCGGGATACATACGTACATGGCATACTCAATAATGGTCATAAACACTCCTTTGGTCTTCAAAGAGTCGTTCAAAAGAAAACATCAAAGTTGTCCGCGAGTGTGTTGCTCGACACTGTGAAATTGGATATTTGGAGAAAATATTTTATATATGATCATAGTCAATGTGTACGAGAGATAAAAAAGAACAAATAACAACTGTTTCCTGGTCGTTGTGATGTCCAGACATTCAACACCAATATACATCGAAGCTTCCTTTCCTTATCCACTTCCTTTCCATCCGCTCGCACTGTGCTCTGACATTTAGGGGTACTTCAAAATCCCATTTTGTGCCCGCGTTAGTGTAAAAAAAAACTACTGAAACATCTATGACTCAAATTTTGTCGGTATGCAACCGTGATGTAGCTTCTAACTTAACAGGTATCCAACGCTAGAATTAGTTTTTCTGTAGACAGAAACTCGTGCTGGGCACTCATTTTTGACTTCGTTGAATGACCTAATTTGCCACTACATGAAATCCATGATTTGTTTCATTGTATATGCAGCCAAGAACGATATAGACATAGGACTGCAACATTGTTTAGCACTTACCATGCAGTTGTATGTACTTTTTTATCGACTGAATCACTTCACGGAGTTTGAGCACCCCTTTAAAAAATTCTTTCAGATGATATTAAAGAGCTGTTTTTTCTTAGATTCGATGGAGAGACATCCAAGGAGATTGTGTTGAACAAATGAATATAAACAAAACGACAGTAGGACCGTAAAACACTTTTATAACCAACCCAACTCGGATTTTATGGCATTGTTTCGGACGTTTTATAGCAACACCACGTTTAGTCTCCTATTCCTAATAAGATGAATGGTTACACTAACCCTCCTGGAAATTTCTCATGTATCATATGAATTTTCGACAACAATGTGAAAGAATAAGGTACGGAGATAAAAAACTGAGAGGGAGATACAACAACCCCAAGGCTTTGGAAATGAAAAATTTTTTTACTTTAATTCTTGTTCAGGAGAGAAACGAAATTAGAACAAATTTTGCCCCAAAAATGTGTAATGCGTCAAATAGGCCACATGTTTCGCCCTATTGACCTCGCGGATGACTGAGCGGATGGGTGGCTTCCTGCTATCCGTATACGCCAATCTACCAATCAAATCAGAAAGAAAATTCAGTTAATTTAATTTCATTTACGAAAATTGAATCACAAGGGATTCATGCCACTTCCGCTTCAGAAATATCCTTTCATTTTGCGAGCTTTCGTATTCTTTGAAGAAGGCCCCACAAAGCTGTATTGGTTCAGGCAATACTGTAAATCGTCGTACAACAATGAACAAATGTCAGTGACACTTAAGTTCCAAAAAGGATCCCATTTCCGCTTTGCTTGACTTTCATGTTCCCTTTATTATCTTGCGGTTGTATGTCAAGTTGGTGTTGTGAAAAGAAGAAGACAAGTCGGAGTATGCCATTATAGAGTTTCCCCAAAAATTACTAGTTGTAAATACCACATCACAGACCCTCTTTCAGGGAGATTACCGTTTGTAAGAAACTTCACAGCAGGACATTGGATAGGTGTGGATTCCTTCACATCCAACGAATCCACCAAGCAGCTGGGGAAATTCTGAAAGCATACCTTAGGTCAGGAGACGAGAGTATAGAATTAAGAATTCGACAGCCAGGAAAATGCATTAAATTTAGATTAGGCCAGGAAAACATCATTTGTGTCGAGTGAAGCGCTGCGGGCAAAGATTCAACGGGGTCGTGAGGCCCTGTGCGCGTCCTTCTGAAATGTAAATAGTATATTCAATTAAGAGGACGCTAGACGTTAGATGTGAGCACAGTGAACAGCGCTCCAACCAGGAGACATCTTTAAAATGCAGGGTGCTTGGTGTTTGTGAAATTGAAATTGAAAATGAAAATGAAAGAAAAACAAAAGACCAGCGAAGGACCAGGAAGATACTACATGTATCGTGTGTAACCAACCGAAAGGACATAGGAAGTTTAATTCCATTGTTCTTTCTCTATGCTTGTTGTGTTTAGTTGCTTTGTTTTTTTTTTTTTGTCCTGCTTGGTTTTATCTGTTTCATTTAGATCCTTTGGAACAAACTGGAAACGTAAATAAGTAGAAAGTATACTCTGGTTCACACCAGCCGCATAGTTCATCATGCCTTTATAATCCCGTGGTAGTGGTGCTTTTTATTTCAAGTATCTTGTAGGTTTAAAGATATTGTGAAAGAACTTTTTGGCTTTTGCTACTGCAATTTTCTACAAAAGGTAACGTGGGTGAAGGTTATCCGTTTGTTGAATTTCAAAGGATTGCAATCCGCAACACTCCAAGCATTTCTTTACCGACTACTAGAATTTGTTTCTACTTACTTACGTTGAGGTCAGTTGAAAGGAATAAACATCAACCATAGGCATAGACACAGTGTCCTTCTCAAATTAATGAGGATGTATAGAGCATGAAAGACAACCTAATGAGGAGTGAAATAAAGAAACTGTGCGTTATTGGCGATGACAGTAAACAAGGCACGGCATACTTTACAAACCGTACACATTATTCTATCAGCATTTTAAATCTACTTTGGGCGATGCGGTTGGTTTCACCTTCATTCTTTGCTGTTGGGGGATCGTTAGTGCTGAATACCATAGTCCTTGTCTCAGTAATATTACCTTCTCAATTCATCTTGGTCCATTTCTCACATAATGCTCAGACCTTTCATAAATAAGGATAATGACGTAGTTAAAATATTTATTGTCCTTTGTTGAGGTTCTACACTAACATCAGAAAAACATACACGTGAAACGGTAATTATGGTATCATCTTCTACGTGAATGTCCTTTAGAAGGTATTCAGGAGTTATTATGATTCTGTTCACAATAGCTTTGTTCAACTTGATGCGGTTTGTAACTCGTACGAAAAAGTCAAGTATACCTTGAAGATTTTGGAATACAGAACAGATATAGGGGAAGACAATGATCTTATTGTTTATACAAGGGCAGATTGCTGGGTTCAGGAAAAATGAATAAACAAACCAACCAAATAGTTGTGTTTTCCCTTAGCCTGGACACTTTGGGTTACCATCAACCATCATCAATGCGGCCCATAGTCATGAAGACACTATACAGTGTGGACATAATATCGGTCAGTTATCAGTGCAACATGTTGAAGTCACACATCTAATTTACAACCTAGAGGAAGGTGTAATAGAAAGGCTGGCTCAGCAGAACCATACAAGCAAACAAACCCCAACCATGAACGAAGTACAACCCACATAACAATTATGGTAGATGCACAAACCTCTTACACATACATGGGATTTTTGAAATATCAGAGCACAGTGTCAGCGGAAAAAGAGGGAGGTTGTGAGAAAAGGAAGTAGCGATGTACATTGCTTTTAAATCCATGGAGGATATAATGACAAACATATGTTCACGAAGAGTGTGGGTATTTAGACTAGGCGTCGACATGGACGCAGGTTCAGTGCAATACCTCACACCTCTATTGGAAGCACTAAATTAATTCTCCAGGAAAACGCAGAAAAATTGGTCCATCGATGTATTTAAAAATAAAGGCACACACAATTATTTAATCGTATATGATTGTTTCACTTTATTGAATATTGTTCTGAGGCGGTACACAGTGACATCAATTCAGTCATTTAATCGTTATAACATTAAATTTAGGCTTTTAGATGTACTATATTCGCTTGCGTGTGCAGCGACGATTTTCGACAATGGCACATTGGTTTACTGGCGACGAAATATCACGACTCGACCAAACCACCTTAATTAAAAAAAAACAATTCGCGTAAGACGTTAAAAAAATGTAATCTTAAGGTTCCCGACTATCCACCTCGCATGTAATGATCTGACTCCACGATGCAATCCACATCCGTCAGATTCAGCGGTGGTGGATCACATCGATATGGGAGGAGCGATACGGATCAACATGGCAGCGGCCAATGGTGATCGAGGAAAGGGTTCAATGGGAGGATTTTTCAAATGCTGCATAGGGACGCGTACAATGCCCCTTTTGCCCGCAATACAGCCAATGATCGCCGACACCTGATCAAACAAGTCAACGAGCAACAAGGGGCTGCAAGCATTGTGTTTATGTAATGCCGTTGTAGGCGATACAGTCTTGGGTGACGATAGGTCGACCGAAGATTTGCGGTTTGTTTGTTTTAGCCGTATGGCTCTGGTGCTCTAGGAGGAAAATTATTTATGATGGTGAGGGATTTGACCTGCAGATGTGCAAGCAAACGCGGTTAGTAAACAAAGCAAACGCAGTGAGGTACTGTGTGTTTGCTTTGATTTGCTGGTGAGTCATCATACGGCATAGCATGGGTAAGATTATCTAAGCAATGATCATATCCATGCCCAAATTCCATGATCGGTTGATAACCGATGAAAGGGAATTGGTCGCAAGTGTTGCGAACCTCAGGATATGGGTGCAATATAAGATTACCGTGGAAGGGAAACTATCGGCAGCAGCTATATCTCGGGAGCATGGAGGCAGTGTTTGTTTACACTTTTGCCATGGTGTGAAGCGTCACTTCGATTCTACTCGAAATGTAACGTCTCCTAGGTCGATGGATCGAGTGTGTGTTTACTTTAAACAACACTCGATCGCTTGTGGATAGCCAGCGATGGTATAGCCAGCGATGGTATATTGTTGATAGGACGATCGGCCGATGGGTCTGCCGATAAGGCAAGGGTAAGCATGATATGCCGAATATGGGGAAAATGCTCCTCAGCCATGCGCATTGACATGTTCGGATGTTTATGACGGTTACACGATGGGAAAACCGAATTGGATTTTAGGACATATACAACCCATCAAGCATGCCCCTGGTGAACTTCTATAGATGTCAATGCGATAGCAAAATAGCAAACGGTTATCGTTCTAGATGATTTTGCCACGGCTAAAGTCTTCCAGGTAAGTATTGTTGCAGGGGAGCTTGACTGCTCGTCTGGAGGTAAGCTCCTTATGTTAGGTACAGGTATTTGCAGGGAGGGGAAAAGGGAGTTGGGTTAGGCCGATGGGAGGTTCTTCAGGCGCCTTAAAGAACCCCCACAAGAGCATTCCACATTCTAAGGGCTCGGCTGAAGATTAATCCTTTGCGCTTAACCGTATGCCAGAGAATAATTATTAACCTGATCTGATGTACATTCAGTCAGTGATGGGTATCTTGAGAAAATGTTTAGTGGCGTGAAATGCC
Source organism: Microdon myrmicae (assembly GCA_963931805.1). Classification (NCBI taxonomy): domain Eukaryota; kingdom Metazoa; phylum Arthropoda; class Insecta; order Diptera; family Syrphidae; genus Microdon; species Microdon myrmicae. The sequence continues at coordinate 89,655,243 of OZ007500.1, forward strand.
ATAAGAAAGTTCTGTTGAACTCGGCTTTAATAATACTTATAGAATTGGGATAGACTGGCTACTTTGCGTCTCTATTTTAATGGCGGCGTTGAAATCCTTGCACTTCAATTTCTAATGGACCTTACTGATCATTTTCGTATCCTATTGAATACGTGAAAGACTGTTTTAGATAGATCTGAATAAACATGAGAATTGAATTCTATTTTAGCAGGACCTAGTATCTTTGAGTCACTGAGAAACAAAAAATCAGTAGGAACCGCTGGATATCCCAACATCGTATTCCAACACCTTCCTCCAATGGCAATGGATATATACACAATCCTGTTTAACAACACGTTGAATAATACTGTTGTGAAATAAAATGGAAAATTTAACATGCTTCAGGACTTGCTAAATAAGGCCAAGGCCGGTTCCCGGTTGTAGTGCCGATGATGATGATGATAGTGAAATAAAATGTGTGGTGTAATATTTAAAGAGCTAGGCTTGCGCCAAATGTTATAAAATAGGACTTTGTTTGCTGCTGTTACAAAACATGTGTATATAATATGATATATGCTGAATTGAATGTTATATTTATATATAGGATAATGTTGTATAGGTTTTCTGATGCCAAGGTTGTAATATTTAGTTTGGGTTCATAATAAGTTACTCTGCTGTTGTATTTTGTGGAGTATGCCATTTATAATAATCTGTTGTATTTTATTGTGATGGCAAACCAAATGTTGTATTAATGTTATGTTTTAGTTTCTGTTAGTGAAATTGTATTGTAAACTACTAAGGTTATATTATGTTATTTAATGTTCAGAAATGTACCGCTGTTAGGCATTCATGATAGATTCAGTCGCCGGTGGTAAGACGCAAACTAGAATGCGGGGGCGCGCGGCTGTGTCAATTGTAATGGGTGCCGTGGTGGTCACCTGCAGTGTATTTGGTGGTCAGGAGTTTAATTTATTGATCGAACACAATCGGTTCACTGTGCAAAGGGAGTTATGTGAAACGGTGAACACAAAAGGGATTTGGAACAATACTGTTGATATGCGGGAGTTTCAGCATTTGCGTTACTTAGATACTGGTATGTGGTACTTACAAAGTTCAAAGCGCCGTTGCCCGATTCCAAGGACAGCGCAAATGAAGTCATGTACCTTAAGTATTTCACTAATTATAACATCTGAAATTACCACATACCTGTTCCAATTTGATCATTCATTGTTTGCTGGTTACCTCACATATACCTAGGAGGTGCCACTAACATTCGCCGGTTCAGTTTCAGCATTGGGCGTAAAACCCTGGTGTCCAACGATGACCGTGGAAGTAATAACATAACACCTCGCCGTCTTCTCACTTCAATATTTATTCTTAATTTCCAGAGTACAAAATGGCAAAACGTCAGCACGAACAATTACCTTGTTAGGCCGCAGGATCTCCTCCCCTGCTTTCCCACGTAGTATTTCAATTTATAGGCGTTACACACTAATATATATCACCAGTTGACTTTGTATTTTCAAAAACGACGCGGACATAGACACGAATAGCTAACGCGCTTTGATCAAAATTTTACTATACAACAGAAAGAAAACGTATAGCCTTTGCTTTTTCTTTTTTATCAGCCCTTTTCAGCGACGGAACAAAATCACACCTTTTCACGGCAGTCCGCCAAAAACTTCTGCCCTGCTCGTTTCTCTTTTACCTCTTTTTTATCTTCTTCGAACACAATTACCGCCTTGACGAAGGTCTGTCTTCGACGACGGCTAATCTTCGAAACTAACCGAAGACACCATCACCGAAAAGGACCTGGGTTTACACGCCTGTTGCTTTCAACCCGAACCAAAACTCAGCCACAGTCAAAACATTTGATTGTAATATATATTTTTAGTAGTGTGTTTATTTATTTGAATGATTATTTGACTTTTATTTTCCGTGTAGAGAGTATGTGTTTCGTCGAAACAAGGGCGACGGGCGGATTACCCACGTAACAATGCCCACAATTCAATACGGTGGAAAACGGCCATCGTACAACCTATTTCAAAAAAGGGAGAGGATAGCTCAAACCCATTGAACCTGCGATCGATTAGCTTATTACAGAGTATTAGTAAAGTATTCGAAAAGGTTGTAAATAAAGCTCTGCTAAAATAGGTTGATGACTGCTGGAGACGGAGCAAAATACCGCTGGCGGCAGTCAAAAAAAAAACAATAAAAACAAAAAGAGTGTGGCGGGACACCTGTGGCGTTTTATCACTGTGCGTCAGCACGGACGCGGGTTATGCGTAATACACCACTGATGGTCCTCCCAGGAAACTCTTCACCAAACGAGGAAAGTCACTGCTTCGCGGGGAAAGTAATTAAAACGCGTGGAACACTTGATGTTAAAGCTAACTTTATTTAATTCACTGCAACGATGACCTGGGACAACTGTTTTTTCTGGTTGATGATTCTTATTGCAAAACAAAATGAACTTCCTTTAATGGAAAATCTTGATTCACAATTTGATTTTAAAAGAACTCGAATCTTGTACACTGTTCACCAAAAGAGGAAAGTCACTGCTTCGCAGGGCAAGTAATGAAAACTCATGGAACACTTGATGTTAAAGTTAACTTTATTTAATTCACTGCAACAACGATCTGGAACAACTGTTTTTTGGTTGATGATTTTATTACAAAAGTAAAATGAACTTCCTTTAACGGAAAATCTCGATTCACAATTTAATTTTAAAAAAACTTGAGTTTGTACAACTGTAGTTCGAATGGATTGTTCAACTCGACTTTTACTCACGGTGACTCGGACACGTCTCGCGACATCAAAAGTTAACTTAAACTCTGTCCGTTATAAATACTCTGTTCCGACAGGCTAGAATGTGAGTGTCCTCCTGGGACTATGAGATCTGACTAATTGGAAATCATCCAAGAAAAGGGAACCTCAAAGAGACTGAAAAAGAGGCGGAGTTACACGATTAACTCGAGGTAGTTAATCGTGATTGGACCGGGTGTGATAGGCATACATTACGCATGTGTGCGTATGCCATGCATACGATCGTTCAGCGACCGTGGATGGCGGGCAACATCGCTAGTGCATTTTCTAGGAATGTAAATAATAGCATCTGGGGTGTGAAAGACCCAAACCGATGATTTGGTCATCCTAATGGAAGGCCATAAATCATCATTTCTGTTGCCGATGATTAAACATTGCAACGAACATAGGGTGCAGCCATTGCCAGATGTTGTAAGTAAACATTTTCTGGCTGCTGGTGATCGTTGTTTGAATGTTATCTATGAACATGGGGAACGCTAATTGTGGTGCCAGCGATTGCTGGTAAACAGGGACATGTTTGATTTGCGTCAACAGAAACCTTGTCGGCGGTAGTAAATCGATAGGGGCAATAGCCGTATGCATGTTATGCAGGGGGTAAACAAATACAACGAGTCACAAGGAACTCTTGTTGATTGTTGTTTCCATAGCTTAAGGCTATGGAAACGAGATGCCCTGGCAGAATGTATGCCTGAAGATAAGATTTCAGATGCCATGGCAATGTGTTGATTTTGCCATGGACTTATGTTCTTTTCAGGAAATGATGTACGCCTCGGGGGTAAATTTTTGGTGCCACGGCAAGGTGATAAGCTTTGCCGTGGGCTCAATGTTTTTTAGGGAATATGGTTTGGCCGAGGGTGAGTTTTCGATGCCACGGCAAGGTGATAAGCTTTGCCGTGGGCTTAATGTTTTTTAGGGAATATGGTCTGGCCGAGGGTGAGTTTTCGATGCCACGGCAAGGTGATAAGCTTTGCCGTGGGCTTAATGTTTTCAGAGGTGATGCTGGAGAAAAAGGGGTTTGGAAGGAAATCCCCTACAGAATAGGTAAGCTGCCTAACATAAATTCAAAACGGTTATCCGATTGGTTAACCGTATTAATTCCGGCGATTTGGCTGAGGGTAAATGCCGTAGCAAGGTTACGCAACCTTGCTGAAGTTCGACCGAGAGGTAAGTCGTTCGCCTGGAAAGGTGGGGATCGAGCGATGTATGGCTCTTCGGGCCCTGAAAAGCCCCACATCACTCCCTCCCCAGTGACGTAGTCACGAAACAGGTAAGGCAGGTTAGGGGGTGGTTAGTTGGTTATGGGCGCGCGTTTGAGCGCGAGTACGGGGAGGTTGTGCTGGTGGAGTAGGAGCGGTGTCGATAGATGGAGGTGATTCTGGAGCGGAAGCTTCCAGAAAACAGGGCTTAAGCCTTTCGACGCTGACCGTGGATCGCTTGCCTCTAATGTCGATCTCGAAGACGCGGTCACTGATGCGGCGGAAGACTTTGAATGGGCCATCATAAGGTGGGTCGAGGGGTTTTTTGACCTTATCCACCCTGACAAAGACGTGCGTGCAGCTGTGCAGTTCAGGGTGGACGAAAAGTTTTTTGGAGCCGTGCCTGGTTACAGGGGTTGCCCTATACTTACGTAGCAGGTCACGGAGATGTCCCAATTCGCGAAGTTGGTCACGCGGTGTTTCGCCATCCAGGAAAAGTTCTCCTGGAAGAAGGAGGTTGGTACCGTAGGTAAGCTCTGCTGCCGAAGCACCTAGGTCCTCCTTAATACTTGTCCTCAGGCCGAGGAGGACGGTTGGAAGGGCGTCAAACCATTGTGTGTCATTATGACACATGAGTGAGGCTTTAAGAGATCTATGCCAGCGCTCTATCATCCCATTTGATTGCGGGTGGTAGGCGGTGGTACGACTTCTTTGGCAGCCAAGAAGATTTGTTAGCTGCCTAAAAATTGTCGCCTCAAATTGTGGACCTCGGTCCGAAGTTATGGTGGTTGGTACACCGAAACGTGTGACCCAAGTTGAGTAAAAGGCCTTGGCGACTGATTCGGCAGTAACTGCCCGGAGCGGTGTCGCCTCTGGCCATCGCGTGCAGCGATCCATCATAGTGAGGATATAAGAAAATCCTCTTGATGGAGTAAGCGGTCCCACTATGTCTATGTGGACATGAGCGAAGCGTGCCGTGGGAAGCTTGAATTGCGCTGGCTCCAGTACATTATGTCGCGCTACCTTGCAGCGCTGGCACTGGAGACAAGCACGGGCCCAACCGGTGAGGTCTTTGTTCATCCGGGGCCAAATAAATTTGCGACGGACAGCAGCGGCTGTTGCTCGGCCGCTGGGGTGGGCAGGGTTGTGGTAAACCTGGAACACGCCCTTACGAAGTTTCTCGGGAATGTAAGGTCTAGCGGTTCCAGTGGAGACATCACACCAGATTTCGCCCAAAGGGTCGCGAAGGGTAATTTTCTTGAGCTCTAGTGCCGTATCGGCAGTTAGGAGGGACTTGAGCTGTTCGTCCTCCTCTTGAGCTAGGGCAAGGTCAGTGTTATTCAAGGCGGTACGCAAATGAATCGTATCGATTCGAGAAAGGGCGTCCGCTGTGACATTTTGTTTACCGGAGATATGCCTTATCTCCGTGGAATATTGCCCAATGAGGTCTAATTGACGCTCTTGTCGGGGGGAGGCATTTCCCGACTTCTTCCGGAACGCATAGACCAATGGCTTATGGTCTGTTAAGATGGAGAGTGAGCGACCTTCTATCATGTGACGGAAGTACTTAACAGCGCTGTAGATCGCGAGCAATTCACGGTCGTAGGCGCTGTAACGTCGCTCAGTGGGACTCAGCTTCCTTGAAAAGAAACCAAGTGGTTCCGGGCGGCCTTCAATGTCCTGTTCAAGGACGGCTCCGATTGCGGTATCCGATGCGTCGCATTGGATAGAAAGTGCCGCTCCCTCGAGAGGGTATCGGAGTAAGGTGGCATTTGCCAATTGTTCTTTGGACAGTTGGAATGCTCGATCTGAGACTTCTGTCCAATTAATGGGGCGCTTATCATTGCGCTTAGCTCCTTTCAAAAATTCATTTAAGGGAGCTTGAATCTGAGCGGCATTCTTCAGGGTTGGGCGGTAAAAGTTAAGCATGCCCAAAAATCGACGCAGCTCACTTACGTTAGTAGGCCTGGGATACTTCATGAGGGCCTCCACGCGGTCTGGTAGTGGGCGAATGCCCTGGTTGTCAACGACATAACCCAGATAGGTGATTTGCTCCTTGGCGTATTGACACTTATCTGGGTTGATGACAAGACCGAATTCACGGAGGCGCTCTAGGACCTGACGTAAGTGGCGTTTATGTTCGGCGAGGTCTTTGGAGGCGATGAGGATGTCATCAAGGTATGCATGGCAGCAATTAAGACCTCGTAAAGCCGTGTCGATATACCGCTGGAATGTCTGTGCGGCATTCCTGAGGCCGAAAGTCATCACTTTGAACTCGAAGAGTCCGAAAGGTGTAATGACTGCGGTCTTGGGGATGTCTTCAGGTGCCACCGGAATTTGGTGGTATGCCCTGGTGAGATCCAGGGTTGTGAAGACATTGCACCCTCGTAACTTGTACGAAAAATCGTAGAGGTGTGCAATTGGGTATCTGTCCGGGACAGTTGCTGCGTTCAACAGCCTATAATCGCCACATGGGCGCCACTCACCAGAACGTTTCTTCACTAAGTGGAGTGGGCTTGCCCAGGGACTGTCCGACGGTTGGCAGATACCTAGTTCGATCATATGCTCGAACTCCGCGCGCGCCGCACGTAATTTTTCCGGAGCCAGTCGACGTGGACGCTGGCTCACAGGGGGACCACGTGTTTCTATATGATGAAACACCGTGGCTTTATGTCGACGCTGGTTAGGTAGAGGAATTGTTGTGCTCACAAATTCCTGTACCATAACCTGGAATGGGTCTAAGCACTCTGTGGCCCCTGAAGTTGCCGCTGGTGATGCCGTCATGGGCAAGGGGGGTGCGGTTGGAGCCACAAGTCTGTTATGGGTCGAATCGACCAACAGATTATGTGCGCCTAATAGGTCGGAACCTATCAGGGGTTCGTTTACGTCCGCAATGACGAAACGCCAAGTGATCGGACGACAAAGACCCAATTGTAGTGTCAGCTTTTTACGTCCGTACGTAAGTATCGGCGTATTATTTGCAGCTGACAATTTAAGTGCGGCTGGCACACGGTTACGCGGAGCAAACGATCGCGGGAGGACTGAAATATCGGCGCCGGTATCGACAGTAAAAGCGATATTCAGTTTCGAGTCCCGGATGGTTAAGCGACTTATCGTAGGGGTGCCGGCCGATTGCGCGAGGGTGTCGGTCGGCAAAATCAGTTTAAAGAGCGCCACTGGTTGGTGGAAGGTTGCGTCCAACCACAAGGCGCTTTGCAATTGAATGCGCGATCACCATATCGCTGGTGATTGGCGCACCAAGGCAGAGTAACGGCATTATCAGGTATGTTCTGCGTATTACCATTGCCGTTACGGGGAGGTCGAGCCGGAGCTCGCTGGGAATTGGCCCGGTGAGGGCCGTTTTGAGAGGAATTGGCTCTCTGTGGGGCATTTTGAGGGAAATAGGCCCTCTGAGGGGCATTTTGGGGGAAATAGGCCCTCTGAGGGGCATTTTGGGAGAAATTCTGCCGATTGAGAGGACGGCTCGGCATGGCACGATTCTGGGCGCTTCGAGGATTGTTCCTCACCTCTGCCCGCAATTGAGTTATCTCGCGGAGGAGTGAGGTTTGGAGCGCCCGGAGGTCAGCAGGAGTTAGTTGTGTGGGCGAATTTCTTTGGTTAGGGTTGGGGCCTGCCACTGGATTCCCCTGAGGGAAATTGGTTGAGGCGGGCCCTCTAAAAGGTAATTGGGTTTGAGGAGGATTGGGAGTTGGGACCAATTGATGGGCTGTAAAAGGTAGACGAGGGTGCCGTGTAGGCTGGGCGGCGTGTTGAGAAACCGCCGCTACCTGGTACGCAGGAGGCTCAGAATACTGATCTGAACTTTCCATAATTGCGTCCGCGATTTTGGATAAATAGCCCAAACTCTGATTGGGTTGGGCTATAAGTGCCGAACGGGCATGCTGGGGAAGACACCTCAAAAAGTGAGGCCTTATTAGGTCGTCCCCAATCCTGGTCCCCGCTATAGAGCGTAAATGGGTCAGGAAAAGAGATGGTCTCATCCCGGATAAGTTGGTTACAGCGGCCAAACGTTGTTGCCGCACACTTCCAGGTTCGTCCAAAGCTTCAAGCAGGGCATCACGCATGTTGCTATATGGGGTGCGGCCGGCCGACTTTATTATGTGTGCAACATGCGGTCGCTGAGTGCGGTCAAGCACTTTCAACAGCTCAACTGCACGAAGTTGTTCGTCGTGCAAGGCTGCGGCCTGGAAGATGCGGTCTGCCACTGCAAACCACAAGTCTGGGTCCTCCTCATCGAAGGGGGGAAGCCCTATATTTGGGTGACGAGTCCCATTCCCGAGGCTGGAAGCATCGTGGAATTCTTGGGACTCTGAAGGTCTTTGGGGTTGTTGTGAGGTGCCGGCACCAGTTGTGGGCATTAAAATGCCGGAATTTGTCAAAGGGCCGATACCAGGGGCGTTGGAAGAGGTTGGGAGAGCGTTAGAAGATTGGGGTCGGTTCACGACGCTGGGGGCAACGGGTGGTGCCAGAGGAGTAGATTGTCCGGGCAAGTCTAAGTCAGCATCGACTTGCTCAGTGGGGAAATCGACGCTGGAGGCGTCGTGAAATTCAAGAGGCTCGGATTGTTCCAGAGCCTTTTTGGCCATGGTGTTCCTCGTGTTGACCATTATGGGTCGTGACGCGAAACTGAATTAAAAGGCGTAAGAGGACGCGCAGAAAGGTGAAGGGAGGCCGATGGGTCACAAGAGGACGCGAGGAGTTGGGGAAAGGTCGCCAAGGGATGGTGCGAATTTAAGAGGGTCGAGTAACGCGTATTGTCGGTTGAAGATGTTGTCGCTGGGGAAAGTGGGGGTGGACAGAGTCAAATGGCACCTAAGGTAGTCGCTGAGCGTCGAGTGTAGTTGTTAACACGGACGTGCAGGGTTGGAGTATTACCTACCCGAACTTCAAAATTAATGCTTGTCAATATGGATAATTATAACCACGATTAAAATTCCAAAAGGGAAGGAAAACAAGAATTCAATGTGTGCCGGAGTGTGTGTAACAGTGTTGTCGAAAAGTGGTGAAAAGAAGGCGATTGTGAGCTTCGGAGCCAAGAGAGAACCGTATAATGTCGAGTGGCGTTGCTTAATGTCGCGAATGTTAGTGAAAAAGAGTCGAGAGTGTCGAAAAGGAGTCGTGTGTAGTCGAAAATTTTCGTGTGAATCTGTACCCAAAAGGGGTTTACAATAATTATTTTTTGATCGTATAAATTTTAGGTATTTATTATAAGAGTATTTCTTATTTTTGTTTTTGATTTTTTGGTTTTTAAGGCTTTTATTGTTTTTCTGCTTTATCTTGTTTTCGATGTTAATAAAAAGTAAAGGTTATGTGTATAACAGAGAAGAACATAATGTGGCGTAATTGGGATATAAAGTAGTTATTCGATTACGTTTGTTTAAACGGAAATTTCTTATGTTGATACGTCTATCGGTGTGGTTAAAATAAATTTAATACTATTCTGAAAGGGTTTACTCTTGTTCGTATCCTTATAGTATATATTTTTGTCCGTCTTTCATTTGGCGGACAGCAGAGAACAATGAGAAACAATTGTCTTTTTAATTAATTTAGGAATAGGTGCTTCTTCCTTGGTGATTTTTATCTTATTTCACTTGGATTTCGTTTTCCGGAGCTCTGAAGGAGCTTGCAAAATTTTCTCTAGTCGCTATTGGGTGTTTACAGTGATTGTGCCCAGAAGGGGCTTACGATAGGCAACAACGCAAATACCAATTCCTGAATAACTAACTGTTATGGAATGTAATTGATTAATATATTTTTAATATATTTTGTATGTCTCTTTACTAGTATGAATATTAAATTGCTTCGTGATATGGGTTAGGTCACCATTAATTTTTAATTGAAAAGTGGTTATAGAGATAGTACTATTGTTGTTGAACGTTTAGGCGCTGCTAAATACCCTGAAGGGGCTTACAATGATAGGTGCCTTTATTGTTTTGTTTTCTTAAAAGTATAAAATTTTTCTGCTTCAACACACGCTATTTTGACACGATTAATTGAGTTAATAGCGATAAATATTTAAAAAATTGTATTTTGATATTTTGACGGTAAATGTTTGTTCGTTAATTGTCAACCCTTCTCTTAATCTTTTATTATTTAAGTAGGTGACGGTTGTCTAGACAATTTGTTCTCAGGAGTGATTTATGATTGCAAGTGTGTTATTATTTATTTTAGTTCAGTTACCGTATTTGGTTGTATATTGTAATTTAATCTTATTTTACAGTAAAACGCTATAACGAATTAAATGATAACTTTATATTTATTTGTTATATAATGGAGAAATTACTAGAAGAATTTATGTTTCAATATTCAAAATTTTCCGATTCTATTGATTTATTTATAGGAGCTGGCTTGCCAGACTAACAAACTTTTTGCCTTACGCAAGGAGTTCAACATTTAGGTTTATTTGCTACGCACTTAATTTAGTTGGACACTGTTGCACCAATAAAGCAAATAACTAAGTGAAAGACTTACGAAAAGGAAGGATTCCTGTTGATGGGTTGCGGCTGCTAATTGTAGTTGACGGTGTTGTGGTGGCTTGAGTCCCTGTCCTGAGCTGGAGCGATGGTTAGCTGCGTACTGTTGAGGTGGGGCTCTACTTGCCCTTACAAAGTTCTTATTTTGGTGTACACCAAGTCACAATTTGACTATTGTCGTTGAGACCCACTTTGACGCGAATGTTCGAAAAGAAAGGTGGCGTGTTATTCACCCTTAGGTCACCAATGTGGTGGTTTATCACGGTGCGTCAGCACGGACGCGGGTTATGCGTAATACACCACTGATGGTCCTCCCAGGAAACTCTTCACCAAACGAGGAAAGTCACTGCTTCGCGGGGAAAGTAATTAAAACGCGTGGAACACTTGATGTTAAAGCTAACTTTATTTAATTCACTGCAACGATGACCTGGGACAACTGTTTTTTCTGGTTGATGATTCTTATTGCAAAACAAAATGAACTTCCTTTAATGGAAAATCTTGATTCACAATTTGATTTTAAAAGAACTCGAATCTTGTACACTGTTCACCAAAAGAGGAAAGTCACTGCTTCGCAGGGCAAGTAATGAAAACTCATGGAACACTTGATGTTAAAGTTAACTTTATTTAATTCACTGCAACAACGATCTGGAACAACTGTTTTTTGGTTGATGATTTTATTACAAAAGTAAAATGAACTTCCTTTAACGGAAAATCTCGATTCACAATTTAATTTTAAAAAAACTTGAGTTTGTACAACTGTAGTTCGAATGGATTGTTCAACTCGACTTTTACTCACGGTGACTCGGACACGTCTCGCGACATCAAAAGTTAACTTAAACTCTGTCCGTTATAAATACTCTGTTCCGACAGGCTAGAATGTGAGTGTCCTCCTGGGACTATGAGATCTGACTAATTGGAAATCATCCAAGAAAAGGGAACCTCAAAGAGACTGAAAAAGAGGCGGAGTTACACGATTAACTCGAGGTAGTTAATCGTGATTGGACCGGGTGTGATAGGCATACATTACGCATGTGTGCGTATGCCATGCATACGATCGTTCAGCGACCGTGGATGGCGGGCAACATCGCTAGTGCATTTTCTAGGAATGTAAATAATAGCATCTGGGGTGTGAAAGACCCAAACCGATGATTTGGTCATCCTAATGGAAGGCCATAAATCATCATTTCTGTTGCCGATGATTAAACATTGCAACGAACATAGGGTGCAGCCATTGCCAGATGTTGTAAGTAAACATTTTCTGGCTGCTGGTGATCGTTGTTTGAATGTTATCTATGAACATGGGGAACGCTAATTGTGGTGCCAGCGATTGCTGGTAAACAGGGACATGTTTGATTTGCGTCAACAGAAACCTTGTCGGCGGTAGTAAATCGATAGGGGCAATAGCCGTATGCATGTTATGCAGGGGGTAAACAAATACAACGAGTCACAAGGAACTCTTGTTGATTGTTGTTTCCATAGCTTAAGGCTATGGAAACGAGATGCCCTGGCAGAATGTATGCCTGAAGATAAGATTTCAGATGCCATGGCAATGTGTTGATTTTGCCATGGACTTATGTTCTTTTCAGGAAATGATGTACGCCTCGGGGGTAAATTTTTGGTGCCACGGCAAGGTGATAAGCTTTGCCGTGGGCTCAATGTTTTTTAGGGAATATGGTTTGGCCGAGGGTGAGTTTTCGATGCCACGGCAAGGTGATAAGCTTTGCCGTGGGCTTAATGTTTTTTAGGGAATATGGTCTGGCCGAGGGTGAGTTTTCGATGCCACGGCAAGGTGATAAGCTTTGCCGTGGGCTTAATGTTTTCAGAGGTGATGCTGGAGAAAAAGGGGTTTGGAAGGAAATCCCCTACAGAATAGGTAAGCTGCCTAACATAAATTCAAAACGGTTATCCGATTGGTTAACCGTATTAATTCCGGCGATTTGGCTGAGGGTAAATGCCGTAGCAAGGTTACGCAACCTTGCTGAAGTTCGACCGAGAGGTAAGTCGTTCGCCTGGAAAGGTGGGGATCGAGCGATGTATGGCTCTTCGGGCCCTGAAAAGCCCCACACACCGACTTAAACGAGACAAAGACAAATGTGTATTTCGTCTTGTCTCTGGCTTCTGGTCATATTGCGACAACCAGAATAATCCACGTCCGTGAGGATGTTGGGCTCGCTCACAAGATATTTGGAAAATAAAAAGGGGATGCAGGTATCTAAGGATAAGACAACAATTGGCTCTTAAAAGTTGTCTATTTTATTGTGGACCCCTGAAGAAATGATCGCATTGATATCCGGGTCGCCGTGACATGATGCAGCAGTTACGACGCGAGGAGTGGAGTGACAGGTATACTCCGTCCCGCCCCGCGATGGGATCTCTAAAAGAAAGTTCCGCGGGGATCAACGGGAATACGTGCCTGGCGGGAGGGGTTTTATTCGGTAAAAACCCGGCATGCCTCTAGATCGGTCTACATGTATCTTTTGAAGATTTCCACATTCCTACCGAAACCAAAAACACACACACACACACACACACACACACACACACACGCACACACAACGCTGCATTGCATAAGGTCTCTCAAGAGAATCGTCGGAGAATGCGGTCACAGTTAGAGCTCTCAAGCCTAAGAGAATGGCAACGAAGGTGGGATTCTTCCACCAAAGGAAGATGGACCCACACCATGATACCTGATATAGAAACATGGGTGAAAAGAAAACATGGCGAGCTGAATTACCACCTGACTCAGCTAATATCAGGACATGGATGCTTTCGGCAGTACTTGCACAAGTATGAGCATGCGAATCACCCATACTGCTTGTATTGCGAAGGCAAAATAGAAAATGCGGAATACGTACTCACAGAGTGCGTGAGATTCGAGACCGCACGAACGATTTGGGAGAGACATATGAGACGGACAGTTACTCCGGGAGGAGTAATAGAATACATGCTTAGTTCAAAACAGGCATGGTCCGTAACAAATGGTATTCTCTGTGAAATGATGCAGCAGTTGCGACGCGACGAGCGGAGTAACAGGTAAACTCCGTCCCGCCCCGCGATGGAATATATAAAAGAAAGTTCCGCGGGGATCAACGGGAATATGAGCCTGGCGGGAGGTGGTTTTAGTCGGTAAAAACCCGGCATGCCTCTGGATCGGTCAAGAGGTATCTTTTAAACATTTCCACCTTCCTATCGAAAAAAAAAAAAAAAAAAAAAAAAACACACACCGACCAAAGCGCAGATTATCAAACGCCAAGGACATAATCTGCGTTTACTACCGCACTCAAAACCTGCTGGTCTTGTATGATTTCTATCCCACCACCCCTCCATCCAAGTAATGGGTTTTTCAATAGGGACTTGAAAACTTTTTTTCGGTAATACATTTTTATAATTTTCAGACGTTGTTCGTTCGTGTACTTAACCATGATGAAAATGTTGAGTTTACTGAATAAATTAACAGTGACAGTTTGATGATTAGTGAAAGGGTGCCTTCACATATTAAATTCAAAGTTCAAAGATAACACACGTGATAAGGATCATGGTTTTCTTCACACCAAATACCCTACAGAACCTAGTTAAATCTCGAAACCTTAAGAAGTCACCCAGTATCGACAACATGTCGTACCACTCGTTGCGAAGGCTTTTTGCCTTATTATTTGTAAAGCTCTCCATTCTGTTTACCCATGCCTACAACTTGGGGTACTTTCGCCAAGCGTGGAAGCATGCTATTGTTTATCCAATAGCAAAAGTTGGGAAACCAACGTATCACCCCTCAAGCTTTGGCCCCATTTTGTTGCTCACTCGCATAGCAAAACCTATGATAAGTTGATATGCGAGAAGCTAAACAAATTTATCAGTGCCAGGAACCTAATACTAGATTACTAGATGGCTCTCAACGTATTTCAAAACCACGTCTGCGTGCGACTCTTTAACAAGGAATCCACCATTGTGATGAGCCTGGACATTGAAAAGGGTTTTGACACGACGTGGATCGAAGGTCTCGTTTTCAAATTGTTGAACATTGGTCTTAGTAGAACACTGTATAGTATCATATACCAGTTCGTTCGAAACAGAACATTTCAAGTTCGGGTGAATGGGAAGGTATCCCGAACTGTCAATGCCGCTGCAGGCGTACTATAAGGCTCCATTCTAGGGTCCATCTTATTCAATATCTACACCTCAGATAATCCTCGCCCTCCGGACGGGAAAGTGAACCAGATATGCTATGTGGATGACGTCCTAGTGTACACGTCATTCAAAAGCCCTAAAACTCGCAACAAACTGACTCAACCGTCACCTGGACGAACTATATCAGTATTACACTCGATAGAAAATTCGACTTAATGTTTTCAAAGCAGCAGCCATAATTCTGAGTAGTAATGTGGCGGTTCTCTTGAACGCCACCATCCACCTTTCCATTTACCTGGGTAAAAGCCCAACCGAGGGCATGCTAAAGGCATAAAGAAGCGGGTTTAGTGACAGTCCCATTGAACGTCACTACTTCTATAAGGTGATAGCTGTACCTATCACGGCAGGAATATTAGAGCCAATAATCCTGGCCGACACAAACAGCATCGGCATCAAATATCAAGCCCTAAAAGCAATTCACCGGTTGTATGTTGCATCACCAAATTTCTGGTAAGGAATTATAAACGCGGCATACATCCGGGAAACACATTCGGCGCTACCCTTATCTACTTGCACTGCTACGCACCTGCGCGAGGATCGTGTCATGCATGCAAATACACAGCAAAGTCATTCCCACTCTGATCGTCTTAGTGTGTAGACGCGTTTTGCCACTGCCACTGCTTGACAGAAAAAAAAAAAAAAAAAAAAAAACAAGAAAAAAAAACACGTGTGCGCGTGTGAACCATAAATGTGGTACCGTCATTAAGAACGGTCTGTGACAGAACATTGTTCTTTGTGTAAAGTGATAGTGTAAATTACTTAAATCTCGGTGATATCTTATGAAAACTATTACAAAATTGGTAAACCGAAACAAAAAATAAACGACCGTATCCGGATTTTGTGTTCGCAGATGCCGGGCTACGGTCCCAGTGCTGCCCAACGATTAACTATAAAACGGAAAAAAACCATCCACAGTAGCTGAAACGCCCCGAAGAAAATCGCTACAATGACTACTCAACCAACCATCGACTACCAGAAGAAGTACAATGACGCCATGGAACAAATAAGGCTGCTTACAGCCCAAATGAACCAACTGCACGACAAAATACGCTCTCTTCAATCACCGACCAAAACCTATGACGATGTCTGCATGAAGGAAGTACATCCCCAAAGATCAGACATCTCCTTAACAACCAACATCAAACCATCGTCATCACATAAACCGTCAACGTCCCAATATACCAACCAAATAGATGACCAGTGGCAAACAGTTGGACACAAAATTACAAATAAGGTGAGGCCACCACCAATTTACATCAAAAATGCAACTAGCATCAAGGAAGTAATCAAGATGCTCGAGAATGCCCTAGGACATCGAAACTTTACCACAAATTCCAAAGGCTCCTCGATCTCGATCATGACAACAATTTTGACGGACCACGACACGGCAGTAAAAAAACTCACAGAGAAAAAACATAAGTTCTTCACTTTTCAACATGCCCAGAGTAAACCAAAGACATTCATCATAAGGCACATTGATCCAGCATGGACGAATGAGGAACTCCTACTCGAAATATCGAGGATCTGCCCGGAACTGAGTATACACAGATTGGACTACTTCCAAACTCCTCATATGAGAGAAAACAATATTCGGAGTTTACGAATCGTACAGATTCCACCGAACGAAGATGTTAGCCGGCTTAAACAAATAAAATATTTGTTTACGCATAAAATTGCGATTGAGGAACCACACAAACAGGATTCTCCATTGCAAAAGATGTCAAGGTTCAGGTCACTTAGCAGCTGCGTGCCATTTAAGTGCACGATGCGGGAAATGTGCCGAACAGCATACACCTGGAGAATGCAAAGTAAACCCGACTGCTACTGAACCAACAACAATTCAAAAAACAAACGCTGATGGATCAACAAGCACAAATAAAATCACAGTAACGTGCTGTAACTGCGGAGGCCCACATCCAGCGAACTTTTCCCAATGTCCCGAAAAGCTGCGAATCCTCGAGAGACGATCGGCACACACGACAACAAATAAACCAGCACCAACCAAAGGAACTGCAACTAAACCCTCATCACCTCAACCATCTCATCTCGCGGGATCAGGAATATCCTATGCAGAAGATACGAAAGATTCCCGAAACTGGACTAAACCTCATCAACCCAATTCAAACGTTCTCAACCTGGACATCATGGGTTATATTGGAAGCCTGCATACGCTGCTACCCACCCTGAAACACAGCTCGGAAATAGAAAAAAAAGGTCAGATCTTAGATTTAATAACTTCCCACATTCTTTCCCTTAATGAATAGTTTAACCCTAGTCTCCCTCAACACAGAATCCATATATTCCCACACTCGTAGACAACACCTCCGTTTGTTTGTTGAAAAGTTCTCCCCAGATGTTCTTCTTCTCTCAGAAACTTGGCTTAAATCAAACTCTCGAGTATACATTCCTAATTACACATTTGTGTCCAACCCGCGAACCACTGGCCCTCATGGTGGTACGGGAATTCTAATACACAAGAAATTCCAATTTACTGAAATCAGGTTCACTAAAATAGCTAATGTCGAATACACGGCAGTTAAACTCTTCTGCAGAAGTAATAAAGTACTGGTTTTGTCGTCTATATACATTCACCCTTCTCGTGAACCTAACTTCCCTAGTGCAGATATTTCTCAAATAATCCAGCAGTCTCTGCCGGCACCTTTCATCATAGGGGGAGACTGGAATGCTCGACATACATCATTTAATGACATCAAGTGCAACAAATATGGCTACCAACTCCTAGATCTCCCCCCACTTCACCCATATGTTTACGCAGACTGTCCATTGCAACCTACTCGAATTTGTAGTACAACCAAATCAACAATCGATTTCTTCCTAACATCCACAGATATCTATTCATCTAATCCCCCTACAGTGTTCTTTACATTCCCATCCGATCATGGGTCCGTTCACTCCAAAAAACAACTCCGACGTAAATTGCATATTAGCTACTCACCCTTTATTAAACAACAGATACAGCTTTTGACCACCCTGATAAATGGACAACTTAAAAATTTCACCGATCGGACCTACACGTCTACTCTAAACAGTATCAAACCAAACCGTGACCTATTCAAAAATATAAATCGACTAACTGGTCGTAATTCAAGCCTCGAATAGACTATCTCATCCAACCAACTAACAGTAACATCGCCCAATCGGACACTGATATAGCAAACTGTCTCGCTGAACACTTCTGTAAAACTCATAAACAAAACGATTCCCTCCCAGTCACTAATTTCCACGACACCGTGAATGAATTCATCTCAGGCACACTGGAGCCATCCTTCCCACCATTCATTACTGAATTCAACGAAACCAATAAAGCGTCACATCCCATGGGAACCGACACATTCCTAAGCTTTACAGAATTATCTTAATTGATTACTTCGCGTAACAATAAAAAATCTACAGGCTTGGATAGAATCCCTAACCTTCTATTTGAAAGGCTTCACCCGGAAAACTTACTCCCCATTCTCGTTCTTCTCAACCACATAATAAACGCTTCACATTTCCCAAAATGTTGGAAAACAGCGGTGATAGTCCGTATTAGTAAATCCGGTTCTTCCAACAACCCGGCTAACTTCCGGTCCATATCACAGCTAAATTCCTTTAGTAAGGTTTTGGAATGTAAGATATACAAAAATCTTCTCTCATTTGCTAGAGACAACTCCCTTATCCCGAATTCTCAATTTGGCTTTCGTCCACAACACTCAACTTGTCATGCTCTGCTAAAACTGACACATGATGTGACAATGAATCTCCAAAACCAATCCCCTACAATATGCGTCTCTCTCGACATAGCAAAAGCATTCGATTGCGTTTGGATTGCAGGACTGCTCTATAAGCTACATTCAATGTTCGGATTAAACACCCACACCATAAAACTTCTCGCTTCCTACCTTTCTGATAGAAAGTTCATGGTGAAAATAAATTCAACTCTTTCGACACCATACAGTATAACCGCGGGTGTTCCTCAAGGTTCCATTCTCGGACCATTATTATACCTCCTTTATACTTCAGACACCCCGCAGCCACTGTCACCTAATACAGTAATGCTGAATTATGCCGATGACACTTTCGTCCTTCAAACGGCCCAATGTCAGGGGGAACATCATGCAGATATAATGATAAATAATGGAACTTTGAGAGGTTCGTCATTGCATAACCGGCCTCGCTCTCGAGGCTCTACCCACGCTCGACTGGTGACGGCATTTTGTAACATCAGGGGCATCGGTTTCACCAATACAAATGTAAACGCCGTCCACCAATATTTGCAAACAACGAAACCTGATATCCTTGCCCTAACTGAGACCCAGGTCGATTCGTCAACTGATTCGACATATCTTCGTTGCTCAGGATACGACTTACATTTGAGATTCCGTTTTAAGGGCGGAGTCTGCGTCTTCACGCGGTCCAATCTGGCTTGCCAGAGGATGGAGGCGTTGGAACCCAATAACATGGACATCATATGGTTGAGGGTCGTGCTGAGGAATTCCGTTAAATTTCTTTGTTGTCTTTACCGCTCCCCGAATGACGATCGACCGGCGTCGTTTTTCGAACATCTTTCATATACCACCGACTGGATACAGATCAACCACCCAGCTTCTGAAATTGTTGTCCTTGGTGATTTTAATGTGCACAATTCCGGCTGGTTGTTACATTCTAACAGAACCGACTAGGCTGGGAGGCTGGCGGAGATGTTTGCTGTAAGCCACAACTTGACTCAACTCGTGGGGGAGCCAACGCGAATACCGGATGCCCGAGGCGATTATGCGAACACCCTGGATCTGTTTTTGACATCCGAACCGAGTATTTATACCGTAGAGGTTTCTGCGCCACTGAGAAACTCAGATCACTGCTTGGTATCTGTCGCGCAAGCACTTGCATACCAAGCAAGCAACCGGCCTAGGCAGCTTCGCCATGTATGGAAGTATGGGGCCGGTAACTGGGATGATTTGCGAGACTTCTTCGCATCCTTTCCGTGGTCCGAGGTGTGCTTCGGAAACTCCGATGTTAACGCATGCGCGGAGTCGGTATCAGAGATTATTCTTCTGGGGATGGAGATGTATATTCCACATTCCATCAAACGAAGTTCGTCTGATAAACCTTGGTTTGACAAAAAATGCGAGCTGATTACAGCGGCAAAAAATAGAGCTTTTAAGCAATGGCGCTCCAATCCCACCGATGTTAGCAGAACAAATTTTGTCAGAATCAGAAACGCGTGCAACCAGGCGATTGATACCGCGAATAAGGCTCACAACGACGGGGTGATCAATAAGCTCCTTCGGTGCCCAACTGGTTCGCGCTCCTTCTGGTCAATGGCAAAAGCTGTCAGCGGTAACTTCGCATCCTCCTCTTTTCCTCCGTTGGTGACAGACAGCGGGACGTTAGTTACGAATTCAAAGGATAAAGCTAATGTGTTCGCTAAATTATTTTCCGCGAATTCAAACCTCGATGCCGGCCTTTTGGAGCCACCTGTAATCTCGCCGGTACAGTCTTCGATGCGGGATGTGAGATTTCTTCCGCGTACTATTCAACGCATTCTACGCGAACTGGATTGTAGGAAGGCAACCGGCCCGGACGGAATACCAGTAGTAGTCCTTAAGAACTGTGCTCCAGAACTATCGCCGGTTCTTGGCAGACTCTTCCGCTTATCTTATGCACGGAGGACCTTTCCTGCCTGCTGGAAAATCGCTCGAGTTCAGCCAATCCCAAAGACGGGAAAAAGGTGTCTCCCACAAAATTACGGTCCGATTGCATTACTGTCTATTTTATCTAAGGTAATGGAAAAAGTCATCAATACAGAGTTGGTTAAGTATTTGGAGTGCAACGGACTACTGAATGATCGTCAATACGGATTCCGTGGTAGGCGGTCCACAGGAGACCTTTTGACACTTATAACCGATATATGGACATCTGCGATTGAACGGCATGGTGAGTCAAGGGCGGTCGCATTGGATATTTCTAAGGCTTTTGACCGCGTCTGGCACGGGGCATTGCTGAGCAAACTTCGTTCATATGGACTTTCCCAACAGCTTTGCGACTGGACGAGAAGCTTCCTCGAGAAATTCGGGGGTGCCCCAAGGTTCTATTTTGGCTCCAACCTTGTTCTTGCTTCACATAAATGATTTGTTGGAGACAACGGATAACAAAGTGTTCAGTTTTGCGGATGATGGTACGCTTGTTTCCTCCTTTTCGAGTGATCGGCCGATTGGTGCATCTGCGTCACACCAGCTGAGATGTAGACAGATTGATTCTCTGAATCGGGATCTGGATAAAGTCCTGCAGTGGGGAAGGGCCAATCTTGTCGACTTCAATGCAACGAAAACTCAGTATACAACATTCACAAAGAAAACTGGATCATCGGTTCCACAGCTGATGATGAATGGCCGGGCCCTCAAGGCTGGGCAAAGTTTGAGATTGCTCGGCGTCACGGTCTGTGGGAATGTATCATGGCATAAACACGTGTCGAACATCGCCAGGTCAGCCTCAGGAAAACTGAGTTATCTTTTTAGAGCCAAGAAATATTTTACTCCGGCCCAACTTCTTCTTCTATATAAATCCCAAATTAGACCCGCGTTCGAATATTGCTCTCATGTTTGGAGCTCGGCTCCTAAACATACCCTCGACCTACTTGAGAGCATACAGAGACGAGCGATCCGCCTGATCGGGGACTCGGCGCTGACGTCGGGACTACAGTCGCTATCACATCGAAGGCGCGTGGCCGACCTCTGTCTGTTTTACAGATATTATCACGGGTGCTGTTCTTCGGAGATTCGTGGTATTGTTCCGCGCAATTCGGCTTATATGCGCTCCAGAAGACAATCCGACGGATCGCACCCGTTTGTGGTTCATCTCCCGACGGCGCGAACTTCCCTACATCAGAACACGTTCCGCTACAGAGCGGGGAAGCTGTGGAACTCCCTTCCCACGCGAGTGTTCCCGGAACGTTACAACCTGCAACTGTTCAAAAAGAACTGCAACAGTTATTTGATGGCATCTCGGGGCGCCCACTCGGCGCTATAGGTTCGCCTCTCCCGAGAGAAGTCTAATAAAAAAAAAATAAAAAAAATTTTAAAATCAAAAAAAAAAAAAAAAGCTTGGTTTCATTAAAGTCTATGTAGTCCATATGCCAGGTGTATCTTTATCGTCATAAATACGAGAACATAATTGAACAGAACAAATTTGGGCGTAGCAGTATTGGAACCATACACAACATCCACAATTTCAGGCGCCTGGGTTGCATTTTGTCTTTGTTAACTTCCACATTTTGCACCCTGTAGGTGATTTTGTTTTTTAGTACGGAATGTCAATTTTTAAATCGATCCAATTGTTTGGTCAGTATTTTATTGCACTTCAGTACTTATTTGATCAATACTCGATTGCACTATAATCATTCAGCGAAGAAATAATCACAGGGCATTATTAGACCAACTACACCTTATCTTGACAGAAAAGTTAGAAAGAATCGGACTCATTAAACAACTCGTATGTGGGGAATAAACAAGAGTTTTCGGTCACTCATGTTATACTGATCGACGCGAAACTCTCGTACCAATGCAACGAATCGACACAAAAAATTAATACCGCCTTGGAGTGTGACGTTGTGCTGTGATTGGCAATGGATCGTCCAAAGCGGTCGATATACCAGTTGCTATAGTGATTGCTCAGTGCCTCCATTTTATATCTAATAACATATATATATAAGCGTAAAGTTTAAAGGCTGATGTCTTAATTTCTTATTTCAGTAAATTGTAGTTTAATGATCAATTGTGTTGTATTTGAAAGTAAATCTACCTCATCCCTCGCCTGCACTGTTATCTGACAGTTGAGAGTACTTCAAAATCCTCTTTTGTGCGCGTGATAGTTAAAGAAAGAGCATCGAAGTTATTATGGACGAAGTTAAAATCACTGAATCATAAAGTGGAACATATATACTGGTTGTAACATTGTAAAAAGTTGATATCAAAATACTCAAGGATAAACCAGGGCAGCATATATCAAAGTTGTAAAGTTCCAAACTTTCAGAATTTTCTTCTTACCCATGTGTATGAATGAGAATATTCGTGTTTTCCATTGTAACATTTGTTTCAGGTATAAACGTAATTAGCTATCTTATTCTACTCCTTATTCGAAATTGTTTTTGTTAATTCTAATTAATTCAGCATTCAGCAGTTCTTTAGTGTACTTAATGAGGGAGCACATCGCGGTACCTGTTTTTGAATACCCCATAATTTAGTTGTAGAACTTTTAACGAAGCAGGGAGAACAGTGATGTAGTCACAGGTGTAGATAACAAACACCGGCTGTATTTAATATGGAAACATGAATTCGTTCTACCGCACATGATATCATAAAGTGAATACCAAATGAATTCTGGCACGTATGAAATTTATATACATATATGTATATATAATTAAACTTAAGCCTAATACAAGTCCTACTCACAGGGCTTTCAAAGGAGGAGAAAGAATTGGCGGTACGTTGAAATTTGATTATAAATCTTAATCTGAGACCTGCTCCAGTTGGTAGGTTTTTATTTACCCATCAAAGCTTAAGAATACGAAGCTCACATGGAGGACGTATGATTAATATTACATAGATTAACTAAGAAGGTTCACACCTTACCTAGGTTTCCACCTTGCGTCACGATTAATACCACTGGTGTGTATATTGCGATTAACCGAATTCTTCTTTCCTTCCTAACGATATCTCTTAATCTTTAATAATTTTCTACTTATCTTTCCCCACGGATTTTTCTTAGTGTCCTTGTCATATCCTTATTGTTCATGTTTATACGTCCCGTGGCTTACTGCTTTACTCAACCTTTCCTGCTTATCACTATTGATCGTAGTCCAGTGTTTTCCTCTTAATCGCTTCCAGTATCCCTAGCACACAGACTTCCGTGTTCCTTGGCATTCACTTCGTTTACAAATTTTGTTACCAGTGCACTCAAGAACATCTCTTTTTATTTGCAGGTTAATCTTGTGCAGGTTCTTCCTCTCTATCATGGATTTGGATCACACTTGTTCGTCTCTATCCCTTATCTGTAGACCATTTAATTTGCAAAGCACCCCTTTCTTATCCCCCAAATTAAGTTTTTTGTTGTTTTTTGCTTGACTCCTTTCTGAGTCCGACATCTTAATGTGTATCTAACACTTTTCAATGCATCCGAGATTTAAAGAACATGGCTCTGTAAAAGTGCTCGGTTACCTTATTAAGGAGAACCGTCTGACAGTTGCTGTCTACACCATCGCTTTATGTCCTGGCTGCCTCACAGACTCCTGGCGACCTTATAATAAGTGCACACGTGTTTTTGTTACCTCGTAACATACGCGCCCATTTAATTCCTTTTGTCACATCCAGTAAAGCGCCTTGGGAAAGTGGAAGAAATTACATTGGGGTGGGGCGTACAACATGTTCTCTGGGATACGCAGATCCTTCGTCCGCCCAAAGAGGATAGCGATGCGAGAAGTTTTGTCCTTAAGTGCTCATGGGAAGTATGTTCGATTCGAGGAAACTGAAGCAATCATGTTTCTGACACTTGTTAAGCTTATCCCCCATGTCTGCATTTTGGGGAAAAATGTACGTCGCCGTGTATTTATTTCGACACCCAAGTGATTCTCTAGAAATTCCTCATATTGATGTAATCTGTGGGAGCCTAAC
The DNA here is from genome assembly GCA_963931805.1 of Microdon myrmicae. Classification (NCBI taxonomy): domain Eukaryota; kingdom Metazoa; phylum Arthropoda; class Insecta; order Diptera; family Syrphidae; genus Microdon; species Microdon myrmicae. The sequence goes on from OZ007500.1 coordinate 89,679,591, forward strand.
ACATGCTGGTAGACGTCAAAGTAGTATGCGTTCAGTTGTAGTTACATTTGGAGTGAAAGCCATCGCTTTAGTCCTTATATTACACACTTCCGTGCTGAAGTTTTCACACTTCCAAAGGGAAAACTCCATTGGAAGTGTGAAAACTATTTTACTTGGTTGTTGAGACCTCTTGTACAAGAGGAGTTTGCACCAACAGCCAATGACAACGACAAGCATAATACCTCAGATCATGCATTGCATGACGAACTCACAGCTTCGCGATATGCTTCGATGTCTCTTTATGATTTTCAGTCCTCTATTTGCCGCGTTAAAGTCAAATTTTATGTGTATTTAAAATAACTTTTGTGGAGGCATATTTTCAAATAGGGCGAACTCGTTAAGGATATCTTAATGTGGCAAACGCCTATTAAAGGATAGACGCCGGCATTCTGCGAGTTCATTAATCGTTGGATTGGTATACAACCCGCATTAGGGTCGGGATAAACCTCTTAATGAGGTCGTAATCCATCGGCAGCTGCTTCGTCCCTTAAATTTGATATTTTACTAGATTGGTTGTGTTCTAAATTATAATTAGTGAAAGTAATGTTGCTGCTATTACGCGGACGTTGATGTGGTTCCGTGGCGAATTTGGTTCGCAACGATTTGCATTTGTGACAATTTGACGATGACGATTCCACATTGATGTTCATTTTCTTACAATATACGAATAGTTTGATAAGAAACCAATTTTTAAACAATTCGTTTCCATGGAATCGTAAACTGCAAGAAATTCATCGGTCCGGATGAAAAACCAACAATAGTCCTTAAAAACTGTGCGCCAGAATTTTCGCCGATTCCTAGCAAACTTTTGTGCGTCTCGTGTACATAGAAAACTTTTTCATCCGTTGAAAAATCGCTCAAATTCGACCGATTCCAAAGAAGACAGTGTTTTCGACTAAATAACCGCCCAATAGCCTTACTGTCTATTTTGTCCAGAATGATGGAAACATTTATCAATACAACTTGATAAAATAGTTGGAATGCAATGGACTCCTAGGTGATCACCAATACGGATTCTGTAGTAGACGATCCATGGTTTTGTGACGTCTAAAGGCCTGAAACTAAAAAACATCTTGAGTCAGGAGCAGCCACGTCGGATATCCTCAAGAGATTTGACCACGTCTCGTACAACATGGAATTTCCCAAAAACTTCGCGAGCGGATAAAGAATTTTCTCAAAAATAGGTTGATTCGGTTGTTACAGGTGGTGCTGTGGCGTTTCTAACAGATACACACACAGTACACAAGCCAATAGTGAAGAGCACCGAAGAAAATTCGAATAAGCAAAGCAGCAGACCCTTATACCATAGCAATAACATAATAATTCCATATCAGTTGAGTGTACTTGAGTTTAGAATTCGAATTCGTACACGCGGCAGTGGCCTGATGTGTACGACCCTTGGGATACCATTCACTGTGCGCGACCAATTAAAACAACAACAAAACTTCTCTTCGTCCAGTCGAAATGCTGCTGGGAAAGTCGATATGAACGAAGTAAGTTTGCTCAATAGTGCCCTGTGCCCGACGCGGTCAAATGCCTTGGAGATATCCAATGCGACTGCCCTTGACTCACCATGCCGCTCAATAGCAGATGCCCATATACCGGTTATAAGTGTCAAGAGTCTCCCGTAGACCGCCTGCCACGGAATTCGTATTGACGATCATTCAGAAGTCCGTTGCACTCCAAATACTTAATTAACTCAGTATTGGTGACTTTTTGAATCACCTTAGACAACATAGACAGTAATGCTATCGGCCGGTAATTTTGTGGGATACACTTTTTTCCCCCCTTTGCTGAATTCGAGCGATTTTCCAGCTGACAGGAAATGTCCTCCGCGCATAAAATAAGCCGAAGAGTCTGCCAAGAACCGGCGATAGTTTTGGAGCACAGTTGTTAAGGTCTACCGCTGTTATTCCGTCCGGGCCGGTTGCTTTGTTACATTTTAGTCTACGTAGAATGCGTTGAATAGTGTGCGGACGTAATCTCACATCCCGCATGGAAGACCGTACCGGCACGATCACAGGTGGTTCCAAAACACCGCCATCGAGGTTTGAATTCGCGGCAAATAAATTCGCGAACACATTAGGTTTATCCTTTGAATTCGTGACTAACGTCCTGCTATCTGTCACCAACGGAGAAAAAGAGGAGAAAGCGAGGTTACTGCTGACAGCTTTTGCCATTGGCCAGCAGGAGTGCGAACCAGTTGGGCACCGAAGGAGTTTATTGGTCACTCTATCGTTGTGAGCTTTCTTCGCGGTATCAATGGTTTGGTTGCACGCGTTTCTGATTCTAACAAAATTCGTTCTGTTAACATCGGTGGGATTGGAGCGTCATTGCTTAAAAGCTCTATTTTTTGCCGTTATAATCTGCTCCCATTTTTTATCAAACCAAAGTTAATCGGATGTATTTCGTTTGATGGAATGTGGAATGTAAATCTCAATCCCGAGAAGAATAATCTCTGTTACCGACTCCACGCAAGCGTTAACATCGGAGTCACCGAAGCACACCTACGACCATGGAAAGCATGCGAAGGAATCTCGCAAATCGTCCCAGTTAGCAGCCCCATACCTCCATATATGGCGAAGCTGCTTAGGTCGGTTATTCGTTTGAAATACTAGTGGTTGCGAGACCAATACCATGCAATGATCTGAGTTTCCCAGAGGCGCAGACACCTCCACCGTATAAGTACTCGGTTTCGATGTCAAAAAGAGATCCAGGGTGTTCGCATAATCGCCTCGGGCATCCGGCACTCGCGTTGGTTCCTCAACGAGTTGAGTCAAGTTGTGGCTTACAGCAAACATCTCCGCCAGCCTCCCAGCCTAGTCGGTTCTGTAAGAATGTACCAACCAGCCGAAATTGTGCACATTAAAATCTCCGAGGACAACAATTTCAGAAGCTGGGTGGTTGATCTGTATCCAGTCGACGGTATATGAAAGATGTTCGAAAAATGTCGCCGGTCGATCGTCATTCGGGGAGCGGTAAAGACAACAAAGAAATTTAACATTTTAATTTAATTTTTTCCTCAGCACGACCCTCAACCATATGATGTCCATGTTATTGGGTTCCAACGCCTCCATCCTCTGGCAAGCTAGATTGGACCGCACGAAGACGCAAACCCCGTCCTTAAAACGGAATCTCGAATGTAAGCCATAACCTGAGCAACGAAGATATGTCGAATCAGATGACGAATCGACCTGGATCTCAGTTAGGGCAAGGATATTAGGTTTCGTTGTTTGTTGGTGGACGGCATTTACATTCGGCAATGCCTTTACCCCTGACATAGTCCCCCCCGGAGATCCGAATGGGAGACTAGTTTACCTTCGGAATTCTTTATATCAGAAGGTACCATCATGACTTATCTTCGTGTTAAACCGGGCCATCAGCCACACATCCGAAACACGGTCGAAGATTTCTCTCGACGATATCGCGGTATGTATAGCGTGACGGGGTAGTATCTCACCTTGGGACTGACTACCACCTAAACCAACCTTTCCTCGAACCGGTCCATCAGCCAAACTCCGAAAGATGGCCAGGGATTTCTCCCGACCATTTCACGGAGCCTAAAGCTTGGTGGGGTGGTATTTCACCGGGCGTTGGGACCCCACTTACCACTCGGTCTTTAGTCACCTCTTAGGACAAGCCGACTTAGCTGTGAGTATATTCTAACGCCCTACTCACAGGCGCGATGCCTATTAGCCACACTCATGCGAAGTGATATTCGTTTTCTGGTTGTATAACAATATGGTGCCTGTTCCATTCCAGAATTAAACTTTTCGAATTAGAACTTAACGTACGTAATCATATCATTTATAATTCTTTCCTGTCCAGAAAACCTTCTAGGATAGAAGCTCATTCTTAAATAAACTGGATGATCTGTTTTACTCCCCTCCAACTTAAATGTTTTCGGAACTCTGCAATATACAGCCGTTCGAGGAGAAATCCAATGGTAATCTAATATTATCTCAGTGCTACAAGTTCTCATTTCCTAAGAGAAGTGTAGCGGTTCCATTAAACGCCACTACTTACCTTTTTATTAATTACCCAAAAACTCCGTCCCAAGACACCCAAAATCATTATCATTCGCTAATGCAATTGCATTAGCATCTTCGAACATTTTCCCCAGGGGCATGGTTGCATGCAACGCATCATGTTCCTGAAAAACAATTCGGTTACAGCATCAAATAACCGACATGAAACCAGAAACATGGAAATACTAATATCTCCTAATGAATTCCGCCGCACACGTGCAGGAAAGATTCCTCTGTTTCTTATCTACATGCACGTCAGGCACATCATACCTTGCGACTGGGCGCCAAAGGGAACCGAATCCACGTTAATGTAAATATACATCCGAAAGTTCGACCCTTTGAGTCCCCATCGATATGTGCATGATCGGCATAGATGCTGTACGCAGTTGCCATCCTATGAAAACCCAAATTCCTGTCTGCATGATGGTTTGCCCACCTGCAACCACTTCTTTTAATGTTTCCCTTTGTTGGATTTGTATATCCACGGTTCGCATACTCATCGCGTGTGTGTTCGCACCCTCGCTGGGACCAGTGTATCGGAGATCTTCTCCCATTGGTCGCTGAGCGAGGGATGAAATTCAATTTTTTCTCTTGGCAAACCAGTCGAGGTTAAGCAGTCAGTGAATGGGGTCGAGCATCAACAAGTGACAGGGCGCGGTCGTTACGTAAAGCGGGAGGCTCATTAAAATTTAAATCGTATAGGCACCTTGCGTTTATTAAGACTTAAATTGTACCATCTAGTGAATGAAGTGTGAACTTTTATTTGTATATACCCGAACTGTATTCGAACCTTTTATTTAGTAAAATAAAGTGAATCAACAGTGATTTGGACGTTTCATTTGTGATAATAAAAAACCGTGGCACTAGGTGCAGGACGGCAGATAGACGGGGTTGGCGGTCCGCTCAAACGACGGGAGTTATGGTTTGTTGATATCCGTCGAAACAAAAAAGATTCACGACACCGTGGAAACGACGACCAAAACCTCCTTTATACCAATCACTGATAATTTAAAAACACGGAGCCTTTCCTTTACTTTTGTTTTCTTTTTCCACTTTGTTTTCTTTTGTTGTCATTACAAGAGTTATTAGCATTACAATTGCTATTGTCTAGATTAATTACCTTATGGAGTTTGTCTTCTCCTATTTTCTTTACAATTCTCTTCTGGTTATAGTTTAGTTCTAATGTATTTTAACTCTTATATAACTTGTTTAACGTTCACTATTTCGTAGTTTACACATTAATTGTTTTCTTTTATTCTACAGCATTTATTATTCTCCTTATATCCTTTTATTACACTCGACTATTTGCGTCACTGATTGCTTTACAATTCTCTTCCGGATATAGTTTATTTCTGATGTATCTTCATTTACATAACTTGTTTAACATTCACTATTTCGTAGTTCACACTCTGATTTTTCTTTCATTCACCAGCATTTACTGTTCCACCTTTCTATCTCTTAACGATTTTTCTCAAAGATGTTATTCTACCTAGCACAGCACTATCTTCGAAACTCCGCTCTTCATTCACTAGCTTGCCACTACTTTTCCGATCACCCCCTGACTCCCATTCCTTTTACGATTCACCTCTCACTAACTCCTAACTTCTTCCTACCACTTCTCGTCACCTCGGGGTCAATACCTCCCGATGACGATAATGCAATTTCGATTTGCAATGACCTAATTTCCGCATTTTAACTTCAATTCGCAATTGCTTTGTACTGTGGTGTCAGTCGATATTTCTTCATCGATTTGCGCCACAGTTCAATATCCGCAATTGCGAACTGACCCAATTAATTTTGTGCAATTACTTTTTTTGCGATTTATTCATCGTGCCGAAATATGCAATTAATTGCTTTCCCGTGATTTGTTAATCGTTCCGGAATATGCAATTAATTGTTTTTATGCGATTTGTCAATTGCTCTGGAATATGCAATTAATTACTTTTCGTAGTTTAATGGTTATGCCGAAATGTACAATTAATTGCATTGTCGTTCTGGGTGTTATCCGAGTTCATAAATGAATAGCCTTTTTGTGATTTGAGTGCATTAATGACCTCATGTACCTCACATTTTTCTATGACGTCACTGATGCACTTAACACGCGCGGGAATTTTAGTGAATCTGTGCCCTCGTGGCACATAACTAAAACACGTAAATTATACCGGTTAACCAAAATTCCCCACAGGAGTATAAAAAAGAAATAAAAATAGCATACGATAATTCCCCAGTGTTTGGCCACAAGTTGTACCTTCTAGTTGATAGACTTCACGTTCTAAACTTCAGCCGGTGGCATGTAGTTCTACTTTCTGGTGTGTAGTTCTTGCCCCCCTATTTATAACCTAGAACCTTGATTCTCTGGTTGCTACGGTCTAGTGTCAAACCTACTCTTTTTGCTCGATAATTGCTGGTCCTTAAATCTTCATTTTTAGTGTATAGGCTTCTTTAACTAGAAGCTGCCCTCAAACTTTTTGAATATAGTTTTTATCCTATTTCTATTTTTAGAAAACTGCTGCTGGCCTGCGATTCCTAGAATCGAAATTCGTGCTCCAACTTTATTCTTTTAAATCCTTGCCATCAAACTATTGCTTTGAAAATGTTGCCAACTTTTTTTATGATTCCATTTTATTTTTTTGCCTACAGTTCCTCTAAATTCTTACCTCCATTTTTTTTTTGTGTCAATTCTGCCCTCCAAATGCTTACCCACAACTACTTGCCTCAACTTTCTGCTTTGGTTTTACATTCAATCTCCCCAAAGGCAACCTCTCGTTAACTACTATTTATTCGCTTTGACTACATATTCGTTTTGAGGAAGTGAATTCCCGTTTCCCCCTCCGAGACCAAGTCATCCTTTCATTATTTTTTTGGTACTACCTAGGTTCGTAATTTCAGATGACCTTTGACACCGAGTGTTAAACAGCCACAGTTCAACCAGCGCCATTGTAATTATAGCACCCACCACTCCTCGAATTCCCCTTCTTCATTTTTGCGTCTGTTGTTTACGTCTTCAACTTTAACATAGCCTTTAATATCCATTGTCGAATTCCTAGGAACTCACCCATCAAAATTCGTCAGCGCCTTCCATCTCCGATTCTGATTTTATATATCGTAAGCGCAATCAGTGTGTTGACAGTGTGCGTCTTTATCTTTAATTTCAAGTCTTAAATTTTCACACTGCAAGTTTGAGTCCTTAATCTGCACCCTCTGGCGACGGGTGTTTTCCAAAGCGCAGCCGGTAACAACTGTCTTTCCGCACCAGACACTTGTTTTCCGTGTCCGGCCATTCGCCCTTGAGCTCAAAGCAGTAGTCTCCTAGTTTCAGTATTTTTTTTTCAAGCGGCCTCGACCTCCATCCTTCTGTGCGAAGTCGTCAACCTGCAGCATTCACCTTCCAATTCGCCGTTTCATCTTTTTGTGTGAACAATGTCAGATATGTTTAGTGATACGAAACAAGGATTCAACTGGACTATCTTTGGATTTAGGTATTTAGCATCAGCGTGAAATCCTGCAGAATTATCTACCACAGGACTAATTTCAATCAGACGCAAACAGTTCGACAATGTGATGAGGGCTCGACGCTTCGCCGCACCTCGATAAACGAATTATGTTGCCTTGAGACAATTGGTATGAGCACCCAACCTTAAATGCAATTTGTGTAAAATATCAGGATATAAAGGACCTGCCAAACTCGATAAGGGACAAAACCTGTCAACATGCAAAAGCAAATAAATGTACACACAAAGAAAACATGATATCCTTCCCCATGCAGGAAAAGCGTTCTACGAAGTTTATCCGGCCCCCACATCCTACCGGTTAATCTCAATAAAATTCAAAACAACAGACCTACGTAGATGGCACATTTGTATATGCTTCACGTCCAGGAAGTGGCGATCCTTTCGTTGTTGTAGAAATAATCAACATAACTCAAAATAAGAAAGAAAAGAAAAAAGAAATAAAAATAATATACTGACAAAAGTTTTGTTATCCTGGGTCCTTAGAGCCACGAATACCTCATTCGCCAATAACGGCCCGTCCAGCACTTTACCGGAGGGAAAGTATAAATAACATAAGAGTGGGAGTGAATGCTGGCAATTCCTCGCAAGGATCAACTGTTGAATAAAACAGAGAAAAGAGAAAAAAAATGAAAAAGGAGAAAATGGGAAGATTTTTGAAAATTCATAAATTCACGTTCCAACAGATGTTTCCTTTAAGCCACTCAAAATGAAAACGCGAAACTCCTTCCAGAAACAGATTACTTGCTGTGTGCGCGGGGAGATCCGAATGGACCACCGCCCGCCCTTTGACACGCCAATCAGTACACATAACATAACGTAAACGTTATAGTCGACCGGGCATTTTGTGAAATCCTATAAAAGCGTTTCTGGTGGTCGTATTATTAAATTTTAAGAATAGTTTCCTTTTGTTCTCCTAAAAGAGTAGGTGCGTGTGTATGTGTCTCAATATATTTGTGTGTAGCCAGGAGTAAATGCCGCTTGTGGCACCGCTCCCGCGACCTGTCGGACACATCCTGTGACGCACGGCTTAACAGGTGAATCAGGGTTAATTATTATTCTCATCTGAAGCCAATAAATCTAAGGCATCCTGGCTGATCCTTTTCAATTTGTATTTTTCCGTTCATGGCGGAGCTCTGGACTGAAATGGCTTATGAGAGCAGCAGCATAGAATGGGATGGTGACGAAGGTGCCGACTCTCTGTCCAGAATCCCTGAATACTTTACGAGCGAATATTTATTGCCACACCCTAGGATTGGATAGCAGGGATGCGAAACGACATAGATATATGATATGAAAACCTGTAATGGTATTTTGTTGGTGGAGTTGCCGGTTTTTACCAAGTACAGTTCGTTCCTCGGCAACCCGGGCTACTCGTAGGCGTTCATGAAATATTTCCTACTTATAATTATGTCCATCTAGGTGAGGAAACCTGCTTGTGTCTGGTGAACCTCTAATTCATTGTGTCCTTTTTATTTGTTGTTTTTGATTGAGAGCATTTTTATAATATACTTGCAGGCCGATCTAGATATGGGACGGATTCAACTAAACTTCCACTGACACACACTTCCGTTGTTCTTCGGCGGACATGTTGTTAAGATATTCCTTGATATGGGATTTGGCTGTAACTCCGCTCATTTTCACGGTGTAGTTGTCTGCCTCTATGCTAAAATGGTCTTCTTGCAGTGTCAAATTTCACTCATTATGTGGGTAGAGAATGTCCCAAAATGCACGCAAGAACTACTTTACATTAAAAACAACACATTTTTCATCAGAAGTCGTAAATATGTTATGGATTCGTAAAGTATACAGTGTAAGGTTATGTATGAAATACTTATTAACACATTTTTTATGTATGGAATAGGACTCCAGGAAGATGGTCTCTACAACTTCGTTGACACATGCTCACTATTTTGTGGACATTTTGTTTAAGCAGAACTCAATTTCTGGTTCAACTTGTGGGTAGTTATGAAAATAATTCAACCGTAATAAATTCTTTGATCAAGGTCCCCAAATATGATCATCAAACCGAAAAATTACACCTTGAGGAGATGACTTTTAGCAGATTTGTCGAACACTTCCCTTGTTAAAATTATTTATTTTCCACTACGAGAACAACAAGACATAATCACATTAAAGGTTAAAGTAGGAAGTAGGGATATTTCTACTACAGCTGCTCACTGATTAGTTTTGATCTCGAGGTCTATGATTTCTAATTTAGTAAGTTCACAGATTTCCCCTACGTCGGCAGTGCCTTTTGTCTTCTGGACTGACTTCCCTGACTATCGTTTTTATACGACCTTTTCGGCTCCGAGAAAAAAATGTATTCCCAAACAATGAAAACGTGCCCGCGCTGTTATCTGATTGGTCGACAGGAGGATTATCATTACCTTCGACTTTCTAGCATTTGTTCCACTAGGAACGGATTTCAGCGTCGCTAGTGTACTATAATAAACAAATAGGTCGTGTGCACTTGTTTACGCCCTTATTGTCTGATTTTTTTTACGAAAAGGCACGTTAATAATACAGCGACATCATGTGTGTAGTTATTTGCGCTCTTATTCACTGGATATCGAAAAAAAGGACTAAGCTGAAAAGGGAAGAAATCCCACGGGAAATTTATATTCTCGGGAACCTTTCTATGCTTGGACGGCCATGATTGCACCCAGATCGTAAATGGACTGGATAAAATCGATTCGACGAAACAATATTATCTTGATATCGCTCGGACCACAGATGACGCAATGCCGAGGTCCTTGAAACTCTACCCATGAAACCGAAATTAGACTTTTACATTGAGAACTACCACAACGCGACCCGCATTTTGTGTAGCATTGCAGGGGTTATCTGGAACCAGACGATAAGACCGTACCCCCGCGTACATAGACGTGGTGTGGGTGCTTACAGCACATCAAGTCATTCAGGTTATGCTTATGGAAGCATACGCTTCCAGTAGGGTCAGACAAGCTAGCGAGAACATGCAAAAAAACAGCCGCTCCTAATAAATTGTGTTACGGGTCGCCGTACCCATTGGATGGTTTGCAGCCAGGGGTATACCGGCTCTAGTATAACGGCGCCTCTCTGACACCGCGTTAAAACGGAGCAGTAAGTAGACCTTGCCATATCAAAACGAGGATCTGATATGGCGGACTATTTGAAACCCCAAGAACAGTCTTGTGAGTAAGGTGTTAGAATATACTCACAGCTAGGTCGGCTTGTCGTAAGGGGCGACTAAATGCCGAGGAGTAGGTGGGGTCTCAACGCCTTGTTGGCAGGCGAAGTTACACCCCATCAAGCTATAGGCTCCGTGAGAAATCACTGGCTATCTTTCGGAGCTTGGTTGATGAAGCGGTTCGAGAAAAGGTTGGCTTAGGTGGTAGTCTGTCCCAAGGTGAGATAGCACCCCGTCACGTATAATGTATGCAACATGTTGTGAACTGAGTATTGGAACATATTCTGGCATATAATATGGGATATAACGTCGAATTTTTTGTGGAACCTCATTGGTTGTCTCCTGTCTCGTTAAATGCATGTCAAAGAGACGCGGACATTTTTCAAAACTCTATAATTCTGCTATTTCTTGGTCGGTCCAAAGGTGAGATACCACCCCGTCACGCCTTGCATTCCGCGATATTGTCGGGAGACATTTTCGACTATGTTTCGGATGTATGGCTGATGGCCTGGATTGAAATTGGGATAAATCATGATGGTTCTTTCTGAGATAAAGAATTTCGGATGTAAACTAGTTTCCCATTCGGATCTCCGGGTTGGACTATGTCAGAGGGAACATCATACAAATGTTTTGATAAATAATCCATCTGTAAACAATTCGTAACCGCGTAATCGAATTCGCACGTGAAACACTGTCAATGTTCAACTAGAAGCGGCGTTTTGTAACATCAAGGGCATCGGTTTCACCAATACGAATATAAACGTCGTCCACAAATATTTGCTCACAGTGAAACCCGATACCCTTGCCCTAACTGAGACTCAGGTCGATTCGTCATCTGATTCGACATATCTTCGTTGCTCAGGTTATGACTTACATTCGAGGTTCCGTTTTAAGGGCGGAGTTTGCGTCTTCGTACGGTCCGATCTAGCTTGCCAGAGGATGGAGGCGTTGGAACCCAATAACATGGGCATTATGAAGGTCGTGTTGAGGAATTCTGTTGAATTAATTTGTTGTCTTTACCGCTCCCCGAGTCATGATCAACCCCCGAAATTTTTCGAAAATCTTTCACGTACCGCCAACCACCCGGCTTGTGAAATTGTCGTCCTTGGCGGTTTTAATGTACACCACACTGGCTAGTTGGGGGTATGGAAGCGAACATACAGGGCTAGTCACTGAATGCTTCAACCCGCCGAAGGCCAGGACGATCGCTGTCCCAATCCAAGTTTGCATACAGTCTCCATGTGATATACCTGTATAACTACTTTGGCACCAATGCATCCAGCGACATCCTAAAAAAGCTTGGCACAAGGCTAATAACCTTGCCCGGAAAAACAAATTATTATGGACAAACTAACAGCATCGGATATGGACCGGATACACGACGACGACCACGGAAACGAAAAAGGCTAAACGATTTGAGAATTTTCTCATGCAAGCTCGAGATGAACAGCAGCTAGCCGATGCCCGAACATAACGCTGACATAACAGCATTACAAGAAATAAGGGGGTGGGGGAGTGGCGTTATTAAAACAATACGAGTATGTCATTTATTATAGCTGCCATGTAAAACACCATGTTCTCGGGGTAGGCTCTCTAGCCTGCCATTATCTGCTTTAATGCGATAGACGAAGAGCTGTGCACTCTTTGCGTGCGAGGCAAGTTTGAGAACAAAAGCATCATAAACGTTCACCCACGTACAGAGGAGCCCCCCGACGACGAATAAGAATAATTCTACGAGAACATCGAACGGGCTCTCAATGCCTGCCCAAAATACGATGTGAAAATCAATCTTAGTGATTGGAATGCCAAAAATAAGATGTTCACAAAGCCACCTGGGTATCACCTGATGGAGCCACTCCCAACCTAACTGAATACGTGTTGATAGATCGCCGCCACTCCTCGAGCCTGATGACAGCACGAACGTGCCGAGGTGCCAACGTCGGCTTGGATCACTATCTTGTTGGTACAGTTTTCCGAGCGCGGACTACCTTACGTAGACGTGTTGCATCCGCGGATCGGGTTCGAATCAACACGGCAGCCTTACGCAATGAGAGCACCGGCAATACCTTTGGTCATGCGTTAAGACTCGCCCTCGAAGAGCTCGACGGAGGGAGAGTAAGTCCTGGGACCAGAATCCCGAGCGTAGAAGAGAAATGGACATGCTTCAAGCATACTATCATTAGTACTGCCAACTGCATGTTAGGCAGTAGTCGTAAGAATGCGACTGAACGTAAGAATGCTGCATACCGGGCAATGCAGCAGACTCATTGGACGCAGGTACGCGAAGAGAAATACAAAGAGCTCAGAAGATCTGAAAACGACTCCACAGGCAATAGAAAAGTGCCTGGGAAAAAAAAATCTAGTCTGTGAAATAGAGGAAAGTAGAGACTGAGGTCCGCACCATCCGCCGAAGTTCTACCTAATAATCCGCAGTATGACGCAGCACATATCACGCTACACTTACTGCAAGGATAAACAGGGTAATCTGATCACCGATCCTGAAGGCATTCTAGAGCGATGGGAAGTGCACTTCAATCAATTGCTAAATGTTGAGCTCACAGAAGAATTTGAAGCTCCTCCAATGCAAGATCAAGACCAAATGCTGCCGCCACCAAGCATTAAGGAAACAGTAAAAGCCATAAGACAGCTCAAATCAAATAAAGCCCCCGGAGCTGATGACATACTAGCTGAGGATGGGTAGCTTTACATCACGCAGTGAGCAAGAGGAGATGCCGGAAAATTGGCATCGTGGAATAATTTGCCACATACATAAGAAGGGAGATATTACAGTATGCAGTATCTATAGGGGTATAACATTGCTGAGTACCCCATATAAGATACTCTGTTCTATCCTACAAGATCTGATAGCCCCATACGCTAAAGTCACCACTGGTCAATATCAGTGTGGCTTTCATCATCATCATCGGCACTACAACCGGGAACCAGTCTTGGCCTTATTTAGCAAGTCCTGAGGCTTGTTAAATTTTCCATAATGATTTGTTTTTTCCGGGCAAGGTCATTAGTCTTGCGCCCCCGACGGGGAATCGAACCCCGGTCTCCCGCGTGACAGGCGGGTATACTAACCACTATACTATTAGTGTGGCTTTATCCCAGGCAAATCAGCGATTGATCAGATATTCACCCTTAGGCAGGCGATTTAGGACCCATGAGTTGTACTGGAGTTGTACTGGATTTATCTCGAAGCTAACGTTGTGAGAAAAATTAAGCTCGGTAGACTTCGGTTGAGCGGGACACCTAGCTCGAGTGAGCTCAGAGGAGCCTGCACGGAAAGTCCTTTTTGTCAGAAATACGTATGTCCACGTTAGAAATGTCGTAAGATGGTACTGGGGGGATAGACAGGAATGGGTTACAGAGCCGGTGTGGGTTTAACTAGTAGGCACTGCCTGATAAGTGAGAACAGAGCGAATCGGGTACGTAGGTAAATTAAAGCCATTTGCGCTTTTTAAAGATAACCACATCCAAGCCGAAACAAAAATCGAATATAATTTGTAAATGAAGAATGCGGTTCATATGATCCCTGCATGTATGTTTAAGACCATATACATCCATCATCATCGTCACTATAATCGGGATCAGATCTTGGCTTTATTTAGCACTCAATGAACCCAGAGGGAATGGAAAAATTGCAAAGGAGAGCAGCTTGGGAAGGGTTTGATGTGGTTTCGCTTGCAACGGAGAGCAAAACCAAAGGGTAGACTTCGTGTATGTGTGTACGTTTTCTCTTACTGCTTTGATCCTTGTTTTGAGGCCGTAAGGACGTGAACCAGCTCAATGATTTGGGGGCGGTTAATTATGTAACATCGTTGGGATATGTGAAAGTTTACCTCAGCGTCTGGTATATCCCTCTACTCTTTGATGTTCGGTATCATTTCGAAGGACCATTTTCCCATCTGTGTCATATTTATAGCTATTACATCTGATCTCGGATAGCTTTAAAATCGGCTTTATGTACGCAGGAGTTTCGTGCATTCAATTCACGGAGGCTGTGTATCTCCGCCGACTCGTCTTGCTTCTATTTCTATCGGGCAACATTTTAGGGTGAGTGTTTTTTTCCGACTCTTGATATAGCGCCAGCACTTGCTTTTTACTATGGGGTGAATATGTGACATGTTTTTAATACCTACCACCCGTTTTCGTAAACAATTTGACATGGCTCTTTTATTGCGTATGATTAGGACTACGGGTGGTGCTAGTTTTTATTATAAAAACATGGGGTTTCGATTGTTATTTAACAGTGTCACACGGTTTGATATCGAACCCTACTACTACTATTTATTACCTTGTGGGAAGCCGACCTTACTAACTAGTCTAGTCCACAGTTTTTCTGTTTTAATTATAATTATGACTCCGTTTTTCTGGTTTATTTATAAACATGCCTGTTTTATTCAGGGTCCGAATTTGGACTCATTGTTTTTAATTTCTTATTCTTCGACGGTGCAGATCGGTAAACACATTTTCTAGCTTTTCTCACTCTTTTGTTTGTGCGGGTCATTATATATACGGCACACAATTTCCGGATAACCTAAACATTATTGGAGATGCACCATTTATGGCCCATCTTTTGTTTGCCCTATATTTAGCGAATGTTTACCTTACGATTGATTTTCAGTGTTTGTTTATTACATTGGATGTGCATATCATAATCCTAAGAAACTTGTGTTTACAACCGTTTTCCATCGTCTTCAGCGATTTCGACGATATTTCTGTATATTCCGTTCTCGTCGTTTCCATGCATTTGTTTATTTTATGGGAAGTACTATTTGTCCCTTTACTTTTAATTCCACCATAGCGTCAAAAATGCGAATGCCTTTATTCAATAATTTCATTGTCTGTTTATGCACTTGATATGTTTACAGGCTCACCCACAAACTATATGTTCAGTTGATGAACAAAAATTTAACAACACGGTGGAATTCACGTTAAGCGACTCCAATTGTAGTAGGTGGTGACTCGAGTAAGTAAGTATTCGGGGGTGTCGGTTTTTGGATGTAGCAATATCCATTCTCCTTTTCATAGATCCCCTCAGATTTTCGGCAAGGAATTCAATTATTTCCTCTTCTTTTCTGTCTATGCATGAAAGAGCTGTAAAAGATAAAAAAAACTCTTTTAACATTGACTTTGAAAAAAGGGCGTTTGCTCATAAATGTCTTTCTTCATAATATTTTATTTCATAGCATTTGCAAGCGGTGTTTGGAAAACATTTGAAAAATTACTCGCAATGTTTCCCGTTTGTTCTTCAAAATTAATCAACCACGGGTCACTATATAGGAGTGATACATACTCACAACTGTACTCCCCACAGAGTCAAAGATGCCACATTCAGTGCAACTTTAAATGAAAGTCGTTCACATTTCAAGAGCATCCCGCATGAATTACACTCCAGCACCATCAATTATTTTCGGTATCATTTTCACTTAATCCGTATTTAAACCGTTCCCCACTTAAAGGCTTCGACTTTCCCCACCTTAAAAAAGTGTCTGATAGCAGCAGAGGGCTGTTGGGCTGCAAGAATGTTGATGGAGCACCCACCCCCTGCAAATAGTACACACACGAGGGTCATTATCGCACAAAAGCCAGTATCCAGTCACGAACTATGTTCAAAGATCTTTGTTTTTTTCTTATCCTTTCGATGGACTCTGACAAGGGCTGTCCTTACCATTCGAGTGGGGTACTGCCAGAGGGACTGGGTTTCCTTTAATGGCATAGTTAAAACA
The DNA here is from genome assembly GCA_963931805.1 of Microdon myrmicae. Classification (NCBI taxonomy): domain Eukaryota; kingdom Metazoa; phylum Arthropoda; class Insecta; order Diptera; family Syrphidae; genus Microdon; species Microdon myrmicae. The sequence continues at coordinate 89,696,074 of OZ007500.1, forward strand.
ATCTGGCAATTATATGCTAGAGAATGTTCAATATTCCGGATCTGAGGCAGTGGTAGCTATGGCTCGATATGATAGTGCCACCAGCTGTTCCACTGTGCGCGACCAATTAAAACAACAGCACAACTTCTAGAAAATTGTACGTCGAGGGGACGGGATAGATTTCAGTTAAGCTCACTGAAGATAATGGAGGGCACCCAATTTCGTTTGTGGTTTTAATGACCCTTTCTGGGAAATGAAATACTTGGACATGTAGAAATGGCAGTGTCCTTTGTATGGAAGGAAATTTAATATGTTACCATTGGACATGTTCTTTCAATGGACCACAGGGCGACCGTAGGGAATTAATGAGAAACGATATTCTAGGTGGACGGTAGCTTTGAGTAGGGTCACTAATGTCCCTAGGAGGGTCATCGTTACGAAGTTCCTAGGCAGTATACAAAAAGGTACAGGAATTAAGATCACGGGCGAATATTTATTGTGGGTCGAAAAAGGACTAATCAATAAAATGTAGCTCTCTAATTTAATTCAATTACGTTGAAAGTTGTCACTTGCTGGGCGTCATTTTGTATCTGGCACCAATTGATGGTCTAACGTTGATGGGTGTGATATAAGTGAACATTAGTCACACCGGTTGACCTTTAACCTTCAAGTCTACAATATTCATTATTTACGAGTGAGTGTTATTGTATGAATAAGAGAGGTGATGAAGTTGATATCGTTTTTGAAAATGGAAAATTTAATTCCCAACAACTTTGCGACTGGACGAACAGCTTCCTCGAGAATCGATGGATCCGGTTTGATGTAAACGGTGTATTTTCAAATCTGTATTCGATTAATTGCGGGATGCCTCAGGGCATATCTACTCACTTTCGAATGATAGACCGACTAATACATTGACGTCGCACTAGATGAGATGACGTCGACTCTCTGAATCTGGATCTAGATAAAGTCCTACAGTGGGAAAATGTCAATCCCGTCGACTTCAATACAACGAAAACACAATATACGAAATTCACAAGGAAAAATGTATCATCGGTTCCACAGATGATAATAAATGGCCAGGACCTTGGATCTACGATACGCATGTATCGTATCATAAACACATGTCAAACATCGCCAGGTCGGCCTCTGGAAAATTGAGTTATCTTTTAGGGCCAGAAAATATTTTACTTCGCCTCAACTTCTTCTCCTGTATAAATCTGAAATTGGACCCGCGCTCGAATATTGTTCCCATGTTTGGAGCTCTGCTCCTAAGCATGCCATCGACCTATTTGAGAGTATACAGAGACTGGCAATCCGCCTAATCAAAGATATAGTGCTGACGTCGGGACTGCATCATCACATCGAGGGCGTGGTAGACCATCGTCTGTTTTACAGATATTATCACGAGGATTATTCCTCGGAGAATCGTGGAATTGTTCCGACTTCGGTTCATTTGCGCTCCACAAAACAATCCCATGGATCTCCCGACGGGATGAACATCTCTCCATTATAATTTTTTTTTTTTTTTTTTTTTAATATATCATTTTTTATTTCTTCCTATTATTATAATTTACTTACTTGCTAGACAAAAAGGATTAAACTCTAGCTTATGTTATATTATTTCTTAAGTTACTGGTCCCCTACGGACTCTCTAAGTAACATGCATACGCTTAAAGCATGAAAATTTGTCTTTCGACATTAAGGTTATTTTGTTAACATGCATTTTTAGGGAACTTAATTGGATACAAATTTTGTTTTTGTTATTGTTTTTACCTTATATTTAACTTAAATACTAAACAATTTATAGATTTATTATTATTATTATTATTATTTTTTTTTTTTTTTTTTTTTTTTTTTTTTTTTTTACTTAACTCTATTCTAAACCTAACATCAAAACTAAGTTTTCGAAATGCTAAATCTATGTAAGCTTTCCGTTGTTTGTCGGGTTTTTTTTTTTTTAATTGTTATTATTATTATTGCTTTAGTTTTATAAGGAAACAGGTTTTTAATTGCCACCCAGCCATCAAAATCTCTGGTGTTGCTTATTCGTGTCTTTTCGGTCTTTCTGTGCTACTGCCGTATTGGACTGCAGGCTCTCTTCATTAGTGTGCGCAGTGCAGAATTCCCTCCCCGTGCGAGTGTGTCCGGAGCGATACAATCTGCAATTGTTCAAGATCAACTCGAACTGTTTTTTATCGGGCATGTCGACTGGTGTGTGAAGTCCCTACGAAATATATTCGTAATTGGAATATAATGCGCACAACAGGAACCATTATCCTTAACAGACCCAACGCTTCCACAATCATATGCATATTTGTGGCAATGACAATTTTTATAAAAATGTACAAACGTCTGAAATACTTCTCCAAAGCAAAATAATGTGTTGTGGGACGAGTAGAATAAATAGAGGATTTCCTGAGGGCTTACACGGGGCGATTCTACTTTCCACCCCCCTAAGTACATTTTATTGCAATGCTGGAAATCAAAAAGACAGGTGCGTGTATGTTCTACGATACATTCAGCCAAGATAACTGAAAGCCAAAATAACAAAGCATCTGGAAACCACAGTGTGTTATTGCTTACAGCAAGTACATACATATATCTTGCTTAGTATTCGATAAAAAAAAAAGAAATAGACAAAGCGGGTCATCATGTATTTGCCAAACTGTGCATTTGGAAAATTGAATCCAATTACAAAAATTACTTATAAATAATATTTGCATAAAATCAGCAAAGAGTGGATAGGTCGTCAGCTTCCTGAAAACACCACTTCTGTAGTTCGTCAATCACCTCCGTCTGGCATTAAAAGGACTAAATTACCTAGATATCCTCCTGGCCGATCGTCACTGAACTTGGGGGAACACGAAGCTATAGAACTTATTACTGGTGACAAAAATATAATTCCAGGACAATGTCGTGTTTATGCAGTGACTAAAAAGAAAAGTTTGACTTCTTAGAACTGAACGTTTTTTTTTCAGACTCCTCTTCATAAGGGTGAGTATTTTCAAAAGTATCACACATCAAAAAACTTGGTCGTTGCGAATACTAGGTTTCCGCGTAAAGACTTCCACAAAACCACCTGGGTACCACCTGATGGAGCCACTCTGAATCAAATTGACCACGTGTTGATAGATCGCCGCCACTCCTCGAGCCTGATGACGGTACGAACGTACCGAGGCGTCAACGTCGACTCGGATTACTATCTTGTTGGTGCAGTTTTCCAAGCGCGGATTGCCTTACAGAAACGTATTCCATCCGCGGATAGGGTTCTAATCAACACGGCTCCCGCAATGAAAATCCCAGCAACACCTTTGGTCATGCGCTAGGACTCGCCCTCGAAGAGCCCGATGGAGGGAGAGTAAGTCGTGGGGCAAGAATGTCGGCCGTAGAAGAGAAATGGACACGCCTTAAGAATACTGTCATTAGTACTGCCAACTCCATCTTAGGCAGTATTCGTGGAGATCGGAGCGACTGGTTTGATGATGAGTGCAAACTAGCGACTGAACGTAAGAATATCGGGCAATGCAGCAGCCTCATAGGATGCGGGTACGCGAGGAGAAATACAAAGAGCTCAGAAGATCTGAAAAAAGACGTCACAGACAAAAGAAAAGTGCCTGGGGAAAAAACTTGTATGTGAAATAGAGAAAAGTAGAGAGCGAGGTCCGCACCAGGCGCGGATGTTCTACCAAATAATCCGCAGTATGACGCGGTACACACCACGGAGTACTTACTGCAAGTATAAAGAGGGTAATCTGATCACCGATCCTGAAGGCTTTCTAGAGCGATGGGAGTGCACTTCAATGAATTGTTAAATGGTCAGCTCACAGAAGAAATGGAGGCTCCACTAATGGAAGATCAAGACCAAATGCTGCCGCCACTGAGCATTGAGGAAACATTAAAAGCCATAAGACAGCTCAGATCAAATAAAGCCCCCGGAGCTGATGGCATACCAGCTGAGCTGATCAAACAAGGGGGAACAGCGTTACATCACGCAATCATGAAATCTTGGTGCACGTATGGGAGCAAGAGGAGATGCCGGAAGATTGGCGTCGTGGAATAATTTGCTCCATACATAAGAAGGTCGATATCACACTGTGCAGCAACTATAGGGGTATAACATTGTTGAATACCGCCTATAAGATACTCTCCACTATCCTACAAGATCGGATAGCCCCATACGCTAAAGCCATCATTGGTCAATATCTGTGTGGCTTCATCCCAGGCAAATCAGCAATTGATCAGATATTCACCCTTAGGCAGACGTTGGAAAAATGTCTGGAATTTAAGATTCCATTATATCATCTATTTATAGACTTTAAGGCCACCTACGACAGCATAGCCAGGATAGAAGTATATAATGCCATGAGAGAGTTCGGCATTCCAAACAACAAGCAAATTGATACGACTTTGTAGGTTGACCATGGCCAACGTAACTGGTCAAGTAAAACTAGCGGGATTGCTGTCCAGAAAAACAAACAGCTTTAATGAACTCTGACGAGGGGACGGTCTGGTCTGCCTCCTCTTCAACCTGGCGTTACAGAAAGCAATCCGTGACTCTGGCGTTACAACAAGAGGGACTTTTGTCACCAAGTCCAGACAGATACTTGCCTACGCAGATGACATCGACATCATCGGTAGATCCGATTCGGCTGTACAGGGCTCCTTCAACCAGATTGAGCAGGCGGCACAAAAACTGGGACTGCACATTAATGAGGGGAAAACTAAGTTCATGGTGGCAACTTCTGCGAAGAGAAGACCTAACGTTGGTCAAACTATCAGGGTAGTGGATCATGAATTTGAGGTAGTGCAATCCTTTAACTACCTTGGGTCAGTAGTATCAGCCGATAACAATCTGGAAGAAGAAATACGCGAACGGCTGATAAAATTCAACAAAGCCTACTATGGTCTATCAAGGCTCTTTAAATCCCGAAATTTATCCAGAACTTCCAAGCTGCTACTGTACAAGACCATGTTCTTATCAGTACTCATGTATGGATCTGAGACCTGGGTGCTCAATAAAAGGCACTCTGATCTCTTAGCCGCGTTCGAGAGGAAGGTGTGGTAAAATCTTCGCCGGTGTGCCTGCACGGGCGCTGGTTCTACGAAGATCCCACTACTCCTCGTCGATGCGCTCAGTCGTCCTGCTGTTTTATGTGATTATTCGCCCAGTAGAAAAATAAAACACACTTGTGATTGATTTGTAATACGCATGTATTGTTTCACTGTAAGATTTTTGTCTATTGTAACTTGTGTTCTAGTTTATGTATAATATTTATATTTACTTTCAAGTCTCAGTACAAACATTCCACTGAGAGTTTATGGGTATAAGGTTGTATGTGTGCCGTCGTTGGCACTGGTTCTACGCCTATTCCAAGCTGTTGCCCCCTTGGTCGTCACCAAGGTGGGGTAATAGTTCCAGTATCTGCTCGTTATCGATGGTGCCGAAGGTTGAATTGCACTTCCCGATTGTAGTCAAATCAAAAGAGTCGAACGAGATTAAAACGCACTTTCGTTCCTTTTACAGGGCACATCGTTGCTAAACTTGTTTTTATTTCCTATTGTAGTTAATATAATTCACAATAGTGGTAAAAAGTCACTCACTGCTAACTTAAACAAGGCTTTTCACTTAATTGATTTTGAGTTAATATTGTTGTTGACTATATATATACCAGGACTGTCACTGTTAACTTAAACAAGGCTTTTCACTTAATTGATTTTGAGTTAATATTGTTGTTGACTATATATATACCAGGACTGTCACTGTTAACTTAAACAAGGCTTTTTACTTAATTTTGAGTTAATATACTCATCCACCGACGGTTGTTGGACACCGACTAGACTCGATTTCTACTACTTTGGTTTAGTTTAACGTGGAGGCCCGACTTGCCTCCACGGAATCCGTATCGTGATTAGTTAATTGCAGAAGATACAATTTCATCTTCCTTGTCGACATACGGGGATGATTTTCATGGTGAGGATGTGCACTCACACAGATGTGTTTACCTCGCACGTTCATGACGTGTGTCCAAGAACAAGCAAACCGTGGATATGACATTTCCATAAAAGGAAATGTTTATCCGATTGGTACTGCGTAAGAGATCCATTCTGATCGGGCGCACGTTGCTGGCGTCCTCTGATATGACTTGCCATGCACGTGTGTGGGAAAAAATATTTTCTTTCTGTGTGCATGGACAAGTTTAAAGATTTATATCGGTTACGTAATGTCGTAACTGAATTGGATTCTTAGGAATATGCTGCGTTGTATGCAGGCATGCCCCTGGGGGTAATGCTTATAGGATGCAGATGCCTGTCGATCGGTTTACCGACCGATGTGCTTGTAGGTCAACAAGAAAGGAAAGAAATATCTCTTGCATGTGTGCAGCGGAATTCGTTCGGAGACATGTGTAATGAATTGGTTCGGGTCACGTTGGTTGCTTGGTGGTGCACCCAAATTGCTTATAAAGAACATGTCTGTTTGGTGCTGATGGATTTTGCATCAGCGAATATTATGAATTTACAGCATTTCAGGTACTTATAGTACAACTATGTAAATGTAAGTACATGCTTTCCAGGTTTTTATGCTTTCTGTATTCCCTAGGGGGAAGTTGAGTGTCGAGCCTGAAAAAGGCGAAACCGCCACAAGTTTGATTTAAGTGTGATGTGATATACTAATTACACAATTATGCACGTAAAAGGGGACCAGGTAAGGTAAGCAGTACACATTTTTAAACTTCACTTTAACTATTATTCGCGCAGTCGACTCACGCGATTCAAACTCGACTTTTCGTGTATGCACCGTACGGGCGCACGGTACGGTGGATGATAGACGGCTCGACCGACTTGATGGTTGAATTACGACTCCCCGGGTGTTGAATTCCGACTTTGATTCAACCCTCAGTTCGGGGTGAGTTTGGTGGCGTGGTGAAAAGGAAATATACTTTTCCTTTCGTCCAGTGAAAAATGGGAGAAGATCTTTGGTCAGAAATCCTAGCGGGGGTGTGCTTATCTACGCGGGTATCACTTTGTTTGCTCGTGTCGCGAGCTAATGGTTAGGCGAACCATAGAAAGGAATTCAAATAAAGGGCAAATGGACCAAGGGCATCATGCGATGAGAGTGCAGCTGAGTAAACAAATTGTATTTCATTAGGTAAGCATTGGGTGCTAATGGATTTTAAATACTTACAATGGAAATTGTATGTAGTGTCTCTGCCGGCGAGAAGAACTGAGTTCTTTGTTTGCTTTTGTATATGCAGAAGAATTCGGTTTTGGCGCCTATGCGCGAGATGCGGTGATTGTTTGTCGGTTGGAGAAACGGATCGTGGTAATTGGTATTTCAGCTGTGTAAGCTTGCCATTGCTTTTATCGCTGGGCCAAAAGTTGGCTAGACATGTGCATGCAGGAAAATTACTGTGCACATGTGGGACAGAAATTGCCGGCGAGGAGAATCGATAAGATTCTTAATGGTTCACGTTGGATGTGAACCGAAATGCCTTTAGAGGAAACTTGATGCTGCTTTACAGAATTCTTTCAGAGAATTTTGAAGATGCATTGGATGCATGGATGACGCGAATTCTTTACAGGGAATTTTTGTAATGCACTAAGTGCATTAAATGTTCTTGAAGTAGGAAATGTTTGCAGGTTTGCCTAGGGAGTAGGGGTTGAAATTGTGTGTGGTTCTTGCGTAAAGGTTAAAGAACCCCCACAAAGGTCTTAATGAGAATTGTTGGCCCCGTATGTGAGGGAAGACGATTCCGGAGATGCTACAACCATGAGTTGTATGCCATCTACCTTGAAGCTAATGTTCTAAGAAAAATTAAGCTCGGTAGACTCCGGTGGTCGGGACACCTAGCTCGAATGAGCGAAGAAGAGCCAGCACGGAAAGTCCTTTGTGGCAGGACGTATGGAAGGAGACAGCCCGGCAGACCTTGTCTGCGATGGAAGGATGGCGTAGACCAGGACGCCCAGAGCCTGGGAGTGCCAAAGTGGATGACATCGGCTCGAAATCGGGACCGGTGGAGAGATTTGTTAAATAAGCCCAAGACCGATTCCCGGTTGTAGTGCCGATGATGATGATGATCACACATTAAAAATATATTAGGGCAAAATTACTATATAAAGAACTAAATAATAAAATATTCCAAAAAATTATTACGCTTATCTTCTACTGGATGAACTCTTAAGAGTTTAAGAATTAACAACTATTGTTTCCTTAAGGCTATAATTTAAATGAAGTAATAGAAAAGTGAATGAATTTTATTTTATTTTCATCCAGACCTTCCAAGTTTCGATGAAAACCTGCTATTAGTTGTTACATGATTTCATTTTTCACATACTTCACTCATTTTCGCCCGCTACATGTGTGGGTTAAGTTGGCCATGTTACCTGGCGACAGTGTCTTAACAAACCGAAAACGGATTTTAATTGAAAGGTTTTGTCTAACCCAATTGAATTTAAAATTTCTTCTACATCAACTAAATCATGACCAAATTTGCTTCGAATAGAACAATTCGAACACCGCATCTCAAAGTGATGAAAACTTATAAAAATCTATTGTAACTGGAGATGAAACATGGTGTTTTCAATACGAACCAGAAAAAAAGTGCCAGGGTGTTGAATGGCGGTCCGAAGATGAAGGAAATCCAAAAGTCAAAATTCAACGTCGCTTGATGACGACCGCCATCCTCAATATCATCCCAATCAACGACATATAAAAGCGATTTGATGCATTTGTCGAACGAACAAATCGCTGTATTTCAGTTTAGGGAGATTATTTCGAATAAATAGAATTATTTAAAATTAATTGACCATTTGTGTTTTTTAATCCACTCCGGTTTATTTTGGGACAACGGGAGTATTCTACGGGTTTTCGTTTTTACAACTTTTTTTTTAAAATAAAACGCAAACCATTTGAGCTATTTCAAAAAGTTTGTTATCGGCTTGAAGTACAATCAAAACATTTATGAATGGAACTTGATTTCGTTCATATGGCCACCGCGGGCACGTTTGCAGCGGTCGATTCGTTGGACCCAATTTTCGATGACTCGGCCATACATTTCGACCGGATCGGCCGCTATTTCGCGTTCAGTGTTGGCTCTGAGCTCTTCCAACGTCGTCGGCTTGTTGGCATAGACCAATGACTTGACGTATCGCCAAAGAAAATAGCCTAGAGGCGTTAAATCGCACGAATGAGGTGGCCAAACGACTGGCCCATTTCTTGAGATAACACGTTCATCAAAGTTACTCTTCAATAAATCGATTGTATCGTGTGGTGTGTGGCTTGTGGCACAGTCCTGTTAAAACCGCATATCCCCCAAGTCCATATCTTCCAATTCGGGCCAAAAATAATCGGTAATCATGGCACGATAACGATGGCCATTCACAGTAACGTGACGATCGTTATCGTCGACGAAAAAATATGGCCCAATGACGCCGCCGGCATGCAAACCGCACCAAATAGTTATTTTTTGTGGATGAAGTGGTGATTCATGAAGCACATGTGAATTTTCACCCGACCAATAACGCATGTTTTGCTTATTGACGAACCCATTGAGCCAAAAATGAACTTCATCACCGAAGACGTTTTTGCGATGAAATTCATCATCTTGGCGCATCTTTTCCAGAGCCCAATCGGAGAACGTACGTCGCTTCAAATGGTCCATCGGCTTCAATTCTTGAGTCAGCTTGATCTTGTATGGGTGTAAACCAAGATCCGTACGCACAATTCGCCATAAAGTTGCCTGGGCGATGCCTAATTCTTGAGAACGCCGTGGAATTGGCTGATTTGGATCGTTTGCTACGGACGCCTGAACGGCAGCGATATTTTCGACACCTCGACCAACCCGTTGTCTCACTGGCACGGCAACCTCACACAACGAATATGTAGACTCAAGTTTTTGCCCTAAACTTGTTATTGGCTGTCTACTAGGGCGAGAATGGCGATCGAAAATTGGAGTTAACGCTCTTAAAGTTGCGGTCACCGACTACAAATTGCGGTAGTAAATCTTTATAATTTGCAGACGTTGTTCGTTCGTATACTTAATTATGATAAAAATGTTGAGTTTACTGAATAAATTGGCAGTGACAGTTTGATGATTAGTGAAAGGGTGCGTTCACAAATTAAATTCAAAGTTGTCAAGTCCCTATTGGAAAACTCGATATATCGTTTTAAACTTAAAAGAAAAATTTTATTTTCTTCATATTATCTACATTAATGATCGGTTCCGCCCGTCCATGCGCTTGTTTTCATGTTCCTTGGTGTTGAGCATTGGATTCGATTTTTATCCCTAGTCACCATTCGATCCAAAAACGGCTCTCTTTCCAAACGCAAAGAAACAGCTGCAGTAACGTCATCAAATGTGTCTTTTTTCCTCACAATTAATATGTCAACCACGTATCGAGCTTCAAAGTCTAACCCATCCTCTTTAAGTGTCAAAATTCGGTAGATCTGTCGATGTTAATACGCAATCTTTTCCGTCGAAATTCATGAGTTGTATTCAATCAGGTTTCGTAAAACATCGCCGTCAATTACGCCTTCCAGAACGACGCTCATCTTCGAGGTTCACACCACTTCCTTGGAATTTGGATAACCAATCCATGACATGTGAATCTTTGATACATCGTCCAAATAAACCCCCTGAATATTTTTTGCGGCATCGCTGACGTTGACTCTTTTTCGGAACTTCCGGAATAAGGCGAAAATGAAGCTTTCCTTGCTCATTTTAAATTAAAGGTTTCACACCTGAAATCAAAATAAAACTTCTATAAACAGAGTTCGGATTAAAACTAAGACTGTTGTCTTTCAAACCATATGTGGTATGAATGTATTTGGGTCATGTATATCATACTGTGTGATGATAAAAGCCACCAAGTGTTGTACTTCTCTATGGGATGTTGTAGTGATGGATCTTTCTGAGCGCCCCATTCATCTCCTTAATGTGTAGTTTGACACAACACTATGCCATACATTCGTTGTCTCTGACACAAGTTTTCAGCATGCTCAAGCTCTTTTCTTGTTCTTAGTTTCGTTTTTAATATATCGAAAACGCTTAGCAGGCAAACGGAATAGAGGGTCGTGAAATATCTACGCAATCAAAATTTCTACTCCATGATAAGACAAGCATAAAATTATGGTCAGCTGGAAGGAAAGGATCCCCGAATAATAAAAACAAAGTGGAAAGAAAAAATGAAAACGAATATTTTCTGCCTCGTGGGAAACGCCAGACACAGTTAAGGATAAAATATTGTTGCTACTAATGATTTTCAAAATAAGAAAAGAGCATCCCTACCCATAATTTTAAGGAGTAAATCAAAATACGATAGAAACTGACACTTGATAGGCAACTTCATTTCCAACCTTTGGTATCGAGCACTCAAAAGGACGTTCAAATGAGCCCGAAAATAAAGTGTCATCTTCTTTCCATATACAAGGGTACATTTTTTCTATATTAAGTTTCACAAGTTCCTTTATAGCGAAGGAATGACTGATATCTTCTCCTCCTTCATCTCGGTTGCGTTATTTCTTGATTCCCTTTAACAAATTTCTCTTCGTTTATTCTAGGGGCCATGACCAGTTTGGCAGTTCGACTCGTCAAACAGACATCCTTAAACACATCCTTGCCAAAACCAAAAAAGCACAACGTCATTTGTTCCCAATAAAACAATGTCATGTCCAGTCCCACTTGGCAAATCACTTCTCGACACTTCTGATGAGAAGGAAGGTACATGAAATAGGTCACTCAAAAACAGTGACTGCCACTCGTCGTGCGCTGCCTGCCTTATCCGGCTGTCTAAACACCTCGACCACAATCTACATCCGTACTGAAAGTCCAAGGCTGTTTCATTCCGAGTAGGCCAATCATTATTCACACTTGTGTCTGAGTGATGGGAGTAGGTAAAGCCATTCTGGAACACAAAGTACCTTTTATAATGTCCTATTAAATGCCCTTTAGTCGGTGGATGGATATCCATGTCTCTGAAAAGTCAGTCCAAAATCCGAAAATAGAACACTCCCCCAACTTCTGGTGGAGGACAAAATATGCTTTTGCCTTTGACTGAATGGATCACAAATATTTACCAATGCATCCTTTTTTCGGGGGCTTCCATAAATTGAATGGGTGGGTGAATCCTTCCACGATTTTTCAAGTACTCATACATCTTCTAGAAACGTGATTCGTTCTTAGAGCTTAGGTACGGTGACCGATAACTTAAACCATAGCTGGGGAGTCGGAGGGAAGGATAAATGTTTGATGTTATATTGGAGTCCCTTTCATATTCTTACGCAAGGGGTCGGTGGCTAGTTTCAAAAACACGATTGCAGAGGGGACTCCTCAAAGGGTAACACAGGATTTGCTAGGATATGTAGGATTTTATTGCTAACTGGGGAATTCCTTTCCTCTTATACGAGTATATACTTCTAAAATTTTAATGTAAGCTCAGAAGAAGGAAGATAAGGTAAGTTTGACGCTGAAGTATTGGCTTAAATAATGAAATAATTGTGTTGCCTACGTAAAAAACATGAAATTGTTGTGTTTCTGAATTATTTGTGTTGTGATTTTAGGTGCGCTATTAGGGTAATCGAATTTGACTAATTATGATTAGAACATTATGGGGGAAGATAGCAATACTCGTCACCGGGACACAATAGCGCGATAAACACTTTTAGCGCGGCAACTATTTTCAACAAATTATCGAGACAAAGCATTCCACGGTTATCTGGAAAAAACACATTGACATAATATTGCGACATAAAAATTATGACAACATTGGAACAGCATATTGTGCTAATTCCGAATTCGCTCTTTTAATCAAGACCTGATTAGAATTTAGTCACTTGTTGTGAAAAGTTAAATACTTATGAATAAATAATTATTTATTGTGGGTTGACAGAAATGTCTCCATCACTTCAATATACTATTGTCCGACAACATCGCGGAATGCAAAATCGCTACAAAATAACGGAATATATATTCTAATATACCATCGCGGCACAAGATTCTCGCTCAACACTGCAACACAATATTGTGGCACAACATCGTGGCCCGAAATAGCAATACAACAATACAATATAGAGAATCGTGTACATCATCGCAATGCGCTATTGGAATACAATATTGATATTTTGGCAAGACATCGCAGCACAAGATGGCAATACTACATTCACTCGACACAACATTGTGACATAACATTGAATCATAATATGTTGACACAATTTCTTTACGCAACACCACCGCATAATGTCGACAGAACATCACGTCATAACAATGCAATACAATATTTGTATTTAACGGCAAAGATCGCAGCATAATATCATGATAAAATATCCTTGCATAGTATCGTGACTCAATAACAAAACACTGGGAAAATAATACCGTAACCCAACATCGGGACATAGCTCCGGCACATCACATTGGGACTTCACATCGGGACGCAACATGAGGACACAACATCAGGACACAACATCAGGACACAATATTGGAACATAATTTCGTGAAATAAAATTGAAATATAAAATCGACACCCAACATCGGTGACAAAGTCAGAATACCACATTGAGACACAACATCGGGGTACAACATCGGGACACAACATTGGGACACAACATTGGGACAAAATGTTAGGACATAACATCGGGACACAACATCGGGACACAACATTGGGACAACATTGGGACAACATTGGGACAGCATTGGGACAGCATTGGGACAACATGTTACGACGCAACATCGTGGCACAACATTGGGGCAAAATGTTGGGACATAATATCGGGAAATAAAATTGAAATATAAAATCGAGACCCAACATCGGCGACAAGGTGAGAATACCGCATTGAGACACAACATCGGGGCACAACATCGGGACACAACATTGGGACACAACTTTGGGACAAAATGTTAGGACACAACATCGGGACACAACATTGGGACAAAATGTTAGGACACAACATCAGGACACAACATCGGGAAACAACATCGAGACACAACACCAGTACACAACATCGGGACAAAACGTCGGCATCCAACATCGGAACACTGTAAAGGTTATAAGATTTTTTTTTTTTTGTATTACCTTACCTGCTGTGGGTAGGAGCCGAGTCGTCTGCTTCAGGTTACTAGAGGCGGGTTGGATCCTACCGGCTGAAGTGGTTGGTCCTAGTCCTGTTTCCAAATGTTCTGGGGAAGTTGTTCTCCCTGCGTTACGCAACCTGTATGGTTATTTGGTCCTTGGCATCCGCGCCCTGTCCGTTCTACAACGAGCGACCTGAGATATCTCTCAAGGGACAGTTGTGTGGGGGTTCTCTATATTACATGGAGAACCAACCCACAATCCTAACCTAATTTCGACCGCTAACAGCGCGTCACACCAACTCCCTTCCAACGTTCTCAATTCCGACTTCACGCGACACTCTTTCGACTTCTCTCTACCCTACACGGGTCAATTTAACTGCCTCAATACTGGTTTAGCCTTAAACGGTGGTGCACAATGCCCACCACCCAACCATGCGACTCCGCTCGCCTCCCCGCGACGCCTCTCGTCCTCCTTGCGACCCTTTTCTGCTTCCACCGACGCAACCACGACTCAATTCCCTAAATTCCGGCTCCTCACTGAACCACAGCTGCTACGCGTAGCAAACGCCGGCACTACCTCTATATTACATGGAGAACCAACCCATAATCCTAATTTAATTTCGACTATCCCACTGTTCAAGTTATTCACCTGAAATATCATATTTCCCAAACGGACGCATAGCTGAATTCATTATTCTATGCAGATAATGCATAATTGAATTCAGCTACCTTTCTGTCATACGGCAACTCCATTACCCTAACCATGAGATTTGCACCGGAAATTGCGTTCATATTGGTTAGCAACAACCAAGTCGAATCAAACGACGCGGTTGCATCATCAACCAATGGCTTGGGCAATTACTGCATTCCTTAGCGTTTTTCCCACGGTAATATTTCCCTAGCCGATGTAGCGTCCTGTCGACTTTCCCCAGACACTCTATTCGCTGGGGATCAATGATCTCTTTTCACAGGTGAATAGCACCAGCTTATCTTTCCTCTCCTTGACAGTTCTGTCTTCCTACAGTTCAATGCACTCTGAGATCACCATATTCACCGAATTAGGTCAGTGTTTATCCTCAGATATTGATTCATGCACACACAACCAAACCCACCCCGAGATCATAGTACATTGTGTTTCTGTTCTCTCATTCTTCCACGTTCGTCGACTATCGAATTAACCGAAGTGCTCACCACACCTCGACGGACGTGGCACATGAGAGAGTAGAAGCGTTAAGATGATCTCTATTGGTTGTCCGGTGTGCAAAATTAAATTACCCATCTTCATCCCTAATTCAAACCAGTCGTTATTCAACTATCGCAGCGTGTGTACGCTGGTGCCCACGCTCGAGTCAGAAGTAAAAGAGAAATGTCGTCAGACGAACGTAGTGTCCCGTTAGTCAATCGAGAAAGAGAAACGCATTGCCCGTCAAAATAGACTGGTTGCAATTTGGCGAAAAGACGAGATATTAATTTGACACGTCCACCTTGCATCTATTTGTATAAAGTGTTAGAGATAAATCTAAGTTAAACCAAATAAAAAAAAAACATTAACAATTAAACTACAACCCAGAGCATTTTTTTGTTTGTCTTTTTTCCTTTGTGCTGGACCATTTTCGTTTGACTACGTTGGGCAAGAAAGTGAAACAGTGCCCGTGTTTTGGCACACTTACTCGTACCCCACAGTTGAACTCCTATAGACAGGAGCCGGTGCAACATTCATGAATAAACGCTATCTACCACACCGTAACTATACAAAGCGATATGAACCGGGATGGAGAAACACCGGAGTATACGCTTTAGTGGTCTTTATTTTTTTATTTTTAGGATTAACAGTTTTATTGTTTGTAATTTATGGCCGGAGGTTTGGTTATAAAGGATGGGCTGGTCTTTGGCCGCGGTCAAAAAAAAAAAAAAAGAGTGGCGGGAAGCCGACTTCAACGAGATAAGATATGTGTCCTTCATCTTGTCTCTGGCTTCTGGTCACCTTGCGACAATCAGAATCACCCACGTCCGTGAGGATGTTGGGTTCGGTCTCAAAATGGGTCTTAAGCGCGGTAGTAAACGCAGATTGCGTCTTTGGAGTCTTACATTCTGCGCTTTGGCCGGTTTTTTTTTTGTTTTTGTTTTTTGTTTTCGGTTGGAAGGTGGAAATGTTCAAAAGATACCTTCGATCGATCCGGAGGCATGCCGGACATTTACCGACTAAAACGACCTCCCGCCAGGCACATATTCCCGTTGATCCCCGCGGAACTTTCTTTTAGATATTCCATCGCGGGGCGGGACGGAGTTCATCAGTTACTCCGCTCGTCGCGTCGGAATTGCTGCATCATGTCACATAGAACATCATTTGCCACGGAACATGCCAGTTTTGAACTCAGCATGTATTCTATTACTCCTCCCGGAGTAACTGTCCGTCTCATATGTCTCTCCCAAATCGTTTGTGCCGTCTCGAATCTCACGCACTCTGTGAGTATGTGTTCCGCATTTTCTATTTTGCCTTCACAATACAAGCAGTATAGGTGATTCACATGCTTATACTTGTGCAAGCATTGGCGAAAGCATCCATGTCGTGATATTAGCTGAGCCAGGTAGTAATTCAGTTCGCCATGTTTTCTTTTCACCCATGTTTCTATATCAGGTATCATGGTGTGGGTCCATCTTTCTTTGGTGGAAGAATCCCACCTTCGTTGCCATTCTCTTAGGCTTGAGAGCTCTAATTTTGACCGCATTCTCCGACGATTCTCTTGGGAGCCTTATGTAATGCAGCGTTTTCTTTAGCTGCAATATCGGGTGGTGTCCTCCCGGCCAAAACATTTATGGCATCTTCGGATACCGTTCGGAATACTCTTAGTGATGCCAGCCTAAGTGCCGAGTTTACTCCCCTCATGTACGACTTATACTGTGCGGCTTCTGCCCATATGTGAGCTGCATACGTTATAATGGAGGTGTTGACAGTGGTTATGAGTTGTGAGGAAGAGGAAGCCAAGAGTGTAGACACTAAATGGACATCGACCAGAGACACAATCAAACAAACAGCCGAAAATGTATTGGGATTTAAGAAAACAAATAAGTCCAAACCTTGGTTTGACGATGAGTGCAGGGCAAAAATCGAAGAACGTAAACGCCTCAGAGGGATCCACTTACAAAGATATGATGAAGTCAACGCAGAAAGATACGCGACGATACGTAAGGAGACAGTGAGACTCTTCAAGCGCAAAAAACGCGAATTGGAGAAGACTCGGATCGAAAAAATCCTAGAAAATTCCAGAGCAAAGAACATCAGAGGTATGTATGCCGACTTAAATTCAATTAGAAATGGCTACCGAGGGAGAGCCAAAATAACTCGAGACGCAAACGGCTGTCTGGTCACAGAAACAAACAATATCGTGACAAGATGGGAGCAGTACTTTGAAAACCTGCTCAATGTACGCACCCATCAACCACAACAAAAAAAAACGCACCAGGCGTACATACAGCCGAGCCTCAGATCCCAAAGCCCTTTTCAACGAAGTTGTAGAGGCAATAAATCGATTGAAAAAAAAAACAAAGCTCCCGGAGTCGACTGCATACCGGCAGAGCTTGTGAAGCATGGAGGAGAGGCAACCGCTCGTAAGAACCACCAGCTCATCAAAACAATATGGGATAAGGAAGTCACTCCGGAAGAATGGAAAATCCGGCAACAGATCTGACTGCAAAAACTACACAAGAATATCATTGCTCCCAACCACATACAAAATATTAACAAATGTCAAACTGGAGAGAATCACACCGTACGCAGAAGAAATACTGGGAGTCTACTAATGCGGATTCCGTAAGAACGGGTCAACAAGCGACCAAATGTTCACAATAAGGCAACTACTGGAAAAGAAGTGGGAATACGGAAAGACGGTTCACCAACTGTTCGTTGACTTCAAAAAAGCCTACGACTCAGTCGCAAGGGAAAGACTCTACTCTATACTGTAGTTGAGCTGGGAATCCCGAAAAAATATGCCGCCCTCATTCAAATTTGCATGAACGAAAACAAAGGGCGAGATAGCATAGAAAACCACCTCTCAGAACCATTTGAAATCAGGAACGGACTAAAACAGGGAGATGGTCTATCACTGTGTCTTTTTAACCTTGTGCTCGAGTATGTCATCAGAAAGGTACAAGACGACAACATGGCCGGATCATCCCTAGCGGGGCCACACACGTGCTCGTATATGCGGATGACTTCGCCGTTTTGGGCGATAATCTAGAAACTGTAGGTAAAAACAGTGAAATCATCATGCAAGCGGCAGAAGAGGTGGGCCTAGAAATAAATGAAAACAAAACAAAATACATGATTACGGCGAGTGCAGGTAGTCCTCAGGGAACACACAGAAACGTCAGAGGCAAGATATTTGAAAAAGTTAAAGAATTTAAATATCTGGGAACGATATTGACGGCTAGTAACGAAATGTCGAAGGAAATTAACAAAAGACGCAGTCAGTAAACTACTGAAATCCAAACTGCTATCACTTAACATAAAGCTCCGTGTCTATAGAACCATATTCATGCCGGTTGTTCTATTCGGATGCGAAACATGGGCTCTCACAAAACGGAAAGAAAACAAATTCCGCGGTAAATATGACGAAGAGGCGGGACAATGGAGGAAACTCCACAACCACGAATTGGAAGAGCTATACCGCAAACCTACACTAGTGAGAGTAATCAAGTCGTGAAGATTAAGATGAGCCGGACATGTAGCGCGAATGGGCAACGATAGGACCGTGCGTATAATTCTTGACGGTAGACCAAGGGGAAGGAGACCGGTGGGACGGCCGCGACGGAGATGAGAGGACAATGTTGGGCTTGACCTTGAGGAGATCGGATCAGATGGTTAAGCGTGTGTAGTATTCCAGAATACTACTGTCGTTATTAGCTTCAACACTGAATCTCATTACTTACCTAACACATCCTTAAAACTTTCTCCTTACATATCTAACATTCTCATTTAATACGTATCATAAATAAACATACACAATATTCTATATCAAGTCAGTTACAGTACATTTGATAACATGCCCCTTTTTCATAACATGCACCTTTTTTCATTTGAAACATGGCTCTTTGATTTTCGTTCAAAGTTTATTCAAAATTTGAAAGTCACAGAGAGTAAGTAATACTTTGAGAAAATGGTTTTTGTTCATATTATAATTTACAGTGAATTAGAACTCAAAGTTCTATAAGACGAGAGAAAAATTTATTGTAAAGACAGTTTTAAAGTGAGTTTACAGTTTAAGTTGAGTCAGTTTAAGTTGAGTACGTTTGATTTATAAGTTTTTCGAGTTTAAGCTTTGAGTTGAGTATCAGTTCAGTTTGAGTTTGAGAATTTGTAAGTTTTAGTTTGAGAGTTTGAGTTGAGTGGAGAAGAAGATACAAAAAAATAAATAATTAAATAACATCGAAGAGACGGAATCGTTTTTCTTTGATAATTGATTATCAAATGCAATAAATTTCCGCACAAACATATTTTCAATCGGAGCGAATAAACATTAACGCGAATTGTTGAAAGAATATTAAATTAAAGAAAAATAAAAGGTCCACGCTCTTCCCTCAACCGAGGAAGCACGGCCCCGGATCATAACACGTGGAACGAGAGTGCACAGGACAGGGAACGATGGCGGTGTCGAGTCGGTGAGGTCATGAACTTCCGGGTTCCTACAGCCCAATAAATAATATAATAATAATAATAACAAGAATGTCCCGGAACGTCATGATTTATAACTGTTCAAAAACAACTCCAGAAGTTGTCTAATACACAGGGTGGGCCAAAATAAAAGTAAGACATTACTTACTCTTACTGAGTGTGAATGTGAATGTGCCACAATAGTACTTTGACTTTTAGGTTTCAAACAGATAGAGAATTATTATTAGACGGAGAAATATCATTACTAACACCTTCAAACATACCGTCCGTCAAAACAAACTCCATTTTTTTCATATCTAACAAAGTTACATTATTTTGGGCCTGCCTTGTAGTTTCTCATGGCCTTGCCTTAGGTTCGACTTCCGCGAGAAAGGCATACTCATGTAAACTCTTATAAGTGTTATTTAAATAATTTGAAAACTTTGATTTATTTGATATTTATTTATAGGTTTATATATGCAATTTATTATTTATTTATCTGATCGTTTATTTATTTATTTATGTATTATTCATTTATTTATTTAATTGCATGGTTACTTATTTATATATTTATTACTTTGTATATTTATTTTATATTTATGTACTGTTTATTTATTTGTGTATTTAGGTATGGATCATATTATTTTTTTTTTTTCGTTGTGCTCATTCTTTTCTTGAGTTATTTATTTGTTTATTTTGGCGCAAGGCTAATAACCTTGCCCGGAAAAACAAAATATTATGGAAAATTTAACAAGCCTCATACTTGTTAAATAAGGCCAAGACCGGATCCCGGTTGTAGTGCCGATGATGATGATTTGTTTATTTACTTCTTTATTCATGTATTTCCAGCAATCGGTCCTAAATGTTTCGAATGCTCTCATAAAAACACAATCAACATCCAAAAAGCACATAATACCCATCCCACACAGTAAGGACATTTCATTTAAGAAGCTCTTTCGCATTAGTTAAAGGAAATGCCATTTGCCGGAGTCTCTACAGGACTGTCAATTGAAATTGAACTACCTCAACCGAACATACAGGGAGGATAAAATGACCGTCATCCTCGTGTTAGGACAGCGAACGGTTAGCCCACAGTGACAGTATTCGAAGTAAAGGCAATTCATTTTTCATGTTAAGTATATAATGGCACATAAAGGTGGCCAAGGGTGATTCGAAACTTTTCACGACCACCTTTTGTTGCCAATGCATTGGAAATGTTTGTAATTGTCGGAATTGTAGCGATGCTCAACCGTGCACCTAAATTTAATTAACAGTGGGCCATCGGCCGAGTGTTCCGATAATGACCTAGGTGGATTCATTGTCAGAACACCGCCTGGGTATGTCTTTTAGATGGGCCGTAAATTGAAGTTTCGAGGTTTTTTGCGTGTTTTTGATTCGCAAATTGACATTGCTTTCCAAATGGTCGATCCAGCCCGACCATCAGTCGTCACCTGTTCATAACCATGACAACGACTGCTGCGGCAGGACGGGAAGATCTCACGGCACCGCGATATGATGGTCTTTATGGCGTTTATTCACAGTTGGCCTGGTCTCTATTAATTCTACTGTTCTTGTGCGTTTTTGTTGGAGTTTGCGTCGAAATTTATTCAGTATAAATCGCCCCAAAAGGAAACACTTTCTAATGCTGTCCTCACGTATCTCGGGCAGTTTGGTGAGGACGACTACAGGGCAAGCGACGCTTGATACTTTTTACCAGGATATGGGGTTTGTTGTATGCCTGTCAGCGTAACTCTCAAAGTCCAATCAATCTCCGCAGAACTTCTTTTGCTTGTAAGGGGCGCCGATTGTTTTTCCTTTTTTATTTACTCGTATACAGTATACACAGGGATTTAATACAGAGACGACAGTTATACAGAAATTTGGAACTTATCGTTGCTTCAGGGTGGACGGCGCTTTTAGAGGTGACATATGTGGATATTCTGTGATGGATTATGTGAAAGTTTAGAGGAACAGGAGGCGGAGGATTTCGGCTAAAATAAACTTGCAAACACAAACTGTTTCCAATGCGATCCTTAAAAGGTACAAAATCAATGGCTGTCCTTTATTTTTGAGGACGACAGCACGTCGCATGAACATTGCAAAATTGTTTATAATTCCCAAGGGCTATTAAAGTTTCTCTGTGTTGTAATCACTGTTTGTTTTTTTGCCGTATGTCTCCCCTGTAAATTGTATTCCAGCAAATCTGAGAGTCTTACATATACCAAGATTATCAGGTCAACGGAGAATTATTTGCCTCCTGGTGGTACTTCGCATGAAATGGATATTGATCGTACGTGATGCGGTTAATATTTCGAGTTGTATATCCAAAGATAATTCGTTGATTTCAAGAGAATCACGTATCCAACGAAATAGATATTTTCCTCTAGGTCTAACACACTATCACTAAACGTGTCTCACTATTCGTTGAACGTAATACTTAAACAATTAGCATTCTTCATTTAACAGGAGACAGCTTTCCATTAGAACTTCCCTTTGTTTTTTAATATGTCTAATTAAACACGACACATTTTACAATCCACCAGTCCGCCAATCAAAGCCCACGATCTGCATTCTAAACATTCTTTAAGCTGCATGCATTGCATCCCCACATTTGAGATTAATACTTACATTGTGCTCCTTGATTGAAGGCCGAAACTTGTTTATTACTTGGTGTTGAGTTACTGTGATGTGGCGCGCTGTTTGTGGGCTGTATTAATTCGCTTGTGTTAAACGCTCAATGTTATGGAAATGAAACGCAGAGATACTTGGATACTTGTACCCTTATTTTATTGATTAGCCATATTGTAATGATTTGCACTGTGAGTAGGGCGTTAGAATATACTCACAGCCAGGCCAGCTTGTCGTGAGAGGCGACTAAAGGCCGAGTGGTAGCCGGGGTCCCAACGCCCTGTGCGCCCGGTGAAATACCACCCCATCAAGCTTTAGGCTCCGTGAAATGGTCGGGAGAAATCCCTGGCCATCTTTCGGAGCTTGGCTGATAGACCTGTGGCGGTTCCCTTGAACGCCACATATCATATTTCGATTACCGCATATAAAACTCCCACTAGGACAGGCATAAACCTGAAAGCAAGTACTTATCTGTACATTGTTTGCGCAAACCTTCGCCTAAAGTATCTTAACACATAATTTTCGCTGAGGTAATATCCATCAGCACCCAACAGATACTTCCCTAAAGGCACGGTTTCATGAAACGCACCATTTCCTCAAAACCAATTCAGTGCACCACGAAGCAACTGACATAACACGACCACCGCGGTGCACACATCCCCCATCGAATTTGCAGCACACAAGCAAGGGATGCAATGCTGCAACCACATCGGTCGCTAAACCGATCTACACGAAATGGTAACTCGCACCTGGCCGCAAAAAGGGATCGATTTCTCGTTAGTGTAAATACACACACGGCGGTTCGACCCTCTGAGACGCCAACAACAACATGCACACGATCAGCAATCATGCTACGCGTAGTCGCTGATCGTGTATACATCCCAACCCTTTACAAGATGACTCACCCCAGCTGCGAACGATTGTTTATTTAATTTCAAGTTCATGGTTCGCATGCTGGGCGACACACTGCACGAACGAAGATCTGATCATCGTGTGTGTGTTAAGTTTCAACCCTTTCTTTGAGATACAAATTCAAAAGGGATTATGACCAAATATGGTCATCGAAGCGATGATTGAATATGTGGTATTCTATCGCTTCGATGAACTTCTTTAAACGCGATACAGATTCCGTGGAGGCAAGTCGGGTCTCCACGTAAACTTTAATTAAATATATCGAGTCGGAGTACAATATTAGCCCCCCACGCCGTGCACACGAGCCGGAGTACAATATTAGCCCTCCGTGCCGTGCACACTGGAGAGTGTCAAACTTTGAACGTGCATTAAGACAAATTTAAAGTTACGGTTTTCGTGAACAGTTTAGTTAGAAATTAAATGTGAATGTGGATACCTGAATACACATTAATTTCCATTATAATTAGAACCAGCTGGCGCAGGACTAATGACCTTGCCCGGAAAAAACAAATCATTATGGAAAATTTAATAAGCCCCAGGACTTGCTAAATATGGCCAAGACCAGTTCCCGGTTGTGGTGCCGATGATGATGATGATTAATAGAAGCAGAATTTGTAAAGTCGATTAAACAATCACCGAATAGTATTAACGATTAAAAGAATTTGTGTCCTTAGTTAGAAATTAAACGTGAATGTGGTTAATTTTGTACATAATAAATTCAACTATTAATGGAAGAGATTATGTCGTGTTTCTTTCCCGGTTGGTGACGACTCTGCTAATTGTCAACGCCATACGTTCGTCTCGGCGAAGTTCTCGTTGAGAAGACACCTGTCCACGCTGCGGCAGTAAGAAAAGGTAAGAGTGTTTGGGCAAGAACGAGATACACGCACCCATCTCCATCGGCGAGGTTAGCGTGTGAAAAAGATTAACTAGTAGGAGCCTTCTTAGAACCCGTGCCAAGGCTGGCACAAAGACGAAAGAAGAAAAGCCCATAGACCGGTTCGAGAAAAGGTTGGTTAGGTGTTAGTCGGTCCCAAGGTGAGATACAACCCCGTCACGCTGAACATTGCGCGATATCGCCGAGAGAAATCTTCGACGGTGTTTCGGATGTGTGGCTGATGGCCCGGACTGAGACGGAGATAAGTCATGATGGTATCTTCTGATATAAAGAATTCCGGAGGTAAACTAGTCTTGTGGCGTTTCTAGCAGATACACACACGACTAGTGAAAAACAACACCACCAAAAGCACATCCATTAAAGCCGTATACCATAGCAATGATATACCACTTCCACATTAGTCGAATGTATTTGAGTTTAAAAATCAAATTCAATACGCGGCAGTGGCCTGATGGGTTGAGCTTTGGTTCTATATTTTAGTGATTTTAACCGTGATAGCGTCGGTTCGAATCACTCGCTTTTCACTATCGTCGCAAACGCTATAGTTTCCCATTCGGACCGTCGCGGGGGGGGGGGGATATGTCAGGGGGAACATCATGCAGATATCATGATAAATAATGGAACTTTAAGAGGTTCGTCATCGCATAACCGGCCTCGCTCTCGAGGGTCTACCCACGCTCGACTGGTGACGGCATTTTGTAACATCAGGGGCATTGGTTTCACCAATACAAATGTAAACGCGGTCCACCAATATTTGCAAACAACGAAACCTGATATCCTTGCCCTAACTGAAACCCAGGTCGATTCGTCAACTGACTCGACATATTTTCGTTGCTCAGGATACGACTTGCATTCGAGATTCCGTTTTAAGGGCGGAGTCTGCGTCCTCGCGCGGTCTGGTCTGGCTTGCCAGAGGATGGAGGCGTTGGAACCCAATAATATGGACATCATATGGTTAAGGGTGGTGCTGAGGAATTCCGTTAAATTTCTTTATTGTCTTTACTGTTCCCCGAATGATGAGCGACCGGCGATATTTGTCGAACATCTTTCACATACCGTCGACTGGATACAGATCAACCACCCGGCTTCTGAAATTCTTGTCCTTTGCGATTTTAATGTTCACAATTCCGGCTGGTTGTTACATTCTAACAGAACCGACGAGGCTGGGAGGCTGGCGGAGATGTTTGCTGTAAGCCACAACTTGACTCAACTCGTGGGGGAGCCAACTCGAGTGCCGGATGCCCAAAGCGATTATGTGAACACCCTGGATCTGTTTTTGACATCCGAACCGAGTATTTATACCGTAGAGGTTTCTACGCCTCTGGGAAACTCAGATCACTGCTTGGTATCTGTCGCGCAAGCACTTGCATACCAAGCAAGCAACCGGCCTAGGCAGCTTCGCCATGTATGGAAGTATGGGGCCGCTAACTGGGACGATTAGCGATATTTCTGTGCATCATTTCCATGGTCCGAGGTGTGCTTCGGAGACTCCGATGTTAACGCATGCGCGGAGTCGGTATCAGAGATTATTCTTCTGGGGATGGAGATGTATATTCCACATTCCATCAAACGAAGTTCGTCTGATAAACCTTGGTTTGATAAAAAAATGCGAGCTGATTACAGCGCCAAAAAAATAGAGCTTTTAAGCAATGGCGCTCCAATCCCACCGATGTTAACAGAACGAATTTTGTTAGAATCAGAAACGCGTGCAACCAGGCGATTGATACCGCGAAGAAGGCTCACAACGACATGGTGATCAATAAGCTCCTTCGGTCTCCAACTGGTTCGCGCTCCTTCTGGTCAATGGCAAAAGCTGTCAGCGGTAACTTCAGAACATCCTCTTTCCCTGCGTTGGTGACAGACAGCGGGACGTTAGTCACGAATTCAAAGGATAAAGCTAATGTGTTCGCGAATTATAACCTTGATCCCGGCGTTTTGGAGCCACCTGTGATATCGCCGGTACAGTCTTCCATGCGGGATGTGAGATTTCGTCCGCGCACTATTCAACGCATTCTACGTGAACTGGATTGTAGGAAAGCAACCGCCCCGGACGGAATACCAGCAATAGTCCTTAAGAACTGTGCTCCAGAACTTTCGCCGGTTCTTGGCAGACTCTTCCGCTTATCTTATGCACGGAGGACCTTTCCTGCCTGCTGGAAAATCGCTCGAGTTCAGCCAATCCCAAAAATGGGCAAAAAGTGTCTCCCACAAAATTACCGTCCGATTGCATTACTGTCTATTTTATCTAAGGTAATAGAAAAAGTCATCAATACTGAGTTGGTTAAGTATTTGGAGTGCAACGGACTTCTGAATGATCGTCAATACGAATTCCGTGGCAGGCGGTCCACGGGGGACCTTTTGATACTTATAACCGATATATGGACATCTGCGATTGAACGGCATGGTGAGTCAAGGCGGTCGCATTGGATATCTCCAAGGCTTTGGCCGCGTCTGGCACGGGGCATTGCTGAACAAACTTCGTTCATATGGACTTTCCCAACAGCTTTGCGACTGGACGAGGAGCTTCCTCGAGAATCGATCGATCCGAGTTGTTGTGGACGGCGAGTGTTCGGATCTGTATCCTGTTAATTCGGGGGTGCCCCAAGGTTATATTTTGGCTCCAACCTTGTTCTTGCTTCACATAAATGATTTGTTGGAGACAACGGATAACAACGTGTTCAGTTTTGCGGATGATAGTACGCTTGTTTCCTCCTTTTCGATTGTTCGGCCGATTGGTGCATCTGCGTCGCATCAGCTGAGATGTAGACAGATTGACTATCTGAATCAGGATCTAGATAGGGTCCTGCAGTGGGGAAGGGCCAATCTCGTCGACTTGAATGCAGCGAAGACACAATATACGAGGATTGCCTCTTATGTTTCGGGATTTGGCAACCCTAGCGTTGCAAACCGGCAGTTGACAGCTCTGTCGTAAAGTTGGACATTTTTGAGGTTATACGCACTCAGAACGTTTTGACATACGAGCGCTATTTGTGTTGTTTACAGTAACTTAAAAGATTCATCTCGGCCCAAAAATGGAATTAAATCGTCAACATTTTCGTGCGATTATTTTTTACAAATCGTGAGATTGAAACAACCTTAGGCGTTAGTGGGACCAGCATACATTCAATATTGCATAAACATTTGACTGTCAAAAAAATTTGTTCGCGTTGGATCCCACACAATTTGTCAATCGCCCAAAAAAAGGCTCGTGTCAATTGGTCGAAAGAAATGCTCAAAAAATACGGTCGCGGTGCTTCGAAACACGTCTATGACATCGTGACAGGTGATGAATCGTGGATTTACGCGCATGAGCCCGAAAGTAAACAGCAGTCGACTGTCTGGGTGTTTCAAGATGAGCCAAATCCAACAAAAGTTGTTCGCGCTCGAAGCACTTCCAAGCAAATGGTCGCCTGTTTTTTCGAAAAAACTGGACATGTCGCAACCGTACCACTAGAACAACACAGAACAGTCAATTCTGAGTGGTACACAACCATTTGTTTGCCAGTTGTCTTCCAAGAAATCAGGAAAACCAACCGCCGAAGACGGATCACTCTTCACCACGACAATGCGAGCTCTCACACATCAGCTGCGACAACTGCATTTTTGAGCACACAAAACATCGATTTGATGGGTCATCCGCCGTATAGTCCTGACTTGGCACCGAATGACTTCTTTTTATTCCCGTACGTAAAAAACAAACTGAGAGGTCAACGTTTTTCGACACCTGAAGAAGCGGTTGCTGCATTCAGAATGCATGTGTTGGAGATACCTCAATCAGAGTGGCAAAAGTGCTTCGACAATTGGTTCAAACGCATGCAAAAGTGTATAGATCTTCATGGGGAATATTTTGAAAAACAATAAAGTGATTTTCGATGATCAATATTTGTTTTTGTTCTCTAATCTCGAAATATAAAAGGCAACCCTCGTACACCATTCACAAAGAAAAGTGGATCATCGGTTCCACATCTGACGATGAATAGCTGGGCCCTCGATGCCGGGGAAAGTTTGAAATTGCTCGGCGTCACGGTTTGTGGGAATATATCATTGCATAAGTACGTGTCGAGTATCGCCAGGTCAGCCTCAAGAAAAATTAGCTATCCTTTTAGAGCCAAGAAATATTTTACTCCGGCCCAACTTCTTCTCCTATATAAAGCCCAAATTAGACCCGCATTCAAATATTGTTCTCATGTTTGGAGCTCGGCTCCTAAACATACCCTCGACCTACTTGAGAGCATACAGAGACGAGCGACCCGCCTGATCGGGGACTCGGCGCTGACGTCGGGACTACAGCCGCTATCACATCGAAGGCGCGTAGCCGACCTCTGTCTGTTTTACAGATATTATCACGGGTACTGTTATTCGGACATTCTTGGTATTGTTCCACGCGATTCGGCTTATATGCGCCCCACAAGACAATCCTACAGATCGCACCCATTTGTGGTTCATCTCCCGACGGCGCAAAGATCTCTGCATCAGAACTCGTTCCGATACAGAACGGGGAAGCTGTGGAACTCCCTTCCTACGCGAGTGTTCCCGGAGCGTTACAACCTGCAACTGTTCAAAAAGAACTGCAACAGTTATTTGATGTCATCTCGGGGCGCCCACTCGGCGCTATAGGTTCGTCTCTCCCGAGAGAAGTCTAATAAAAAAAAAAAAAAAGAATAGAATTGGCCCTACTCACTGTATTTCCACTGTGTTTGTCGTGTGGATATTGGTGTTCTTGATGATATCTTCTGTCACAAGCTTTTTGTTCCTTGTTTCCTTTATCTCGAGGATTTTCATTCAAAGAGGTTTCCTCCAGGAGATGTTTAAATTGACACTCGTCGCAATCCTTTAATTTGTTTTCTTCCTAAGTTTCTGGTCGCAACTTCACTACAAAATTCGAATTTCTCTAGAACAAAAATAATCACCACTTTGTTTAATTTAATACACCTCCTCGATCGTTCTCTTGCTCGATTGTGACATTATTGTCAATCCTCTTCTCACCCGTACCTTTCCTGTTATAGCGGATCAAGAGCAGTACTCTTGTAGTGTTCTCTTGAATTCGCCCCGGTATTTCTTGTGGAACAGCTCAACGTAATCAAAACTGAGCTCAGATGGTGTGACACAAACTATCCCCTCAAGGGTATAGAGTTATTTCAAACACGGGATTATAAGGAGCACCCTCATCTCCACTAGTTGCAACGTGCAACATTCTTCCCGGCCGAGAAAGGAGTTCTCAATATTTCTTCTGGACCTGTATGTGTTGTTTTGGACCGGAGGGAGGGAGTTTTATGGTGATGTGTAGCATGTTAGGGTGAAGTGTTATGGGGTGGTGTGGTGTGCTGTGGTGTGGTGTAGTGTGGTGTGGTGTAGTGTGGTGTGGTCTGGAACTGCAGGATTCGGTAGGGACGCCACGGAAACACTAAACTTACATCGGCTGGGAGTGCTGGTAGATAACAAGAATACGGTGGTTCCTTACCCTGGGACACTCTGCCTTCGTTGGAGGAGGTGGTTCTGGATGTATGGGAAAGAGTAGGGTGATTGGTGAAGCAGGCAGTCGTATTTTGTTCGCACCTCAGTCTCGTTCTTGGGATTATGGGTAGGTATGAATGTGTGCCGTCGTTGGCACGGGTTCTACGCCTATCCCACGCTGTTGCCCCCTTGGACGTCACCAATGTGGGGTAAAAGTTCCGGTATCGGGTCGTTATCGCTGGAGCTGAAGGTCGAATTGTGGAATGCACTGCCGTGGATTTTGTTCTAAGTTTGAAACCTTTTACTTCTGTAAACGATCGCTGCTTCGGGGCACAATGATTTTACTGAACATCTTGTCGATGGACTTTTCTATATCAATATAATCGCGTCTATCGTAATGCAATGACGCAACACATCCTTAATAAAGACGGGTCGACTGACGAAGAAGCAGCAATCGGATAGACGTCTAAGAATTCCAATGGTGAACAATGCACTTTCCGGTTGTAGTCAATTCAAAAGAGTCGAATGAGATTAAAACACACTTTCATTCCTTTTACACAGCACCTCGTTGCTAAACTTGTTTGTATTTCGTATAATTGTTAAAATATTCCACAAAGGCGTACAAAAGGCAGTCACTGATAACCTAAACACTGCTTTTTAATTTACTTATTGTCCTTAATACGCTCGTCCACCGACGGTTGTTGGGCTCAGACTGAAATTATTTAAAGTGGAGGCACGACTTGCGTCCACGAAATTCGTATCGCGATTAATTTATTTCAGAAGATACAATTTAATCTTCCGCTTGTCGACATAAGGGGATGATTCTTCTTGCATGGGTCCCAGAACAAGAGCGCGAAACAAACACCCGATGATCGCTTCTGCTGCTCATGGTGTGTGTCCACAAGTATGCGGACCGTGGATCAACCGAATCCATAAGGGGAACATTAGCGGGCATGGTTGCAGCTGGTGCAAATATCTCGACGTTGATATTTTGTGTTTACACGATCAGCAACTGCGTACAGCATTTATGCTGATCGTGCACATCTTGGCGGCATCTCCAAGCAGTCGAATTCTCGCTGGTAATTTTCCATTTTTGAGGACTCTTGGGCGGTCAGCCGTCTGCCGTAATGTATTTGTCGATCGGATGACCGACCGATGTGGGCATGGATAAAATGGAAAAGAAGAAACATCTCCTGCGTGTGTGCGGTAGACTCGTTAGGAGATATCTCATTGATGTGGTTTGGTTAATATCGGTTGCTTGATGGTGCACCCAAATTGCTTTTAAGGCACATGATGCCTTTAATGCGACCATGCCCTTGTGGAAAAACACCTATTTGTTGCTGATGGATTTTGCATCAGCGCAACTATAGTTCAAAAGCATTTCTAAAGATATTGGTACAACTATGGAAGGTAAGTACATGTTTTTATGTGTTTTAGGAAACTGTTTCTTCATCATAGGTTGTAAGGTAAGTAGTGGCGTTCGATGAAAGTGCCACAATACTTGTTTTATATCGTTTTGGATGCTCTAGGTTGGAAGTTTTTACATAGTTAATGCTCAGGGGAACCGCCACAGGATCTATCACGCCTACATGTTTAGATAAATCCCTGAATGATTTGGGATCGGTGAGATCAAGGATGTCGCTGGTGTAATCCGCCAGTATCGAAGGATACACTGGGTATTGACTCAAGTCGTTGTACGGTCGGCATGGTGTTGTGTCTAAGTACATCAGATATTCACAATTAGACATTTCTCTGAAAATACATTTCTGCGTAAGGCCTGAGGCACGTACCAGCTTTACATAGAACCATATAACCTATTCGGCGGGTGTAAACTAAGAGCCTTCGTGAATACCTTCCTTCGCGTCTTGCTTATGAAACTTGGGGTTTAGTAGCGAGTTTGATCGATCGGTAAAATTTCCAATGCGCTTCGACGCAGACTGTACTTACGCAAAAGGGCTTCGCGGATCTTGTTTGTGGAAAACCGAAAATCATTTTCCCGCCATCTTCAGATGGTCCGCTTAAATCGAATAAGTAAGTAAAGTTTGATTTACTTCGATGCGTCTTTTAACCTCTGTTATCAGTGTCATTAGATCGTACTCTTGAGAAATGATCACCTTTTCTGATGGTACATCTTGTCTTGGTTGAGCTTCAATTGCAAAGCGTGGTTCTTCTTCTAATATAGAATTGTCGTCATCAAGGAAAATCCGCACAACGGCTGTTTTCATTGTCGAATCGGATTTTCACGTCGCAAGCATTCGATGTATTATCTCGGAGACTAGATGCGTTTTCATCTATCAATCAAACAATCGTGGTTCGAATTTGAGACGCATCCGTGCCATATTCTCATGTTCAGAAAGTGTCCAATATTCTTCATCGGGATGTCTTGGTCATCATTAACAATGCCGACACTCGAACTGCTATCTGATATCATTGTGTCAGGGTCTGCGGGTAGTGTTTTTACCATACGTCTGCACGGATGCGGGTTCGTAGAAACACCCACCATGGAGTAGGTTTCCACGCATGTCATCGAAGGGGAAAGCAATTTTTCCTGCGCCCCAACGACCAAACCGGTTCGCATCCCATTGGAAGGTTCCCATAGACATCGTCCAGATAAGTTGAATATCTTTACCTCGGAAAGAAAGACAAACGAAACATGCGTTGGGCGAAGGAAAGAAAAAACAAATATGCAACTGGTCAAATATGGTGATCGGTGTACGGGCCGGGTGTATTGCCACCGTACGATAGAGGATCGATTTTTTTCTGTTGACTTAAAGTCAACAGAAACTTTGCCCACGATGTCTAGGGACTAGAATTGGTGGGAGCATGTTTGTTTTAGAAGAAAGTAACGAGGGACATGATAATGGGTATGATTGTTTGAATACAATCATGATCGTGTCCAATTCCATGACCGGTTGGTGGGCGATCATGGAAAATTTGGTTGCAGCTGTTGAAAATCTAAAGAATATGGGAACATTGTTTGTTTACTCACGGTTGCTGCGTATAGCATCACTTCGATTGTGCTCAAATTGCTAACGTCTCGTCGGTCGATGTGTCGAGTGTGTGTTTACATTAAACAACACTTGAATTCTCTGTAGGTAGCCAGCAATGGCTGTGCTATAGATTGTCGGTCGAACGATCGACCGATGGGTCTGCCGATAAGGCAGGGGTAAACATGCCATGCACGTGTATGGGAAAATGCTTCTCAGCTATGCGCATTGACCTGTTCGGATGTTAATGTCGGTTACATGATGAGAAAACCGAATTAGATTTCAGGACATGATGGGTTGGATGCAAGCATGCCCCGGGGTGAAAGTTTTTAGGTGCTAATACGATAGCAAAATAGCAAACGGCAATTATTCGAGGTGATCAAGTTTGATGCCATGTCAAGATGGTAATCTTACCCTGGGCTTATGTTTTCAGGTAAAACTGATGAAGGGGAGCTTTGGACAGCTCATATGCAGGTAAGCTGCTTATGATCGGCACCGGTATTTGCAGGTTGGGAAAGGGGAGTTGGGTTAGGACAGTGGGTGGTTATTCGGACGCCTTAAAGAACCCCCACAGGTCATTTTGTGACCAGTGATGTGATCGATAGTATAGTGGTTAGTATATTCGCCTGTCTAAGACTAATGACCTTGCCCAGAAAAAATAAATCATTATGGAAAATTTAACAAGCCTCAGGACTTGCTAAATAAGGCCAAGACCAGTTCCCGGTTGTAGTGCCGATGATGATGATGATATTCGCCTGTCACGCGGGAGACCGCGGTTCGATTGCTCGTCGGAGAGCCTCTGGCGCAAGACTAATGACCTTGCCCGGAAAAAACAAATCATTATGGAAAATTTAACAATCCTCAGGACTTGGTAAATAAGGCCAAGACCGATTCCCGGTTGAAGTGCCGATGATGATGATGATGATGATGATGTGATCGACAGGATAATAGTTCGCTCACTCGGGAATGGTGTTTCTGAACTACTGGGTGAGCTGAACACAAAACTGTGATAGCCTCCCGATTGGACGTCCGATGAATGACCTTGAGATTCTATCAAAATTATGACGCGAGTAATTTTGGGCTGCTCAGGATATCGATCGGTGTTCTGTTCTGTGTGTTTGTTGCTGCAATATCTGCCGCCGTTTCTTCAAACAAAACTGAGAAACTGTGTTTGACTGCCGATGGGTTTTTGTTGTATCGATACACGTGTATTTAGGCGTTATACTTGGAAGGTAGCGTTTATGACGGTGCAGACGTGGCTGCGGCTGATCAACCTCATTAATCCGATCAGTTGCTGAATGCCAGTTACTTGGCGTTGACAAGTGTAGGTTTAGTAGCTGAGAATGGGGATATTGCTAAATGTCGAACCTCTTGGATGCCTTTTGCGAGGGTTCATTTTTCGTGTGTTTATTTCGATCCCTGATGTCATCCATTCGGTTCGGCTGCGCCTTCGGCGAGTCCTGCGGTGGGACCGCAAATCCGATCTATTTCGTCGCCTCTGAGCTCGTGACGTTAACGAATGCGAGCATTTATGAGGGTTTGGTGAACCCTTAGAACAAGTATGGGAGCCTGTGAAGAACGAAGTCTGGGTGCCGGCGTACGACACGGAGGTTCTACTCCGTCCCACAAATAAGAAATTCCTAAAGTTCCACCGTACACTGTCCACCAACAAAAGAATAAAAAGAAACACACTATTTCGTTTTGGATAATGCCTCGATATTTATTATTCATGTCGACGGCAATTTGAACATAATACGGATTACTAAATTCACTGAACGCGGATGATATTAATACTGACACTTTTAGTTATTTTAGTTATATTCTGGACACAAGAAAGATTTCTTTAATTGAATGTATTTACTATTTACTTAATCTGACACAACACTACAACAACGCCTCCGGGTATACACGCGTCTCCGCAACGCGACGGAGAGCGGGGGGTGAACCGACCGTCGCGACCGGTGGTTGGATTCCGACTCAATCGAGGGTTTGGAATCTGGCTGTTGATTCACTCTCGATTCGGTGATGGTGGATATCCTCTCAGCTAAGGACATATTTACCTACCACAAGAGAAACGTAAAGTTTCTCTCTGTGGAATGGAAAACCAGATCTCGTAATGAAGATCATGGTGTATGCATGTATGGGTGATCGTACAGATCACAGTGTTTATCGATGCATTTGAGCAAAGGATAAACGAAACCTGAAACGAGGGAAAAAGAACAAAGGGAGAAGCGACCTAAGGCATGGGCCTGTAATGAGGGTCGGCTAAATAAATAAGCTGCCACTCATTAGGTGTGAAATGCATTTGGGATACATCATACAATGTGTATATTGTATCTTTGGTCGTTGTAAGGGAACGGAATCTTTATTTGCATTTGTTGATGCTATTGAATTCAATCCGGCGGCTATGCGCGGAGTTGATGATTGTTTGGAGATTCAAACAAAGGAGCATTTCGGGGTAAAGTGTATCAATAGCTGCAGGTCATTGCGAAGCAAATTAGATGGTTACACAATGACGGTTTGTATAACATCTATGCCAATTGTATATGGCATCTAAGGCAACTCAAGGGTCATATTCTAGTGTGAGTATTTACACTAAACAAGAATCCGGTTCTAGGTCGCTAATGCCGAGATGCATTGATGCATGCATGCATGCCCCTGTGGGAGAAAGTTTTTACAGGAATTCCTAGATAATGCGTTGAAAGCATTAATTGCCCTTGACAAGGGAAATGTTTCAGGTATGCTGGTGATTGTGATTTATATTTGTTGGAACAGAATTTTTATCCGGAATTTTGGATTCGAATAAATGAATGAAGGTAAGAATTCTCTTCCAGGAGCTTTTAGCTAAATACCTTAGATAAATTTGTTGCGTGAAGCATTTACAGGTGCTAATGTGATTGCATTTGCAGCAAACTATGAAGGCTGGGTTGTAGTTACGGGGGTTTTTCGGGTAAGTAGACAGTGGGGTTTAGCGGAAACCGCCACAAGCTTACGCTGCGAATGCTCGCGTGTTCTCGACCTTGAACGATATCGATCGAACTTGTAGCCCCCGGCGATATATATTTTTGATACCTCTGGTCGCAAAGGTATTGCCCTGGGCTGCTGAGACTCCTGATGAGGTAGCTCTGTAGTCTTATCAGTAAGGGTTGCTGGAACCATCATTCGATCTAGATCCTGCGTGGTGTTGAATTCATCATATCTCTCCAAAGTTAACATCTGTGATTAATTGAAAATTTACCAATCGACCTGCACGGTAGAAAACAAAGAAAATTTGCTGTCCAACTAAATTGACTGCTGTTTTAATTAGCGTGTTATAATACTGGATGAGTCAAAAAGCAACCGCAGTCTTCATGCAATGTGTTTTAGGATTTGACATCAAACCGTCTACCGAAAGGATTACGTTATCAAGACGGTCGTTGTTCATTACAAATCGTTAGCCAAGACGGTCGGTTGTTAATATTAAAACCAAAAAGTCGAATGCCGAGAAAATCTGTTCAGAATATTCTATATTTACAAAGATTTACAGTTTGATGACTGCCATTTAAGGATGTGTGGATTATTTTTCGCTAGAGGCGTCTGCACGGACGTAGGTTGAGCGAAAACACCACGGATTTATTGAGAGCACTAATTGATCCGGCGGAGAACACAGAAAAGTTAATCCACCGATGTTATGTTCACCATCAAGCAAAATAAATGAAACGCACTGAATTTATTTTTAATGTTCCTTTATTTGTTCCCGGATTAATGCACGATGAGTTATTTATTTGTACACAATGTGTTAACACGGGAATGCTTATCTTACTAGTGCACAATCTACTTAATATCTTTGGTAGTCACTGAGTTAATTTAGGATGACACTGTCCAACTCCGGTATTATTGTTAAACTTAAATATATTTACGGCAACAGACCACTGAATCAATTTAGGATGACACTATACAAGTACGGAATTCTCGCACGAGGTGTATTTACACGCGAATCGAACATATAATTTATCGAATTCTCGCGACTCGACTGACTCCTTTAATCGATGACAAAACGATAGCACGACAGCTTGTGTGTACGCGACGGGGGTTGCAATCTGACTCAGATTATGATGCAACTCACATCCATCTGTTCGATGGCCACGAATTGCATCGATAGGGGAGGTTTATATATGTGGGCGTATAGGAAAAGTACAATGCCCTGCGGTGAGGACGATGATCGGTGGACACCTGATCAAACAGAAGTACATCGTTGGTGATGATCGCAGAGATCGAAATAGAGTTTTGTTTCAAAGTAAACAAAAACGCTATTTCACAGATCAATGGGGTATATGATGACGATGATGCACAGATGATGTATATGATGTGCCTATGATACAAAAGGGGCCGTCATGGTATTTGCCTAACATTCCTTGGAAACACCGATGTAGGCAATATCCAATCTAGTCATATGGCGCCGGTGCACAAGGAAGCAAATTATTTTGTTGACATAAGTCAACAGAAACCT
Source organism: Microdon myrmicae (assembly GCA_963931805.1). Taxonomy (NCBI): domain Eukaryota; kingdom Metazoa; phylum Arthropoda; class Insecta; order Diptera; family Syrphidae; genus Microdon; species Microdon myrmicae. The sequence goes on from OZ007500.1 coordinate 89,733,137, forward strand.
CGTCGACGACGGCAAAGGGTCAGGCTGGATGGCTATATGTTTAGAATAATATGCGAGTAAGTAAAACGCACACAGTGGGATACTGTATGTTTAATTTAGGTTAATGTAAGGTTACCTAAATAATGATCTTTTCCATGCCCAAATTCCAGGATCGGTTGATAACCGATGAAAGGGAATTGTCGCAAGTGTTGCGGACCTAAGGGTATAGGCGCGATATTCACTTATGAACCGTAGCAAGAATACCTGCTACAGCTATGTCAACAATTACGCTGGCCAGCGTGTATTTATCTTTTATAATTGCTGACTAGCTGAGCCGATTGTCTGGCACGGTGCATGTATGAATGAAATAATTTGTTTGGAGTGCATGGTTGATAAGATTTAACTTTCAGGTGAAAGAGAATGAAGGATAGCTTACGCTGCCCCAAAATTGCAGGTAGGTATAGTGGGTTGGAAAGTGGTTAATTTAAGAGGATGGGCGGTTCTTTGGGAATGTATTAAAGACCCGCCACAGATGCATTAAGTGTGACTGACGTTAAGAGTTATGATATCAAACCAACACCTTCAATATAAACCTATAATGCAATAATATTTTATTTTATCATTCATTTTGATAAATGTAATATATTTTTCGTACCCCATTGTGGCACGTTGCAACATTACGTGAGTTCACCGGTTCGGCTGACATTACGATTCGCACGGAGAGTTGCAATGTACGTTGACGACGCTGAAAGTGCAAGATCAGCATTCTTGCTGATCACCAAATTGCTTCCAGTGAGCCGTGGGTTCATTCGCCTGCCCGCATCCCGTGCTCGGATCATGTTTCGAGTTGTCGATAGCGTGCTTTCATTCCCATTTTCTTTTTTTGTGTGCATATTTTTCCTCTGTGCAGATTTTAGATACGTAAGCTAATTTAAGTTAGAAGGTAAGATATTATAATATTGGACTTTTGTCTTAAGTAAGATTCCGTGGGGGCACGATATGTGTCATTGTAAATAAAAAACGTCCCGCGTAAAATCGCCAACTAGACAAAAAGAAAACAAGTCTTTTGTTTTCTTCGTATTAAAACTGTTAGTTGCGAAATAATGATTGCCTGAAGAAGATCTATGGGTTAAAATGACCGGAATCCTGTGAATGTTAAATAAGCTTTAATGGAACTCATACAATCGTTTTTAAAAGGTGTTATATGCAAATCTACATGGCAGAATATGATCGTGTGTTTGCAACTTTGCTTAGCCGAAACTTTGTGTTCAGAAACAATCATTATCAAAAGTGTGACTCGTAATTTTGATTATAATAAAGTTAAGTTTAAAATAAGAAAATGTGTTGTGATTTTAATCATATCGAAACGTTGTATTGTATTACACTTATAGTGTAACAGTGGGTAATCCTGGGGGCAGGAAGGTAAACAGAAGTAAAGAATTTTAAAGGATCTGTTTACTCTCGTCTGATGCAATTTGGTGTTTTATTCTATTTGTTCTTAATATTGACCAGTTTTAAATATAATTCAGAACAGCACAATTGTTTCTATCAACTGACCTACCCATGTATTTATAATGTATATTTTCCAAAATGTATGTGCATCAGTTTACAAAAGGTGCAGGATCAAATTGGGAATGCGGGCATCCTAAGCTGTAGAACTGTAGTATAGACGTCGTAAAAGGCGCACTCTTGGGGAATGAATGTTTCATTATACAGCTATTCAAAAAGTTTGTCACTCATTATCAGAATTAAAAAGGAGATTTAAACGTTTGACGTCTTGTCCGAATATTCGCGTGGTTAGATGTTAAATCTAAGCACATGAAGGACATAATTAAAGAGCCATTAGGGAAACTGGTGAACGTTTCTACCGAAGAAGCAATCTTCTTTGGTTCTGCGGCACAAGGCAACAAGGACCATGCATGGTATTATTTTTATGATTACTAATTTGCTGATTTTATTAACGACCTTTTTAAATTACTATGAGCTTTATCGTAGAAGTTACTTTTATAGGCGTGCCTGGGTAGATACCCAAATACGAACTCAGTCATTCCTTTGCCATTTGAAGTGCTACTCTACTCTAACAAATAATCGATCAAAGCCTTGGTTCGAATAAATAACTTGACAGTGAGCTTATCTTCTACCTATTCCTTTGAATCACTTAACACCTGTGTGCGCAATATTTTCCATCGGTTCGGTTTATTACGTCGCTAGCAAAACTACCCACCAAATGACGGAGGATATTAAAGGAAACGCACACGGTTCATTAGACACGAAATTTATAGTAAGCTCTCTCCTAATTGCTTTATTTTCAAACATTCTAATGACGCCACGGTAGTAATATTTAATGCCTTTCGACGGTGTTCAGCGCCGTCAATGGTTCATAAATTAAGTATGACAATGACATCTAAGTGAGGCTACATTCGCTACTGACGACAACTTAAAGAGCATTAGCAAACCAAAAATCTTGATTAAAAATCAGTAGGATGATAATTTAATTGGACATGAGTCACAATCAGAGCTAATTTTATATTTTTTAAATATCCTTTATTCGACTCTTTGATCACAGTAAGTATAAAGTACACGAACTAATTGATGTTATTGTTATTTGAATTGTTCTTACAGCAACGAATTTTGAGTTCTTTTTGCACTATTTATGTAAGTTATTGGGAGCAAACACTTCCCCTTCAATAGCCAAGTAAAAGTTCGCACTTGCAACTACAAGAGTTAAAAATAAAAAGATAATAATATTCTTGTAAATTTGAAACTTAAAATTAAGAATCAATATTTTGTTATATTTAATATTTAATTTCCCCCGCTTGGTAGAAACCTTGACGTGGTGCGGGGGCTTAAACTACGATGAATCACTCAGGCTATGCTGACGGAAGCATACGCTTCCGGTAGGGCCACCCATGTCAGACAGGCTAGTGTTATAGGTCCGGGACGCCGTGCTTCCTCTATCGAGGGAAGAGCGTGGACCTTTTAATTTTTCCTTTACTTCTTTTGCGGGTCCTGTACGCGCAACAGTCTTATTAGAACTTTTCCACTCTGCTGATAGAAGGCAGTCACATCCGCAAACAGTTAAACCAATGAAAGTCCAGTTACAACTGGCTGATGCGCCATTAACAAGAAAAACCCTTTATTAATTTCAACGGCTTTATACATCAACTCAAAACTTCTTAACTCACAATTCATACTAAACTCAATACTTCTACTTCAATCTTCTCACTCAAAACTCAATCTCAAACTAAACTGAAACTCAACTAACTACTTCTTTTTCTCGACTTCTAACTCAAACTGATTTTACAATTAAAATTTCTCTCTTCTTATGCTACTTATTGTTCTAATGGGTTGGAAAGTGTAATTTGAACAAAACAAATTTTATCAAAGTATTCCTTTAGTTTCTGTGACTTTTAAATTGAATAAAATTTGAACGAAAATCAAAGTGCTATGTTTTGAATGAAAAAAAGGTGCATGTTATGAAATGAGCTGGGACAGGCTTGATATAGAATATTGTGAAAGTATATTAATGTTATGTATTAAGTGAGAATAAGATATGAACAGAGGAAGTATTAACGGTGTGTTAGAAAAGTAATGAGATTCAGTGTAAAAATCTAATAAGGGTAGTATTCTGGAATACAACACTAGCGAGGAGTAACACACAAAGATCTACCGCCCCTAATCTAGGGTGTTACGCGTCACCGTGCCCATTGGATGGTTTGCAGCCAGGGGTATACGGGCTGTATTAAAACGGCGTCGCTCTGACACCGAGTCGAATCAGAGCAGACCTTACCATATCAAAGAGGGGCTCTGATATGGCGGACCATTTGAAACCCCAGAGTGATCCAATGAAATGAATGATCAATATACAAAAAACAATCTCACAAAAAACCCGGTAGGCGTAGGTGTGATGAGCCAACACTACCATAAGGGAACAAATCATCAAGAAAACACCGACTCGGCAAAAAGAAGACGTAGGGAAAAACGTAAAAAGCGGGATATACGCATCGGCACGTGGAATGTTCGAACGTTATATAAACCAGGCGCGATACAGACGGTCGTAGAAAACACGAAACAATATAAAATGGACATCGTCGCGCTTCAGAAAGTCCGACTCCACATCAAGTAATCGAAACCAACGGATTTACACTGGTGTGTGGAGGTACCGATACACATAACCTCGGAACCAGCTTCATCATAAGCAATAAGATTACGCCCCATGTAAAAGATATGAAATTTATTAATGACCGAATGTCTGTGCTAAAAATACAGGGCCGATGGTACAATTATGTATTTATAAACGTACACGCCCCAACAGAATCTGTGGACGAAGAAACGAAGGACCCGTTCTACGAGACCCTAGAGGATGTATTTCATGGGATCTCATCATTCGACGTTACAATCCTCCTCAGGGACCTTAATGCGAAAATTGGAAAGGAAGATACCTTCCAACGAACTATAGGTAAAGAAAGTCTACACGACGTTTCAAATGATAATCGAATTCGAATTATCACGTTCGCAGCATCAAAAGATCTGTTAGTAAAAAGCACGATGTTCAAGCACAAGGAAATTCATAAAGCCACATGGATATCACCCGACGGCGTAACTCGTAACCAAATATACCACTTCTCATAGACAAAAGACACCACTCGAATATCCTTCACGTAAGATCATATAGAGGAGCAGATTGCGACTCCGATCATCTTCTAGTGATGGGCAAAATCAGGAGTCGCCTCCCAGCAATCCCACATGGGCAGTCGGGAGACAAGCAAAAAGCTCGACACTGATAAACTGAAAGACCTACGCAAAAGGGCTGAATATCAAGACGAACTAACGACTAGATTTAGCATTCTAGAGAATGTGAGCAGTGAGGAAGAGGAAGCTAATAGTGTGGACACTAAATGGACATCGATCAGAGACACAATCAAACTAACAGCCCAAAAGGTATTAGGATTTAAGAAAACAATTAAGTTCAAACCTTGGTTTGACGATGAGTGCAGGGCGAAGATCGAAGAACGTAAACGCCTCGGAGTGATCCACTTAGAAAGATATGATGAAGTCAACGCAGAAAGATACGCGACAATTCGGAGAGGGACAATGAGACTCTTCAAACGCAAAAAACGCGAATGGGAGAAGTCTCGGATCGAAAAAATCCTTGAAAATTATAGGGCAAGGAACATCAGAGGTATGTATGTCGGCTTAAATTCAATTAGAAATGGCTACCGAGGGAGAGTCAAAATAATTCGAGACGCAAACGGCTGTCTGGTCACAGAAATAAACAATGTCGTGACCAGATGGAAGCAGTACTTTGAAAACCTGCTCAATATACGCACCCACCAACCACAGATAACTGCACCAAGCGTACATACAGCCGAGCCTCAGATCCCAGAGCCGTCTCTCAACGAAGTTGTAGAGGCAATAAAGCGATTGAAAAACAACAAGGCTCCCGGAGTCGACTACATACCGGCATAGCTTGTGAAGCATGGTGGAGAGGCAACCGCTCGAAAGATCCACCAGCTCATTCAAACAATATGGGATAAGGAAGTCACTCCGGAAGAATGGAAAACCTCAATAGTCATCCCAATTTCCGAAAAAGGGACAGATCTGACTGCGAAAACTACAGAGGAATATCATTGCCCCCAACCGCATACAAAATATTAACAAATGCCATTCTGGCGAGAATCACACCGTACGCAGAAGATATACTGGGAGACTATCAATGTGGATTCCGTAGGAACCGGTCAACAAGCGACCAAATGTTCACAATAAGACATCTGCTGGAAAAGAAGTGGGAATACGGAGAGACGGTTCACCCGCTGTTCGTTGACTTCAAAAAAGCCTACGACTCAGTCGCAAGGCAGAGACTCTACCATATTGTAGTTGAGCTGGGAGTTCCGAAAAAATATGCTGCCCTCATTCAAATTTGCATGAACGAAAACAAAGGGGGAGTTAGCATAGAAAACCACCTCTCAGAACCATTTGAAATCCGGGACGGACTAAAGCAGGGAGATGGTCTATCACCGTGTCTTTTTAACCTTGTGCTCGAGTATGTCATCAGAAAGGTACAAGACGACAACATGGCCGGATCATCCCTGAACGGGGTCACACAAGTGCTCGCATATGCGAATGACATCGCCATTCTGGGCGTTAATCTAGAAACTGTAAATAAAAACAGTGAAATCATCATGCAAGCGGCAGAAGAGGTGGGCCTAGAAATAAATGAAAACAAAACAAAATACATGATTACAGCGAGAGCAGGCGGACCTCAGAGAACACATATAAACGTCAGAGGTATGATATTTGAAAAAGTTAAAGAATTTAAATATCTGGGAACGATACTGACGGCCAGCAACGAAATGTCGAAGGAAATTAACAAAAGACGCAGTCAGTAAACTACTGAAATCCAAACTGCTATCACGTAACATAAAGCTCCGTGTCTATAGAACCATAATCATGCCGATTGTTCTATATGGATGCGAAACATGGGCTCTCACAAAACGGGAAGAAAACAAATTCCGCGTATTCGAGAATAAAGTTTTGAGGGGCATCTCTGGTGGTAAATATGACGAGGAAGCAGGACAATGGAGGAAACTCCATAACCACGAATTGGAGGAGCTATATCGCAAACCTACAATAGTGAGAGTAATCAAGTCGTGAAGAATAAGATGGGCCGGACACTTGGCGCGAATGGGGAATGATAGGACCGTGCATAGAACTCTTGACGGTAGACCAACGGGAAAGAGACCGGTAGGATGGCCGCGACGGAGATGGGAGGACAATGTTAGGTTTGACCTTGAGGAGATCGGATCGAATGGTCAAGTGTGGAAGGAGAGTGCCCAGGACAGGGAACGATGGCGAAGCCCAGTCGGTGAGGTCATAAACTTCCGGGTTCCTACAGGCCAATAAATAATAATAATAATAATTAATATTTAATTTATTGTATGGAAAATATTTGGGGGCTACAACTTCAAAGCTGAAGATAATATAAATAGAAATATCTGAAGAAAAAAAATTTTTTAACGTTTATTTATTTTACTGCTGGGTTGTACCACATGAAATGTCCGATTTTATAGTAAACATTTAAAAGCCAATATTATTTTTCCCTAAATTTTTTTCAATCAAAATAGGTTCCGTTGGCGTCTAAAACATTCTTCCAACGTGATAAAAGATTATATATTATACTTATCCGTAGAAGTGTGGAGTTATGGTTTTTTATAGTCTCTATTAGAGTCCTCCTTGGGATAATTAATCAAAAACTTGCCTCTACAACTTTCTTAAATTATTTAATCAACATAAAAAATACACTTCGTGTTAATCTTAATACAATATCTCTTGAGTTATAGCACTGTAACCATGTTCCACTGTTCGGTGACACTTGTCCTAGACACGGTGCACTGTAATTAACAGTCGGTACGTGGAACTATTTTTGTTTAAACTAAAAGCTAACATCGATATAGGCGTGTGCACTATAGGTAATTGTTGGCAAATGGAATTATTTTAGATTAAATTAAACTGCATAACTTGGATTAATTAAAAGTTACTGGTATAGATATGTGCACTATGTGTAATTGTCGGCAAACGGATTTATTTTAGATTAAATTAAACTGCACCACATTCGACTGCCCGCAACTATATACATTTCGATTAATCAAGCAAAGCACTCTTTTGATTTTCTAAGCGAAACACTCCTCCACCGTTAGCTGTTTGATTCAGACTCCGTTTTTCGTTTTACGTGGAGGGCACGACTTGCCTCCACGGAATCAGTTTGTAGATTGATGATTACCACCGAAACGACAGAATACCAAAATCCATCCATCGTTTCGGTGACCTGTGGTGGTTCTTTAAAGCTTTCCCAAAGAACCATCCATTTCTTTAAATCAACCTGCTTTTCCCTCACCCAAAAGACACCATACCTACCTGAAACTTTGGGCAGCGTCAGCTACCTTTCATTCTCTTTCACCTGAAAGTAAAACCCCAGCAAGATTGCACATCAAACAAATTATTTCATTCATATTACATGAACCGTACCAACCCAATCGGCTCGGCTTGTCAGCAATTATAAAAGATAAACACTCACTGGCCAGCGTAATTGTTGACACAGCTGTAGCCGATATTCTTGCTACGGTTCATAAGTGAATATTGCTCCAATCCCAAGGTTCGCTACAGTTGCGACCAATTTCCTTTATCGGTTATCTACCGATCATGGGATTTGGGCACGAATATGATTGACGTTAGACAATCATACCCATGATCATGCCTAATGATGCTCCGGCCTGTAAAACAAACAAACACACAGTACCTCACTGTGTTTGTTTTACTTACCAACCGCTGTCCATGTTCCCCCTGTTTGAGGCGTACACTTGCACATCTGCAAGTCAAATTCCTCACCATCATACCCGTGTTCCATTTAATTACCTCAAACAAAAGCCACCATAGCCTTGGCTATAGGCGAGCAAGCCTTGGGTTTGCTTATCGCCACAAGAAATCTATTGCCTGCAATGGCTTAAGTCTGGGGCGATTATGTAAACAGCCGATGTTCCCATGTAGCATCGGCTAAATCACAAATAATGTGCATCGCGTCGTATGACCCTCGAAATAGCGTTTCTGTTTATTTAGGACACAGAAACCTATTTCTTCCTTCGGCGATCTTCGCTATCGCGTATCTCAATAGTGCCTGCAGTTCATTACACCAGGAGTCAGATTTTAGCTACCAAGCTGTACGGGTGAAAAGTGGATTAACAGTAATCCCACTAGGGCAGTGGTTCTTAACCGGTGGTGCACGCACCCCTTAGGGGTGCGAGCTTGAATATTTTGGGGTGCGAAATTGTAATTTTACAAATTCACGTGTAGCTAGCAAAATAAAAAACTAATCTTAAAAATTCATTTTGGTTAGTAAATTTTTTATTCCCTAAACATTTTTTAAATATGTTTGTAAATTATAAACCATCGAGACAAATTAATTTTTGTATTTTTTCTACAATTACAAAAATTCAAATGCGTTTCTAGTTTCTATACTAATTTTTATATTTCCTCGAAATTTCAGTTGATTGTTGCGATTATTCTTAGAAATATAAATACTGTTGATGCGCACATTACATTGAATAAAAATTTAAAAATAATTGAATTTTAGTGTCGACTATTACAAGTTTGAATTTTCGTGTTGAATATTAAAAGTTAAATATTAATAATAAAATAATTAATACAAGTTAATTTTACAAGTTTAGTTGAATATTTATATTCTAATTATTAGAATATAATTTGGTACATTAAAGTCAAATTCAAAAGGCGCCATGTCAAAGAAACGATGTTGGAATGACGATTATGTTCGTTATGGTTTTACATTTACAACGGAGAAGGATGGAACGCAGCGACCACAATGTATTCTGTGCTGCAATAAATTTTCAAACGCCAATCTCAAGCCGTCGAAACTAAATGAGCATTTTACCAAACAGCATGGTGGTGTAGATGCTGGCTATGATTTTGAAAGTTTGAAATCTAAACGAGTTCGATTTGATAAAAGTGGAACTATCACAACTTTTGGATTTATATCACACGAAAAGCCGCTGTTGCAAGCGTCTTATCAAGTTGCATATATCTGTGCCAAGAAGAAGAAACCACATACAATAGCTGAAGAACTTGTAAAGCCTTGTGCATTAGAAATGGCAAAAATAGTGTTGGGTACTGAAGCACAACAAAAGCTTCAACAAATTCCTTTGTCAAATGACGTAATCCGTACTAGAATTTCTGATATAAGTAAAGACATCTTACAACAAGTAATTGAAGATATTAAAGCTAGTAATGTCCCAGTGGGTATTCAATTGGATGAATCTACAGATGTTGAAAATTGTTCTCAGCTGATGGTGTTTGTACGATATGTAAAAGAAAAAGAAATTGTTGAAGAATTTTTGTTTTGCGAACCATTAGAATTGACTACAAAAGGAATTGATATATTTAATAAAGTCAAAGACTTTTTATTACAATATGAGATACCGATGAACAAAATAGGATCAATTTGTACTGATGGAGCTCCTTCCATGTTAGGCAAAAATTCTGGATTTGTAGCGTATGTAAAAAAGGAAGTGCCTCACGTTACAATTACCCATTGTATTTTACATAGACATGCGCTAGCTACAAAGACATTGCCTGAAAAATTAAAGAAAACATTAATCACTTCAGTCAAAGTTGTAAATTTTATCAGAGGTCGAGCTTTAAATCATCGTCTCTTCCGTGCTTTATGCGAAGAACTTGGTGCCGAGCATACTGTCCTTTTATTTCACACAGAAGTAAGATGGCTATCGCGTGGACGTATGCTAAATCGTGTGTACGAATTGCGAAGTGAAATAATGCAGTTTCTTAATAATCAAGGCAGTAGTTTAGCTGATGAATTCAGCAATAGAGATGCTATAATTCAGCTAGCGTATTTGGCAGACATATTCACGCACCTTAATGAATTAAATATTTCAATCCAAGGATTTGGAGTGAACACTATAACAGCGAAAGAGAAGTTGACTGCGTTTAGTCGAAAACTTTCAATTTGGATTAACCGTGTTGACAAGATAAATTATGCTAACTTTCCTTTGCTTGAAGAAGTTCTTGTTTCAGATGATGAAAGAAACAATATTACCACCGAAATTAAAGATCATTTGCAAAAGTTGAGCGAATCTTTTGAGGGATATTTTGCTACTGGAGATATAGATATATCAGAAAAATGGATATTAGATCCATTTATTTATAATCTGGACTCAATGGATGACAGTAATTTATTGAAAGATGACCTTGTTGAACTACGGACAAATGGACATAATCAAATGGAATTTGAAGCAGAGAATTTGGAAAATTTCTGGTGTGCTCAAGTAATGTCATATCCACGATTAGCTAAAATAGCGCTTCAGCATCTTGTTCCATTTGCCACAACATATTTGTGTGAGATGGGATTTTCGTCACTTGTGCATATAAAAACAAAAGCTAGAAATAGACTTAGTGTTAGTAATGATATGCGTGTAGCTATTTCAAAAAAGATCCCCCGGTTTTCAAAAATAATTGAGGAAAAGCAACAACAAAAAAGCCATTAATAAAAACTTTGATAATTTATAATTGATTATTTCAGCTAACAATTAAAATTTATAAAAAATTTGTTACGCACATAAAATTAATAAAAAATATGTTTTGCATAATGTTTGTTTTTTAATTTATATAACTCAATAATTTCTAGTAAGGGGTGCGAGAATATTGTTTGAAAATTTTAGGGGTGCCGGTAGCTAAAAAGGTTAAGAACCACTGCACTAGGGAGTCAATAAAAGTCTCTGCGTGTGTGCCCATGAGCATGCGAACCGTGGACATTATAATTCCGTAAAAGGAAATGTTACACGAAGTGGTTGCAGCTGGGCAATAATAATGAACTAGTGTTGACATGATCAGCGACTGCGTACAGCATTTATGCTGATTATGCACCAGTCGGTGGCGTCTTGAAAGGGGCGAACTCTCGCATGTGTATTTATATTGGCGAGAATTCGATTTCCTTCGGGCGCCAGTAGTGAGTTGTGCTACTGCGTATTGTCGCTTGCACAGTAGACCGATGGGTCTGCTGAGATGTCTTGCCATGCACATGTGTGAAAACATACTTTATATTAGTGTGCATGGACAAGTTTGAGGATTTTTGCTGGTTACGTATGTCGCAACCGTATTTAATTTCAGGGGCATGCGTGTTGGGGCCAATGCATTCGCTTTGTCGATTGGTTTCGCGACCGATATGATTCGGGTAATGTTGCTTGCTTGATGGTGCAGACAAATTGCTTTTAAGGAACATGGTGCGTTTCATGCATTTCTTGTGGAAAATGCTTATTGATGCTGATCGATTTAACCTCAGCGAGGATTATTGATTTAAAGCATTTCAGATGATAGTTTGTACAACTATGGAAAGGTAAGTACATGTTTTCCAGGCTTTTGGTGCTCTAGGGAGGCGTCTTTTAGTCGTACCTGGAAAAGGCTAGCGGTGGCGTTAGTTGAAACCGCCACAGAAGTGCTGCCTTTTCGAGGTAATGAAATCTTCGAATGCTCTTATGACCTCTGCTCGGTTCCGGAAGACCTTCTGCCGGCAAAATGATTCCAGATTACGGAAAATATGATAGTCCGTTGGGGAAATGTCAGGAGAGTACGGTGGAAGCGGAAGAATTTCAAATCCCAACTGTAACAGTTTTTGCACCGTTAATTGTGAAGTATGGGGTCTAACATTGTCATGCAACTGGATCGGGCCGTGCCTATTGACCAGCGCAGGTTACTTTTCAGCCAATTTGGCATGCAATATGGCGATTTCCTTACAATATTTGATAGCGTTTATCGTTTCTCCTGGTTGAAGAAAATAATAGTGGATTGGTCCGTTCGATGTCCACCAAATTGTCACCTTAACCTTTTTTTGGGTGAAGATCGAGCTTGGGGGTGTGTTTTGGTTTTCACCTGCATCCTGTTATTATACAGAGTCCACTTTTCATCACAAGTGACTATCCGTTGCAAAAACGGTTCAGTTTGGTTTTTTAATCTAAGCGATGCCCAGATTTCCAGGCACCGTCGTTTTTGGGACTCGTTCAGTTCATGGCTACCCACTTATCGAGTTTCTTTACCATTCCTATGAGAGAAAAGTGTCGACTTATTGTCATTGGAGCTACTCCCATGCTTTGTGCAATCTCCCCCATCCACCGTTGCTCTTAAAACATCGTCGTCAACTAACGTTTCCGCCTTCCCACGTGGTTCATTTTCGAGGCTAAAATCTCCCAAACGGAACTTTCCAAACCAACGTTGTAGAGTGCATTCGTTTATCGCTACATCCACAAATACTTCATTAATGTATTTCATTGCCAATGGCGCATTATGTTCCATTTTAAATTCATAAAAGAAAACACCAAATCGCACAGTTTGGCGCATGATGCCGATGCGAACAGGCAGGCTGGAAAAGTCATGAAGTGGCTAACTACCGCATGTGATGCTTCTATGCCACGAAAAAGACAACCAGCAGGGGCTATCAAACCAGTGTATTGGTGCAACCCAGAAAGCACCCATGTGCGATCGGAGTGCACCAGGTTAAGAGGCTTGCAACAAAGAGCAAGAAACCGTAACACATACCCACAATTGCATTTGTATAAATGACTTCAAGATATTTCATCCTGTCCTGTGGTCTAATCGTAGAACCTCCTATTTGTATTCGAATATTCTGTGAATATCGGGAAGTAGTTTGGAAGTTACGCCAAACCCCACAGCTCACTTACCTGAAAAACCACCATAACTTTCACCCAATCTCCTAATTTCACTAATGCAATCGCATTAGCATCTTAAATGCTTCACGCATTAATGAGATCAAGTCTGTAATCAAAAAAGGCCCTGGAAAAGAAAACTTGCCTTTCATGCATCCCTTCGCATACAAATTCCCTGTAAGAATTTCTTTCTACCTTCTCAGGAACCCCAGGCAAATTTCAACTTTCCCACACTTGCACCGCAATCTCCACCCAGCATACCTGAACCATTTCCTTTTAGAAGGACATTTAATGCATACAACGCATTATCTAAAATTCCTGGAAATAATTCTTTAAAGTGCGTATGGCATCATGAATCCCAAGCCAGTCGGTACCCTTTGTCTGGGTTAAAATCCTATGTCGGACAGCTTATTTTTTCAGCTGCAATAAACCGACCCGCGATTCGTTTGTACAATCGACAAACAATTCCCGCATCCCAATTATTATCATCGGAACTGGATCCTCTAGCATTTTCTAGTATAAACAAGAACTCGGTGCCTCTACCAGTCAGAGATGCCATAATCCATATTTCTATGCATGTAAACATGCATAAGATCCACCTCATCGTTTGTTTTCCCACTAACAAACAATCTTCAATTTCTTTCCCTACCGCAACTAATTACCCAGCATATACAAAGGCATGCAAGGGATTCGTGTGGCCACCAATCCCACGAGCACCTATCCCCAACGTCTGTTGTAGCGACGATGCATCGCGTAAACAATGACCAGCATTACCGAACGGCGCATTTGGTCGTTCTCCCTTTTGTCTTTACCGCCTGTCTGCTTCGTTTACCCATTGCCTTCGAGCGCGTGTAAACAACACAGATCTGACCGATCACACACATACCACCATGATCTTCATTACGAGATCTGGTTTTCTGTAGTTAAAACATATCCTTAGTGGAGAGGATATCCAACACCATCGAATCGAGGGTGAATCAAGAACCAGATTCTAACCCTCGATTGAGTCGAACTTCATCCGCCGACCACGCTGGTCGCACGTTGCCGCTCCCGCTCTCCGCCGGCTGCTGAGATGCGTACAAGTGACAACTAAATAACTGTTATTTTTCGGTATAAACAGTAGTTATTTTCTTGAAGAAAGCTAAGATTAAACTTTCTTGGTTCACATTTAATGTTTGAGAGTGCTTTCGTAAAGTTGTGAACGCATAACAATCAGCGGACGTGTACGCGTGATATCAGGGTTTAATTAGATTAAGTTACGATTTCAATCTTTCAATCATCCTTCTCAATTTTAAAGTTAATAACCAGTGAGAACAATAAAATATTTTACGCCAAATCAGTGTGTTTTTTTTGACTTGCTCCGGGTGTTGCGAAGTTTTCTTTTGGTGCTCGGCGGAAAATCCTTTTAGTGAACGAGAGGGTTGGTGTAGAACTCTCGCCCATGCTGGCGTCGCGACCACCATCCCCACAGTGTTTACTACTCAGAATTATAGCTACTGCTTTAGAACGATTAAGTCGAATTTTCCATCGACTGTAATACTGATACAGTTCCTCCAGGTGACGGTTGAGTCGATTTGTTGCGAGTTTTGATTTATTCTCCCGTCCATAGGGTGAGGTATATCTGAGGTGTAGATATTAAATAGAATGGGGTCTAGAATGCAGCTTTCCATTCACTCGAACTTGAAATGTTCTGTTTCGAACGAAGTGGTAGATAATATTACACATCGTCCTACTAAGACCAGTGTTCAATAATTTAAAAACGAGACCTTCGATCCAAGTCGTGTCAAAAGCCTTTTCAATGTCCAGGCTCCCCGCAATGGTGGGTTCCTTATTAAAGAGCCGCTCGCAGGCGTTGTTTTGAAATACGTTGAGAGCCATAGTGGTGCTGTGCGTTCTTCTAAATCCAAATTAGAAATCAGGTATTGTGTTCCTGGCACTGATAAAGTTACTTAGCTTCTCGTATATGAATTTTTCATATGTTTTGCTGATACAAGTGATGACCGAGATAGGGCAGAACTTGAGGGGTGAAACTTTGGTTTCCCAACTTTTGCTATTGGACAAACAGCAGCATGCTTCCAAGTGCCCCATGTTGTAAGCATGGGTAAGCAGAATGGAGAGCTTTATAAATAATAAAGCAGAAAGCCTTCGCAACGAGTGGTACGACATGTTATCGATACCGGGTGACTTCTTAAGGTTTCGAGATTTAACTAGGTGCTGTATGGTATTTGTTGTGATGAAACCGTAATCATTATGTCGTCGAAGTATACATTTTTAGCAGAGTTGAAGACAACTATTGGCTCGTTAAAGTTGTGAAATTTGTTGTGAACCTCTGAACAAATTATTGCATTAGTGTCCGGGACGCCATCCTCGAGACTGAACTTGTGATTATTTTCAAATGATGTTTTTTTTTTATTATTACATTTCTCTCGGGAGAGGCGAACTTATAGCGCCAAGTGGGCGCCCCGAGATCCCACCAAAAAACGGCTGCAGTTCCTCTCTTGAACAGCTGTAGCTTGTAACGGTCCGGGAACGAGTTCTTATGCAGGGATGCTCGCGCCGTCAGGAGATGAACCGCAAACTGGTTTGCTTTATTGGCGTCATTAATGGGGTGCATCATTGGGCCAGTTGCATAACCGTTGTGCATCATTGGACCAGTGATACGAGAAGTGCCAAACATCTTTTAATAAACGTTCTGGTCTGTCTGAAGGGAGTTTGTCTTCCAATTGTTTTGGATTCTCTGATTTATCAGTGTGTCAATATTGTGAATAAGGGACGGCATCAAAGTCTCCCTTTACGTAAAGCGGTAATGATATCTCATTCTGCAGACTGATCCTCGAATCTAAAATCCATCGCCAATTTATACAAATCTTCATATAGATTTGTATGCGGGAAACTGGGGAAAAGGATGGGAAATCTTTTTTTATCTGGCTACAATGCAGGTGGATATGAGGATTTTAGAAATTGTGTGTGCGCGAACCAAATGGAAATTTGACATGGGTTTGTTTGCATATGAAGATATGCATTGTGGTGTTTAGTTTTTTTATGGCTCCTCGATAGTATAGTGCTTAGTATACCCGCCTCTCACGCGGGAGACCGGGGTTCGATTCCCCGTCGGGGAGCCACTGGCGCAAGACTAATGAGCTTGCCGGGAAAAACAAATCATTATGGAAAATTTAACAAGCCTCAGGACTTGCTAAATAAGGCCAAGACCGGTTCCCGGTTGTAGTGCCGGTGATGATGATGATGTTTAGTTTTAGGACTTGAATATGCATGATAAACGAACATTTGGTTAGTTATCACGTGATTACTGAATATACAATGCATATGAAGATATGCGTTGTGATGTTTGGATTTCAATTGATAATTGAACATTTGGTTCAATTTGACTAACATTGGATTGAATGTTAGTTTAGGGATATGGATGCATAATATTCGGGGATATTAATTGTATTATTATGTATGGGGAATTTGATAAAATGAAATATGTGTGTGTGTGTGGGGGGGGGGGGGGGGGGTGGTAGGGCTTTGTAGAACATTACAATGTGTATATATTAAAATGGTACGGTGCAGTCACTGTGCCCGCCAGGAGAGCATTTATGTCATTAAAGACTCTTGTCTTTGTAGATATTTCCTATCTGTTAAGACGAATTTTTTGTCGTAGTTCATTAACGTGATCATCTTTAGTAGAAGCGGAATTCATGTGAAGGGATTTCATGTTGTATCAGTTTATATATTACTAAGTCGATTCAAACTGTGTCGAAAGTTTTCTCTCTTTCTACTAGACAGACAGCTGTACTTCTTTTTGCGTTTAAATTCCAATTGATGTCCGAGTCCAATTTCGTGACAGCACGAACTGTGAATGGTGTCTTTTAAACCCGAACTGGTTCTGCGGTATAATCTCTTTTTGTTTACATTCGTGTAAGACTGATTTACTAACAACTACTTCAACGATCTTCCCGATATTAGGCAGGAAACTAATAGGCCTGTAACTAGAAAGATTAGAAGGGCCTTTCTTTTTTTTTATTATCGAATATAACTTCGATATTTTTCAATGATTCGGGAAGTAGTAGTTATTTAAAACATTATTGAAGATTATACAGTACGCTCGTATGAGTTCAATCGGGACATGCTTGAGTATGATGTTCGGAATGCTAGCCAAACCTCTTGATTTTTTCATATATATATATATATATATATATATATATATATATATATATATATATATATATATATATAGTTCTCTAAGGAGAGGCGAACCTATAGCGCCCCGAGATGCCACCAAATAACTGTTGCAATTCTTTTTGAAAAGTATCAGGCTGTAATGTGCCGGAAACACTCGCCCGGGGATGAAATTTCACAGCTTTCCCGCTCTTTTACGAAACGAATTCTGATGCGAGAATGTTCGCGCCGTCGGGAGATGAACTGCAAATTGGTGCGATTAGTCGGATTGTCTTGTGGAGCGCATATAAACCGAATTGAGCGGAACAATTCCTCGAATATCCAATGAACAGTCCCCGTGATAATATCTCCAAAACGGACAAAGGTCCGTTACGCCCCTTCAATATGATAGCGACTGTAATGCCGACGTCAGCGTGTCCCTAATCAAGCAGATCGTCCGATTCTGTATGCTCTCAAGTAGGTCGAGGGTATCTTTAGGAGTAGAGCTGCAAAGATGAGAGGTATATTCGAGCACGGGTCTAACTTGTGATTTATACAGGAGAAAAGAGGTTGGGCCGGAGTAAAATATTTCTTGGCTGTAAAAAAATAACTTAATTTTCCAGAGGGGGACCTGGCGATGTTCGACACGTGATTATGCCACGATACATTCCCACAGACCGTGACGCCGAGCAATTTCGAGCTTTCCCCAGATTCGAAGGCCTGGCCATTCATCATCAACTGTGGAACCGATGATTCACTTTTCTTTGTAAATGTTGTAAACTGCGTCTTCGTTGCATTGAAGTCGACGAGATTGGCCTTTCCCCACTGTAGGACCTTATCCAGATCCCGATTCAGAGAGTCAATCTGGCTACATCTCAGCTGGTGTGATGTTAATACGCTAATCGGCCGATCATTCGAGAAAGAGGAAACAAGCGTGCTATCATTCCCAAAACTGAACACTTTGTTATCCATTGACTCCAGCATATCATTTATGTTAAACAATAACAATGTTGGAGCCAAAATTGACCCTTGGGGCATCCCGGAATTAACAGGATGCAGATCAGAACACTCGCAGTCCACAACAACCCGGATCGATAGATTTTCGAAGAAGCTCTTCGTCCTGTTATGAGTTATATTATTAACAATTAATATTTTAGTAATTTAAGTTGAGACTTATTTGGCGTGTGGCGTTGGACCGCGTCCCGGTCGACGGTACTGCTCTTCTCGTTGCAGGGGGTGTTGGATTCCTGATCCCCCTGTTACTTTTTTCTTTCTTGTTCTTGGTATTTTATTTATTCATGCGCGAGGTTTAAATTGTTATTCACACGCGAGGTTTAAATTGTTATTCATACGCGAGGTTTAAATTTTTATTCACACGCGAGGTTTAAATTGTTATTCACACGCGAGGTTTAAATTGTTATTCATGCGCGAGGGTTAAATTGTTATTCACACGCGAGGTTTAAAATGTTGTACACATGGGAGGTTTATTTAGCTCGCGGTGGCGATTTTTTATGTACTTAAAATGGTTTTTCAAAGTTTTCTGACGTCTCGTCTCTATTGTTCGACGCCAAGTTATTTATTTTGATTATCGCCAAGTAGTTTATATAAATTTGCATAAAGTAGTTTATGCAAATTTACAACTTGGTGCGATTGTAAATATAGAGAGGTAGAAAGAGGCATTTTTGGGGATTTTGGGTGAGGCTTTGGGTGTGCGGCCCGTCACAGTCCAGTCGCGAAGCTGCTGAGAAAATCCATATGAACGAAGCTTGCTCAGCAATGCTCCGTGCCAGACGCGGTCAAAAGCTTTGGATATATCCAACGCATCGCAACGATAATAAATTTAATTGATAATATTTCTCAAAGATCGCAACGATAATAATTTAAATTGATAATGTCATTCTTTCCTCTCTTATCGTCGACTTTCGTTTTTTACTACCTAGCACCTCAAAAACGCATATTGACTTATATCGACGACATTCTTTGTTCCTACTTTTATTATCTCCTTATCTTTCCCATCACCTTCCCACGCTCATGACCACTGTGTATCTTTTGATACTATAAGGTTATTAATATTTTAATGCGTCTTCATTATACAAAAAATAAATTATCTATAAACGACAAGAGAACGAGAGCGGCATATGAAGTGCAGGAATAGAAAAATCGGTACAGCGCAAAGGAGAAAAGAAAGCCTATGAGATGTACGCCATTGAAGGGGAAGCGAAGTTCAACTTTTTTATTACAGAAGTAAAAAAAAATGTGTCGAGCTCACAACATCCAAACATAGTGATTATGAAGACGAATGAAAACAAACATTTCTACATACTTGTCCGCTATTCTCTGTGTTTGACATGGTCTGAATCGGGTGCTGTCTGTCAGTCAGTCAGTCTGTCTGTCCGTCCATGTGCATGTTTGTATTTCGGTCTGTCTCTGTCTGATTTTATCTCTGCCTGTCTCTATCACTGTTTGTCTTCATCTGTGTGTCCCTCTATTTATTTCTGTCTCTATCTCTTTTTGCCTTAATCTCCATTTGTCTCTATTTCGGCCTGTCTCTATCTCTATTTGTCCCTACTACTATGGGTCCCCATGTCTGTGTCTTTATTTATTTGTGTCGCTATCTCTTTTTGCCTATGCCTACGTTTGTTTCTATCTCTCTTTGTCTCTATCTCTACCTATTTCTGCTTCTCTCTCCTTCTCCCTTTCATTCTCTTTTTCTCTCTCTCTCTCTCATAGACCTGTAAATGTAAATTGTAACGTTGTGAAAAACTGACAGTTGGGGTATATGAAGTAAGTGCTTGTACGGACTATTAAATTCGAGGACAGGTAGAATTTCATCATGTAATCTGTATGAGGAATCAGAAGACTTTCGGCCGTCTGACAATGAAATCAGGATGATGGTATTTTATGATAAAATGAATAGGCCTCTGTTTTCTATTGCTGTCGATAGTTTTACGTGTCTCGGTTTTGTTCCTTACGCAATAAATGGAACAAGACATCGACCACTTTCCTACAAAAGCGTACGGCTACTCTCTAGTAATCTCTAATACCATGACTTTCCCAAAGCAAACTTCCGGCTTATCAACAATTATCTAACCAGGCTCCCCTTCATATATGATGAGTCATCTGTAAAAAGTGCTATTACACATTTTTACAAAGAAATTTACAACCTCGGCATAAAACGTCAACTTCATCACCGCCTTGGTATAATCACAGGCTTCGTTCCTTCCGCAATAAAAGGAACAGGGTGTGCGCCACTTTCCTCCGGAAGCGTACGATTAACGACTATTATAATTTTCTTGGACGTTATCTTCTGTTTCCCGAACTTTACAACACGCTCTACCAAAACTACTTAATCGATACACAAACTAGCCTAACAAAATGCTCCAAAGCCCTTTTCAATTCGTCAATTACAACCAATGATCCGATTGTTATCCCAATTCACTTACCTACAAATCGGTAACTTCAACTTACCCACTTACTGTACATGTAGCTAATCTCTTTGCCACTCATTTCAAACAATTTTTCACCAATGATTCTTTTGTTCCCGAGTTTTCTTATTTCGATTATTTACTTCACTTGGCCACTCTTACGTCTCTCAATTGAAAACAAATTATTCCAACTCACGCCGGGCCCTGATAGTATTCCTACTATTTTCCTTAAAAAATGTTGCTCTATTCGCTGTTCCCCTTTCGAAAATTTTCTATCTATTTCTCTCTCAATGTGATTTCCCCAACATTTGGAAAACCCCTTTCATCACTTTCATACACAAAAATAAGCCCAAATGTGCTGTCACGGACAATGGCTAAAGTTTCTCATTTACCCAAGTTTTTTGAAAGCTTTTTATATGAAACGTTAAGCTTTCACTCCAAATCTCTCATTTTTTCTAGACAACACGGATTTTATACTGGCAGATCAACAACCACCAATATCGTCGAATTTCCATCTCTCGCCCTTTTTGCCCTAGAGAATGGCAAGGAGATTGACATACATAGTTACAACCAATCTTAGCAAGACTTTCGATAAGATTTCTCATAAACTTATTGTTGTTGACTTTAATATACTCTTCCTTTCGTGCGAGTGGTTGCAACGGTGCGAACTACCTCAGTGTATATACTCCCAGCGCCGTGGTATCTATTTATTCTTCTCTTCTCTCACGAGGCGTCTGCTACCGCTGGTGACGGGAAAACGCCTTTTGTTAACCTAAACGAAGAGGAATAAGGCCCGAGCAGACCTTACCACTAGTGGGGGGAAGCATTCTGAGGTACCCGTAAAACAAGAAGGGAGCGGATTGAGAAAACAACTTTCCTCTAAACATATGCCGATGTTTCCTACTTCTAATATAAATTTATTTACAGAAAATAAAGGACCTGTGGCGGTTCCGCCAAACCCCACGGTTCACTTACCTAAAAAAACCCCCATAACTCCCATCCAATCACGTAATTTCGCTAATGCAATCGCATTATGCTTTACGCATCTAGGATTATCTAAGGTGTAATCTAAAAAGCTTTAGTAAAAGAATTCTTACCTTTTCTTGCATTCCCTTCGCATACAAATTCCTGTAAGAGTTCTTTCTTACCTTACCATAAATTCCCTGTAATAAAATTCATCGGTTCGCATATCATACGACCGCATATCAGGGAATCTTACCCTTGAGTTGGCTAATCCCAGCCTCAATATGTGTACATAAAAACTATCTATGTACACATCGGCTGTCGACCCTTTTAGCCAGCGATAAATAGTCCAACACCAGCTGCATGTAATTAGCACCATCCACGTTGAGAGTATTTCCCTAACTCACACCATGAGTAAACAAAAGACCGCTGTCCTTCATCAGGCATTCTGGCGATACGCAAATAATTCAATCATCGTAGTATCCCAAATACACCTACCATCTAATGTTTACTCAGTTGAACTCTCAGGCCATAAATTCCTTTATCCTACATAGTTCTGGATTCGTTTCCCAGTACCCTCTCACATAAACAAAGAACTCCACGATCCCTTTTTCCTTTGTTTCGGGTTCATTCCCATGACCTTGTGTATGAAAAAAACCAAGTGATCTTCATTCAAACATACATGTGTACTACCAACGATCTTCACCTCAAACGATTGAATAACGTTGAGTCGTATTTCAATCTTCGAAGCGGATGGGTCGCGCGCCATCCACCGTACCGCCGCTGGTACGGTGGGTTCTCTAGGAGTCTTTTCTTCCTTCGCTCCCCGGTGCTCACGCCGGAGTGTTTAGTTAGTTCGTGTAGTGTGTACGTTCGAACGTTTCAATGAGGAATATTAAGCAGCGCGAATTTATATTGTACAATTAGTTTAAGCACTTTGAACAACTTCAATTCGTATTTTGACAATTGTTTTAGTCTGAGTGGAAATTAATAAAAAAAATATCATCATTAGAAATTAAACCAGTGTGTTTCAATTAATTTCTCCTGTGTGTGGCGTGATCGTCGTTCCTTGTTGGTGTTTTCTTTCGCCAAATCTTTTAGTGACAGTGGAGACGAGGTAGAACACTGCGCCCATGCCGACGCTCAGACTTCGTTCCCCACAGACTGTATACATCCTTTCCGAGCTGGAACAGAGCTCAACGATTTACAATGTTTCCTCCTTTTTTACTCCCTTTTTACATTTTGCAGGTGACGATCGTCTTAATGTGTCATTGTTCAGTGAGCAGCTGCTGTGTGTGCTTCTATTGTCCCAGTAGCGTCTTCTCTGTAATCGAGTAATTAGTGCTCAAGTAATTAGCGTCTTCCTGGGAATCGACATAATGTTCATTTGATGCAGTGTCTTCCTCGGAATTGCACGATGTTCTTTTGATGCAGCATCTTCCTGGGAATTCGCACGATGTATCGGGGCGGCATTTCTCCCGGACATGGAGTAAGACGTTGCTACCACTTATAGTTTTCAAATTGTCCACCCTCGGTCTTGAATCTGTTCTGTTGAAATGGTGTTCTTTCTACCTCGTAGAAGGACTCTACAGTGTGAGTTTCAGATCGGCGATATCTAATCCCTTTCTGGCCACCCTCGCGGTTCCTCAAGGCAGTCACTTAAGTTCCCTACTTTTTATAATAACCACAAACGCCACTGAAAGGATCATCAAACATTCGTGAGTGTCTCGCTATGCTGATGACACAAAATTCTGTAAGACTATCGTGTCACCACATAATTCTGCACTGCTTCAAACATATGTCAACAACTTCTAATATCGCCAAATGCGAGTTTATAACATTTTTATGAAAATGTCTCTCTTCACGTCCCGCATAACCAAACCCCCACCGTCGTCGAAATGATCCGCGACTTAGGTATTTTATGTGATAAGGAACTTAATTAGCTCTCACATATTGACGAGATGATCTTTAAGGCCAATTCGCCCTTTGTATTTCTAAAACGGTGATCTAAAGATTTCACCCGATCCCTTTACATTTCGTTCAGTTACAGCATGTCCTCCGCAGTTACAGTATGTCACATGACTCTTCACCTCACACGACCATAAAGCGTAGTGAATAAAATTCTGTGCGCATACGAAATATATAATTAATAATTTTTGAAGTACGAAGTACCCAACATAAACCGGGGTTATTAACAATTGTTACCCGAGTGCTAAATATGAATATTGAACCTATTCAACCTTTCGGGAATGTGTATTGTGTCCTACAAATGATAATAACAATAGCAAAACGCTATCGGGAACTAAAATGTATTGTTGTTGTTGTTGTTGAATAACGCATTTATTGTACAATCTCTATACTAAAAGCAGTGCTGGAGTGTCCTTTCATAAGTACTTTTTTTCCTTTTATTCCGATTGAAGTGACTTATTACAAATTTGTCATCATCATCAACGGCACTACAACCGGGAACCGGTCTTGACCTTATTTAGCAAGTCCTGAGACTTGTTAAATTTTCCATAATGATTTGTTTTTTCCGGGCAAGGTCATTAGTCTTGCGTTAGAGGCTCCCCGACGGGGAATCGAACCCCGGTCTCCCGGGTGACAGGCGGGTATACTTACCACTATACTATCGTTCAAATTTGTAACCATTCCTTAAATTGTACAAACAGTAACACAAAATAAAAAAAAAATAAACAAAAATTATACAAAAGATATTTCGTGTTTCATTTGCAATTGTATTCGCTACGTTTTTTTTTTTGTGGATAGTGTTCGGCGGAACACACCATTCAGACATTGACCAAATATCCGCCAAAAATTCACCAAGCTTTACAGCTCCCTCTACCACAATTACCTCACCAAAGCTCACTTCAACCTGATCAATGACCCCAAATCTTTCTTCCACTTTATCAACTATAAACGCAAATCTGATACCTATCTCAACTCTCTTTTCTATGGGTCAACTACTACAACTGACCCCCATACTATAGCCAATCTTTTCGCGTCCTTCTTCAAACTATTCTTCACGGACGGCTCTTTCGTGCCTAACCCTTCTTACTTTACTGGCCTGTTTGAATTCTCCCTTGGCCCTCTCATCCCTCTACACATTCAACAACACCAAGTTAAAGAAAACTTGAACAACTGAAAGACGATTTCAGTCCCGGCCCAGACGGACTCCCTGCAATCCTCTTTAAAAAAATGTTCCTCGTCTCTCTCTCTCCCGCTCGCTGTTAATCTTCAATCTATGCCTTGCACAAGGTCTATTCCCTGACATTTGTAAATCCTCTTACATAACCCCCATACATAAAAAGCGGACAATACGAGTAAACGATATATCCAAGTATCGCCCCATTGCTTAGCTTTCGCACATTCGTAAACTGTTCGAAGGCCTTCTACATGAAGCGTTATGTTTTAGCTGCACACCCATCATCTCTTCCAACCAGCACGGCTTCCTCTCCGGCAGGTCCACTACTACCAACCTTGTTGAATTCACATCCCACCTACTCCTTGCCCCAGAAAACGGCGATGAAGTCGATGTAATCACTACTGACTTTAGCAAGGCCTTCAACAAAATCTCCCACAACCTCATTCTCTTTAAGTTATCTTCCCTCGGTTTTGAACCCCTGCTGATTATGTGGATCTCATCCAATTACAATTATCGAACCAGCCGCGTGGGATTTAGATCCACCCTCTCCGATGCATTTTTCCCAGGGCAGTCATCTCGGCCCTCTCCTATTTATCCTAACCATAAACGACATAGGCTCTAGTATCAATCACTCCTTCATCTCGCTTTACGCGGATGATACCAAATCTCCTCTGGACTAATCCGATTATCTACTTTTACCAATTCGCCGAGCTTTATAGCTCCTTCTACCACAACCACCTTGCCAAAGCCCAACTCAATCTGATCAATGACCCCAAATCTTTCTACCACTTCATCAACTATAAACGGAAATCAGATGCCTATCCCAACTCTCTTTTCTACGACTCAACTACTTCATCTGACCCCCATACAATAGCCAATCTTTTCGCGTCCTTCGTCAAGCTATCCTTCGCGGACGACTCGTTCGAGCCGAACCCCTCCTACTTTACTGGCATGTCTGAATTCTCCCTTGGCCCACTCATCCCTCTACACATTCAACAACACCAAGTTAAAGAAAAACTTGAACAACTGAAAGACGATTTCAGTCCCGGCTCAGACGGACTCCCTGCTACCTTCTTAAAAAAAATGCTCCTCTTCTCTCTCTCTCCCCCGCTCGCTTCGATCTTTATTCTATCCCTTGCACAAGGTCTATTCCCCGACATTTGGAAATCCTCCTACATAACCCCCACACATAAAAAGGGGCCAAAAAAGGATATATCCAATTATCGTCCCAATTGCCAAGTTTTCGCTCATTCCTAAACTGTTCGAAGGCCTTCTACATGAAGCGTTATGTTTTCGCTGCACTCCCATCATATCTCCTAACCAGCACGGTTTCCTCTCCGGCAGGTCCACTACTACCACCCTTGTCGAATTCACATCCCACACACTCCTTGCCCTAGAAAACTGCGATGAGGTCGATGTAATCACTACCGACTTTAGTAAGGCCTTCGACAAAATCTCCCATAACCTCATTCTCTTTAAATTATCTTCCCTTGGTTTTGAACCCCTGTTGATTGAGTGGATCTCATCCTATCTCAACTCTTGAACCTGCTGTGTGCGATTTAGATCCACCCTCTCCAATCCTTTTTTTCCAACCTCAGGCGTCCCCCAGGGCAGTCATCTCGGCCCCGTACTATTTATCCTAACTATATACGACATAGGCTCGTACATCAACCACTCCCTCATCTCGCTTTACGCGGATGATACCAAAATTTTCAGGACATTCCGCTCTGCCCTTGACTTCTCACTTCTCCAATCGGATCTTGACAGCTTTTCGATCTGGTGCCAAAATAACTGCCTAGAACTGAATATCGCCAAATGTCACACAATCACCTTCTCTCGGAAACGCTCCCCCACCCTGCCTCGTTCCTATCTCTTGCTAGACCAACCGATAACGTCGGTTGAATCGATCCGCGACCGGGGCGTCCTATGCGACAAGGAACTTAGATTTACCGCACATATCGATGACATAATCCTCAAGGCCAACGCCGCCCTTGGCTTTGTAAAACGTTGATCGAAGGAATTCCTAAACTCCTACGTCACCCTATCACTCTACACAACTTTTGTCTGGCCACTACTCGAATATGCTAGTCAGGTCTAGTCCCCGTATCAACTGTCTCACATTCGTAGGATCGAGGGCGTTCAACGTCGTTTCTTGCGCTTTACCCTCCGTGGACTAAATTGGGAAAACCCAATCATTCTTCCACCATACATAGGCCGGCTCCTTCTAATTAATCTCAACACACTTGAGGAGCGCAGAATCGTTTTAGAGAAAACCCGTCCTAACCCCGTCTCACAAATGCCGTATTTGCCTCCCCCACATACACTCGCTCTTCCCCAGCCTCCTACCTCCCCGACCTTGAAGTCCTCTTCTCCTTCCTTGCTTTTTTTTGTCACTGTTTTTGTTTTTTTGCATTAATTACTACGTTAGTTTTTTAGTCTTAAGTTAGTTTATAAGGATGATAGTTTTGTAAATAGCTTGAATTAAGCCGAATGAATCAATTCTTATCAACGGCCACAACTGCCAGAATATTGTGAATCCTTTAATGTATCTTACCTTCGAATATTATTGCAAACAAATGCGGATTTAAAACTATGACTAAAAGCTTACCTTCGGATGCTTTAATCCGTCTCCATGAAAATCATTGTGACAATATTGGCATTCTAATGACCGAACAATATCGGAGTTAGACCATCGCTCTGGATAGAAGGTAGTGCGATCCAAACATCTCATCAAGCTTCAATTTGCTGTATAATGTCACACCTACGAGTACAACCATCCGGGCAGAAGTGCGCATAGAAATTCATGGAATTTGTTATCACCCCGGCTTTTGCAGTTTGTAATTTAATTTAGCTAGTGCCTGAGTGACTAAGTAACTGCCGCACGGGCATGACCGTCTGTCGAGCCTTTAGAGAAAATCAATAGTTTATAAACAATTTCTGCTGTATACCTCCAGGGTAGAGGGTGCCTTAATTGTCACCGGAGCTATGGAAGGAGGAATGGGCAATTTAGTTTTTCGAAGTACATCAACGGGTCCTTGTTTGGAGTTTGAAGGCGGAAAATCGACACCCTGGGGTTAGTAGTTTTCATCCGCGTGTGGCAAATTGCAATATTTAAAACAAGTGTCAAGGGAATTAAATGTTTCGAGATAGAGGGGAAAAGAACGAGAGACAAAGGGTAGCAGAAGTAGGAATTTGCGTGTTGAAAGTTTGCTGTATAGATATAATAACCCATATCATACCTCTCTAGTGGTTTTGTTCTTTCTCGAAATTCCTTCTATCATTGTATTAATTTGTCCTTATTAAAGTGATATTCAGTCGCATTCTAATTTTGGCTTTCCGAACATATCAGGCAGTTAGAAAGGGGTGTCATTACTCATACAGAAATCCATTAGTCTAGATATGACTCAGAAGAACGTTAAAAGGTGTAGATATAGGTTGTCATATAGATGAATAGATAACAAGCTCCGTAGTAAATCGGTAGCTTCGTGGTCGATAAGGAACCGCCTTTCACATTGATATTAATTAGTAGAATCGATTAGTGGCACCACAGTATTTGAGTTCATGTATTCCAGGGTGTACGTGAATTCAAGTGCTTCACGTAGATAGATGTTTGGGCGATAAAACCAAACTCGTCAACACCTTACGCATTTAAAGTTATGTTACACTTCATCATCATCATCATCGGCACTACAACCGGGAGCCGGTCTTGGCCTTATTTAGCAAGTCCTGAGGCTTGTTAAATTTTCCATAATGATTTATTTTGTCTGGGCAAGGTCATTAGTCTTGCGCCAGGGGCTCCCCGACGGGGAATCGAACCCCGGTCTCCCGGGTGACAGGCGGGTATACTAACCACTATACTATCGAGGAGCCACTTATTGTTTTGATATTTTTTTTTATAATTTTCTATTTAGTGGTTCAGTGGTAATAAATCTCCTAATTTCAGCCTTGTGTTATTTGAATTCCTCATTCTGATCTTGCTTAATACTGATAGTCCACTCTCGTGTTCATGATCTTCATTTTGTTGTTCCCCATTCTATTCTTCCAAGCCCTGATACCGCTTTTTTTGATGCAGCTTCTTCTTCTTCTTGCGTATTTTTTATATATATTAAAGGTTTTATCCAATAATGCCACCAATGACAGTCAAAAGGGGTACTTACATTTTACGCCCTGGATTATGGAAGTCACCTCAGCATCCGTCATCGATTTAGCATTCAGTCCACCGATTGGCAAGTAGGTCTTTCGTCTGGTTCTAAATTGATTTTGTTCGTTCCGATTGAAAGTATGTTTTTGCATTTATTTATTGCAATTGATAATCAATTAACATAGCAAAAGAAAACTATTCACTCCATTGGCGTTCCGAATGAAAATAGTCGTTTTACAATTCGTTAAATTTATGAACATTTTTTTCTCTTCCCCTTTCTTTGGTGTGTCACAAAAACTTTTTACTCTACTTGTATTTTAACCGAATAACACTATAGACAAAACCAACCGTTTTTTTTTCTCAACTCTTGTCTAAACCTCTCTCTCCGTTCAATCATACCGCAAAAACAAAACTGTCACAACGGTCCCCCATCCACACTCCATTCCAGGCTTTTCGACCGTCTCGACGAAGGTTCCCCGACGATGATCAACTTCGAAGTTACCGCCACCGGAGAGAAGCTCGGTTTATACTCCAGCTGTATTTGTCTTCAACTTAGCACCGAAAAGTGGAGTCATTCCATCCACTACCTCGGTGAAAGCAAGGTAGACGCATTGGATATTTCAAAAGCCTTCGACAGAGTTTGGCATCCAGCCCTTTTGTCAAAATTGCATTCATATAGAGTGGATAATTCCCTGATCCAATGGATAAGAGACTATCTTTCTGGCCGTTCAATCCAAGTGGTTCTTGATGGTTTCAAATCTGTCTCCCATCAAATTAATGTAGGTGTTCCCCAGGGTTCGATACTCTCACCCACTCTCTTCCTCATCTTTATAATTGATCTCTTGTCAATTACTCACAACCCAATTCACTCGTTTGCTGATGATAGCACGTTGAGTTTCTCATACTCATACGAACACTCCGGTCCAAACTCTTCCTCACCATGTGTACAACAAATTCCTTAACATACACATTGGCTGGCGACCTTTACCCAAGGGACAGAAGTAAATATACGCATCTTGCGTCTTAAGGCATAAATTAGATCCTATGGCATAGGCAAATGCAAATAGGAATTGTATACTTACACTTAGCAGCGATGCCATAAACACCAATTCCCTGTGAATATGCTAAAACCAATTAGCACCATGTCCACCAGCATTGCGGTCTATCAATACAGGTGCAATGCATATCATCGACAATGATCTATACGATCCCTTTGTCCTACAATATTTCTGGATCTGCTTCTCATGGCCTGGCGGCATGAGCAAACAGAAATCCATTACTAACCAATGAGATACGACTTGTTTACTTAGCCGAACTCACATCTCATTGATACACATTATTCCCTTTTTTTGTTTTCAGATTCGTTCTCATGGCCTTGTCCCATGAAAGAACCAAGGTTAATGCATACATGTGTACCACCACGATCTTCTCTATGAGACTTCTCTCGGGAGAGGCGAACCTATAGCGCCGAGTGGGCGCCCCGAAATGCCATCAAATAATTGTTGCAGTTCTTTTTGAACAGTTGCAGGTTGTAACGCTCCGGGAACACGCGCCTGGGAAGGCAGTTCCACAGCTTCCCCGCTCTGTAACGGAACGTGTTCTGATGCAGGGATGTTCGCGCCATCGGGAGATGAACCACAAACGGGTGCGATCCGTCGCATTGTCTTGTGGAGCGCATATAAACCGAATTGCGTGGAACAATACCAAGAATCTCCGAAGAACAGCACCCGTGATAATATCTGTAAAACAGACTGGTTATCTACCCCCAAAGGGAGACTTCACGTTTCTCTTGGGAGAGAAAATGCATCCTCAAGTTAAGAGAACCAGTACTGCTGGCCGAATTTCCTTTGCCAGCGAATTCACATTTTCATTTTTAAAACATTTTTTATTTTCTATTTATATTCTTAGTTTCTAAATTAAAGGCTAGACAAAAAATGCTTAAATTCTAGCTTAATTATTTTATATAATAACTTACTGGTCCTTCGCAGACGCTCTAAGCTAAACATTACTTAACCATTATATAATTTGCCTTTCGGCGACAGAATTTTGTGGCAGTACTTATAATTATTTGAAAGACAAAGAAAAATTTGAAAACCTTTGTCAATTTATTTTTTTTCTTCTTAAAATTTAACTTACGTAGCTTACCTATTTTTTATTTTTTTTTAATATTTTTTTATTTTTATTTTTTTTTTTTAAATTTTTAATTTTATGTAAAAGTACTTAACTTAACTTAATTTAAATCTTATACTACCCTAATTCTAGAAAAGCTAAGTCTATGTAAGTTAGCTGATGATATTGTGATTCTATACCGACTTTGGTATCCAGGTCTTTATATGCCAATCAACCACCAGAACTGTTGACGCTGTCCAATACTATCGTCCCGGTCTCTGTGGGAGATAGCCCTACTGAAGCGCAGGAGCTCTTCTTCGGTGCGCGTTACTTCCCGGTCGTAGCACAATCGCCCGCCTACGGATGATCTACTTACATGATAGATCAGCGGAATTCCGGATCTATCCTGTATAAGCCCTTTCATGTCCAAGTCAAGGAACGCCTCTGGTGGAACAAAGCCGTTGCGACGCACGCTCTCATAGTACAGAGTGTTTGGATAATAAGCCTCGAAAATTAGGTCATTGGACGAGCTTATTGCTCTCGCAATATGTCCTCTGATTAATTTAATCATAAAATTATCCACCCTATTTATGTACGCTTCATTATATAAAGTCTCATTTGAATAATACTTTTTATAGTCCGATTCCGGTGTCCGATATAATCTGAGACAACTTCTGAGACACTTCCTTTCGAACACCCGAATCTTTTCCATCAAATTTGGACCTATGTTGAACCATACTGGGCAACCATATATGAGCATTGGCCTGATTAGCGTCATGTAGCATATGACTTTTACCTTGCTGTCAAGTTGGCTACTGTGAAATAGCCTCCTTGTCATAGCAAAAGTTTTCCTCGCTTTGAGCAAAGCAGCCTCTACATGTCTGTTGAAATACAGATATTGGTCTAGCCAGATGCCCAGGTATTTAACTAAACTCTTGGTTTCCAGTTTATCTCCATGCGGTCCCACGATAACTAGCTTCCGCCAGTTTTTCCTTGTGTCGTTCGTGGCTTTATATAATGGAGTTCTGAATAGGATGGCTTCACATTTCTGGAAGTTGATCTTAAGTTTCCAGTCATCGCAATAGCGCTGCACGTTGTTGAAGTCTCGCTGTATTAAACTATTTATGATCTCAACTTTCGGAGCTGTTCTGTAAATTATGAGATCGTCTGCATAGGCAATAGCCTGCGGAAGCGCATCTAATAAGTCGCTAATGTAAATGTTAAAAAGAATCGGAGAGAGTACCGCACCCTGTTGCAAGCCATTCTTGATATTATACGTTTTATTAGAGGTCACATTACCACTTTTGACCACGAACCCCCTGTCCTTTGACATATCGTAAAGTACATATAGTAAAGGCTTATGTATGCCATGTCTGACCAGTTCGTAATACAACCCTTCGATCCAGACGGTATCAAAGGCTTTCTCCAAGTCGATCAGACAGGCCCCTGTGCATTGGTTCCTACATTTATTCCATTGTACGTCGGAGACCAGTTTAGCTGCGGCATGTGTAGTTTCATGACCCGCCTTAAAGCCAAACTGGTTATTTGGAATAATGCTGTTGTCGTCTACCCATTTTACCAGAGCTTTGTTAATGGTGTTTTCAAATACTTTACTGATGCTTGGGAGTAAACTTATCGAACGCATGTTCATTGGGTTTGTGCAGTCTTTGCCCTTTTTTGCGATGGGCTGAATGATAGCCGTTTTCCAACGCGTGGGATAATATACATTATTCAACGCGTTGTTAAACAGGACCGTGTATATATCTATTGCCATTGGGGGCAGGTTCTTGAATACGATGTTAGGTACTCCATCTATTCCCACTGACTTGTTGCTTCTTAATGAGTCGAAAATACTCTGGATTCCTTCCCTTGTTATTAGAAGGCCATTAGCCCCACCATTGGCATTAATGTCAATTGACAGATTATCTTCACTGAATTCGGTAAAACCCGGATTCTCCGATTGCCAAAGTGAAATTTCATTCCGGAGGTGCAGGTGATTGAGTAGAACTCTGTCCTCCAGGTCGTGATTTCGGTGAATGCTTTCATTCACCTTGTACATTTCCTGCAAGACAGCTCCCACAGCGTTCACCCTCTCCAAAGAATCTTCGATCACGAAGAGCTCACTATTGAGGATAGCGTTCTCTGTATCTATGCCAATGTTGGTTAGCAGCTGCTTGTTTACCTGAGTACGTGGGATTTGGAGACAGTGAATCTCGTTTTGATTATTTCTCCTGAATATTTTATTTATTTGTGGGAACATATTCGGGCTATTAGTTTTTATAGCTCGAATTCTGTTGTTCCAATACAAATTTGTTGCTAATCTATAATTAGCTTTAAGTAATTGTTGGAGGTTTTTTAATTGAGATTTCAGTGATATTATCTCCTGGTCTTGTCTGTCTGTAAACTGTCTGTGTAATTGTTTTAATTTCGATAGCAGTCTGCTCTTTTGCCTGTGGAGTGCGTTTATTGTTGTGTTTCTGTACATGTTTATGTGATCTGTAACTGTTGTTTTGGGAATTGTTTTGTCCATTGTTCGTTTTACGGTTTCGTCCATTTGTTGAATGTATTTGTCGATTTCGTCATTTGTCAGGTTTCTGTTTACTGGCAGATTAAAGTCGTTCGAACGAAGTTCTCTTGTTAATGATCGGGTGCACCGCGGCCATCGCATTGCCCTGTAGTTGTAGGGTTGCGGGATCACGTATTCCTCCAGATCTGCGAGCTCGTTCGGAAGCTCTATTACTGCCGTGAATGCACAGTGGTCACTGTCGTATTCAATTGTCCGTAAACAGTTTGTGTTTCGTCTGTTGGTGCTAAGTAATCTTAGTCGTTAGTCGATTAGCAAGATATCTAAGAACGATCTACCTCTGGGGAACGATGGATATTCCGTAGCTAGCAGGTCAGTTCTGTATTCATTATGAAACTGATCTAACCAACCAGCCAACTGATTTCCTCTGGCATTAGATATATGATTTCCCCAATTTCTATGCTTGGCGTTCATATCTCCCCCTAGGATAAAGTAATTTTTGCCCAGGTGCAATTGTAAGCATCGGAAGAGTGTCTCGAGCTCTGCTATAAATAGATTATGTTGGTGCTCCTCAGGTGCGTAGACCGCCATCGCATACAAACCCCTTCCTTGCTGAAGGGGTATGCGTACGACACAGGCTTCCAGCACCCGGAACCTGCGCACTTCTCCACTATATATTACTTTATGATTGATTCCTTTTCTAATAAAGATTGCGACACCCCTCCTTGAGTGGAGTTAGGTCGGTCTCTTCGTATAATATCGTAGTTTTTATGTCCTATCTCGTGTCTCTGGTTTAACTTTGCTTCCCCCACCAGAAGTATATCAGGCTGTTCAACTTGCAACAGGTTGAAAAGAGTGGCTCTTCTCTCAGTTCTTATTAGTGAATTTACATTCACGACAAGAGCTTTTATTGATGTTGTGGTTAGAGGGTTAATATTGACTTTTTGTTTAGATTGGGCGAGTACGAGTAGATCTCGTTGATTTGATTTTGCAGCTGTGTCATCTGTCTCTGCAGATTGAGCAGAACCGTGACCACGTCTGCTTGCGATGTTGTTTCAGTCTGTGTGGGAGTATTTGTGGCTACCAATGTTGTAGCCTGGTTTGATGGTCTCCCACCCGACGCAACTTGTGCGTACAACCGCTGCGATGTTACGGACATTGCTGTAGTACGAGCTGGCTCTGTGTTTTTTTGCCGGGTCACACTTCTTGTCATTATTTCTCGGAATTTAGGACATCATCGATAATTAGCGGGGTGTCCCTCATTCCGGCACACTGCGCACTTTAAAAGGGCTTTGTCTTCTACCCTTTATTTTCCCAGAGGGCATTCTTCTGCTTTATGGGCTTTTTCGCATTTTACGCAACGATGCTGCATTTCACAGTTCGCCGCCGCGTAACCAAACCTTTGGCAGCGGACTCATTGCAGGATGTCTCTGCCTTTTTTTAATTTGTCCCATGTGACACTTTGATGATCTAAGACTGTAATCTTTCTTAGACCACCAATTCTGCTGCTGGGCGTTAGCTGAACCAAAAAGAAGGGTAGCTTGCGGTTTTCCCTTCTTGGCTTGGTTGTGGTGAACGGTTTTACGGAGATAAACTCGAGATCGTCGTGCCTCAACTTTTGAAGCATCTCGAGCAGAGTCTCCGGTTCCACCTCAGGGTCGACACCCTTTAATAGACCCTCTTTGTTTGCTTCGGCGTGAACGAGTAGAATTCCGTGGTGGCCCCTTTTAAGACCTCTTTAATTTTTTCGTGGTCTGCCACCGCATAGGTTTGAATGGCATGCCTATTACCAGCCAGTCTTTTAACTACAAAATTGTTTCCTATAGCTAGCTTACAAAGACTTACCAATTCCTTACACTCAATATCTATGGTGTCGATTGGTGGCATCTTTATTTTTTGGTTGTTATTGTTGCTTTGCCGCTTTTGTGTTGCTTGCTGTGGTCGATTTTGTGTTGATTGTTGCTGTTGATGTTGATGTTGATGTTGCTGTTGCTGTTGCTGTTGGCCGACTTTTGGCTTTGGCTTTTGTTGTTGTTCGGTGTCTTTTTCTTTTTCGAGTGCCGCTATTTTTTTCTTTCGGCGTCTCTCTTCTAGTCGGGCTCTTGCCATCGCAAGTTTCGCCCCCAATTCAGTTATTTCCTCCTCTTCATCTTCAGACTGAGGATGCAAGAGAAGCGAACTAATTGTTTGCCCCATACATATTAAAATTGTAGGGGGAGGGAGCTCACTGTCCTCCTCCATTTGCTGACCTTTTTTCTCCATTGTTAATTTCGCGGTTTTACTTCGCGTCACAATGGAGATTTTCGGTGTACCTTTTCGTTTGTTTGTCGCGTTTTTATCTTCCTCCGTGTTCATGCTGGTTTTTTCCAGTTTGTTTTCATTTAAAAAAAACAAAGGCGACCACAATACGAACCAAGACGTCGATTTCTTCCGTACGCCGACTCGAACTCGGGTATCGTCGGCTAAGAGCCAGTATTCTTGCACTTTTACGACTGAGGTGATATATTTTAATTGTCTTACGTTGTTTTTGCCCCTCACTGAAGTGATGTTGTGAGCACGTTTTTGTCACTTTTACCATTCTTTTTGTTTGTTTGTTGTTGTTGCACTTTGTTTTAGTTGTCACAACACGTCACGTCACTTAATTAGATTAATTATATCGTTTTATAAACACACGTTTTGAAACTGAGTAATCACTGAGTGAAAGCCGATGTTTTCGTGATATTAAAGCACATTGGTTATGTGACAAACAGCAATTTAATTAGCAATGTAATTGTATGTTTGTCAATGAAAAAGTGTATTAAATGTGCACAAAACCGAAATAAATGCACGATAAATGAGTAAATAGTCTAATGGGTTGATTGCAATTCATATTTCACGAATTTCATATTAAATTCACTGCGGTTGATAACGATTTACTTAGAGCGCTGAATTGCACGTCGACATCGGGTGTTTTATATATTGTGACTGCCAGCGAATTCACATCACGGAGTCTTATTCCACACAACGACCGAGCAGGTCGTGGCCGCTCCCGCTCCACGGTGAGCACGGGGACGCAAACATTATAAAGACGTAACAAACCTGCCCCATCACAAAGATGCGTGTCATTCTTAGAAGAGGAATGACACGCCGGAGAGTGGACGGTTGGAAGCTCCACCAGCGCTGTCGCGGATCCTCTCCAATGAACACAAAAAAAGGAGGAAAACACAAACAGCACGAGAGGGAATTGGAAAAACAACGATGCAGAAGATGTACAATAAAAAAAATATTAATAACAATAATAACACTGATAACTGTAATAAATCATCATCACCATCATCGCCACTACAACCGGGATCCGACCTTGGCCTTATTTAGCAAGTGTCGAGGCTTGTTAAATTTTCCATAATAATTTATTTTTACGGCAAAGGTTATTAGCTTTTCGCCGAGATAACTATAATACACCTACAATTAATTCAAACGGGAGAGAAAAAAACAAAATAATATATTAGTAAAAATATTTGTAACTACAGCACAACTATAAACAATCTAAACAGAAAAAAATTGTTATAATACATTAAAAATAGTAATAGTGGTAATAATAACATTACCAACAATAGTATAAATAGGTAAACACAAATATGGTAGGGTTTCTCCGTCTCCTCCCATCGGTCCAAGCTCGCCAGGGAAGAAGAGAAGGGAAAAAATCAAATCCCAAAGAATTGGGGGAAGGCAGACCATCATCACCTGATTCCACTACTTTGCCCTTCGGGGCCACACTATTTCTTCAGTAGGACCATTGATTGGGGATGGTGCCGCGCATCTGGAACGCAGCGGAGAATTTGACCGCCCACACGATCCAGCTAGGGCCTCCTTCACATACGTGAGGTGGCCCCCTCTCACCGCATTCGAGTTGCTACTAGGCAGGCTAAATTGCCTCGCGATAAGACTGCACTAGGCACTTGACTCGTCTCCGTGACCAGATTTAGGGGTTGGTATATTGGGGTTGTCCCGTGTTGACGGCAAAACCAACATACACGCCAGGTGGTCACCTTCAGGGTGTGTAACTTCATCCGACGACTTGTGGCGGTTCCACTGGACGCCACTACTCACCTTCCCATTAATCATTAAGAAACTTATTCCTAGGGTCAAGGACAAGTATTATTGGCAAATTCATTTTTAAAGTCATTACTCACCTTATCATCATCTATGCAAGGATGTCTCCTAATCACCTAAAACACCCAGAACAATTACCATTCGCTAATGCTATCGCCATTAGCATCTACAAACATTTCCTCCAGGGACATGCTTGCATTCAGCATATCATGTTCCTGAAATCCGATTCGGTTACGACATCACATAACCGACATAAATCCCCTAACATGTCAAAGCACATAGCTAAGGAAGTATTTTCCCATACATGTGCATGACATGTTCACCCTTGTAATATCTGCAGGCCCATCGGTCGATCGTTTGAACGACAATTCACAGAGTAGCTCACTGCTGGCTACCAAAAGGAAATCGAAAGTTCTTTAATGTAAACACACACACATCGATGAGATGCTAGCAATATGTGCATGATAGGCGAGATGCTATACGCAGTAGCCGATCATGTCAACATTCAACGTTCCCTTGTACATTAAATTTTCACCAGCTACAGCCAATTATCCCTTACCGTTGGCATACGCGATAAACAAGCATCGAATTGGACGCGACCATGATGTTTACTCTAAACAATCTTGCAACGGTCACGTCTCATGTTTCGTTCGCTAATACAAACAAACGCGCATCTTAGCGCTTGCCCTTTTGAGATAGCGTTTCTGTATATACAATATACCCACTATCGTTTACGATAGAAATTATTTCAGCCTCTATGTACGTTCATTTATTTGAACAGCTGCATGATTGCTTTCGCTTCTTTCTACCAACGCACGTTTCGTTTGTCTTTCCTTCTAAGGTAAAGACATTCACCCAATCTGAACGATGTCTCTGGGGAACCTTCCAATGAGACGCGGATCGGTTTCTCATTGGCCGCAGCGTCAACAGAAAGATCGATTTCCCTTGTCACCACACGAGTGGAAATCCTTCTCATCCACCGGAGTGGTTCTGCATCGAGCAGCTCTGAGAGAGTCAGATCTGAATCGCGCAGCCAAGTAGAGGTTTTGGTCGAGTGCTTTCACCAACTGTTCGTGCTGTAATAAAAGCCAGTTAAGAACGATATCCTCTAATTAATGTTTCGATTAATGTGTAATTAAGTAATAGGAGTTTGAACAATAAAAGATTTGCCAACGATCTCTGGAGTTTATTTGTTTCGGTTCTGTGTCCACTCGGTAATTCATAACTTAGGGTTTCGGCTGAACAATTGCGGGAGCAGACGGTGGAAGTTTAGTGAATCGGTGCCGTACGCCGGCGCCACGACTAAACATTACCCCGCAGACTCACCTTCCGAGAACCGAAATATAGTGTTGGAGGTGTTTCCTCCGAGGGTTGGTTCTCGCATACGGGACCACTCGATTCGTCATCAGAGGTGAGTCCCGTTGACGTGCTAATACGGAACGTCAGGGTAATTGTGAATTGTGTGGCAACTCTACTGCCTGATCTTACCTCTATCACAGAGGCTTGCCCCTGCAGTTTGCGCTTGGAATGCGCCTACAGTGTTGGGCTCGGTCTTAAACATTTTTTTTTTTAATTTAGGCTCATAGACTGACTTCTCTCGACGAAAGTCCCTGATAAAGTGCGAAGTTTTCGGAGAGAAACCTGAGTCTGACCAGTTTGATCAGGAGGGCTCCACGTTCCGAAGGGTTTGCTTACTAGCCTTTTATCGAGGCTTACCCTTGAGGAGCGGTTTTTCTAGTAGTACTTGGCTGAACCTTTTTGTCGTAGCCTTCCCCTGTGTGGGTAGGGTCTCCGGGCGAGTACCGGCCGCAGTATCGACCTTGCCAGGCCCCCTTGACACGGCTCCCCATTCGGCTACCTTATGTTAGACCCTCCCCGTCTTATTATTCGCAAAGCCAATGGAGAAAGATTTCGGATTTACTGTAGTTCGGGGAAACACGAAACAGCCACTCGGTCCATCGATTCTGCAATTTTTCGATTGGAAGTCGTATCCCAACAACCCATCTTCCATTAAGCCCGGCAAGGAGTCCACTACTTGGAAACTGCAGGGAATCTCGTGGTGCAACATGAAATTCCCATGGCAGCATCCCCTCAACTTGCCTTTGCCAAACAGCGATTGGAGCGTTGTGGATTTATACACATCCACGCCATGTCTCGGGTGGAGTGCCTTCAGTTTTAACAGGCTGATCTCAGCGCCTGTCTACACGATTAGGCGCGTAGTGTCCTTACGGCTAATGTCCAAAAGAAGTTGGACAATCGGGATTGGTGTCAGCGAAAACTGAGAACAGCTTGAGTTGGGTTGCGATTTTATTGCGGTAGGGTTAGGGTTTCTCGACCCGACTTCTGGGAGTTTCCCGGCCTCTTCCATTTTGCTTTCTGTCGACACACGATCGCTCTGCTTGGAAGCCTCAGTAGACTCCGAGCTAGCCGAGCTAAAG
This sequence comes from Microdon myrmicae, assembly GCA_963931805.1. Lineage (NCBI taxonomy): Eukaryota > Metazoa > Arthropoda > Insecta > Diptera > Syrphidae > Microdon > Microdon myrmicae. Next base: position 89,773,349 of record OZ007500.1, read on the forward strand.
CGGTTTTGGGTCCCTTTTGACTGACTGTGCCGAGGTCGTAGCTTCCGACTCTTTAAGTCCGTAAATGGCTACCGGCTCATTGAGCCCGTGGGTGCATCTTGGCTCTACCTTTGAGCCTCCATGGGCTCTGAACTGACAAAGCTGGACCGGCTGTCGCCTGCCGAGGGTCGGCAGGGTTGTGGTTCAGTTATTTGGTGTTCGCCGTCCCTGGTCGCACCCGCTCCGCTCTGCCTGTTGGTCCCCTGAGATTCAGAAGCAGCAGGGTCAGAGCGTGAGTCAGATTGTTCCCGACTCGCCCTACACCTTCGTCGGCGGGGTTTTCGGCACTTCCCGACGTTATTTCGGGGGCTCCTTCGGTTCTTAACCTTTACCTCCTGCCACTCCGTGTAAACCGTACATGTCTGTGGCTTTCGGCGTTGACGTTTAGTGGTAGCCTCTTTGGCGTGTGATAAGGTGGGTGTCATCTGGGTGTTCCTATACTGTTCCCACCTCAACTTGTGTTCACACCACTGCCACGTGTGACCCTGGCGGCCACAAAATTCGAATGTTGTATATTGTGTCTGCGCTGCATTGAACTCGACGAGATGGGCCCTTCCCCACCGCAGAACCTTATCCAGATCCTGATTCAGAGAGTCAATCTGTCTACGTCTCAGCTGGTGTGCCGTTGACGCACCAATCGGCCGAACACTCGAAAAGGAGAAAACAAGCGTATCATCCGCGAAACTAAACACTCTGTTATCCGTTGTCTCCAACAAATCATTTATCTGAAGCAAAAATAAGGTTGGAGCCAAAATAGAACCTTGGGGCACCACTCGAATTAACAGGATACAGATCCGAACACTCTTGTTACATTTTCTAGGTTTCCATTTTCGCCTTTATAATTTTGCTTTGGACCACATATTTTTATTTCTCTGTAGTCCCTACTTCATCCTTGTTGAATGTCTTAAAGCAGTGTTTTCACAACCCTACTCTTATTCTATCACCGCAGTGGACAGATTTATTGATGCTTTGGATCATCTTTTACTGTGATTGTAACCGTCATATCATTAGTTCGAATCGCATTCTTTTCGTTATCATCACAGAACGCTATAAATCTATGGATCATCCTTTTCAATGAATTTGTGTACACAAATTCTTACCTATTTTTAGGAATTGATCTCATTTGAATCACTCGACAAGTCTTGTCGTATTTTCCCGTAAAGGATCATGTTGTCTTTCCTTACAATTTCCGATATCAAATTGAATAAAGGGTCGGTACGAGGATTATTTGTAAACGATTTGGGATGGTGTCAATGCTGACCGTCAAAATTAATAATTATAAAAACAGTCTTGATGTCCAATAAGTTGGACAATCCAAATTGCATAGACAATTTTTTGGCGTTGAGAAAGAGGCTAAAAGAGGAATAAAATGAAAGGTAAACTAAATAACTCCATTCTTGTTTAGACAACTCGAACTTATTTCACTAGAACAAAAAAGAAAGTACGGTGGTGTTTGCAATGGTAGTGAATCATTCCATATTAGGTGTTCTTATAAGAAAAAATCCAAGAAACCGGCACGCCAATACATTACACAACATTACGCAACGCATACAATCAATTCTCATTTTTTTAAATTTTTTTCAACAAAAAACTTTTCACAACTCCCGCCTTTACAAACCCAAGACACTGTCAACAATGGTCATGTGGGGGTTCTCTACACCACTTGGAGAACTAACCCACAATGCCAACCAATCTTGACCGCTAACAGCGCGTCACCCCAATCCAACTCCCCGTGCAAAATCTGCATTTGCATATATCCCATACTTACCAGGAACCCATTTCCCGAGCTGAAATAAATGCATATTCCAATTTACAACGGAATATTAACCATTTCCCTCAATTACATCACCCCACATACGTTTTCCCGAAATTGCTTCGGTCAACTTCCTACTTAAGTTATATTTTCTCTTTGTGACCAAGCAACCTTAATTTCCCCGAAATTCATATGCCATAACAAACGCATATCTCAATCCTCAACGGAACATTACCAACCAACTAAACCGCGCACATTTCCTCGAAATTGTTTCGGTTAACATTTCTATCTAAAGCATATCCCTTGCTTGCACCCAAGCCACTCCAATTTCCCCCGAAAATGCATGCCCATACTCGCTCGCGTCCCCAAAGCCAATTTCCCGGTACACCCAACCAACGAAGCCAACCCAGCCTGTATGGCCAGAATTCGCTGGAACCGAGTTCTTATGCGAGCGTAGCAACGCCTCCAAAATTCTTCGTAATTGGCAGCGAGCCTAATTTCGGTATGACGCACCGCCACGACGCACTGAATGAATTATTTTCATTCATAAGTCAGTCGTTGTTCAACCGCCAAACCACACACATCGTTTCAGTCCAGATTCAACCCCCCATCCCCGCCCGAGTCGTGTGTATCTAATAGCCTGTTTCGAAAAGAAATCGAACAATCATCACCGTATAGAGTCGTGTGTATCTAGTAATATGTTTCAAGAAGAAATCGAACAATCACTGCCGTAAATAATCGCGCACGTTCAATAATGCGTTATCAAAGAAAACCGAACACCGTTTTCATTAGTGTCAAAAGGATAAATAAATTAAGTGCATTACAAGGATAAGATCACCTAAGGGTCCCTTATTCGCAGTAACATTGCAAGTTCAATTTTAGAAGCCGTTCCTAAGAGCCGCAATAAAAATACTTATAGACCAAGAAAAACTCCGTGCGTTTTATTTTCCTTTTCTGCAAGTGCACAGGTGTGACGAACCTTTGGCCTTCGTGAATATTTTCAGTGCACAATCCGATCCGGGGCGAGAGTGAACCCCGCACCATACGCTGGCGTCCAGACCTCCACCCCCACAGTCATTCTTTTATTTTCTCTTTCTTTCGTTCACTCCCCGTTCCAAGTTTACCGCCCGTCACAATTAAGGTAACCCGACGATGATCAACTGCAAAACTAACCGAAGATATCATCGATTTTCACAACTCCCGCCTTTACAAACTCAAGGCACTGTCAACAACGGTCTTTCCTTCCTTTCCTCTTTCTTTCGTTCACTCCCCGTTCCAAGTTTACCGCCCGTCACAATTAAGGTTACCCGACGATGATCAACTTCGAAAATAATCGGATATATCATCGATTTTCACAACTCCCGCCTTTGCAAACTCAAGGCACTGTCGACAACGGTCTTTCCTTTCTTTCCTCCGTCTTTCGTTCACTCAAGTTTACCGCCCGTCACAACGAAGGTTTCCCGACGATGATCAACTTCGAAACTAACCGAAGATATCATCGCCGGAGAAAAACTGGAGTTATACACCAGCTATATATATTTTGTTTTCTATTTAAGCTTCACGTAATTTGAATCCAAATGTAATTTAATTTTTTTTGTATTGCGTGTTTAATTAAGTGTAATTGTACATTCCATTTATGAATGTGTTTAATTTATGGATAAATGTTTAGTTCTAAAGTGTAATGTAGCCTTATTTGTGTTTTCGTTTAAGGACAAATGTTTAATTGTAAAGTGTAATGTAGCCTTATTTATGTTTTCGTTGGGACAAAGGCGACGGAGGAGTGACTATGTAACATATGTTCCCTTTTCTGCACTTTTTTCACTATTTCTTTTTTCTTCATTCCTGATTCGTTTAACTCCAATCGCTCTAATTCTTGTTCTCCGACTTAGTATTCTTCAATTTCGTCTTCCTTATCGTCTGCTTCCACCAATTTCTCTTCTTCGACTACTTATTCGTCACCTTCTTCTTCCTTCGCTTCTTCTTCCCCACATCTTTTTCTTCTGCCACTTTTTTTTCTCCACCTCTCCTTTTTTTACCTTTTTATTTTACTTCATCTACGTCACTTCCACTTCATCTACGTCACTTCTTCTTTCGTCACCTCTTCTTCCGCCACTTCTTCTTTTGTCACATTTTTTTTTCAAATTCTTGTTCGTCCACTTTCTTACACTTCGCATTCCCCACTTCTTCTTTTTCCGCTTCTTCTTTTTTCATATGTTCTTTTGTCACTTCAATATTGCAAGAAATTTTAAACAAGGCTCTCGAGCATTCGTCGCCGATTTTAAATCCAATTTAGAAAACCACGCGACTGAATAAGCCAGGAAAATGGTTATGCCTGCAGTTTTTCTCTTTGCACCTTCTTGTCCTCAATTTGTTTGACAGCTTACCCTTTTCCTCTACCCTTTCCCCCGCCCTCTTTCCCACACCTTATTTCCCACCACCCTCCTTTCCCCTGCACACTTTTCCTCTACATTATTTTCCTGTACACCATGTTCCCCCACACTCCTTTCCCTACAAACTTATCCTCTACCCACTTTTCTTCTACACCAAGATCCTCTACAACGTTTTCCTCGTCACTCCTTTGCTCCCAACCCGTTTTTTCTCCACACATTTTTCCTCCACATCCTTTTCCTCTACATCTCTTTCTTTTCCTCCACTTTATTTTTCTTCACTTCCTTTTTCTCCACTTTATTTTTCTCCACTTAATTTACTCCAGTTTATTTTTCTCCACTTTCTTTTTCTCCACTTTCTTTTTCTCCACTTTCTTTTTCTCCACTTTCTTTTTCTCCACTTTCTTTTTCTCCACTTTCTTTTTCTCCACTTTCTTTTTCTCCACTTTCTGTTTCGTCACTTTCTTTTTCTCCACTTTCTTCTTTTCCACTTTCTTTTTCTCCGCTTTCATATCCTCCACTTCCACTTTCTCCACTTCCTTTTTCTCCACTTTATTATTTTCCTACTTTTCTCACTTCACTTCTTCCCCCTTCATTCTTCCGCTCTTTTCTCCGGTTTTCTGATCTATTTTCTTCTCCTCTTCTTTAGTTCCCCGCCTTTTTTTCCGCTCCCGCCTTTCTCGACTTGACCTCCTCCAATCCACTCTTCCGGTCTTCTGTGCTTCCTCCTCCACATTATCTCTCTTCTTGTCTATCTATCTATCCCGATTTCTTTTTCTGACAATTTCTGCTCCTTTACCTCTTCTACCTTTGCTTCATTAAGTCACGTTTCTAATTGCTTTTCAGCATTCACATTCGCTTCCTTCTTTTTTGTCGAAGTTCCCTTTCTCCTTTGTCGTTTCTTTCCAATTTATTCTTCTTGTATATTCTCAAACTTTATGTTCGTCTTCCTGTTCTTCCAATTTAATTACCATCATTTTTCACTCGTTACTCTTTCCTATTTATTGGCTTTATATGTTAGATGCTTGTAGTCCGCTCTCACTTCTATTCCTATTCTACTTCTCATCTGTACATGATCCTGTTTTGTATCACATCCAAGTATGAAGAGTGACGTGACTATCTCTTGCAGGGACAACTCCGTGTGCCTTAGTTAAACTTGCCCTCGTCCTAAGGACTCTGAAGTAATTCAACACATTTTACGAGTACTCTGCGCCTAGTTTCGAATCAATAGCGGGATATCTTTGTTCACCTGCTAGCCATATCGTACACTCCTCCGCAGACATCCAGTTTCAACTCACGTTCTCTCTGATCTAGGTTGTCCGCAAATATCTGATAAAATTATAGACAATTTATTCTCATAAATAGCTTCTGCGGAGGTGCATGGAATGGGATGTTGCGGGTGGATGTCCTTTGGCGAGCAACGAGTTCGACAAATTACTTCCGTCCCGGCACGCTATTTAATGGACACAAGACGATGCGCTGCGATGTGAAAGCAGCCGGGGAAACAATTTCATTGAATTACGTCGCTAAGTGTCACTAGCGAAATTGTCCAGGTTCTAATTAAAAATTCCTCGCAGTCGGTAAGCAGAGATGCGGAGTTACGTTGCGACCCTCTTTGTGACTGTCGGTGACCGACTTGACTACAACTCGTGCCTGGCGTGCCGTTCGTGATATTTCAATGCCTCGGGTGGCTTCAGCGTGACCCATCTACTAGACTCTGCAAGAGACTAATTGCCCACTATTCATTGGACCTCACCCGGCTGATGAACCTATTCTTTCTCATGGCGCACAGTTCATACCACTTGACCCTCGATTTACATTTGTATCCATCTATTCAACGGCAGTTCGGTTGCACCCACACGTAAGCGCACCCAAGGATACCAACGGTTTCCAGTAGTGAACGGAAACTCATTATCCTTGTTGATGGCGTCTTGTAATGGAGAACCTAAGGCGATAGTTGCGCGCTTTAGGTGTGTGCACGAATGAATTGTCGATGCGGGACAATACGACGTACACATTGCAGTCAAGTGAGGGGCATTAAGGGCACAAACGTAATTAGCGAAAGTAATAAATGGCGATAGTATGATAAATTGCTATTAGCCACGCACGACAACAGGAAGATGCTTTTACTCTCTAATGTAGCTTTTCTATTTGTGCCCGCAGCCACTTTGCAAATATCACTCTTAATGGATGACGTAATTCTTTTGAATCTGAAACGTAATTCTTTTGATAACACAGAATTATCAGTAAGTGAGCACTGAGTTAGTTCCTGCTAGGTTAACCGCATGATTTTCCAAATCGGACATAGAATTGATGACGAATAGAATCAATGCCTTACTTACTATGCCTTGTAATGTTGAGATGGAAAAAGAGGTTACTTGCACCTTCACATCGCATGTTTATTTGTGTCGGCCGACTGAAGAATAACTCTCTATTAGCTTATATGGAAAATTCTTACTAATTGGGACGTCTAACCAGGTAATGATGATGTGGTATGCGCGTGAATTAGATCGTAATTGATGTGCTATAATTTCACCTTAGTCATTAAATAAATCATACATTTTTTTGTATTATTTAAGAAGTATATATCGCATGTGTAACATGGTTTGCTTAGCCTTGACTTTCGGCTGAATGTATACATGCGATGCCTGATTGATCGCCTGAACTTGTGTTGTCTTTGGGATATGTACATCATGATTCCAAACAACTTGTGCTTACACAAGTGTCCCTTAGTGGTTAACGATACCAATTTTGTATATTTTTTTTTGGGACCATTTCTATACATTTCCTTTGCCTTTGTGGGTAGTACTCCTTGTCTGTTGTGCCATCATAGAGTTTATTCAGATATGATTATTTTGCCTCGATTTGTTGTTTATGCATTTCGGGGCTTATGCATTTTCAGAGTTTAACTGAACCAGGTATCAACTTACAAGAGATGAATTGTACAAGTAATAATCAGTGATGGAAGTGAAAACTCTCACTCGTGTTAACGATGTATAGCGTTCACTGTCGTGTGTGGGCATTACTGGGTTTCTATCTCAGCCTAAGCGTCACTCTCTTGGTTTCGTCGTTAACAAAGACTTGGTACCCCACTATCTCCACGGTTTCCCCGCGTACAAGTGGTAGCCATGTGGAAGTTCCTAGGACTTATCAGCGGTCCATTCTCGGCGCAAGATTAGATGTCTTGCACATTCATCATCGTCATCATCATAGGCACTAGAACCGGGAACCGGTCTTGACCTTATTTAGCAAGTCTCGAGGCTCGTTAAATTTTCCATAATAATTTATTTTCACGGGCAAGGTTATTAGTCTTGCACATTCATCAACCACAAAAAAAAGGGAGCACCCACTTTGGATTCCATTCAGACTGGTCAGCGAAAACTTGACTTCAAATTGGAAGGTATTCTAAAGCGGCACGAAGAAATCTTGCAACTGAAATCTGCTGATAACAAGAACAATAATTATTTCACAGAAGAATTCATTGTCACGGCAGAGGAAACATATCTGGATGAGCATGCGAAATTCATCGATGCTCATAATGAAATCAAATAACTTATCCCAGCACCATTGTCAGCGTCAGCAACACTCCATCAATCATGGATACAAATCACGTTCCACTTTCGTAAATTGCCTATAGCTTCCTATGATCTCGGACAAATACGCAGATTGGAAGCCCTTTCGGTATCTGTTCCAAGTGATACTGGCGGACTTCCCGGATTTTACTGATGTGGACCTCCTATACTACTTACCTATCCTCAGCGACGATGCTGTTAAGATCATCAAAAATCTTCCGGTCAATATTTAAAAAAATTATAAGTGGGTTTGGGATCGAGTAGACTCACAATCCGACAACACTAGCGCTCTAGTTCATTGAGCGCACTGTTTCAGATACCTTTCGTGATACTAGAGTCTGTCGTAGACTTAGTTCAGCTACACGATGCGTCGAATAATGTTGTAGTGATCTCCAAAGCCCTACCATTTCCTTCCCCCAGACATATCCACAATTCATAATATATAAAGTATTCTTGTGTAGTGAGTGGACTGTATTTATTCGTAGTTTTACTTTAACGTACAATATTTAATATAATAATAAATTTCAATGATTCAAATCAGTTGATATATTATTTGCCTTTAAAATGATCTCCACATGGTTAGTACCATTAACATCAATTCTGCAATATGTGGATAAAATATTGACCGTTTAGACGCGGTCTTGAAAACTCTAATTTCACAGTACGATGTTGACAACCTTAATTATCCACCTTTTCGACGAATTATACTCTATACGATGTATTGAATTCACTGAATGATGATCTCCTCTTCAGTTCTTGTTTACTCGTACGTTATCTTTAGGCTGTGGGGGTTCTTTTAAGCTTACCCGAAGAACCCCCCATAATTGCAGCCCAACTCCCATTGTTTCCCGCTAATGCAATTGCATTAGCACCTGTAAATGCTTCACGTCTAAGGTTATCTAAGGCAAAACCTAAAACTTCCTGTAAAAGAATTCTTTCATGCATCAATTGCAATTTTCTACAAGAATTATTTTCATCATACACGATCATAAATCCAAAACCTATTCGGCACCTTCGGTTGCCAGGCAAATTCCAGCCTTCCCATATTTGCACTTCAATCTCCTCGCATACCTGAAACATTTCCTTTCTCAAGGACATTTAATGCATTCAACGCATTATTTAAAAATCCCTAAAAAGAATTCTCCCAACATTTACGCATTTAATGCGCTATTCAGGTTCCCTGAAAGAATTCTGCAATGTACATACACTTTGGCTGGCGATTCCTTTGTCCAACGACCAAAGCAACGTCGGTCAGCTTGTTTATGCAGCTGCAATAAACCGACCAGCGATTCGTTTGTTCAATCGACAAACAATTACCGCATCTCAAGCATTATCATCGAAATCGAATTTCCCAGCATTTCCTAATGCAAACACGAAACCGGTTTCTACTGCAGCCAGAGATGCCATAAACATCCAATTTGCTTTTAGCACCATTTCGCGGATGATTAGCGGTTTATTTATTCATCTGCAATGCACATCTCATAATGCCTTTTGTCCTTCTTTCCGTTTTTGTCAGCTTCGTTTCTCACGACCTCGTGCATGAGTAAAATAATGCATCTCGTTTATCCTTTGTTTCACCGCATGGATATGCAGCGTGATCTTCACGATCAACTACACACACCATCACCACAGGACCTCACCAGCGGGATCCTTCTCCCTAGTTTTCACCACGAGAGAAACACTTTCTGTATCGAGGAAACTCACCCCATTAGCGAATGTATATCGCTGAGTTTTTTTCCATCACCCGACCGACTCGGTCGGGTCTCCATCTCCACTCCCGTAGCGCTGCGGGACGCGTAATTCAACCGCGAGTCGAGTTTCGTGTCACTTAATACATAGTATTGTGAAAAGTATTACATTCTAATAATGTCGTGTTGGTGTGACGCGTTTCGTGCGGTATTCAAGTGCCTAAAACGTAGACGAACAAAAAAAATATATATATCTGTAGCCGTGGACGTACGAAGGCAAGGTACATACTTACGCCCACATAGTTTAACGTACGAGATAAAAATAAAATAACCCAAAAAACATAGTTTGTTGCAAACAATAGTAAAGTGGAAATACGAGTAAAAGAAACAATAATACTAAAACAGTGTTTCATTTGTTTTTCTTTCTTCTGGGTGTTTATCCATCATCCTTTTCCGTTTGTGGACAATTTTGGTGCTCGCATTTGCTCCGATATTCGGCGGAATAGTTGATCTTTGTGTTAGTGATGAGGTGGGTTGGTAGTAGAACTCTCGACATGCAGGCGTCCCGACTACCTACCCCACAAAGCTCCATGCACTTATATCGAAGAATTAGATTGCATGTGGTAAATAACTGTGTGTAGGCAATTTGACCGATGACTTGAATACTGAAAATTACTTCGCGCTGAATTCCTTCGTTCCTTTGGTACTGTCCCGCCAAAACTCACTCTGTTATCATATTCTTTTACTTTCGATTCTAATAATTGTTTTCGCCGTCACTTTCGTCGATCTTTTCTCTTTCGTCGCCTTTTTTCCGTCCTTTGTTTACTATTTGCGTCGCACTTAATATCCGAAAAATTCCTCGGACCAAATTTCAGTTCTTGTTTACCTTTTCGTATCGCTTTGATTTTTCACAAATCCCGTACTCAATTTTCAATCGCGCCTCCGACTCAGTCCCTTGTTCAACTTCGATCGTTATTGATTTCACGCGTTTTCTTTCTGTTATGATGAAGTGAATGGGGGGGGGATTCAGATTGGAACTTCAAGGTAATTTGAGGCATGCCTTGATTCACGGATAACTATCTCACACCCCGTCTTCGATTTTACTTTCCCCAACGCACCTGCCTTTTCGATTTTCTAATCACTTAAAACATCAATCACCCTCGATTTCCGATTTCAGTTGTCGTATCGCTTCTGATCCTCTCCTTTACATTATTGATTACTTTGTTATGTGGTTATAACTTTCTTTCTCGTTCGAAAATTCCGCACTCAATCTTAATTCCGTCCTCGAGTCTGTTTTTAGTTTTTCCTTTATCGATCGCCCCTTTGTTCTCTTGTTGACTTTATCGTTCCAAAACCCTTCTATTCCCAAACCTCGTATTTCTTTGTTCGCGCTTATCAGCCCATCCGATCTTCGTTATGTTTCAACTACACTTTCGCTCCTCTTCTCTCTAGGGCGTTTTCAAATTCCTCATCCAAGAGCAGTGCTGTTGCACTGTTCTCTTGAATTCGTCCTGTTAGCTCTTCTGTCACAACTCGATGTAGACAAAACTGAGCTACTTGGTTGTGACACACGCTATCACCTCTGGTGTAGAAGGTGGAAAGTTATTTAAATTATCCCATGTGTTACTCGCCCTTATTATAGTTTGTTGCATCGTGCATCAAGTATCTATAACCCAATCCATAATTCCCGCATAACAATCAATATAATAAACCAACAAAAAGTTTATCAATCACACATATACACAATTCCCGAACTTCCCAAGTTAAAACTAAATGCACGATAAATCGAACCATATATCATTTATCATGCTTAAACACAAATTCACCAAAATCCTAACATCATGAACCGCATATCTTCATAGGCATTCTATTATTATAACTTCCGGGAATTTATCCAACCAAATTCCCATGCAATTCCCAGTACTCAATTCCAATCGAAGCTCGGCTCTTCTTGGAATCCTTAATCCATTTTTCACATACAAATTTCGCCGGTGTTCTGGTTTCGAGGTTAGTTTCAAGATTGGCGTCCGTTGGATAAGGACACCAATAATTTGAAACACGATCTAATCATTAATAAATAAAACAAATTAATTAAAATAAAATATAATAGTAATCAGTCACATGGTCTCAGTCGTTGGATTCAGCGACCCATCGATGCGGACATAGGGGTACCCATTTATTATATATAACAAATAAATTGATAAATACGCAAACAAATAAATAAGCTTTTACTTTTTCTCTCAACACGGTCGCGATTCTTTCCTCAAGCTTAAGGAAGCGCGGTGGTAGACCGCAACGAGCGAACCTTGGGAGGAATCTACAAAGAAACCTTGTTCGTTTAAGAACAATGAGACATCCTCCCAGATATCGCTACAACGTTATCGACACCCTAAATGCACTTGGTTGACACGTTAAAGACTGGGACGACACAGTGGTTTATCTGACTTCGCAGCGACTCGATTATCGTACTGCTGTGACTGGCAAATATGTCAGGAGGATACTACTGAACCCCCTAAATATAGGCAGCTCGACACCTTTCTGAAAACTCGCCCTCGAGGTCCTGGAGTTTATCGAATTGCCACAGCTTGCCGGTAATCATACCGTCAGCCATATCCCCAACTTGACCTGCCGCCCATCTGGGTACATACAGCAGCACAGGTACCTCTGAAGCAACAGACTTTTGGTGGATTCATTTGATGTGTTCCGCCGAACACAGTTCTCAAATAAAATAAAATAATAGCTTTTATTAATTTTTTGGTTTTTAATATTTTATTTATTTATTATATTATTTATTTTACGCCGACACACTGTTTCACACCGACATAGTCGACCTCGTATTTTCTTATCTAGCGCATTTTCCTCTGGGAACGTTATAACTTAAGTGTCTAATTAAAAACCTTCCCGTAGGTAGGAAACTCACTTCCCCTTTCTCTTAAATTCACCTTCCCCTGGAATACTTACTCTTCCAGGGAATGTCTCCGTTCCAACAGATCGCACCTTATCTTGTTCCTAGCTTTCATTCGTAGAGATACTGCGTGGATGCACCCACACATACAAACGCGAACATTGCTGTCCGTGTGGTCGGAGATACGCCGCGGATCGTTAGGCTTTTCACACATCCCCGGTATCCCTTTGTGTAATTTACCCGCATGTGGTTTATAGCCTTGGTGATTTCCTCAGGCGAAGTCGTTAACTTCGTCTGCGATATTTTTACAAGGTTTGTATCACCTTGTAGTAACAGTGTTGGTTCGTTTATTGTTTACCTTCTGTTCCCATAATGGTCCTTTCGATAAGGAAAACCAAATCCCGGTTGGCTGAAGAGAAGATCATAAATATTGTTACGTTTTTACTTCGCACACGACCGTTAAACTATGTCCAGTTTAAACTATCCGTTCTTTTTACGCGAGTTCGACCACTGGATCGCAAGAGTGCTTCAATGTTCAGGGACCACCTTTTTTCTTTGCTCCGTTAAATTCCTCAATCAATCGTCTCCCGTAGCTCTCCTTTTTCTTGGTTCTTGCACGTCCTCTCACGTGGTTCCGTCTCCTTCTGACGTTTTCGCCAGTTTCGTGTATTCTCCAGTATTCCTCTAGATGGCTCTAGAATCGGTGTGTTGATGTCGTATTAGTTGGCTTAAGGCTCGGTGCGACGCCATGAGGTCACGCTAACGGTTGACAAGTGTGTCGGTTTTGAATTTGTAACACTACCCCCCACTTAAGTCTTATCGTCCCGATCAGACTCCAAATTCCATGATCCCAATGGGGATAGTCTCTCTATATGCACAACTTTTATCTTCCCTTGCCTCTTCCGTATGCGATACACCGCATCGTTTAGTCGCTTTAAGACTTTATATGGGCCTTCCCACGATGTCTGCTGTTTTGGGGACAGACCCTTCCTCCGTTGGGGGTTGTATAATAGTACTAAATCGCCTTCTTGGAATCCCTCGGAATTCATGGCTCGATCATACCGATCCTTCATTTTGTTGCTCATCAACCGCGTCCGTTGCCTCACGAGACGGTGTATTTCGTCCATCTCGGATTGGAGCACATCCCAATAGCTGCCTCCGGCTTTAATAGTGGCACCGTTGCTACCGAATTTCAGGTCCGATGGGAGCCTCAAGTCTGTACCAAAGATGATGTGTGCAGGTGGGTGTCCGGTAGTGTCGTGTACTGCTGATCGGTATGCCATTAAAAACATTTGGATGTGCTTGTACCAATCACGCTGACATTTGTCGACAACTTTTCGCAAATGTCCTTCGAGCGTACGGTTGAACCTCTCAACCATTCCATCCGACTGTAGGTGCAGAGCTGTCGTCCGTGTCTTTTTGATGCCCAGCAGTGAGCACATTTCTTGGAAGATAGCAGACTCGAAATTCGTCCCTTGATCCGAATGTAACTCGATCGGTACTCCAAATCGCGTGACCCAATTCTGCACGAAAGCTTCGGCTACAGTTTTAGCCTCCTGGTTTGGTACCGTATACACTTCGGCCCACTTACTGAAATAGTCCATCACCACGTGTACATATTTGTTGCCGGAGTCACTAGTAGGGAAATGGCCAGCTACATCCACTGCGACGCGCTCAAATGGCGCTCCGGCATTATACTGCTGTAACTTCCCTCTGCCTTTGACTTTTGGGCCCTTGGCTGCCATACATTGTGTGCAGTTTTTAATCCAGTTAGCAACTGAATTCCGGCCATTCACCTAGTAAAACCGTTGTTTTATTTTCTCCAGGGTTTTTGCAACGCTGAGGTGTCCTCCGCTTGGTCCATTATGGAATTCTTCCAACACGGCTGCTATTCTTGATTTTGGTAGGACAATTAAGTCGGAGGTGTATCTACCATCATTGCTTTCCCATTGGCGATGTAATACTCTGTCTATTAATTTCAGGCTGTCTCATTGCGCCCAATACGCCTTGGCCACTGGACTTTCCGATGACATTCCAACCTTTGCTGGTCTTTCATTCAATTCTTTTGCTTTCAGGATCTTGACCAAATCGGCGTCGTCCAGTTGGCTTTTTCTCATAGCACTGGAGTCCCATTCTGCAACAGGTCCGAGACTCAATAAGCGGATGTCGACTATCCCTTCACATCGTTCAGCCCTTGAGCAATGTTTACACTCCACTGCACATGGGCGTCGAGAGAGTGCATCGGCGTTTCCATGCTGTCCTCCTTTCTCTTTTCCCTTGCGTGGTGCATCACAATCCCGTGAAAAATGCCCAGCTTTTCCGCAATTATAACATTTCCCGTCGGAGCCCTTGCGTCCGGTTGACATCATTTGAGTCATAGTCTTTATGAGATCCCTCACACTTTTCTCCAGGAATTCGTTTGGTTCCACTTCCACGCGATGGACTCTATGCACTGGTTTGCTTAACAGACTTGCTGTTTCCTGTGTCAATGCAAACGACACTGTTTCCGCGAATGTCCTTTTCGGCGTAGAGTACGTTGCTCGTTTTGTATCTGCATCCTTCAAACCGTTGACGAACGCCTGGGTTTTGAGTATTTCGATTACTTCCGGGGGTGCATCTGCGTTTGCCAAGTGCGCGAGCCGTTCTATCTCCATTGCATATTCTTGTAACGGCTCGTTTGCTTTTTGGTGGCGATTCATTAACTCTATCTGGAACATCTGCTTCCTATGATCGCTGCCGTAACGCCGTTCAATCGCAGCCATTATTGCGTCATAATTGCTACGATCACTTGCAGGAACAGTTTGTAGCACATCGGCGGCGGGGCCTTTCAGCGATACCACCAACGCTGCCACTCTGTCCGTCCTTGTCCAATGATTAGTGTGTGTCATGTCGTCTCGAACCGTAGTTTAAAAACACTAAACGGCACAGTTCCATCAAAGGTTGGGGCCTTAAGTTTCATCGCATTGACAGTCGTAACTGGTTCGCTTGGCTGTCTTTCACGCACATGAATATCCAACGCCCTAAGTTTCGATTCCAAGTGATGTAGTTCGCCTTCCATTTGGTCCTGCCTCGCGCGCAACTTAGCGGCATTTCCTTCGTAGTGCGCTAGTTGGTCCTTAACTTGTGAAGTGTGTTCTACCAACTGGTTCTTCATGCACGAGGACTGCTCCGTCAGCTGCTTCTCTATGCGTGCCGTCAACTGATTCTCCATGCGTGAGGACTGTTCCGGCATTTGATTTTCCATACGTGAAGACTGCTCCGCCAATTGTTGTGCCATTGCTTGCAAAAGCACGTTCATGTCGAGTGCCAGAGTTGGTTGGGGTTCCTTCAACTGCTCCTTGACCTCGGATGAAGGTCCCGTAGCATCTTGGTAAAACTCATAGGTTTCAACTTCGATGCCCTCGTCCTCCAGAGCCCTCCGCAATCGTGCTTGCAGTTCCGCCTTTTGTCCTGTTCCGGGCAATCGTCGAGATTCCAATTCCTCCCTCAATTGAGGTATTCTTAGGTCGGCAAACTTTACCATTGTCCACGATCACTCCGCGATCCCACTTCTGACACCAATTGTTACGTTTTTACTTCGCACACGACCGTTAAACTATGTCCAGTTTAAACTATCCGTTCTTTTTACGCGAGTTCGACCACTGGATCGCAAGAGTGCTTCAATGTTCAGGGACAACCTTTTTTCTTTGCTCCGTTAAATTCCTCAATCAATCGTCTCCCGTAGCTCTCCTTTTTCTTGGTTCTTGCACGTCCTCTCACGTGGTTCCGTCTCCTTCTGACGTTTTCGCCAGTTTCGTGTATTCTCCAGTATTCCTCTAGATGGCTCTAGAATCGGCGTGTTGATTACGTATTAGTTGGCTTAAGGCTCGGTGCGACGCCATGAGGTCACGCTAACGGTTGACAAGTGTGTCGGTTTTGAATTTGTGACAATATTGTTTATTTCTTGGCAGTATATTTATCGCAAGACTAATGACCTTGCCCGGAAAAAACAAATCATTATGGATTGACCGGCTCCTGGTTGTAGTGCCGATGATGATGATGATATTTATCGCATGGGACTTTTGAGGGATGTCGGCGTCTGGTGCTGTCGCGCCGAGGCAATTGCGTTTACCCAGCTAATGGGTTACCAAACGAATTCGTTTTTGTTGTTGTGTCCTTCAATAACCGTGCAGGCATCGGAAATTGGCAGTAGAATTGCGCCTACGTGTATATACGTCGATACGTAGGGTTGAGGACACCAGCATATATCAGTACCAAATTGACCACCATCCGGTGTTGACGTGTCGACAATCGACAAATGATAGTTGATGAACCGTTCAACGGAACGGCCTAAAAAGTGAAGTGAATGTAAAATTATTACTAAATTATTGTTAAATTATTATTTTTCAATTAAACCGCGTTGCACATCTTAAATGAGAATGGGTTCGCTTGGGACTTCTCTGCACCCAAAATAAATAAAAAAACAATTAGTGCCGATACGCGACATACGAAGTGTTCTTGTTTGTGTATGTGCACAGTATAATAAATAAACTCTTGAACGTGATTTTCTATCTGTCACTGGCGCAATAAAAAAACAATTTAAAAAAAGTGAGAACACTTGGTCCATAATATGGACGTATATCACACGGATGCCAAAATGGTGCTTCGGAGAAGGCAAAATACAGACCCAAATCTAAAGGCTAAACGCCTTAAAACCAATAAAAACAAGGATACAGACACGTTGAGTGTTAACAGCGATGACGAAGACAACGCCCGTGGTGCCCAGTACTCAGGGGATGGAAACCAATTCCAAGAACTAGCTGTCAGCGAAATAAATGCACAACGCCGGCAATCAGGTCGAGGTCCTCAACAGACTCATCGATGAGATTAGTCTTAAAAAACAAGAACTGGATAAACAAATGGAGGAAGTCCTTAAATTAAAAAGCAGTTTAAGCCAGAATGAGCGGAAAACGAAAATGGCACAACAAACAACAGCAAGAACAAAGACAACAGCAACCCACGAAGGCAGAGAAAACACGACAAGCTAAGGAAACTCAACAGCAGGAATCACATCAACATCAACAGCAAAAACCAAAACCAGATCAGAGGCTGGAACCATCTCAGTAGGTGCCAGTCAAAAAAAAAAAAAAAAAGGAGAAAGTACCTCCTATCTATATCAGTTACATGGAGACAAAGGATCTCATAAAATTGGGTGAGTTGACATGCAAAATTTTCAAAACAAAACTTATAAATAATTTTAAGATACTTTTAACATGCGATGATTTGGAAAGCTATAGCAAAATTTAATCGGCATTGGGGCAATCAAAAAGCGAGTACTACATGTACACCCCTAAATCGGAGAAAACTGTCTATATGCTCCTCAACAGAGTTGATCATTCCTTTACTCCCGAAAAGGTGCTCGAAGAACTGAAACGTTTCGAAAACGATACCTTGAAATTTACAGGTGTGAGACCATTTTCTACGACAAATTCTATAAATCGTAACCGTAAGTTGCCTTTCCTCATTGTGTCGATAAGCCCCAATAGTAGAATTGATGGACTTGGATATATTAAACAAATTAGTCACCAAACAATAAGTTGGGAGAGAATAAAGAAGTCCGACCGCGTCTTGCAGTGTATGCGCTGTCAACGCTTCGGCGATGTGGCAGCGAATTGTCTTATGTAATTGAATTTGTTTAATTATTACCCCCTATAATAATTAAAGGCTCCTCAATAGTATAGTGGTTAGTATACCCGCCTGTCACATGGGAGACCGAGGTTCGATTCCCCGTCGGGGAGCCTCTGGCGCAAGACTAATGACCTCACCCGGAAAAAAAAACAAATCGTTATGGAAAATTTAACAAGCCTCAGGACTTGCTAAATAAGGCCAAGACCGGCTCCCGGTTGTAGTGCCGATGATGATGATGATGATGATGATAATAATTAAAATCTCGTGTCTTCACATGTATATCTTTCCCTTTCCTCCAAATCATCACTTTCCCATTACAATAGAATATTCCCATATACAATAGTTAAATAATTAAATAAAGTAAAACCCCTATTTAAAAACCACAATCACATTACACATAGCCATATTCTCTCTATTAGCCATAGTCTCCCTATCAACCATAGCCCCCTATTAGCCAATTCCGTTTCCTAGAAATAACAATCGTGGAAGCGGAACAAAAAAGGATATGACAAAGAACGACACGAGTTTTCCTTCTTGTGATACGAGCGTATGGTCGTGGCGGAGTCGCGTAGGCGTGCGAATTTCGTGCTATGTAAACTTGCATATTACATAATTTAAAATGTGTAAAATATTTAATGATTCTAAATGGTGTTAAATATTGAATAATTGACTTACATATGATTTAAATAGTTCTAAACAATATTGAATAATTATAATTGTGTCAAATATTGAATACTCGACTTGTAAACAATTTAAAGAATTACAAATAATAAATAAATAGTTTTAAATGAGTTAAAGATATTGACTATTCAAATGTGGTTGTGATTTGAATTCTGAACTTATTGTAAATCCTGGAACGGACCTTAATGGAGAGCATAGAGAGTCGCGTTGGGATCCAGGATAAGACTCAAGATTAAAAAAAGGGGGTACGTTTTGTGTATACCCAATAAAATACCAACCCTTGAATTAATTGCTAAAAAATCTTTAACAATTGCAATATGCACTTCAGGTGCGTCAAATGCCTAAATAAGCATATCATTGGGGAATGCCCATTGGGCAAGAAACAGCTCCCGGATAGAAATAAACTATCCCGTGGCCTCTGTAACAACAAAGGTTACCCTGCCAACTTTAGAGGTTGGCTTAAGTACCAACAACTAAAATCAAAGTTGGAAGCCAGAAAGAAGCAAGTTGAAGAAGAGAAAAGGATGAAAATTCGCTCTTACAACAACTTCGTGGCACCAAGTGTGTCATACGCTCAAATGACAGGTGAAGTAAGTAATGCACCAATCTTAGAACAATCACGCAATATCATTAAAACGCCTGCTCCAGAGGCACAAACTGATATAACATCAGTATTACTGCCCATACAAGGACAGTTTGCTGCGTTTGATAAAAAATTCGAAATGATCGAAAAAAACTGACGGAACAAGTGGCTCGAACGGACATTATCTATTCGACCCTGTTTCCAGACGAACCCGCACTCTAATCATAACATTCACTGGGACTGAATTAACCCTAAAAATTATTGCTGTGGATGTTAATTCACTAATCCGCATGGAAAGAAGGGATAATCTGAGCAATCTGCTGGAAGCTGAACGCCCAGATGTGCTTTTGGGTAGCGAAACTAAGCTAAACCAAAGGCACAAATTGGGCTACCCAAATTATAAAGGAATTAGACGAGATCGTCCAAGTTCCACTCACGGGGGCGGGGTCGCTGTCTTAGTTAAAAATGGTCTACAACACAAAGTCGTCTACAGTAGAGATGTATGGAAGATCCAGGTGCTAGAAGCCTGCGTTATAGATATTCCTTTGAAAAGTCAAAGGCGTCTATATGTGATTTCTGCTTATACTCCTGAAGCTCCACAGTGTATACAGTTTATCAATGAACTTGATACTCTCTTTCGAAGTCTCCAGTTAGACTCAGAAAATAATTATTTCTTAATGGCGGGAGATCTCAATTCCAAGCACAGTGCTTGGGGTAACCTTATCACAAACACAAGAGGCAATGCGTTGATCGACTGGGGGCAAACAAACGCTATCGAACATAAACTAGAATTGTACGCTACAAGTGCGCCGTCATATCCAAAAGGGAATTCCTTCTTGGATTTACTGTTGCTGGACGAGCGAATACAATTTTAGGAGTTCTTTAAGCCATTTCCCAAGAACCACCCATTCCCTTTTACCTATCTTCCACTTTCCACGCAAGTAATTCATACTTACCTGCAAATGAGCAGCGTAAGCTACCCCGCATCACCTTACACCTAAAACATGAGCTCAAGGCAAGATTACCCATCTTGCCGTGGGATCAACTTTCACCTCGGAGCGTGCTTGTATCCAACGCATCATGCCTCTGAAATCTAATTCGGTTACCTTATCAGGTAACCAACATGAACCCCCGAACGTGTCAATGCGCAATGCTAAGAAGCATTTGCTCATGCACGTGCATGACATGTTCATCCTCGCCTTATCTGCTGCACCATCGGTCGGTCGTTCAAACAACAATCTACAGCACAGCCCATTGCTGGCTGCCTACAGGGATTTCAAGTGTTGTTTTAACATAAACATACACCGGATACATCGACGACGGGACGTTGGCAATCTGCGTACAAGCGAATTGATGCTGTACGCAGCGGCCAATGAGTAAACATACAATGTTTCTATGTCTATTAGGTTTTCAGCAGCCGCAATAAATTTCCCAGGATTGGCCTCCAACCGACCTTGGAATTGGATACAATCATACCCATGATCGTGTCCCTCGTTATCTTCCTCTAAAACAAACAGGCTCACATCCATTCCGGTCCCTAGCCATCGTGGGCAAAGTTCTGTTGACTTAACGTCAATCAAAAATCTATCCTTTATCGTACGGTGGCAATACACCCAGCCCGTACACCGATCATCATATTTGACCAGCTGCATGTTTGTTTTTCCTTTCCTTCGCCCAACGCATGTCTCGTTTGTCTTTTTTCCAAGGAAAAGACATTCAAAGTATCTGGACGACGTCCATGAGAACCTTCCAATGGGATGCAAACCATTTTTCATTGGTCGTTGGGGCGAACGAAAAATTGCTTTCACCGCCGATGACATGAGTGAAAACACATCTCAAGCGGTGAGGCTGGGTCAATGTCATCCAAACAGAAAGTCAGATTTTAGCTACCGAGCCAGAGGTACGTAACGTGAAGGCAGTCGTAAAAGTCGCGTTTTTTATTAGTCAATAAAAAGAGTTGAAATACACCTCGAAGAAGTCGATGTACCAAATTAAATGGATAAGTGTCGGGTGAAAAATTAGTCTGTTGACCATTTAAATTAAGTCTAGTTGGCCTTACGGTCTATTTAAATTTTAATTAGTGTGGACAAGCAAAAAAAGGAAAACAAAAATGTACAAATAAAATTTAAAGACCCCATTGAAATTATCGAATTGTGTTACGTTGGGATTAAGTGAGTTACGTATCCTGCTCTCTAAGTTAAAACTGCTCTACAGACAGTTCCGCGATCCAAATAGCCAGGAAATAAAAACAATTAAGTCACTAATTAAAAATCTTTCAAAACCGATCCGTGACAACTGTAGAAAAGCAATGCATGACGACTGGAAAAACAGAATTCAAGCCATCAAAGCTAGTGAACCGAATGTGTTTCTTCAAATAAATAAAGTCTTTCGAAGGAAAGATTATACTGACATTCCATGTCTGCGAGTTCCGCGGACTACCGAGAATTGTCAAACTCTGCTGAACGCAGGAGTTATCCTGGAACACATTAACTCTAACGAAGGGTTCATAATAGTCAAGGATCCACAAAAAAAGGCGAATTCGATTGGTGCTTGTTTCGAAGCAGTTTATAGATTGAAAGAATCGGGTCATTCTAGTCTTGACCTGAAAAATAGGGCTCTCCAAAAACATATTTCGCTACGACATGAACTTAACAATTGGCGTCTCTTAAGTCGAAGTTTAACCATCTTTAGTGAAAATAATAGAGCGGATTCCCCACTTAGAAATCTAAACACTAGCATATTTGTACACAAGCATGAACTGACGGACATTCTTAGATCCATTAAGAACAAAAAGGTTCTGGAATATATGGTATTCCAAACATTGTTCTAAAGCATTTAGCTCTTGATGTAGTGAAGGTTTACACTATTTTGTTCATAAACGATCTAAATAATGCATATTATCCAACCCAATGGAAATCTGCAGTAGTCCATCCCATCCCCAAAAAGCGCAAGGACGGGAGCATTCCAGCCAATCTTCGCTCGATTAGTTTGCTTCCGAATATCAGCAAGGTATTCGAGAAAAATATAAATAAAGCATTGACTAAATGGTGTAAGGAAAATGGTATTATTCCGAACAACCAGTTTGGTTTTCGATGGCAACATGACACAGTTCATTCTGCGACAAAACTTGTTTCCGACATACAATGGAACGAGGCGAAGCGACAATGCACAGGGGACTGTTTGGTTGAATTTGAAAAGGCTTTCGACACCGTATTTTTAGAAGGACTTGTATATAAGTTATCAAATCTAGGTATGCCCGAATATTTATTATACATTATCAACAATATGATAATGGGTAAACAATTTGTGGTGAAATGTGGAGATATAATTTCTAACAAGACCTTCCACATCAAAAAACGCCTACAACAGGGAGCAGTGAATTCTCCAATTTTATTTAACATTTAAACTCGTGACCTAGTGGGTTCTCTCAACCATGCAATTGCATATGCCGACAATATTGTGGCGTATAGATCTGGAGAAAAGATTAATGTCATCAACAGACTTCTGCAAAATGATTTCAACAAAATCAAACGTTTTTGCGACGACTGGAAATTAAAAATAAATTTCCAAAAAACAAAGACTTAGAACAAATTTTCCATTGTAGGAAGTAATAATCTTCCCCTACAAGAAATGACTGTAGTCAGATACCTTAGAATCTGGGTTGCTCAATATCTTTACTTTGATAAACATAGAGCAGCTGCTCTTACAGCTGCTAAAACGCATATGCAATGACACGGAGTCTCTTCCGTAGTAGTCTTCTGGACACCAAGGTGAAAATAATTTCATACCCAGCATTCATCCGACCAGTATTAGTGTATGGCTGCCCGGTATGGTATAACATATCCCCATTCTGCATCGAGAAGTTTCGGGTGATCGAGTGGCAGTGTTTGTGTTCCTGCCTCGGAATGTACAAAACCCCAGAGTCGCAATATAAGAAATACTATCCCAATAAAGTCCTGTATGACAAATCAGGACTATACAGAATATATAACTTCATTATCAAGATTATCCGTGGTCACACAACTAGGGCAATGTGCAGTGAAAATAATCTCATTTCGGGAGCATTCTATCCCAATGATATGTATATGGAGAGTACTCTCCAGAATGGGTTCATTCACCCAGAAACGTGCCCTTTCTTGGATAAAAAACGACTTATTCAAGACAAGCATGGAGCATGGAGGATGAATGAATTTAACGTTGAAGAATTGTATTGTATGCAGAATGCTTGTGACGATTGAGTTTGTTTATGGTATGAAGTGGATAGGCGTTTATCGTGATATGATATGAATCAAATGTATGGAAGAATTGCATTGTATGCAGATTACTTGGGATAATTTATTGTTTGAGGAGTGGTTTGAGATTATGTTTAATTAATTGAATGAAGGTTTTTTGTTGTATTATTTAAGAGGGGGTGTGTGGCGAGGTGTAACACAACTCCTCGTACGACTCTTGCGGCAACAACGAGCCCCGGAGTCGCTGTTCAAATTCCTGAAAGATTACCGGGGTTGCCTCTTTAATGATTTAGTAGGCTTCTTCTCCTAACCATGTGGGCAACCATCGTAGGAAAGCTTGGTCTTCCTTATTGGATTTAAGGTCCTGTTACAGCTGTCTATGAACATTTGTATTATTTTTACTTTTTTTTTTATTTTTGTTTTGTTTGTATTTAAACCATGAGTAGCCCTGTGACGGTTCGGCCAAACCCCACAGTCCACTTACCTGAAGAACCCCCATAACTTCAACCCAATCTTATAAGTTCGCTAATGCAATCGCATTAGAACCTTATATGCATTACGCATCTAGGTTATCTAAGGTATTGTGGGTAGTGATTTACCATGGCATTGACAGGAATGCAGGTTCGATAAAAAACACCCACGTAGTTCACAGGGAATCGCCACTCGAAGACCAGAAACAAAATTGTTGGATTGTTTTTTTGTTAAATCTTTATTGATCACTGGTGAAATGGTTGGTTAGTTCACTAGTCACTGATGCTTGATTAGTTAGCGCATATCAGTTAAATTATTTGATGTAGGTTTTACACTACTTCTTTTCTTAGCTGCTAGGTTGGAATACAATAGCTTAACAGTTATTAGTACGCGGACAAGAAATTGACATTTAAAGGAAAATAAAATCACGCGTACAAATTATGTGTATTTTTGAATTAATGTTAACTCGCGACGACTTTCTCTCTACACGGTATTGCACCAGACTCGTGATAAAAACTCACGTTAAAAGGGCGCGACTGTCCTCTATAAAGACTGACATCTGACTCCTTGGACGAATGAACTCTGACTCCCTATTGGATGTCTCTTTACAGACATCCAACAAAAACGAACCTAAGGGATTCGCCGCCGAAGGCCAGCCAATCGAGAAAGTCAAAAAGAAAAAAAAACGAAACCGGAAAACTCATGTAGCAGGTCAAATCTGCCAAGGCAGGAATCTATCTTGGAATAATGAATCAAGCATTGCGTATGGCCGTTGCCAGATCATTTAAAATAAACATATTTCGGTGATGTATGTTGTCTTAGGGATATGTTAATCCCGTTGAAGGGACTGTCAGGCGAAAGTATCCGCTTGAGTGTTTACTTTGTGTAAACTAAAATTGGTGATCATGACCGATGCTGGTGATCGTTTCGAGAAACGGCAACGGATCATAAAATCGGTCATGCTGAGATACAAGCAAATATGCGCGCCTGAAAGGCCAAGGTTTAATTTGATCTTCTCTACTGGTAGGAAAGATAGATCATAGACATGCCGTTGAAAATCCGGCTTGCAGATGTGCAAGCAACCCGAAATTATGCTAGGTCGATGGATGGGTACAAAGATAACACACGGAAAGATCAGCGTGTGTTGGTAGATATGTGCCATCCATTGTTCGGTCGCGGAAGCTCGTGGTGATGCTGAATTGATGTCATGGCAAGATGATAATCTTGCCATGAATTATGCTTTCAGGAATGACTGTCGAGAAGAGGCTTGGAACAGCCCCCAAAAAAGGTAAGCTGCCTAAAATGTATTTATGTCGTTTATCCGTAGGGATAACCGAATTGATTCCAGCTAATTGGGTGGCGGTTAATGCCCTAGCAAGATTGTACAATCTTGCAGAAACTTCAACTTTAAGGTAAGTTGTATTGCTGGTAATGGTGGGGAACAAGCGATGCGTGACTCTTCGGGCCCTGAAAAGGCCCACAGTATAACCTAAAAGTCTCTGTAAAAGAATTCTTACCTTTTCATGCATCGCTTCGCATACAAATTCCCTACAAGAATTCTTTCCATTATACAGGAGCATAAAACCAAAACCTATTCGGTACCTTCGGTTGCCAGGCAAATTCCAACCTTCCCACACCTGCTCCGCAATCTCCCCACAGCATAAACATTTCCTTCCCAAGGATAATTAATGCCTTCAATGCATTATCTGGAAATTTCTGTAAAGAATTTTTCCTACAAGGGCATTATACATGTATCAATGCATCTGTGCATTAGCGACCAAGAACCGAATTCCCAATTAGTGTAGATTTTCACATTAGAGTTCGATACTTGCGTCGCCATAGATGCCATGTACAATTGACACAGGTGGTATACACAACCGTCATTGTGTAACCATCTAAATTACTTTCCAAAGACATGCAACTATTGATTCAGCGGCAAGCACTTCTCTCGGAAATACTTCCTCGTTTGAATCTTCAAACAATTACCAACGTCGCGCTTAGCCGTCGGATTGGATTCAATAGCATAAACATATGCAAACAAAAGAATCCGATTCTCCCAGTCGGCAGAGATACGATATACGATCTCCATTATCTCAATCCCTTTTAGCATCTAATGAGCGGCTGCTATTTACTCAGCTGACCTTCAATGCCGGACGACGCCTTAGGTTGTTTCTTCCCTTGTTCTGCATCCCTTATCTAGGTTTCGTTTCGCTATGACCTGCAAGCGTTAGTAAACAATCTGATCTCAACGATCGACTTCACGCACACCACCACAAGACACACCAGTGAGATCCTCTTTCCTCGTTTTCACCACGAGAGGAACACTTTCTCTCTCGGGGAAACTCACCCGATTAGCGAGTCGGCTCTGCACGAGCCGTTTATCGCGGAGTCGTCTTTCATCACGCGACCGAGCCGGTCGGTTGGTCCGTCTCCCGCTCTCCGTTGTGCTGCGGAGAAGCGTAAATATCCCAGAGTCGAGTAATTAGGGAGTCAACATTTTAAGCGCCGCGGAGACGAGTCGGGCTCGAATCGTGTTGTTCTACAGTGCAGTCTACCTTTCAAATATAAAAACATTATGTTAAAATAAATTCTCACAGTTTTTAAGTTTTGATTAAAGAACAAAGTATAAAACGATAACATAAGTGAAACATTAATTAAAGACCAGTTTTAAACCGTTTGACTAAATAAAAACAACATTCACTACAACAACATCAATAGTGTGTTTAAATTTACCTGTGTTGCAGTTTCCACCAGCGTGTTTCACCAATTTTTCCTTTCTGGGTGTTCGGTTGTTGGTTATTGTTTTTGGTGATCGCGATTGTTATTTTTGGCGGACCTTCTAGCAGTCGCAAAAGGGTATCAGCGGAACAATTTATGATGGAGGAGGAAAGTGATCCTACTGCCCGTGTCTTGGCACAATACATTCCTTCGCCATTGAACTCTGCAAACTACTGCAATATCTCAACAGAATTTCCGCCAACCAAACGGTGTTAACGAAAAAGTCCCGAAAAGAATAGTGTTGCTCTACGAGAAAGTCGCCTGAGGCAGTCTAAATGACTTTTTTTATGTCATTTTTTTATTTTACTTCTCTCAGGAAAGGCGAACCTATAGCTTTTTTTCCTGACCGGGCTCATCTGCCAAGCTTCGATTCTGAGAGATGGTTCAGGATACCGAACTACCACAATAGCAAGAGCCATCACTTGGACCTACTTATACACAAGCAAACGCGTGTCATAATCTTATGCCATAGCCGATGAAACAACAGTGGTGGTTCCTCTTGGTATGAAGGTCTTTATTCCATGCAGAATATGTAGTTGCGATCGAACGTATGAGGTTCCTTAAGAAATGCTAGAAATGCTTCAACCCATCCAACCTGGTTACAATTTACACGGCGCATATCCGTCCAAAACTGGAATTCAATTCCCATTCTCGGTAAGACGCATTTGAAACAGTGTTGCACGTGCTCCATAAGATACGAAAAAACGAGCAGTGGACACATTGTAGGTCAGAACATAGGTGGCAGGTATCCTGTAACCTCTTTTTACGAACGTGGGACAACTAAACACTAAAACATATTAATTTTCGTGGATGTAGGAGCCTACCAACCTCAAACGTCACACTAATCGCAGATTTAATTGCTATAGTAACTTCTCGACGCACTCAGTTCTTAATAGCACTTTATTTCCTAATTTTTCTAATAATAATAATAACTCATTTTTTCTCTTTGATTTGGGACCTGGATGTGGTAATTTTCAAAAGACCTGAGCCCATTTGCATTCCCGACTCACGTAGGCAGTACCCACAGACTCAACCTACCCCCACCTCACAATACATTCCAGGTTGTTCCCCCAGAGGCCATCTTTCGATATTTCTTCCGGGGGGGTGTATACACCCCACATGTACCTACATCTCGACATTAATTCCACTAATAACAACTTGTTACAGATACAGATATCCAACTGATTGCCGGACCAGCAGTTTTGGACGTGAATTGAACCCACTGCACACTTGGGGCAGGGGTGCCTGATTTTGTATTCATGTTTATGCTTTTCATTTCAAATATCCGTTGAATAAACCGGCCATCAGATTAAATCTATTGAAGAAAACGAAGAGATTAGATTAATTTCCCGAAATTGCAAAGCAAACTCAGAACACGTTGCTGCCTTTTCTCCACTTTCCCTCGGTGATACAATCATCTATCCATTTCTATATTATGAAAATATCTTAATTCAATAATCCGCCTTGAATCTTGTACCCCTATGGCTATGGCTAACCCCGAACTTGGCATCTTAAGCATCCAGGGTTTCATAACTGTGTACGAGTACATAACATCTCCGCCGACTAATGTGATTTCCCTCCTGGCTCTTTAATAATCACTCCAACTGAATGATGTTTGATGTCGATCCTTTAAAGGGTGACCTTTTGCCTTTTCGAATGTTAACTTGATTGCTTTCCTACCTATTCAAAAGTGGCACCATCCATCCCTTTGTGCAGCATGGAACAAATTGCTTTCAATTTATGGTTACGCGGCCTTGGGCAATAAGTTCATTGCGGAAGCTGTCCAACGACCAACGAACACTTATCCCTATTCGAAATATTAAACTTGGGGAAGGGTTACATTCTTGTCAGAGGAAGGTTTAAACCAACGGAAATGAGCACAGCATGCTGAAGTGAAAATATCCTTTACGACTCGTGAGTTGTTTATGCGCTCGTAAACGGTTTCGTTCCACGAACGAGGCATTGTCCCCATACATTTATTGTTAATGAAGGGGCTGCTTTTCAGAAGTTTTTTATGTACTTCTCAATTGGCAGTGGAACATTCGGGAATGCTGTCAAATAGATTGCTTGTACTTTTCTAAAAATAATCGATAAACTGATATCTGTGACTGCTTAACGACATTAAACCGGTTGGCAAATTGGGTAGGAGGAAGTTTTGCCACAACACTCTTCAGTTAAATTAATGCGGCAATAACATCGACTTTCATGCTTGGCCAACTGGTAGCGTTTCTGACAGTGGCAAGAATGATAAAAACTCTTAATAATTGTGCTGGAGCGGAATACTGTAGGATATCATGTTCCCCGTGGGAAACGATACTGGACGTTTGTGTATGAAAGTTCCATACAACGAGACATATAAAGTCATGTATGGAAGTTTGTGTTATTTCAAACGACCGACTTCTCATCAAGTTGAGCAAAACATGGAGCACGTTGTAGTTTTAATCAACGAGTTTCTCTTTGTAAAGGGGATCCCACATCTATAAACAAACAAATTTATTTGTTTTCCATTGCTTAGGAAATACAACAGATCTGGATATCGGGGTATTTATACTATAGCTTCAGCACCACGGTGGGATTCTTATACCTCATAAAATCGTTCTAAAAGCTTGGAAGAATTCGAAAATCCCTGGTTATTCGGGAAAAACAAGTAACTCAACGGGGTAATCATATTTCCGGGTATCTTTCACATAGCTAATCTGGCATGAATACACTCCGAGTCTCCATACAAGCTCTGTAGAAAAACAGACCTTTCTTCAAGTAGGAGAACCATAACCCCAACAATATTTCGTCACATGGAGCCCAGATACCGAATATGTTCCACTCCCGCACGGCCAACGTGTAACAAATGGCGGTAAAATCAAAATTGTCTATTGAGCACTGAAATGCTGAGTTTCACGTCGACTGGGATTTCCTGCACGGAAAGATTGCCAATAGAACGGCATTAAAAAAAACCAATAAGGATAACATAATACTGTTTCTATATTGTGCCATATAACTAACCAGACCAAATTTTGTTGACCTGAAAACGGGAGATCGACTTATTTTCGTAATTTTGGGCACAAGTAATACAAATTATATAATAGCTGTATTTTAATTTTGTTGTTTTTTTTTTTATTATACTTGTCTCGGGAGAGGCCAGCCTATAGCGCTGCTTCGGCGCCCCAGATGCCAACAAATAACTGTTGTAGGTTGTAAGGCTCCGGAAACACTCTCGCGGGGAGGGAACTCCATAGCTTCCCCGCTCTGTAACGGAACAAGTTCTGATGCAGGGATGTTCGCGCCGGCGGGAGATGAACCGCAAAGTGACCCGACCCGTCGGATTGTCTTGTGGAGCGCATATAAAGCATTGCGTGGAACAATACCACGAACAATCTCCGAAAAACAGTACTTGTTTTTTTTTGAGGCGAACCTATAGCGTCGAGTGGGCGCCCCGAGATGCCATCAAATAACTGTTGCAGTTCTTTTTGAACAGTTGCAGGTTGTAACGCTCCGGGAACACTCGCGTGGGAAGGGAGTTCCACAGTTTCCCCGCTCTGTAACCTGTGATAATATCTGTAAAACAGACAGAGGTCAGCTACGCGCCTCGAGTCCCGACCTCAGCGCCGAGATTGGCGGATTGCTCGTCTCTGTATGCTCTCAAGTAGGTCCAGGGTATGCTTAGCGGCAGAGCTCCAAACATGAGAGCAATATTCGAGCGCGGCTCTAACTTGGGATTTATACAGGAAAAAACGTTGATCGGAAAATATATTCGCGGAGTAAAATATTTCTTGGCTCTAAGAAGATAACTCAATTTTCCAGAGCTGGACCTGGCGATGTTCGATACATGTTTATGCTACGATACATTCCCACAGACCGTGACGCCGAGCAATTTCACGCTTTCCCCAGATTCGAGGGCCTGGCCGTTCATTTTCAGTTGTGAAACCGATAGCTTACTTTTCTCTGTGAATGTTGTATACTGTGTCTTCGTTTCATTGAAGTTGACGAGATTGGCCTTTCGCCACTACAGGACCTTATCCAGATCTCGATTCAAAGAGTCAATCTGTCTACACCTCAGCTGGTGCGACGTTGATGCCCCAGTTGGCCGATCACTTAAAAAAGGGGAAACAAGCGTACTATCCGCCCCAAACTAAACACTTTGTTATCCGTTGTCTCCAATAGATCATTTATGTGAATCAAAAACAAGGTTGAAGCCAAAATGGAACCTTGAGGGACTCCGGAATTAACAGGAGACAGAGCCGAACACTCGCCGTCCACAACAACCCGGATTGATCAATTTTCGAAGAAGCTGTTCGTCCAGTCGCAAAGCAGGTGGGAAGCCCATATGAACGAAGTTTGCTCAGCAATGCCCTGTGCCAGACGCTGTTAAAAGCCTTGGAGATATCCAATGCGACCGCCTTTGATTCACCATGCCGCTCAATCGCAGATGTCCATATATCGGTTATAAGTACCAAAAGGTCTTCCGTGGATCGCCTGCCACGGAATCCGTATTGACGATCATTCAGAAGTCCGTTGCACTCCAAATACTTAATTAAGTCGGCGTTGATTACCTTTTCCATCACCTAAGATAACATAAGGAACAATGCTATTGGTCGGTAATTTTGTGGGAGACACTTTTTTTCCGTCTTTGGGATTGGCTGAACTCGAGCGATTTTCCAGCAGGTAGGAAATGCTCTCCATCCATAAGATAAACGAAAGAGTCTGCCAAGAACCGGCGATAGTTCTGGAGCACAGTTCTTAAGGAACATTGTTGGTATTCCGTCCAGACCGGTTGCCTTCCTACAGTCCAGTCCACGTAAAATTTTGTTAAAATCAGAAACGCGTGCAACCGGGCAATTGATACCACGTCGAAGACCGTACCGGCATGCCCCAGGTTTGAATCCGCGGAAAATATATTCGCGAACTCATTATCTTTATCCTTTGAATTTGTGGCAAACGTCCCGCTGCCCGTCACCAACGGAGGAAAAAAGGAAGAAGCGTAGTTACTGCTGGCAGCCCTTGCCATTGACCAGAAGGAACGCGAACCAGTCGGGCACTGAACGATTTTAATGGTCACTCTGTCGTTGTAGGCCGTCGTCGCGGTATCAATCGCCTGGTTGTACGACGTAAGATCATATAGAGGAGCAGATTGTGACTCCGATCATCTTCTGGTGATGGGCAAAATCAGGGTCGCCTCACAGAAAACCCACATGGGCAGTCACGGGAGACGAGCAAAAAGTTCGACATTGATAAACTAAAAGACCTGCACAAAAGGGCTGAATATCAAGACTAACTAACGAATAGGCTTAGCATCCTATAGAATGGGAGCAGTGAGGAAGGGGGAGTCAATAGTGTGGACACTGAATGGACATCGATCAGAGACACAATCAAACAAACAGCCCAAAAGGTATTAGGATTTAAGAAAACAAATAAATACAAACCTTGGTTTGACGATGAGTGTAGGGCGAAGATGGAAGAACGTAAACGGCTAAGAGTGATCCACTTACAAAGATATGATGAAGTCAACGCGGAAAGATACGCGACAATTCGGAAAGAGACAATGAGACTCTTCAAACGCAAAATCGCAAATGGGAGAAGACTCGGGTCGAAAAAATCCTAGAAAATGCAAGAGCAAAGAATATCGGAGTTATATATGCCGGCATAATTCAATTATAAATGGCTACCGAGGGAGAGCCAAAATAATTCGAAACGCAAACGGCTGTCTGATCACAGAAACAAACAATATCATGAAAAGACGGAAACAATACTTTGAAAACCTGTTCAATCAACCACAAATAAATGCACCAGACGTACATACAGCCGAGCCTCAGATACCAGAGCCCTCTTTCAACGAAGTTGTAGACGCAATAAATTGATTGAAAAACAACAAGGCTCCCGGAATCGACTGCATACGGGCAGAGCTTATGAAGCATGGCGGGGAGACAACCGCTCGAAAGATTCACCAACTGATCAAAACAATATGGGATAAGGAAGTCATTCCGGAAGAATGGAAAACTTCAATAGTCTTCCCCATTTTCAAAAAGGCGACAGATCTGACTGCGAAAACTACAGAGGAATATCATTGCTCCCAACCACATACAAAATACTAACAAATGTCATACTGGCGAGAATCACACCGTACGCAGAAGAAATACTAGGAGACTACCAATGCGGATTCCTTAGGAACCGGTCAGCAAGCGACCACTACTGGAAAAGAAGTGGGAATACGGAGAGACGGTTCACCAACTGTTCGTTGACGTCAAAAAAGCCTACGACTCAGTCGCAAGGCGAAGACTCTACCATATTGTGGTTCCGAAAAAATATGCCGCCCTCATTCAAATTTGCATGAGCGAAAACAAAGGGCGAGTTAGAATAAAAAGCTACCTCTCAGAACCATTTGAAATCCGGGACGGACCAAAACAGGGGGATGGCCCCTCACCATGTCTTTTCACCTTGTGCTCGAGTATGTCATCAGAAAGGTACAAGACGACAACATGGCCGGATCATCCCTGAACGGAGTCACACAAGTGCTCGCATATGCGGATGACATCACCGTTCTGGGCGATAATCTAAAAACAGTAAGTAAAAACTGTGAAATCATCATGCAAGCGGCAGAAGAGGTGGGCCTAGGCGGAAGATTTATTCGACAGTGCAGATTGCTGCACTACTGGGAAACTCAAACGACTGCTCGGTATCGGTCGCGCAACCACTTACGTTTCAAACGAATAACCGACCTAAGCAGCTTTGCCATGTATGGAGGTATGGGACTGGTAACTGGTACGATTTGCGAGATTTTATCGCATCCTTTCCGTGTTCGAGGTGTGCTTTGGAGACCACAATGTCGATGCATGCGCGGAGTGAGTCACAGAGATTATTCTTCTCGGGATGGAGATCTACATTCCGCATTCCATTAAACTAAATTCATTTGATAAGCCTTGGTTTGATAAAAAATGCGAGCAGATTACAGCGGAAAAAAATAGAGCTTCTAAAGAATAGCGCTCCAATCCCAACGAGGTTGACAGAATGAATTTTGTTAGAATCAGAAACTCGTGCAACCAGGGGATTGATACCGCGAAGAAGGGCTATAATAACAGAGTGACCAATAAACTCCTTCTGCGCCCGGCTGGTTCGCGCTCGTTCTGGTTAATAATAAGGGCTGTCAGCAGTAATTTCGTTTGTCCTCTTTTCCGCCGTTGGTGACGGGCAGCGGGACGTTTGTCACAAATTCAGAGGATAAAGCTAATGTGTTCGCGAATTTATTTTCCGTGAATTCAAACCTTGATGGCGGTCTTTTGGAACCACCTGTGATCGCGCCGGTACGGTCTTCGATGCGGGATATGAGGTTTCGCCCGCATACTATTCAACGCATTCTACGTAGACTGGAATGTAACAAGGCATAACAGCGGTAGTCCTTAAGAACTGTGCTCCAAAACTATCGCCGGTTCTTGGCAGAGTGTTTCGCTTATTTTATGCACGGAGGTCTTTTCCTGCCTGCTGGAAAATCGCTCGAGTTCAGCCAATCCCAAAGACGGGAAAAACCTACCACATTGTCTACCACAAAATTACCGTCCGATAGCATTACTGTCTATTTTATCTAAGGTGATGGAAAAAGTCATCAATACTGAGTTAGTTAAGTATTTGGAGTGCAACGAGTTTCTGAATGATTGTCAATACCGATTCCTTGGAAGGCGGTCCACGGGAGACCTTTTGACCCTTATAACCGATATAAGAACGTCTGCAATTGAGGGACATGATGTGTCAAGGGCGGTCGCATCGGATATCTCCAAGGCCTTTGAACGCCTCCGGCACGGGGGGTTGCTGAACAAACTTTCTTCATATGGACTTTCCCAGTAGCTTTGCGACTGGACGATCAGCTTCATCGAAAATTGCTCGATCCGGGTTGTTGTGGACGCCGAGTGTTCGGATCTGTATCCTGTTAATTCCGGGGTGCCTCAAGATTCTATTTTGGCCGCAACCTTGTTTTTGATTCACACGAATGATTTATTGGAGACAACGGATTGTGGGGAACGGAAGTATTGTGCCAGACATGCGCACTCGGTCCACTTCCTTCCACCAGCATCTCTAAAAGCTCGCGTTGAAGAGAACACCGACATAAAGACGAAACGTCGCCACGTTTGTCCACAACCGGGAGTAAAGGAAAATCATAAACACACTGGGAGAGAAGCACAAGCGAAACTCCACAACGCAACGTCCACGAATTGTTCGAAGGAGGAAAAGGAAGTACACACAAACACTCAGGAAACTGCAGCGAAGGATAATAAAACGCTCCGTTTTGATGTTATTAATCCGTTTATTTATCTCACTTTCGTTAAGTTTAACACGATTGCCAAGACGTCGGCTAGTTGTTATACGTTCACCACTTTACGAAAGTACTTACAAACATTAAATGTGAACTAAGAAGGCGGAGTCTTAGCTTTCTTCAAGAAAATAACTACCGTTTATACAGAAACATAACAATTATTTATTTATCACTCGCGGATTTAACTTGACGACTCGACTATATTCGCGTCACCGTGCGCACCGGTGAGCGGTAGCGGCATGACCATTGTGGTCAGCGGATGGAAAACGGCTCAACGATATTCAATCGTTGTCGAAAGAAATTCAGCCAGTGAAATCGTCTCTCTTAAATTAAGGATGCATTTCCTGTTCCAAGAGAGACGTAACGTCTCTCTTTGGGGTAACCAACAGATCTCATACAGAAGATCGCCACAGTACACATGTATGTGTGTACGCTGGTTCTTTTATGGATCAAAGCCATGGGAAAAACTCTAAACAAGAAAGGGATAATGTGCATTCATGGGATGCGAGTCTGGTAAAGCAAACAAAACCGAAACTCATTGGATGCTAATTGGGTCTTTGTTTAAGATGTGCGTCGCGGCAAAATAAATAGACGCAACGCATCGAAGACATGGTGGTAATGGATTTTGGGTAGATTACCGGGAAATGGTGTTTATGGCATCATTGGTAAGGGTAAGTATTGAATTTCTATTTGCATTTGCTTATGCTGTAGGATTTAATTGGTGCCAAGAGATGCGTGTATTTATTTTGGTCCCTTGGGTGTAGGTCGTCAGCCAATGTGTTTGTCTGGTGATTTGTGATACACATGATGACGTTGGGATAAGCCAACTCAAGGGTAAAGTTTCCTGATAATGCGGTTGTATTATATATGAACCGATGAATTTTCTTTCAGGGAATTTATGATAAGCTTGGAGAGAACTCTTATAGGGGATTTTAAATGCAAAGTTATGCCTGCAGGTAAGAATTCTCTTTTCCAAGGGTTTTTTCGATTACAAATTTGTTCTCTTTAATGCGTGAAGCATTTAAGATGCTAATTGTATTGCATTAGCGAAAGCTTATGCAGACTGGGTGAACGTTATGGGGGTTTTTTAGGAAGTGGTGAACCGTGGGGTTTGGCGGAACCGCCACAGATAACAAAGTGTTTAGTTTGGGGATGATAGTACGCTTGTTTCTTCTTTTTCGAGCGATCGGTCGATTGGTGCATCAACCTCGCACCAGCTGAGATATAGCCAAATTGACTCTCTGAATCGGGATCTGGATAAGGTCCTGCAGCGGGGAAAGGCCAATCTCGTCAACTTTAACGCCACTTCGTATAACCTTGCAAGGGTATAACACTAAATACATATGTAGGGTTTTACAAAAGGGACATAACCATTTTATATATTAAAATGAATGCGTTCACCCGCTCACAAAGCTAGTAGTTCCGGCTGCTTCGGAGGTCCACGTCAATGTAGCAAGCCCCTTGAGCAGATCGCGGGGTGGGGCGTGCAAGTTGGCTACCTGGGGAATTCAGCATCGAAAATAGATGCTGAAGCAGAAGAAAGTTTCGTTGTGGTCGTCGGTTTCAAAAAGACGTTGATGGGATCCACTTTTGCTGTTGGTGGTTCTAATACTTTGTCCGGTATTTGGTAGTCCAAGTAAGTTACCTGGGGTTGGTGGGAATGTATCGTGGCGTAAACACGTGTCGAACACCGTCAGGTCCGCCTCTGGAAAATTGAGTTATCTTTTTAGAGTCAAGAAATATTTTACTAAGGCCCAACTTTTTCTGCTGTATTAATCCGAAATTAGACCCGCGCCTAAATATTGCCCTGATGTTTGGAGCTCTGCTCCTTGGCATACCCTCGAACTACGTGAGAGCATACAAAGACGAACGATCCGCCTGATCGGGGACTCGGCGCTGACGTCGGGATTTCAGCCGCTATCACATCGAAGGCGCGTAGTCGACCACTGTCTGTTTTACAGATATTATCACGGGTACTGCTGTAGTGCTGCAAAAAGCCCTACTACCTTTTTCCCCCATTCCTACATCCAAATCCTAGCAGTAATACACTAAAACCTAAAATTTAATCAAAAAAACCCAAACTAGATCAAAATTCGCAATAAACGAATCAAATATTCGTTTATAGCTTTGCATTTGCCTCACGGCATAATCTCAATTCAAAATCCAGAAATACATTTCAATCTGGTAATTTCCCTAGAAAATTAAACAACCCAAATCGATGGCAAATCACACCAGATGTTCGAATTTGCCACAAGCAAACAATACCCAAAATACCATTTCCAATTCTCATATACAAATAGATTGATGAAGATTCAGAAAACTGAATCTTATCTAAAGTAAACACAACATCTCACTCGAAAGATCGAGATTGTTGCACGAAAATGTGTATCTTTGGGATACAATTTTCGATTCCTTTTCCTTTATAAAGGGATAGCAAAACGATCTCGAGGTCGCAGTATCTAAATCCTCATGCCACAGAGCAGAGATTTTTCAAATTCTGTTGTAATACTTTAACATATAATCCTAATAAAACTTAACCAAAATTAACTCTATCTTTCTTTGGAAATTGTGTGTTGTCACCAACGCTGGACGATTCTTTTCTGTTGTGCACGAGGACGACTCCGAAAATGGGTACAGGAACCGGTACTGAGGTCGGTATACAAGGACGTTATCCCCTAGGTTACGTCCTGCGAAAATCAGGACGTTGCTCTTCCCCCTGGATCAGAGGAAGCACGGCAACGAACCCTTGCTGCTGGAGGGAGTTGTGTCAGGAACATTCAACAAAGAGATCTTACGTCCTTTTCAGGACAAGAAAACGCGATTCCTGAGGAACACCCCCACAACAGCAGAACACTGCTCTTCGGAGATTCGTGGTATTGTTCCACGCAATTCGGCTTATATGCGCTCCACAAGGCAATCCGACGGACCGCACCAATTTGCGGTTCATCTCCCGACGGCGCGAACATCGCTACATCAGAATTCGTTCTGTTACAGAGCGGGGAAGCTGTGGAACTCCCTTCCCGCGCGAGTGTACCCGGATTATTTCAACCTGCAACCGTTCAAAAACTACTGCAACAGTTATTGGGTGGTTTCTCGGGGCTATAGCTATAGTTGGTATATATATATATATATATATATATATATATATATATATATATATATATATATATATATATATATATATATATATATATACCAACTGTGGAATTTTGTTTTCTCTACCGTTTACTTATACCATTTAAGTCGTATACTGAGCTCTCTCTTATCTTCTACCGTGTGGGTCGAGCAGTAATTTTTCAATTCCCCACTCTTCAACCCTTTGGCTCACTCCAGTACATTTTAAAGGTGTTTTCAATCCCACGAGATCCTCTATAAAACTCAAGTAAAGTGCACGTCATCTATGTGTGCAAGCAGTTGCGGATTATCCAGAAGATGTATGGGTAGGACGTATGTGTGCCGTCGTTGGCATGGGTTCTACGCCTATCCCACGCTGTTGCCTCGTTGGACGTCACCAATGTGGGGAAAAAGTTCCGGTATCGGCTCGTTATCGCTGGAGCTGAAGGCCGAATTGTGGAATGCACTGCCGTGGATTTTGTTTTAAGTTTGAAACCTTTTACTTCTGTAAACGATCGCTGCTTCGAGACACACTGACTTTACTGAGCATCTTGTCGATGGACTTTTCTATATCACTATAATCGCGTCTATCGTAATGCAATGTCACAACACATCACTAATAAAGGCGGATCGACTGATGAAGAGGCAGCAACAGGATAGACGTCCAGGAATTCCAATGGTGAGCAATGCACTTCCCGATTCTAGTCAATTCAAAAGAGTCGAATGAGATTAAAACACACTTCCATTCCTTTTAGACAGCACATCGTTGCTATACTTGTTTTTATTTCGTATTATTGTCAAAATAATTCACAAAGGCGGACTCTGTATTTAAATCTGATTAAGTAACGTAAACACTGTATTTCAAATTGCTTATTTTTAGTTAGAATAGTTGTTAGCATATTTACAAAGACAGTCACTGATAAATTACACACAGCTTTTCAATTTACCACGACGGTTGTTGGGGTCAATCTCAAATTATTTAACGTGGAGGCACGACTTGCCTCCACGGAATCCGTATCGCGATTGATTCATTTACCGAAGACGACAGCACAGCAAATTTCGTTCATTGCTTCGGTGCCCGACAAGGGGTGATTTTCCTTACATTGGTCCAGCAAAAAGGGGTGAGACACACACACGATGATCGTTTCTGCTGCTCATGGCGTGTGTCCACGAGTATGCGGACTGTGGAACAAACGAATCCACAAGGGGAACATTTGCTGGCATGGTTGCAGCTGGTGCAACTATCTCGACGTAAAGATTTAGGTGTTTACACGATGAGCAACTGCGTACAGCATTTATGCTGATCGTGCACATCTTGGCGGCATCTCCAAGTAGTCGAATTCTCGGTGGTAATTTTCCATTTAGGAGATCTCGATTTCCTTGGATGGCCAGCCGTATGCTGCTGTACGGATCCTTGTCGATCGGATGACCGACCGTCTTGGACATAGGTAAAAGCAAGGAAAGGAAGAAACATCTCCTGCACGTGGGCGGCAGACTCGTTAGGAGATATCTCATTGATCTGGTTCGGGTAATGTTGGTTGCTTGATGGTGTAACCAAATTGCTTTTCCTTGTGGGAAATACTTATTTGTTGCTGATGGATTTTTATGTCAGCAAGAATTATTGATTCAAAGTATTTCTGAAGATAGTTGGTTCAACCATGGAAGGTAAGTACGTGTTTTTATGTGTTTTAGGAAACTGTTTCTTCATCATAGGTTGTAAGGTAAGTAGTTGCGTTCAATGGAACTGCCACAATACTTGTTTTATATCGTTTTTTGGATGCCCTAGGGGGAAGTTAGGTGTTGTACCTGGAAAAAGCGAGCGGTGGCGTTATTGAAACCACCACAGATGTTCTTTAGTATTTAGTGGCTCTCAAGACCTTCATACAGGGCATGCATATTAAGTTCTGTGATTAAAGGACACTCGAGTGTTCCACATACAAGAGGGTATGTGGTATCTAACAGAAAAACTTGATAACGATTAACAACTGCGTTTGTAGATACGTGCAATCATGTCAACTAATAAATCGCATTGTAATCTGCGACGATGATTGCCTTGGCTGTTGTGCCAATACATAACGTCGCATTCACAGGAACGAGAGTGCCGGTGTGGACGGATTTACTTCCATCCGCATATTTACTGTTCGCTAGGGAGCTAATCAGCTCCTTCATTCGATCCTTTAAAAATTATCCTTTTCAACTAGTAGGCAACTTTGAAGCAAGTTCTTGCCCCTCAATCTGCTACACTCGTCGACGGTTCACGCCAGGGAATTCATACGGAGCTTATTGAAATTAGAATTTTGTTTGAAAAAGTTTCACTGGTCTTACACTTGGAAATCAGGGTCAAATAACTTAATGATAAATTCGCACATCGATGTTATCGGAAATCGTAATTAAAATATGTC
This sequence comes from Microdon myrmicae, assembly GCA_963931805.1. NCBI lineage: Eukaryota > Metazoa > Arthropoda > Insecta > Diptera > Syrphidae > Microdon > Microdon myrmicae. The sequence continues at coordinate 89,813,917 of OZ007500.1, forward strand.
CTTGGGGTCTAAACGATTCAGCAGAAGATGCCGAAATACAACCCTCGGAGCAAGGCGAACGGATTTAAGTTTAGTTAACATCATGTTCGACGTGACTGGCACAAGTTGGGATGTTCGTTCGATATCCAGTCGAAGGACAAATTCTCACAAATACTCCTCTTGGTTGAATAAACTGCTGACATGAATAAATACTCCCAACGGTCTTTGAATTGACAGGAATTAATCAAATGGGAAGTCATTACAGTGATATAAGGACCTGTTTACATTACCGTGACATCAAGTCAATTTATTTGGCGACACGATTAATGTCGTAATTGTTACTTAAGTGTAGTTCCCACAGAGGGTTATCCGGGGCGTATTCTGTTTGATTGTAGGCATTTACAGGATACTGGCATCGAATTGCGTGAGCCGCTATATCTGAGTGTTCGTGGCTGGAATAATCATCAATAATCTCGCCACGGTTTAAAATACTCGGATGAATGACCTTTAGCGGAAAAGGTGAAAACCCCTAAAACTAAACAAGTTCTCAGTCCACATATAATAGGGGCGAGTTCTTGTCACACGGTTACAACCGCCATGAACCGCCTCATGCAAATAATGAGTTCTAAAGATAACTTCATATGACACGATTGGGGGTGCTTCCTTTATTCAAAAGACTTTCAATGTTTATCGTGTGGCGAGACGCTACATTTTTCATTAGAGTTTTATAACAACCAACGGGCCAGTTGCCCTCCTGGGATCCGTTCGGTCTCGCAACATATTACCAAGCACCATCCCCAGGGAGTCATTTTAACATATCGTTCTACTTAAACGATGAACTTTAGCGGCGACAGTATAACGTTTCCTCCGATTTACCACCCAACTGTGAGGTAAAGTTTCCTCCTAGTGGCGTTTGACAGATCGTCCGTCATATACACAAATTAGACGACACCTGATGCCATTGCCTTCACGCAAACTTGTCGAATTAATAGGGGTATAAAATAGCTAATTACGCAACATGGCAACGGTATACTAAGTGTACATAATTCGCAAGTGATGTGTGATTCCGGAACCGTGACGGTTAATTAATTTAATTAGCTGACGATTCTAGTAGATTAATGGACGGGAGACAACACCACTGGAGTGCGCACTTAAATCCACTGAAGGCAGCTTCATACATAATTAGAGTGCTCATTAAATGTGGAATCAATAAAGTCTCTGCCTCTGGTGGGGATCCCATTAATACATCACATTTCCCGACCATGACACGAATGTGATGTCCTTGAAAATGCTCTTACTGGAGATATAAACTATCTACAGCGTGGGATATATCCAATTAATTGTCGATCCTGAATCGCGGAGGATGATGAAGAACAAGTGCTTTTAAATTAATCCGCTTGAAAAGTCATCTTAGATGGTACGCCAGATGAATGACACACAGTTGGGGAGCCACTTAATTATCAGTACCAATCTTTCCATATTAATCTGATGTTTCAGTTAAAAAAGGCTTACGACATCCCTGCAGAGTGACACTGTCTCTAACTGTGGCGATTAGCGCACTGAGAGAACAAAGTTAATGTGGGTATAGCATGATATAAACAGCGGAGGTTATGACATTGAAATAACAGGCATTAAAATACATTTTCTTTTACCAGTGGGTAAGTACTTTCATTTACTGCGTTTATGTTACAGTTGGCCATATGAGACTTGTGGCTTTTTTCGATATTGGCCGCTGTCTACCTACCTTCCTTAACTTATTGGAAGATCGAATACATCCCATATGAGGCCAACGATTTTGATGCCTATTTACAAAATCCCAAAATTTTATAGTAGTAGACAGTATTGCACATCCATCATATTAGCACTGAAGTTGCGTGCGAACAGTCGGATGCATTTAGCAACGTCCTTACGCAATCTACAATAAGAAATGTCGGGTCGTCGCTGTCACAACTGGTGATGAAGGGCAGGTCTTCAAAAGTAATCAAAGTAAGTTCGGGATCATAATCGGTACGGATATAAAAGGGTATGAACACGTGTTCATCTCAAAGTTCGTCTCAGAAAAACGGAGCTACATTTTCAGAGATGAAGCATATTTTACTTTGGCAACATTTTTCCTCGTGTACAAATCTCGTCACTGTCACATTTCAGGTATACGGCAACCCTTGTTCTTTTACACATACGGGGGCCGTTCAATTATTTTACGAACGGATATGGGTGGAATTCCCTCATTTTTTTGAGAATATGAACTTTAATGAAAGTTGGAGAATGTACAACGAATTCCCTAAAACGGCGACTCAAGATCACATTTTTCCTACTGTAAAAGGTTAGTTTTCTTTATTTATTCTAATAATGTTAACAAAGGGTCTTATATTCTCCATTATTAAATACTCAGCCATCTCCCTCTATGTGGGCGACGCCAAACTCTACAAAACGATCATCACTCCTCACGACTCCTCACTTCTCCAAACGGACCGCGACAGCTTCTCAACTTGGTGCCATAATAACTGCCTTGAACTCAACGTTGTCAGATGTCACCCCATCACCTTCTCCCGCAAACTTCCCCCTGTCCCCCCACGCCCCTACTTCCTGCTAGACCAGCAGATATCATCTGTCCCCTCGATACGCGACTTTATTTGATTTTATTTGACAGGGAGCTGAGCTTCATCCCGCATATTGATGATATTATTCTTAAGGCCAACTCTGTCCTTGGGCTTGTGAAACGCTGGTCTAAAGAATTCTCTAATCCTTACGTTTCCCGTTCTCTCTACATAGCCTTCGTCAGCCCCCTTCTTGAATACGCCAGTCAGGTCTGGTCCCCACACTACTCGTCCCATGTACGCAGAATCGAAAACGTGCAACGTCGTTTTCTGCGTTTTGCCCTCCGCGGACTGAACTAGGCGAATCCTCGGATTCTCCCCTCATACACAAGCCGGCTCCATCTGATCAACTTCAACCCACTTGAGGAGCGCAGAACTCATGCCGATATCCTTTTCGTCCACCGTCTTCTTTCAGGGACAATCAACTGCCCAAGTTTGCTCTCCATCATTCCACTTCACGCTAACTCCGGTAACCTGCGAAACCCTCATCTCTTCTATCACCCCACCCACCACACTTCTTACGGCTCTAATGAACCAATTTCGCGAATGCTGCGGCGGGCAAACTCCTACACGGCCTCCTTCGATTTCAACTTTACCTCTACTGCTCTCAAACGTCATCTCCTCTCTTTCCGCTCCTGACCACGCCCACTCCCCGTCTACACTCTTACATCCTGTACTAGGCGAGGTGAATGAATGAGTGATAATTGATGGATAAACCCAGTAACCAACTCGCCAAACATACCCCCCGCCCCTCTCTTTTCTTTCTTTTTAATCATAGTTTATATATATAAGAATAGTTTTAAGATAGTTGTTAAGTTTTATCGCTTGTACTAAGCTGAATATATGAAGGTTCAGCCCTCACTAAACACTAAAACACTATATTTCTATTAATAACCCTGGCGCTCACCACCGGAAAAAGAGAGACCGAGTGCCCGCCATGCGCTCTTTTTATAATACATACTCAACGAACAGTGAAATTAGTGTTCGTTCAGTACCCGAGATCACAGGTAGACGTTAGCCGCGACAGAGTCGGGGTTACACTGAACAGAATTGTTCTTCACCATTTAAAATTACGAATATTGGTGGGAAAGGTGTATTACAGCCCATCCATCCTGACTTCAGACTCGTCCCCGAGTCTTTCTAGAATCCTTGGGTGAGGCGCGTCGATGTCCAGATCTTTGGACTCCATTTCATCTGTTTCGCCCTCGGAATGGCTGTGGTCACCCAAAGGCCCGCACCACACCTTCATCTTGCCTGAACTTTCTATGGACTCGAATTTTCTCTCTCGAAACATATCGGTCATTTCCCAACACTTTCGCCACGACGTACGCTCCCCTATAAATTGGAATAAGCTTCCGGGACTCACCGGTTGCTGCAGGCTCCCGTTTTACCAGTACCAAATCTTCTACCTTATATGTGGTTGGTCTTCTGTGGGCCTTATCGAAGCGTTCCTTCTGCTTTTGTTGATGTACCATGATGAGCCGTATGGCAGCATATCACTTCTGTTTCATTTCGCCTTGATCACGGTCTGTCTTCCTGTCCAAGTTCCAACAATAATTTTTCTCCAGCAATTTCCCTTGGCGTATAGGTAAACGTTCATTGGTGAGAGGTCATCCTTGTGGTTGCGCTCCTCATCGTATTCAGACTCCATTGAATGCTCCTCAACTGTTGCGCCCAATCCCTGCCGGCCACATGATTAAACTTGAGCGATGCTAGTACCGTGCCTTGGAAAATCTCCACTTGGCCGTTGGGACATGGTGTTTTAGCGGCAGCAATAATATTCTGTATGTCATAGGTTTGATAATATCCTGTAAATTCGCTGGCTGTGAATGCTATACCTCTGTCGTTGATTAAGCGCTTGGGCAAACCGAAGAATTCGCTGACCTGATTGAGCACGGCTATCACTTCTTTTGTATTAGTTGTCCTTACGGCTTTCAAAACCATGCACTTGGTCCACCAGTGCTATCAAGTGTTTAGCTCCTCCTCTTCCAGTGATAAAGGGTTCGAGATGATTCAAATGGACCGTATGGAAAGGTATGGGCACCCTCTTCGCAAAGTGGAGCTCTCCCTCTGTCTCTCCACCTGTTCAGCGTCGAGATAGGTTCCTCGACGTGACAGCAAAATCCTTGTGGCGTTGTTGCCCAGCAAATCTTGTGGCGTTATTCCCCAGCAAATTTTGTGGCGTTATAGCCCAGTAATAGCAAATAGTTTAAAACAACATTTTTTAACACTACATTAATTTAACTTTATTACGAATTTTAATGTGACATTAAAAACTATTTAAAACACGTTGTGTAAATGATTAGAGTCTCTCGTAGTTAAAAACTGTCCAGCACCAACCGTCATCTCCCAAAAACGTTATCAAAACAACAGGTGCTGAAAGCAGCGTATACAAAAAGGTCAAAAACAATGTGAGCACCGTACGTAAAACAAGCACTGTAAACAGTAACATGGAAACGTCACACGAATAGACAATTTTGCTTTTGTCTATTCAGCAATAGGTGGCGTTCCGTATGGTATGTTTTTTCGGAATGGTATCATGTGATATATGTTGCGGAACTGCAACATCTTCCCGGGCCGAGACGATGGACCCAGTAGTAGTCCTCCTTAGTTGGGGTCACCACCTGGTGTCAGCGCCGTGGGAAGTGGCGGTTGGTATTTGGTTGAGCTCAGAGCCCTTAATGCTCGTATTGCTCATACACCGGTACGGTAAAACGGTAGGGTGGCAATAATTAATTATGTTGACTAGAACTAACTATTAATTGAATTAATTTGTTATAAAATATACTTAGTTATTGTTTCAATTTCTAGTCAATTATCAGTGTTAGTGTGTGTGTGTGTGTGTATGTGTATGACCGAAGGTCCAGTTGGCCATTGATTGCTGACGTTATAGCTTGTGATAAGGCCGTCGTTGTTTAATGTTTATAGTCTCCGACATGTTGTGGAGGGGTTGCCTGAGAGGCGATATTTGCCGCGGCAACGATTTGAATAAGCACTTACGTTATTCATAGTTTGTAGTTTGACTTATGTGTTTAATGTTGAATGTTGGTTGGATCGTAAATCCCTGGTGTCATCGATGATCTTCTTGGACGTAGTCCTCCTTTGGATCGTGAATCCCTCTGTGTGATCGATGACCTTCTTGGACGTAGTCCTCTCTTTGGATCGTGAATCCGTATGTAAAATTTCAATAAGTTGGACGTAGTCCCAAGTCGGATCGTAAATCCGTTTAAATGAATAAGAATATCTTGGACGTAGTCCCCTGTTGGATCGTGAATCCGTAAGTGTAGTTTATATAGTTGGACGTAGTCCTATGTTGGATCGTGGATCCATGAATGGTCATTGAGCGATGTGGTCGTCAATATGTTGAATTGTTTGTGTTTGTCCCTGGTTGGAAATGTGGCCATTTAGATTTAGTTGAAATCTAGGTGCACTAGATGGAGCTGTCAATTCAGTCCAAAGACCGATTAGTTGCGTTAAAGTCGGCCGTGCTATGTTACTTTTCTATCATCTTCTAAATATGGCCAGCCAGTGCCGATATTAGAAGTATTAGAGTTGCCGCCAACTGCATATGATCATCTGCGTTTTGAATCCAAGGTGATTGCTGTGCCTGATGCTGTTGCAGTTGGGGATTTGTCCCATCTACGCCGCTAAACCAATGCTCGGCGTTGGGCGAATTTCTTGATGGGAGCTGAGATTGTCGTTGGCCACATTACCTGGCGGAGTATTTGATCCACTGGTTGAGTGATTGTTTGATGATGATGGCTTCGGTAATTGTTTTAATGACCACCATAGAAATAATCTTGTTGGCCTTGAGGACTTGAAGACGACGATATACTGCTTGATTTGCCAGACTTCGCTGAACCTACCATCATATCAGAAGGGATTGTATTGTTCCCTTGATGGTAATTCGTGGAATTGATTTTCCGGTATTGTTGGAAGCTCTGGCATTTGAACTGTAGTTACCGTCAGCCGATTCACATATCCGACGTTGAAGTCACTGAGCGTAACTCTTAAAAGCTGAATCGGGACTGCGGTCATACGGGGCGCTCATTGTCTGTGAACCGCCATCATCTTCATAATAATTGTCCTCACAATGTCTATGCTGCTGCTGCAATTGTTGTTGTGGGTGCCGTGGCCGCATATGATTCCCTTTTGAAACAGCATAGTTGTTCAGGTTCTGATGGTGTTGTGGTTGAACACCTTGCGGCCTATTCTGTTGACTTATAACTGGCACTTGATTGAGCCAGAGAGGTTGCGCATCCAAGCTGCTATTAGAAAGATTAATCTGCTCATTATTAGACTTATGTTCAATTGAGCCACAGGATGGAATAGTGCTAAAGCTAGGTACTTTCTTCTTTGACTGGTGGCTGGACCATGTGTTCACTATTCGCGTTCCGTTGATTGGATTTTCCGAAGGGTGCCGGCATCTTTCCTATTCTTCTCCTTCTTTATTCTCTAATCTTGGCACCGAAAGCCTATTTTAGACACCGACTCCGTTGGAGTGGTGGCCCCGTGGCAGCTATGTGCAATGGGCGGTGTTAAGAGGGAGCCCCCAGAGCATTTCGCCCAGGCGGCGAAAGGTGAAGAACCCCAGACACGTGACAGCGATGTGCCTGAGTGGCGAGAGCGGCAAAATCAGGATGCTCGAACGATGAATCCAGGTAACGAGAAGCGGTGAACTCCAAATCCGCGACAGCTTTCTGATGACATGCTTTTCCGAAGGGGTGCCGGCATCTTTCCTTGTTCCTCGCTTTCTTGTCCCTTAGTCTTATAACCGAAAGCTTATTTTAGACACCGACTCCGTTGGAGTGGTGCCCCCGTGGCAGCTACGTGCAATGGGCGGTATTAAGAGGGTGCCCCCAGAGCATTTCGTCCAGGCGGCGAAAGCGAAGAACCCCAGACATTTAACAACGATGTGCCTGGGTGGCGAGAAGCGACAAATTCAGGAATGCGTGAATAATGCGCCCAGATTTCTAAGAGCGGTGCCCCAGGAACGGATGTAATGAAATGGTAAAATTCGCAATTCCCGGTGTTCTTGGACTTATTCATCTGCAAGTTCGATGTTTGAGATGATACTTGCAGGTATAGGACCGGATGTGACTTGTTGACGAACTTTGTCTTAGTACTGACCGTTTCGATTTCATTGCATTGTCCTCTTGTCTGTTTTGTCCGATGGGTCATCGTCCTTTTCTTGAGGTTCCTTTAATGTACGCGGAGCGTATCTGAGTTATGTATCGTGGGTCGTGCCAAGTACCTGCAAGATTGTTAAAAGATGAGCCGAACGATGTCCTCAACCTGGTACTGGGATCGATTAGAAATCTTCTTGATTTACCTGCGGTGACTTCTGCAGAATTAAGATAAATGAACAACCTTGGATCTTGAAAGCGGACTGTAATTTGTATTTGCTAAATAATCGTAATTTGTGGACTGTAATTTGTATTTGGTAGAATTACTAGCTTTTCGTTTATTGATGATGACTTGTTCGACTTGTATGTTAAAGTTAAAATATAAGTTGGATCGTAAATCTATCTATATCATCGATGACTTCTTGGACGTGGTCCTCTTTTGGATCGTGAATCCCTCTATGTCATCGATGAACCTTTGAACGTAGTCATACGCGTTCCACTCGAATGAAACGCAAAAAATGTTGTTCTATTTATATTGGAAGTTTATAATGTTGGTAAAAATAGGAAATATCTATTATTTCATTCTATTTACCGTCGATTGCAATAGAAAAATTATTAAAATAAAACAGAAATTAGTTTATTTTCACAAGAGTGATGAACCACCTAATCAGTACGGGCTCGGGTATGTCCAGTCCGATTGAACTCAAGAAATATATATGTGGTAAGCATATTCCACTTGACCACGGTGTCTTCGTTTTTCAGAAGCACATCTGCCAGAGTTCCAATCTTATAAAGTGCTCCATCACTTTGATTATTATCAATGCTTGGTAATGTAATACTTGCATCCGATTCCCATTGTTGTTGTCTAATTGAATAGCTTTCGTATCGGCGTCTATGGCTTCATCGTACTTTCCTGTATTGATTCGGCCATATGCTTTGCCGTAATTTGGATTGCAGAATAATGCAGAGTTGCAGTCTTTAATCGCACGATCATTTTCTGTTACACGGATATAAACTGCAGCTCGATTACAGTAGAATATTGGGTTTTCCGGATCGAAACTAATTGCCCGGTTGTCTTGGACTACTGCTTCTTGATATTTACATTCCTTCATCAGGCGGTTGCCTTCTTATTAATCTGTTCGGCTATTTCAAGTGATTGCGGACTGCGTTCGATAAACATCGACTGGAACATTTCGAATAGATCTAACCTTTGGGGTTCCGCTTGTTTTTTTTCATTTTTAAAACATTTTTTATTTTCCTTTTTATATTCTTAATTTCTAAATTAAAGGCTAGACAAAAAATGCTTAAATTCTAGCTTAATTATCTTATATAATAACTTACTGGTCCTTCGCAGACGCTCTAAGCTAAACATTACTTAACATTTGTATAATTTGCCTTTCGGCGAGAGAACTTTGTGGCAGTACTGATAATTAGTTGAAATACAAAGAAAAATTTGAAAAACTTTGTCAATTGTTTTTTTGTTTTTTTTTTCTTAAAATTTAACTTACTTAACTTACCTACTTTTTTTTTTTATGTAAAAGCACTTAACCTAACTTAACTTAAATCTTATACTACCCTAATTCTAGAAAAGCTAAGTCTATGTAAGCTAGCTGATGATACTATGATTCTATACAGGCTTTGGTATCCAGGTCTTTATATGCCATTCAACCACCAGAACTGTTGACGCTGTCTAATACTATCGTCCTGGTCTCTGTGGGAGATAGCCCTACTGAAGCGCAGGAGCTCTTCTTCGGTGCGAGTTACTTCCCGGTCGTGGCACAATCGCCCGTCTACGGATGATCTACTTACATGATAGATCAGCGGAATTCCGGATCTATCTTGTATAAGCCCTTTCATATCCAAGTCAAGGAACGCCTCTGGTGGAACAAAGCCGTTGCGACGCACGCTCTCATAGTACAAGGTGTTTGGATAATAGGCCCCGAAAATTAGGTCATTGGACGAGCTTATTGCTCTCGCAATATGTCCTCTGATTAATTTAATCATAAAATTATCCACCCTATTTATGTACGCTTCATTATATAAAGTCTCATTTGAGTAATACTTTTTATAGTCCGTTTCCGGTGTCCGATATAATCTGAGACAACTTCTGAGACACTTTCTTTCGAACACCCGAATCTTTTCCATCAAATTTGGACCTATGTTGAACCATACTGGGCAACCATATATGAGCATTGGCCTGATTAGCGTCATGTAGCATATGACTTTTACCTTGCTGTCAAGTTGGCTACTGTGAAATAGCCTCCTTGTCATAGCAAAAGTTTTCCTCGCTTTGAGCAAAGCAGCCTCTACATGTCTGTTGAAACACAGATATTGGTCTAGCCAGATGCCAAGGTATTTAACTAAACTCTTGGTTTCCAGTTTATCTCCATGCGATCCCACGATAACTAGCTTTCGCCAGTTTTTCCTTGTGTCGTACGTGGCTTTATATAATGGAGTTCTAAATAGGATGGATTTTTACTATTCACATTTCGTTCGTAACGAAACCTATGGACACCGCACGCGCACACGACTCGATTAACTATTTCGCAAATTTTATTTATTCCTTTTTTGCTTTGCTCGCAAACGCAACCGAACGCTTTCACTATTCACGAAACAAGGCGGATATCTCGTGTCGTTCCATTCAACATCCTTTTTTGTTCCGCTTCCTCAATACAGGAACGAGACTATGGCTGTGTATGATAGTGATTTTGTAAAAGGGTTTTAATTTATCTTAAATATTTATCTATTGTATGGGGGAATATTCTATTGTATTTGTATGTGATGTGTTGATATTGGTAAAGGATATTCATGTGCAGACACGAGATTGTAAGTATTATAGGGGGTGATAATTAATTAATTTTAATCACATAACAACGCCCCTATCCAGTGCATCAAGGGATACAAAACGGAATTGGAAAAAAATTCAATTGCAGGAAGTAATAATGTTCCACTACAAGTACAAACTGTAGTCAGATACCTTGATATCTGGCCTGATCAGTATCTTTACTATGATAAGTATGTTATACAGGAGCTACTCTTACAGCTGCTAAAAACGCATATGCAATGACACGAAGTCTCTTCCGTAATAGTCTTCTAGACCCCAAGGTGAAAATAATTTCATACTCGGCATTCATCCGACCAGTATTAGTGTATGGCTGCCCGGTATGGTACAACATATCCCCATTCTACATGGAGAAGTTTCGGGTGTTCTAGAGGCAGTGTTTGCGTTCCTTCCTCGGAATGTACAGAACCCCAGAGTCGCAATACAAGAAATACTATCCCAATAAAGTCCTGTATGACAAATCAGGACTAAACAGAATAGATAACTTCATTATCAAGATTACCCGTACTCACACAACTAGGGCAATGTGCAGTGAAAATGATCTCATATCGGGAGCATTCTATCCCAATGATATGTATATGGAGAGTACTCTTCAGAATGGGTTATTCCCCCAGAAGCGTTCCCTTTCTTGGATAGAAAAGGACTTATCCAAGACAAACGTGGAGTCCCTATTATTTACCACGCTTTCCGTGCTGCCAGGGATAAACGAATTCTCCATGATAACGATATCTCTAATGTTCCAGACCGCCGGCGTTTTAGTATGGTGATCGGTGAAAGAGATAAATCAATAAAAGGTCGATCCCATCCCAACTGGTGGTGGATCCACCAAACATAGTATGCCTCTCAGGTGCACTGCTATCCTTCCCCCTATCCCCAATTCCCAATTTTTTTATATATTTTTTTTTAATTTAATTTTAATTTTTAATTTTTTTATTTTTATTTTTTTATTTTTATTATTTGTATTCCTTGTTTGTTTGTCCTTTTTGTTTCATTATTTAATTTTTTATTTTTGCGTGTCAACGTAATTTAAAAAAAAAAAATATACGATAAGATCAATTATTATGATATGTTATAAAAACAGTTATTGTACGCCGAAAGGCATAGGAGGAATAATAGCGCATAATTTAGAGTGCTTGCGAAGAGCCAGTAAGTTATTGTAAGAGTAATATTTGTAAAATAGAAATTAACATTTAGTCTTAAGTAAAATATGTGATTGGTTTGTTAAATAAACGTGGATATAAAACTAAAAAAAAAAAAAATATATGAATATGGAGAGTACTCTTCAGAATGGGTTATTCCCCCAGAAGCGTTCCCCTTCTTGGATAGAAAAGGACTTATCCAAGACAAACGTGGAGTCCCTATTATTTACCACGCTTTCCGTGCTGCCAGGGATAAACGAATTCTCCATGATAACGATATCTCTAAAGTTCCAGATCGCCTGCGTTTTAGTATGGTGATCCGTGAAAGAGATAAGTCAATAAAAGGTCGATCCCATCCCAACTGGTGGTGGATCGGTGATGAAGAAAGGTCTATACGTCCCCAAACATAGTATGCCTCTCAGGCGCACTGCTATCCTTCCCCCTATCCCCAATTCCCAATTTTTTTTATTTTTATTTTTAATTTAATTTTAATTTGTAATTTTTTTATTTTTATTATTTTATTTTTATTTTTTTATGTTTATTTTTTTATTTTTATTTTTTTATTTTTATTTGTATTTCTTGTTTATGTTTGTACATTTCGTTTCGTATTTATTTTTTTATTTTTTTTCATGTGCCTGTTAACCCCCTATATATGTAATTAAAATAAAAAAAAATAATAGAATTATAATTAATACATGAGATAGAAAGAATAGAATAAATTTAAAAAAAGAAAACATCAATTATTGTGATATGGTATAAAAACATTTGTTATTGTAGGCCGACAGGCATAATAAAAATGATAATGTATAATTTAGAGTGCTTGTGAAGAGTCAGTGAGTTAATGTAAGAATGATATTTGTAAACTATAAGTTAACATTTAGTCTTAAGTAAAATCTGTAATTGAATTGTTAAATAAATGTGTGTTAAAAAACGGCGCTGGGGCTTGGGATAATATCGGCGTGGGAAAAGAACAGAGGTGCACAACATAATCTCTGTACATTTCTGTATCTATAGAAGACTAATTTCTCTTTAGCCGATTGTTCAATTCACGACTTTTAGCATCTTCAATCTTTTTACACCAAAAGGGTCATTTTAAGTTTCTTTTTTTTTTTTTTGGTATTTAAATTCACTCATTTAAATTGAACTCTTCCAGGTGTGTTATAAAAATATTACGACTTCTATTAAACGTCCTCTCCTCTACACCTGCACACACATTATGTAAATAATTTTATAGTTATAAGTTACGAAGGACCAAGTTTTCGTGTGGCCTTTTGCCGTGTCCATGGAGAATTCTTCCTGGAGGTCGCATTTTCGAGCCAATGTATCAGTGGAAGTTTTAAGGTTTTCGAACATGTCTCGAAAATCTTAAAACTTCCACCCTCCCCAATATTCTTACCTCTTTATATTACCTCTTTCAAATATGTAGCAGACTTCTGGCTGCTGTTGATCCCCACTGAGTCTAACCTCACTGCAGGGCTCTCTTTTGCATCAAACTTCTTAATATGAAACAGAAAGTTGTCTCCCGTTGGCCACATGGGTCTTTTCATAGTTGGTCTGCCATAGTTCATCTAGCTATTGGAATGGCCCATTTTTGATGCCACCAAGTTTTGGCGTCCTACACGTTGTACTACCGATTCCATAGATATGAGCCTCACGTCCTCCCACACTATACATCTAAGTTTTATTAATTTTTCAATGGGGCTCAAGCATTGGTTTTTCGCCTTGAATAGCTATAAAGCCCAGATACGTGTCGGACATTACCAAATACGCACTTGATGGCACAGACTCCCAACTGTCGTTAATATCTGCGTCAGTTAATTGGTTCGTGTTGAAGGCGGTGATTTCGTAACACCAAGTCCGCCCGGATTATGTGATGGGTGGTGAGGATTTTATAGACTTGCTTGATAACGAAAGCAATCCTCTGTAGCGAGGAGTGGTTTTCAATACCATTGCTTTAATTTTGTGTCCGTGTGTAACCTAAGTGTATGAGCCGCTAGTAAATTGGGGGGCGGCTGGTAATATCGGTAGGGGATGCTTATTGGCGATTTACCTGTTTGCGATAATGAAATGGCTTTGTGTCACACAAATTGTATGAAACAGAAAAATCGGTGTGTATGTGCTCTGTGAATTTAATGAACCTTAGAATTAATTCCATTAGAGTGTCGTCGTCTTTGATTTATATACCAAATACAAGAATCTTTTCGAGTTGTTACCTAATTGAAAAGGCGTGAAATAATTTGGTATTACATTTGTGGCTTTTACATTACACTGTATTTATATAGATTCCCATACCAGCAAAGCAAATTCGAGAGGGCTGCACTGGTTTTCTATACGATCCATTAACATAAAAAAAGGAATCATTTTGTTTTTTATTGTTTCGTTATTTATTTGATTTCTGCAGAAAGGAATTATCAATTTCACAATTAATGACTTTATTTAGTTTTGATGATAAAAAGCTTACTGCTTAAGCACCGTGTAAATTGTCGAAGCCAACCGACTTATTTGCCATGAGCTACAACAAAAACCGACGCTATCGAAATTTATAGAGAATTTTAACTGATTGGCGTGGCTTTGTCGCTGTTTTTTCTCGCTCTCACAATTTACTCGTGAATATTTTCAAACTATCGAGAAACTACGCGTCTCGAAGTTCTCGAAGTGTGTACCGAAATTTTACGGTGGCGTAACATTTTGGTATAACAGTTTGAATTTTAAAGACGGCGTAATTTAAGGTCACCAGACAGTAACTACCTACAGAACGCCAGTGTGTATTCACTAGACTAATGTAGGTGTTTTCCCTCGCGTATACTGCACCCTTGCCTGAATATCAAACCAATCAATTGTTTTGGCATACTAAGGAGTACGTGAAAATATTTACCATATCGTTCAATAAGTCCCGAGACGAACTTCTAAGACAACATATTTTTGGTAAAATTCTTCTTTATTCATCACTATAAAGTCCTTCAACTGTGATATACTCATTCCAGCGCTTTTCTAACTTTTCTATACCATGTGTATAGAATAAATTATCTTCAGCTTCAAAATACCCCTCAGTTGCAGTGATAACTTCATCGTTAGGGTCAAATCTACTGCTTTAGAGCATTTTTTCGAGGTTTTCAAACAGCCAGTAATCATTGGGCGCCAGACTTGGAGAATACGGTGGATGGGGAAGCAATTTAAAGCTCAATTCGTGTAGTTTGGCCATCATTTTCAACGACTTGAAACATGGTGCATTGTCCTGGTGAAAGATCAAGTAACCGTTTTTCTGCGGGTCGTCCTTTAAACGCACCAATAATGTCATGTAACATGCGATAGTTTAGGTTTCATAATGCAAAATACGTTTGGGGCAAAGGAAATCGATGAAACAAATTCAAACTTGTGCTCGTTGGAAAAGTAATATTGTGTTCCAAAAAATTTCCATGACAGTTTGTGTTGGCTTGTCATCAGTTATAGGGTGTGAAAAATGAAAGTTAACAAGGACAAAATTGGTATATTTTAAAATCTCGCTTTGCGCTTTCGTCATGCTCAATCTGGCTCAAATTTGGAATGGTATTTATGATCCCGATACCAACCACTCGGCCTTTAGTCGGCATTTACGACAACTCAGCCTATTTTATTGTAAACCATTTATCGGGCTGAAGGTAGACAAGTCGCCCTGTGACTATATTCTAAGGCCCTTTTCACATGGCAAAGAGGGGCAAATTTGCTAAAAATATACTAACCTTGGCGACGATAGCTCTAACGCTCTCGTGTGAATATCCCAATAAAGTACACGTGAAGGCTGTTGTCTCTTAAATTCGATGACATCTGAGATACACGAGCAATGATATGTGATAAAGTATTCCGTTTTGTCTACGTTGACATCTACCAACACCTATGTACGGCATTTAAAAATGTTATGATGAGCAAGAAAAGTGTGTTTTTGGTGGTATACGTTTTAATGGGCAGGAAATGGTATGAATTGAGAGTATTTATTGATTACCTCTCAAATGAAAGGAGTTTTGGCATGGATTATTAAAATATTTTAATCATTATGGAAAATTTAACAAGCCTTCGGGACTTGCTAAATAAGGGCAAGACCGGTTCCCGGTTGTAGTGCCGATGATGATGATGATGATTAAAATATTTTATCTTGTAATTCGTCATGAACATTTTCCTCTCTCTCTATTGCTAGAACTCGAGAACCAAATAAATGCTTAAACGAGCAGTGCGTGAGCTTTATTTATTTGCCTCTAACGTTTGGGTCCAACCTTTTTAATCTAACCATGTTAGACGGTGTATTGCAACTTCTTACCACACTAAGGTCTTTAAACAAATTGAAAAATGTGCTACTATAGCTTTTTCCACTCTCCACGTTCCAAATTAGCCATAACGTTATCCAATAGCGTAAAAAAAATTGTTACAACCTAAATCGTCACAAGCCTCGGATAAGAACAGATTCACCAATAATTACCCAAACATAATAAAAGTTACGTAGAGAAAAAGGTAGCGCGAAAAAATCAAAAGACCCATCACGGCTTGTGGCGAAAGAAAAGTCCAACTCAAGTAAACCTGCAACATATCTAACTACAGATAAAAAGAGCAAAAAGGACCAACTCCTCTAATGCCAGCGAAGTGGAAACCAAGGGGGCATGTTTGAGAAAAGCCAGAATCGGATACGTTAAGTTTTGAGATTGAGGTAAACTTAGTGCCAGAAGAATCAGAAATAAAGGAGTCAGTACAGAAAAGCGACTTCCCCAGATATGCCCAGCGACCGTGTTAACTTCAAAGTAATATCCACCAATACATTGTTGTAAAACCAGAAAAACTGATATATAGAATTAGAAGCTGAGCTAAACGAAACAGACATACTTAAAATTAAACCCCAGAAGGGCGGGCGATAAGGGACTTAATGAAGAAAAGCCAGTAGCTGCCCTATACCTAGGAAACGTGTCAATTTCCAGGTATATCCAGCTCTATACCAAGTACAACTAGAGAAGGCTGATATGAAGATAATATAGGGCCAGAAAATGCGAATTTGCTACGAGGGTTACCTCTTATGTTTCGGCATTTGGCAACCCTAGTGTTGCAATCCGGCAATTGACAGCTCTGTCGTAAAGTTGGACATTTTTGAGGTTATACGCACTCAGAACGTTTTGACTATTGGCTATTTGTGTTGTTTACAGTAACTTAAAAGATTCATCTAGGCCCAAAAATGGAATTAAATCGTCAACATTTTCGTGCGATTATTTTTTACAACTTTCGGCGTGGATTAACTCAGCAACAGTGCATGGATGAACTTAATTCAATTTTTGGCGATGAAGCTCCATCAAGGACCAGTGTTTATCGATGGTATGGTGAATTCAATCGTGGTCGTAGTTCACTCCAAGATGAATTTCGTGAAGGTCGTCCAAAAAACAAACCATTGATGCTGTGCGCGAACTGATATTGGAAGATCGTCATGTGACCTATCGTGAGATTGAGACAACCTTAGGCGTTAGTGGGACCAGCATACATTCAATATTGCATAAACATTTGACCGTCAAAAAAATTTGTTCGCGTTGGATCCCACACAATTTGTCAATGGCCCAAAAAAAGGCTCGTGTCAATTGGTCGAAAGAAATGCTCAAAAAATACGGTCGCGGTGCTTCGAAACACGTCTATAACATCGTGACAGGTGATGAATCGTGGATTTACGCGTATGAGCCCGAAAGTAAACAGCAGTCGACTGTCTGGGTGTTTCAAGATGAGCCAAATCCAACAAAAGTTGTTCGCGCACGAAGCACTTCCAAGCAAATGGTCGCCTGTTTTTTCGGAAAAACTGGACATGTCGCAACCGTACCACTAGAACAACGCAGAACAGTCAATTCTGAGTGGTACACAACCATTTGTTTGCCAGTTGTCTTCCAAGAAATCAGGAAAACCAACCGCCGAAGATGGATCACTCTTCACCACGACAATGCGAGCTCTCACACATCGGCTGCGACAACTACATTTTTGAGCACCCAAAACATCGATTTGATGGGTCATCCGCCGTATAGTCCTGACTTGGCACCGAATGACTTCTTTTTATTCCCGTACGTAAAAAACAAACTGAGAGGTCAACGTTTTCCGACACCTGAAGAAGCGGTTGCTGCATTCAGAATGCATGTGTTGGAGATACCTCAATCAGAGTGGCAAAAGTGCTTCGACAATTGGTCCAAACGCATGCAAAAGTGTATAGATCTTCATGGGGAATATTTTGAAAAACAATAAAGTGATTTTCGATGATCAATATTTGTTTTTGTTCTCTAATCCCGAAATATAAAAGGCAACCCTCGTAGAAGCGAAGCTACGCTTGAGCCCAAACGACACAGACAATCCTATGATGAAATTAATATCAGAAAAGTGCAAAATATGGGAGCCAATACGAACAATCCAGTAGCCAACCCATATCCAGTGAGCGTTTGAAATTCAAAAGGATGTATAGTTTTAGAATAAGTACAACCAGAAATGAGAGCTACGAACTTAAATATGGGAGCAGATGAGGGAGATCTAATAGAATTATAGGTGAAGCTAGACTCAACTTATTCGAGACAGACAAGCTTAATAATTAATTTTTCATTCCGAACAATTCGTTCCAAACAAAAATATATGTTTACCATGAGGTCTCTCTGATGTGATCAACACCCAAGAGACGTCTGACGACTACCTACGCCTTCCCTCGCTATATGTACATCCTCAACAATACAACGGCTATACAATTTAACAGTTGTACAATGTAAGTGTCATACAATGCAACAGCCATGTAATGCAACTGTAATACAACGTAACCCTTGAACAGTGAAAGTATTATAATATGAGTATCATACATTGTAATGGATAAACAATGCGGCTCTTATACAACGTGATTGTCATACAATGTAGGGTTTATACAATGTGATTGATATATAAGGTACATTTTATACAACGTGATTGATATATTATTTATCTCGCATACAATGTAACGATACGACGTGACTGCTAAGCATTGTAATTCGTATGCAACGCAACTCGTATACTATGTGACTGATACGCAATGTAACTCTTACATGGCGTGACGGTTAAACAATGCAACTCTGATACGATGTGACTGTTATGCGATGTAACTATTATACTCTGTTACGGTTATACAGTGTAATTCTTATATAATGTGACCGCTATACAGTGTAACTCCCATACGACGTAACTGCTATACAATGTAAGTCCCACACGACGTAACTAATATACAATGCAACTCCCATACGATGTGGCTGGTATACGACGTGCCCGCCATACGACGCGACTGGCATACAATTCAACTCGCATACGATACGACTGTTATACGATGTAACCACCACGTGATGTCACGTTCACACAGTGAAACTCTTATATAACGTGGCCGCCGCACAATGCAACTCGCATTAGGGATAACTGTTATACAACGTAACCCGCATACGCCGTTGTTATGCAGTAACCCGCCACCGCCACCACCCTTGTCCCAGCGTGAAAATATTAAACACATAAAAAAATGCATAACATATAAAACTTTTAAACAATTTAAAAATTATACACATGTATTGCAAAGGAATTCCATTTTTTTAATTAAAACATTCATTTACATTTTTCAATCAGGCATTTGCCTAACTAAACATTAATTGAGCGCATACGTTACAAACAATTATCACACTTTGAATTAAACTTAAATACAAGCTGGTCACTATTGGTCTAAAACAAAGACAGCTGGTGCACAAACCTGCATTGTTACGTTGTCAATCAATTTTGAAGGGACAGTCATGACTGAGTTTCTTCGGAGAGGTAACGGGGGAGAATGGAGAGAGAGAGAGACAGTTTAGTTTTTCTTTGTACAGTCTTTTACAGTTCCTGGCAAAAGATGATGGAGTGAGTTGTCGGTTCGGTGTGTCTCAGTTAGTTTTTGTGAAAGTTACGCAAGATCGGATAAATGAAACTCCAATCGTATTTTGCATTACATTTTTATTAAATTTATTTATAAATTAATTATTTACAAATTTAAAAGAGAAATACAACAATTTAAGAGCAATACCAGCCAAATATTAAATTCGGTTGAATAAATAAGAATCGGTTATCACGTCTACCACCGACTCGCAGTGCACAAGTTGCATTCTGTCAGAGAAATTATTTTTTACCCAGTAGCACAAATTGAAAATTGTATCTAATACGAAATATTTGAAAGTGTACTGTGTGACGCAAACATTGAGAAACTACATTAAACACATGCACTGACAGAAAGGATAAAAGGACATTTGCAAATTGTGTTGTACAAAAGAAGAATACAACAATTGGATTTCCCAATTTCCAAAAAAGGATCTAAACAACTAAATACAATACAAGACAACATACCAAACAACAGCCACGTGAGTACGCTATAAGTTAGCACGCTATAAGTTAAGAAAAATACAACACGTGGCTGTTATACCATGCAACTCCCATATGATGTGGCTGGTATACGATGTGACCGCCATACAATGTAACTTTTATACGACGCGAATGTCACACAATGCACCTCGCATACGATACGACTTCCATACAATGTAACTCTTATACGACGTGACTGACATACAATGTAACTCGTATACGACGTGACTGACATACACCGTAACTCCTGTATGATATGACTGTCATACAATATAACTCTTATACGATGCGCCTGGCATACAATGTAACTCTTATACGATGTGACGGACATATAATCGAACTCTTATACGATGTGACTGTTACTTAATGTAACTCTTACATGATCCGCCCGTCATACAATGTAACTCATATATGATGGGGTTGCCATTCAATGTAACTCTAATACGATGTGACGGTTACACAGTATAACTCTTGTATGACGTGACCGTTATACAATGCAACTCCCATGCGGTGTGATTGATGTACACCGCGACGAGATTGTTATACAGCACAACCCCCGTGGCGCGACAGTTATACAACACAACCCCTATACGGCACGACTATCATACAACACAACTCCCATACGTGCAACTGTCATACAACGCAACCCCCATGCGGCGCGAGTGTTACACGGCGGTAAACCCACTCAACGCGACTGGTACACAGCGTAACTCGCGCGTGGCGGACTGTTATACACCGTAACACGCGCGGAGCGGGCAGCCATACACCGCAATTCGCACGTGATGTGACTGTTATACCGCGTGGCTCGCATGTGGCGTAACTGGTATACAACGCAACTCGTATACGGCCGCTCTTATGTAGCCACTATATAACGTAACTCGTATACGATGTGACGGTTATACAACGTAACCCCTATATAATATGACAGCCATACCATGTAATTCGTATACAATGTAACGTTTATACGATGCGGCTGTCGGCCTTGCAGTTGTTATACAATGCAACTTTTTAATACTGTTACATGGCGTGACTGTTATACAGCGTGGTACTATTATATGGTGCAACCGCTATACAGCGTGGCTGTTATAGATTGCAGCCATTATACACTGGCAACTGGTTAATAATGTAGTACTTCATAATGTGTATGCAGCGCAAACTGTTATTTATACTATAGGGTGGACCATAAATTTTTGCAAATGGCAACACTTGATTTCTTAAAACCCGTTAGAGGGAGAACGCGCGAGTGGCGGGGAATTGTTTACCACGGTGTTGTTGGAATTATTTAAACGTATGTTATGCCCCGCCCCACGCGCGCCCCTCCCTCTAACGGTTTTTAAGAACTCAAGTGTTGTCATTTGCAAAAATGTATGGCCCACCCTATATATATCGCGCATCACTGTTGTTGTGCGATATAACCCTTATAAGAGGTAGTTGGTATGCATTATAAATGCTATACGGTACAAATGTCGAGCAACACGATGTCAACGCTGTCGTCGCATGGCACATCAATTTTGTGGCGGTGCCGTTACTGTACGGAACTGTTTTCCAAAAAGATTGGGTAGAAGAGTATTGTTTTGTGGAAGTAAGAGAGAATGGTGTATGTCTTCTATACAATTCTACCACAATTACTACAACATATAATTTTGAATTAAAAAGTCTTTCAATTAGAGCATGAGAACTTCGATAAAAAATGTATGACGCACAGTGCTTTTCGAACTGAAAAAATGAATGGTGTAAAGAAGAGATTGTTGAGCCAATTATTATTGTTTACAAAGGTAAAGTTATTCCAAATTTTTATTATTATTTTAACCAATAAAATAATATAAACAAAATCAAAATTAAAAATAAATAAAATTAAATGAAAGACAAAATTCTTGTAGTAGTATGATTAAGAACTAAGAAAAATTAAATGTTTTTTTTAATTTTGTTATTTATTTTACTTCTTCGAAAAGCGAGTGGATCGGATCGTTTTAAGTTTTTTTTTTAATATACTTCTCCCAGGAAAGGCGAGCCTATAGCGTTAAGTCAGCGCCCTGGGATGCTATTTTTTCTCGACCGGGTCGATCAGTCAAGCTCAAGAATTTCTCCCAACCATTTCACGAATCCTATTACTTATTGGGGTGGTATTTCACCGGACGGCTGGGCATTGGGGCGCTACCTACCACTCTGTAATTGTGTCGAACTGAACACTAGCAAGAATCGTCAGTTGAACCTAGGTTGGCACAATTCTGGTCTAGACGCACGAGTTTAACGCAATTTTTGAAGTGCTGTAAAAAAAAAAGCAATCAATATTTTTACTATTCATTTTTTATAGCATGTTTATTAATATTTCAAGAATACAGTAAAAAAAATTGAAAGTAAAAAATTTAAAATTCAAAAAGTTAGCAGCTGATGAAGTGGGGGATCTCAAAAAGTTGGCACGCGACCATACCCACGATTCAACCCTCCTAGCAATCTGAAAAAAAAAGAATATTAATTGCCTCTATCGTTGGAACTAAAAAAAGTTGAAAAAAAAATTTTTTTTTAACAAAATGGCGACTGCTTGAAACAAAAATTATTTTTGTACCACTTTTTTTATAGTTTTTCGAATTTTTAAAAAATAGTTAACATTGAAATTTGGGGTGAGGATAGTTCATGCAATAGAAAAGCCTATAAAGAAGACATATACTAAATTTGAAGTAAATCGGTTCAGTAGAACTTGAAAAATCGTGGGTATTGTTTTAAAAAAGACAGTTTCGAGAAAAACGCGTTTAAAGTTTCACGTAAAGTTTCTCGCGGTCTAAGTCATGAAAAGATATTTTAGGCTTACGTTTATTCAATCTGCCATTCCTACAGCATACATTGGACCTTCCTCGACTTCGAAATAAGCATCGGTTATTGTATTTCAATACATATATATAGGTTTTACGAGGAAACAGGGTCGCAGATTGGCAGAAACTCCCTAATATCTTTTGTTCAATTCGTTCGGCCGAGCCGGTTTAGACGGGGCGACAGCAAAACAGCCATACCTCCGAAAATAATTTGATTTATCTGAAAACCTCTTAAAGACATATTCTTAGAGGGTTAAGCTTTGAAAATATGAAAAAAAATGATTTTTTCAAATTTCTAGACCAGAATACCCCCTTAAACGCAAGACCTCCCTACCAACTCAGCCATTGAGGCGGCGTATTTTTAACAATAAACATATATAATATTATTATATATTATTGTGCCAACAACGTTCATGAAATTTTGTATTGAGCCCTTGTATCCGTAAAGGTTGGCTACCCGTGCTTTAAGCACGAGTTCTACTAGAGTCTCCTCTAGTTCCGCTGGCATTTCCGGCAGAAAATCAGCTGTAAGGACATTTGATGTGATGTTTATACTCGTGTGTGGTTTGAGTGTAAAAGAGTAGGTTTCCATATCTGAATTGTCCCCGAAAAAATTATTGCGAGTCATCTACGGCTGTAGCTTGAATTTGTCCCGTGGTACATATATTGTTTTAACTTAATGGCTGGGATTTTGACTTTAAAGTCCCCAATGAGCTGTTGCATATTCGAACTTCAAATTATTACTCGGGGACACAAGTTATTCAATTTGTACGAAATGGCTTACGTGAGGTACATGGTTCTTTTTTGTCGATTGCGTTCTATGCTGTTGGTGGAGAGATTCGCCAGAATGTGAAGCCGATTGCCATTCTTCGTTCTCTTCCGGAGTTTTTTCCGGGCTGGTGCACTCCTGACAGCAATTTGTCATCTTGGATAGTGGAAAAGAATGGTGGCCTTTTAAACACGAACACACGAACACGCAACACAGTGAAGAGCACAGCAGAATAAATAAATAAATAAATAAATTAATTAATTAATTAATTAATTAATTAATTAACATAAAAATTAAATCATCAGAGCCCTACCCCCCCCCCCCCCCCCCTCGACTCCTTTAAATCATTAATAAAAATACCGCTAATTCGTGTTCTTATCCCAAGAAACACACATCACATTCCTAAAAACAACATTGTCCTACATGGAAATCACATCAGTCCTTACAACACAAAATCCTATCTAATAGGAATTACACAATGCTCTGAACGAGCACCCCAAATATCATATTACACAAACTCCTAACACTTCACTCTAAATCCACCATTTACCGCTACAGATACCGTACACTTAACGATTTTTTTGTATGGCGTTGGATTTGCGGATCCCAACCCCAAACTTAACGAATCGGTGGACGGTAAAGTGAGGATAAATTGAATCCTGATATATCAGGCGAGAGAGTAGTTAGTTTAATTGTAATTCGGTCTGCGATGGAGGGCGGGCGTAGACCAGGACGTCCAGAGCCTGGGAGTGCCAAACTGGATGACATCGGCTCGAAATCGGGACCGGTGGAGAGATTTGTTAAATAAGGCCAAGACCAGATCCCGGTTGTAGTGCCAATGATGATGATGATGATGATGTAAGCGTTTTTGGATCTGCCATATTAAAGGCCAAGTTGAAAAAAGTCAATTGTGAATAATAGCAATTGAACTCAAAAACAAAAATAACATTTAAATTAAAAATCTAATTAAAAGTAAGACACCAGTGTTTTAATTAAAGAGAGGTTATCCCAAAATGCACAGTGCTGTGCAGAGTTAGTGAACTACCACAAAAAACTGTCGGACGTTGCCAGAAAGCACACAGGCACAGGAAGGACGGCACAACCAAGCAGGCGTACATTGGAGAAAGTTAATTGTAAATAAACTACACTTTCAGCATTAGAGCTGCATTACTCTTTGCTGTTTACACAAATATGTTGAGCAACTGCATTCATGTTGTGGCTTACTTACCTGAAAAACCCCCATAACTGCTACCCAACTTCCTTAAGGGTACATTCTCATCAGTAAGGCCAAAAAATAGGCTATTTTCATGTTTTTTTTTTGTTGAGGAAAGTAATAAATCTAGACACTCGCGATTTTTCAGGTATATTTATTGTACTTTTAAGTAGCTTTTAAAAAATTTTCAATTAATTTCATGATAACCCCGAGGTAGGAGCACGTTGCGCCGTAGACCGGAGCGAAATAAAAGACCTCGATGGCGGCTGTCCTACAGGTCATAATATTTATCTGAACCAAAAAATCGAAAAAGTTTACTGGTTGGTATGAGTGTGGTTATGGCATGAACCACGAAAAATGAAATCTATCCAAAAATAACAATATGGCGACGTTTTGAAATTTATGTGCGCTTTTAATGAATGTTTTTGTTCTTTTTTTGTTTATAAAAAAATCAAATTACAACGTATCGGCATAGTTGTGGTTCATGCGATAGAGAGTTCAATTACGCGTATTTAAAGAAAAAAAACATTAAGATTCGTTAAAAATTTAAAAAAAACAAACATTAAGATTCGTTAAAAATTGCTCGAAAAACGTTGTTTTCCAGAAAACGCGTTTAAAGTTTTAAGTGTAGTTATTTCGCCATATTTACTGCTTTGACTCAGTCGGCTCGGAGGCTCATAACTTTTTAACCGTTACGAATTTCGAATATTCTAGACAGTTATAGCTATCGAATTCCGCAAAAAAAATGTTTGACAAAAATGTTACCCAACTGATGAGAATGTACCCTTAAGTTCGCTAATGCAATCACATTAGCACCTTAAATGCTTCACGCATTAAATAGAGCAAATTTATAATCTAAAAGTCCCCGTAAAGAAGCCTTACCTTTCATACAAATTCCCTATAAGAATTCTTCGCTAACTAATAATGAATCCCTAAACCATTTTTTTTTTTTGATTGAATAACGCATTTATTGTACAATAATTTAACATATGTTGACTTAGGACTAAAATGCTAAATCCTATTTTACAATCCTTTCTTATTCTTAAAATAATTTACTGGCTCTACACGAGCACTCTAAATTACACGATACAATTTTGTGTAATGCCTTTCGGCATACAATAATATTTTTATATTTTTATATTTTTATATATTTTCTATTACCCGAATATTTTAGAAGACAGTGGAGGACAACTCCCTAAACCATCCGGCACTCTGATATGCCAAGCAGTTCCGCGGTCCACGTGCACATCGCATGTCCCTGGTAATTCCACGGCCTCGGCAGGCTTTTGTCCAAGGGTTTCGCCAAGAGTCGTGACATTTCCCTGTGCTGTTCATGTGTGTCTGTAGTTAATGAAGTTGTTATTATTTTAATCCTAAAAATGCCGTTTCACCCAAATTAAAATTCTATGGAACACCAATTAAACCTTCTAACAACGTGAAATTTATAACTCCACAACCACAATATGGCATAAAATACGCAGCTTAAGTGGTAATCACAATCCGACAATTATCTCATCCCTTAATTCCGAAAATACTCAGACACAGTGAAAATAAGCCAACTCTTCGCCAAAACCTGGTCGCAATTCTCAGGCGACAATAATTTTCACCCCGAATTCAATCGTAAAAAAATTGAATGCGTTAACAATCCACTATCTTTGCAAACTCCTAACTCTGCAGCTCTACGCATTGAACAACCAATCTTATTTATCGAATTCGAGTCAGCACTTAGTATAACTAAGGGCAAAAATTTCAGGGAGAGATCGAATAGCTTACCCAATGTTAAAAAACCTTTCGCATTATGCAAAACAAAGAATTATAAAGTTAAACAATAAAATACTTGAAACATCACACATTCCACAAATATGGAAAACCGCGGTCTTAATACCTATTCCCAAACCGAACAAAGATAAAGATACGGTGGATGGCTACCGCCTCATATCCTTAATTCCTTGTCCCGCAAAGGTATTAGAAAAAATCGTAGCCAAACGTCTACTCTGGTTTATGGAAACAAAGAAATTGACATCCATCACCCAAGTAGCTTTCAAATCCAACAGAGGTTGCACAGACGCCTTACTCCACATTGACCACTACACCTCAAAGGCTATATCCGCCAAAAATCACGTCACAATACTCTCTCTTGATTTTGAGAAAGCATTCGACAGAATAGGCGCTCACACCGTACTTAATAAATTGTTAAAATGGAGAATTGGCAACAATATATATAGGTACGTTAAATCATTTCTAAGCAATAAGAAATTCCATTGTAAAGCCAACCACCACCTTTACCCCAATACATTTCCATTACACAACGGAATCCCTCAAGGATCCCCGCTGTCAGTTGTACTATTTATGATCGCCTTTGACGACATAAGTACAATAATACACAAACAGAAACATCAAGATCATTGCATTTACGCCGATGATATATACATTTTAAGTAAATCCAGTGATCTAAATTTCTGCAAAAACATTTTAACTGAAACAGTGAAAGATATCTTAGAATGGTCAAATTCTTCAGGTGCCAAACTCTCAGTAGACAAATGTAAATTATTTCATGTGTGCCGACGACGACTTTTCCCAAATACACCTCAACATAAACAACAAAACAATCCAAAATGTCCCCAACCTCAAAATCCTAGGAATAACATTTAACAATAAGTATACCTGGAAACAACATTGTTCAGAACTCAAGGTATCATTAGCAGCTAGGCTCAATATTATTAAATACTTAAGCAACATGAAAAGTAACGTACACATTAACACTCTATGTAAAATTACTAAAGCTCTAATTTTAAGTAAAATAGACTACGGGATCTACATCTACATCTATGGCAATAGTCCAAAAACGACTCTAAATATAATAAAACCCACCTATCACCAAGCCGCTAGAAGAAGCACCTTTGCATTCAGAACGACACCAATAAAAAATATACTGGCTGAAGCTGGGCTCCCAACAATCGAGGACCGGATGGAAATCATATCATTAAAACTAATAGCTAAATTAGCGTTTTCGCGAAATTCCATAATTGACAAAGACATCAAACTAACAATAGGATACAAAAACACCAACCGAATCCCATCTGCAATCAGCCGCATTTTAGATAAAGCCAAGCAATTGGAATTGGATATTAAACAAACTTTCAAATACTCCGCAACTTACCCGCCATGGCTTCTAAATAATAATAATATCATTACAACACTCTCAACATTTAAAAAACCAAACACAAACAAGGAAATATACGGTGCACTATTCTGGTCAGTCGCCTCAAAATATAAATCCAACGGATGGCGCTTTCTGTACACAGATGGATCCAAAACAACCAACTATACTTCCTTTGCGGTCACATCAGAAGAAGGTGCAGTAAAGAAAATCGGACTATTACCCGAATTTTGCTCCATTTTCACGGCGGAAGCCTTCGCGATCTTACAAGCCGTAACATTCGCCACCAACCACAGAGAAAAATATGTCATCTGCACCGACAGCCTGTCGGTACTCAACTCAATAAGAAACACCAACAACACTGATGATATCATTTCCAATATTCGGAATATTATCATGTAATACTGCAATAAAATAAAACTAATGTGGACTCCCAGTCACGTCGCCATCAGCGGTAACGAGAATGCAGACGCCGCAGCCAACTCAGTCAAAAGAGCTCCAGTCCATAAATTCAACACCTACACAAGAGCCGATCTACTGTCAATTATCAGCAATCAACAAAAACAAATAAACCAAACAAACTGGGATACTCACCACCATACCTATAAAATAATAAACCCTTTCAAAACTCACCCTTCTTACCCAAATAACTTGTCCAAATCCAAAATCACAAACTTTGTGAGGCTGCGATTAGGCCATACAGCTGCTACCCACCTCCACCTGCTTCACCGAGCTACAGTCCCAATCTGCCCTGAATGCAACACAACACTTACAATCACTCACATTTTGAAAGACTGTCCTCACCTAAAACCCTTGAAAGACAAACTATTTCGCAATACAGATATTTATACAATTCTGGCAGATCCCACTACCGACAACATAGAAATTGTAAATAAATTTGTAAATAGCATTAAGATTAAATTGTAAATTAGAAATACAGAGCCAATAGTCCCCGCTGCTAGGCTCATTAGGTTAAGTTATTGATATGTAATTTTACATTACTAATTGATAATAAATAAATAAATAATATAACTAGTGCACTAACAATAACAATTTGAATACAATGAAAAGAACCACTTATTCCATTAAACAGTGCGTTTTATTTTCGAATATCTACGGTGGACAACTTTCCTCTTTCGAACAATTCGTGGACGTTGCGTTGTGGAGTTCTGTTTGGGCTTTTCGTGTTGTGTTCGGCGGAATAATCACAATTGGTGGAACATTTAGAGGAAGTAGTGGGTAGAATCAGCGTCCATGCCGACGCACAGATCGTCCTCCCCACTATGTCAGCGATATCCGAACTGAAATTCATGTGATTTACTAATATCATTTTCCTATCAATCTACCAGATCTCGAATATCTCTTCTGTTACGTCTGCTGAAGCTTCATGAGAACGGTGGTTAATAATAGCAGGTGTTAAATAAAGGACTGTGCATCCTACGCAAGGAGATGGAACTACAATTGTAAAGCTATGGTTAAATTCCTTCTCGCACAATGAAATCGTGTATTGGATTGAATTTGAATGTCCTCGAATAAGGTTGACAGACAATCGGATACGTAGATGCTGAGGTCGATATTTCAACGATAGACCACTGTCCTATTCCATTAAAAGGATGGTCATCAACGATAGAGTAACCCGCATAATACTTGCAAATACTCTCCATATCCGATTCAATGTTGTTATTTGAGGGCATTGCCTATTGTCCACACGTACGGTGAGATACGCCTTTAGTAAGCTCTCTTGTTTTCAAACGCACTCCGTACCGCACATAATCAAGGGAACTTAGTGCCATTAATAACCCAGCTAGGGGTTTCCATTGGCCTTTGTTTTGAGTTTCACGGTATTGTCTTTCACAGCTCAATGGTTAAAGGATTCTATTAACTCAGCCCCATTGTGTCTTTTTCCGCTTACCTGCCCTTGTGTGTACCAACACAGATCCGTATTCGACGGGATTAGGAGCATTTAAGAGCTCATTACCTGCTAAGTCACTACATGACTTCAAAATTTAGTAAGACTGTGTTATCGTTGAATTTTAGATTGGATTGTTGTGTTATTTGGCCATCCTGTGTGCCAGATCGGGGGGTTCGAGTCACATTCAGTCGAAGATGCGGGAGAATTAAATAGACGGTTGGATTTTATTGTGTCACATATGCATACGCACACCAGTCCTGAAAGCCATTTGCATTTTTATGTTTTATTTTGAGGGCTCTCTCGATGGCCAGGATGGAGGATACACAGCTGCGTACGTTAGTTTAATGTGCAGGATGTGGGAGAATGTAAATGGTCGGATTGAATTTTGAGAGAGTGAATCCTTAATGTCATACCTTCTTGTCGGATAAGGATGGATTTTGCTAAGAAGATTTTAAAGGATGTACGCCTGTGGGTGGTGGATGAAGAGATCCTTGAAGAAAATATTGCTAGGGTTAGAATTTGAATTAGAACGAAGGTAACAGTTTAAGGTGGTGTAGCTATGTAGTCGCTGTGGAAGTTTGCAATGATTGTACGATATACCTTCCTTACAAAAAGTTATTTGCAACAGAAAAGGAACTTCTCATTTGTAAGATTGAGTATTACGGAAACTACAGAAGAAAGATATTACAACTCACTATTCCGTAATGAGGATGCCACTGAATACGTGTGCATTGTAAACGGTTAATTAATAAATAGTACAGGAAAGTTTTGTTTCTCAATGAAGCACCGGAAGCTTTCCAAAGAATTATAAATTCATCATTGTAACTATGGAGGATGTTATTCAGGTCGTTGATACAATCGGCGACTAGGAAAGGGGGAGAAAATTATCGAAAACTGCTTGGATATATCAAGAGGAGGCTGCCAACTTTTCTAGAGAGATCACTAGGTGCGGTAGAGTTTTTGGATGAAAACTGAAAAAGGAAATCTAAAAAATCCACACGAGCAAAAACTTCCCGTACATGAACAATAGATTTCTTTAAGAAGCAGAAAACTCGGAGATATGGTGGAAATCTCTAAGCGCATCAGATGTCCCTTTAAGGGACACATCTGGCGTGGTACTTTTGAATAATCGAGTTCTTTCCGCATTTTTCAATAGTCTAGACTTTTTTTATGTACTACTCCCAGGAAAGGCGAACCTATATGGCAGGGTTAGAGCCGCAAGATGGTAGTAGATAAGTTTTCCAGTTGATTTTGAACAGTTTTAAATTGTAGCATCGGAAGACACTTCCTCAAAAGTTCGTGTTTCTATAAGAAAAAGATTGAGAACAAAATCGTAGACCGATGGGGCGCAAATATCCTTGTGGGGCGCAAATAAACCGTTATAATTGTGCCATGAGTTTTCGCTTTTCTTACATAACTTAGGTGCTGGCTAAGAAGAGAAAGTACGGATACGGGGTTTGAGAGCAGGAGAGGTGACGTTGATATCAAAGGACGTGGGACAAGAGTTGACGTTGCGTAGCATACGTGAGATTGGTTCGTTAAGGCCATACGAGGTGTGGTGGGCTGGTAGGAAAAACAGTCGATGGTTTCGTAGCTTACGGGGATTGGTATAGAACGGTATGATAGAGAGAAGGCTAGGACATTCGAATGATCCTGTCAGAAGACGGTCGATGTAGAGGATGTCAGCGTTCTTCGCTCTTCTAGATTGGTTAGGTTAATTAGTTTGAGACGACTTGTGTAAGGGGAGGGGGGGGGGGGCCCAACACAGTCCTCGGAGGCCAAAACACAAGAACCCTCGTTGAATGCTTTCAATTCTGCGGATATGGGATACTTGATATGGGGACTAAACCTGGCTACCGTATTCAATAAGAGGGCGAACAAAAGTAATGTAGAGCGATTGGGTCACGTAAGGGCTAGAAAATTTCTTAGACCAACGTTTCACAAAACCGAGGGCTGAATTCGCCTTGAGAATCATGTCGTCAATATGTGTAAGGAAGTTTAGCTGACTATCACATAAGAAGTCGAGATCTCGAATCGAGTTATCAGGGGATAAAACTTGGCTGGATAAGAAATAGGAGCGGGGGGAGGAGGGGTGCGCTTCCGAGAAAACGTAATTGATTGACATTAGTTGACATTAAGCTCCACACAATTCCGAAAAGTTGTCAAGATCTATCTGGAGAAGAAAAGAATCAAGCAGAGAACAAATCGTTTTGAAGAACTTGGTATCTTCGGCGTAAAGGGAGATGCACGAATGTTTGATAATCATATCGATGTCATTTATTGCTAATATGAACAAAATTGGCTCTAAATGACTGCTCTGGGGGGCTCCAGAGGTAGCATGGAAAGGAATTAAGAGAACGGAACGGAAACGCACTCTGTTGAGGCGGTTACTTAAGTATGACGAAATCCACCTTTTTAATATGGGTTCGAAGTCCAAGATGGATAATTTGAAGAGTATCAGTCTGTGCGAAATTTTATCGAAGGCTTTAGCAAAATCCGTACTAACAACGTCGACCTCGTTGCCGTTTTCTAGGGCTAGGAGTGTTTGGGAAGTAAATTCGACTAAGTTCCCACCAAGAAAGCCGTGTTGCCTGGGTGAAATTAAGGATTTGCAGTGGAAGCATAACCTTTGGTAGAGAATGCTTTCAAACACTTTGGGGATGTGGGAGAGTTTGGCGATGGGACTACGGGTAGTACGAATGTGTGCCGCCGTTGGCACGGGTTCTACGCCTATCCCACGCTGTTGCCCCGTTGGATGTCACCAATGTGGGGTAAAAGTTCCGGTATCGGCTCGTTATCGATGGAGCTGGAGGTCGAATTTTGGAATGCACCGCCGTGGATTTTGTTCTATGTTTGAAACCTTTTACTTCTGTAAACGATCGCTGCTTCGAGGCACACTGATTTTACTGAGCATCTTGTCGATGGACTTTTCTCTATCACTATAATCGCGTCTATCGTAATGCAATGTCACCACACATCATTAATAAAGGTGGATCGACTGATGAAGAAGCAGCAAACGGATAGACGTCCAGGAATTCCAATGTTGAGCAATGCACTGCCCGATTCTAGTCAATTCAAAAGAGTCGAATGTGATCAAAGCACACTTTCATTCCTTTTACACAGCACATCGTTACTTTACTTGTTTTTATTTCGTATTATTGTTTAAATAATTCACAAAGGCGGACACTGTATTTAAATCTGATTAAGTAAAGTAAACACTGTATTTCAATTTACTTATCTTAAGTTGGAATTCTTGTTAAAAGTATTTACAAAGACAGTCACTGATAAATTAAACACAGCTTTTCAATTTACTTATTTTTAGTTAGAATAGTTGTTAACATATTTACAAAGACAGACACTGGTAAATTAAACACTGCTTTTCAATTTACTGATTTTCCTTAATACGCTCGTCCACCGACGGTTGTTGGGCTCAGACTCAAACTATTTAACGTGGAGACACGACTTGCCTCCACGGAATCCGTATCGCGATTGATTTATTTCAAAAGATAATTTCATCTTCCGCTTGTCGACATAAGGGGATGATTCTCCTTATATCGGTCCCAGCACAAGGGCGCGAAACACACACACGATGATCGCCTCTGCTGCTCGTGGTGTGTGTTCACAAGTATGCGGACCGTGGATTAACCGAATCCACAAGGGGAACATTAGCTGGCATGGTTGCAGCTGGTGCATCTATCTCGACATCGATATTTTGTGTTAACACGATCAGCAACTGCGTGCGGCATTTATGCTGATCGTGCACATCTTGGCGGCATCTCCAAGCAGTCGAATTATCGCTGGATATTTCCCCTTTTTGAGGACTCGACTTCCTTGGGCGGTCAGCCGTATGCCTTAATGTATTTGTCGGTCGGCTGACCGACCGATGTGGGTGTCGCGTCGTGCTTGTCCTATTAGTTTTTTCGTTTTGTCAATTGAATTGTAATTTCTGTTAATCTCGTTTCGTTGACGAATATTTGTAACATTATCGTCGTTTGAATACGAAAAAAGGTCATATACTAAACATTTCGTGTCGTTACATTTGAATCTCGTTATTATACTCGTATTGCATAAATGCACCGTGCCGAGACAATGGTCCTTCATTTGAATTGAAGTATCCGGTAATCGAACCGGAATTATACAGTCGGCATGTATAAAAAGGAAAAGATGAAAAATCTCCTGCACGTGTGCGGCAGACTCGTTAGGAGTTATCTCATTGATATGTGGTTTGGTTAATGTTGGTTGCTTGATGGTGCAACCAAATTGGTTTTAAGGCACATGATGCGTTTAATGCAACCATCATCATCATCATCATCATCGGGCGCTACAACCGGGAACCGGTCTTGGCCTTATTTAGCAAGTCCTGGGGCTTGTTAAATTTTCCATAATGATTTGTTTTTTTTCGGGCAAGGTCATTAGTCTTGCGCCAGAGGGTCCCCGACGGGGAATCGAACCCCGGTCTCCCGCGTGACAGGCGGGTATACTAACCATTATACTATCGAGGAGCCCATGACCATGCCCTGGTGGAAAAACACATATTTGTTGCTGGTGGATTTTGCATCAGCGCAATTATAGTTCTAAAGCATTTCTGAAGATATTGGTACAACTATGGAAGGTAAGTACATGTTTTTATGTGTTTTAGGAAACTGTTTCTTCATCATAGGTTATAATATAAGCAGTGGCGTTCAATGCAACTGCCACAATACTTGTTTTATATCGTTTTGGATGCTCTAGGTTGGAAGTTTTTACATGGTTAATGGGAAGGTGAGTAGTGGCGTTCAAGGGAATCGCCACAGGGCGATCATTTGAGATATCGCCTTTGGGTCCCTTTTTATGCACAGGTGTGATAAACGATGTTTTCCAAATATCAGGAAACTCACCCTGAGAGAGCGACAGATAGGAAATAGGTGAAAGAAGGGAAGAGAGAACGGAGGAACATTTTTTTAGGAATAAAGCGGGGATACCATTGGGCCCCTCGATAGTATAGTGGTTAGTATACCCGCCTGTCACCCAGGAGACCGGGGTTCGATTCCCCGTCGGGGAGCCCCTGGCGCAAGACTAATGACCTTGCCCAGACAAAATAAATCATTATGGTAAATTTAACAAGCCTCAGGACTTGCTAAATAAGGCCAAGACCGGCTCCCGGTTGTAGTGCCGATGATGATGATGACCATCAGGCCCGGTGGTGAATTCGTCTTTGACCTGGGTTAGTTAGAAAGAAATGGACCATGGGAGACATTTAGGAACTAATTGAAATAGGTGAGGTCAGGAACGAAAGAGTCGTCAGTGAAGGAGTGTCTGAAAAATGAGGCGAAGAGGTTCGCAATCTCGTGTGAATCCGTTG
Organism: Microdon myrmicae; assembly: GCA_963931805.1. Classification (NCBI taxonomy): domain Eukaryota; kingdom Metazoa; phylum Arthropoda; class Insecta; order Diptera; family Syrphidae; genus Microdon; species Microdon myrmicae. Next base: position 89,849,175 of record OZ007500.1, read on the forward strand.
AGGTTTCCAAGTTATAAGAGAGGGCGCTGGGATAATCATCGGATTTATATTTGTGATTGATAAATTGGAAAAACGTTTTTGGGTCATTTATTAGGTTGGCCTGAGTTTTTGTTAGGTAGTTGTGGTAAAGGCCGTCGTAGAGTGGATTGAATTGAAAATAAGTGTCAATGTAGTTGAAGTAGTCGCAGGTGGTGCGATTACGGAGGAAGGTAGCCCACACGTTGTTTTCTTTTATTACGTAACGTGCGAAGCTTGCTATTAAACCAAGGAGGTGAGGAGGTAGGATTTTTGCGCCTGGAATAGGAAACGTAAAGGGACATAGATTTCAAAATTTCTGTATAAAGGTAGGTGGTAGCATCTTCTACCGTCAAACGATCGAAATTTAATGACATTTTGTTGAGGTAGTTGTTAATGAGGCGATAGTTCGCTTTGTGGAAGTCACGTGGGTAAATTTCACGGGATGGGGTGGGCCGCGCTGAAGAATTATGAAAAAAAAGATAGGGTAAGAGGGGGGTGGCGATTGTCGATGGTGGACAGAACAAGGGGAGAGGGAGCTACTGAGGAATTAGTAGGGTCCGCCGTGAAAATAAGGTCTAGTTGTCTGCCTAGGTGGTTTACGACATTAGTAACTCGATATAGGCCGGAATCAGTTAGGTTGAAGGGGTATTTCTTGGCGCTGCATGGGGTTTGATGTAGATGGAATGATCCTCTGACAGAGTCCATTGTAGGTGTGGGAGATGAAAGTCGCCAAAAACAACGACGTCATCCCGAGAGTCGCTGTTTTTTTTTTTTTTTGTTTAATATCATTTTTTATTTCTCTCTATTATTATAATATACTTACTCGCCAGACAAAAATGATTAAACTCTAGCTTATGTTATCTTATTTCTTAACTTACTGGTCCCTTGCGGACCTCTAAGTTACATGCATACGCTTAAAACATGAAAATTTGTTTTTCAACAATACGATTATTTTGTTTACATGAATTTGAAAGAACGTAATTAGATACAAAGAAAATGAAGAACAGAAAAAACTTTGCTTTTGTTATTGTTTCTACTTTATATCTAACTTAAATACTAAACTAAAAAATTATTTTTTTTTTATACCTTAACTCTATCCTAAACCTAACATTAAAACTAAATTTTCGAAATATTAAATCTAAGCTTTAAGCTTTCCGTTGTTTGTTGGGTTTTTTTTATTTTTTTTTAAATTATTATTATTGCTTCCCTTTTTTTTGCCAGTTTTATAAGGAAACAGGTTTTTAATTGCCACTCAGCCACCAAAATCTCTGGTGTTGCTTATTCGTGTCTCTTCGGCCTTTCTGTTCTACTGCCCTACTGAACTGCAGGCGCTCTTCATCTGTGTGCGCAACCTCTCGATTATAACATATTCGTTTATCTATACCCGACCGACTCCTCGGTAGTATAGTGGTTAGTATACCCGCCTGTCACGCGGGAGAACGGGGTTCGATTCCCCGTCGGGGAGCCTCTGGCACAAGACTAATGACCTTGCCCGGAAAAAACACATCATTATGGAAAATTGATTGATCAACTAAAGGATCCACCCCAAAAAACCGTGACAGTAAATAGAAACTGTAGGGCGTAACAAGGTATACTCTTTGGTGTTTAATTGACATGAGTAGCCTTGCAACGGGTGGGCTATGACAATAAAATGAACAGTGAATAGTAATTGTTTAGATTGTAAACGAACATGTTTTTTCTTAAAGACGTAACATTCAAAAATCTCTAGGCATACCACCGTGTACTCACGTTTGACGAAGAATTCAAAACCTTGTGTTAAAAGGCTTCAGTTTATTGACCTGTCAAACCAATTCTCTTGCCAACAATTCTTTTATTTTAATTAGATGTATCCTAAGACCGTCACCATCGTTTCCTACTTATAAACGTTTCATTAGCACTCTCCCTCATTCATTTACTTTCAAAAAGTGCTTGCCGATTCTGACACAATTGATGAAAAAACTGTCTCTCAGCATCGCCCTCAGGATCTGTCTTTTCATTGATTGCCTAGAATCGTATTTGATAATTCCAATGAAGCGTCAAAATTCAAAAGGTCACAAGCCAATGAACATTAATAGGCAACAACCTGAAAGATATTTACATGGATTCGTAACAAGTTCAATCACCTTTTATTAAACTTTTGCTTTCAAACCTTTATCCTTCAACCTCAGCCAATATTACCAATCTTCCTTATCGAATATTCCCCTCTGAAGTTCCTCTCTGTTCCACTAAAAGCAAACCCCAATATATATATATCCAATGCTCGAATATGCCTCAAACCGATTTCTGTTCTTCAAAAATCGACTAAGAGCACATTTATAATCTACTTTGGCAACGGATCGGAGGTCGGAATCGAAAGCAATTGCGAATCAATTGAATTGAATTCAGTTTGATTTGCCATCATCTCTCATTTCCGGTTGTGTTGCTGAGCAGACTTCAAAAGATAAAAGCCACAGAAAATGTAATAAACATGAAACGCCTCCTCCAGCATATTGGACTTTACAACTAGAAGCACTCAGGTTTCGACCTTGAATGCTTATTCTATCAATTTTCCAGAGAAGCCCCATTGCCTACGGGTAGGACGATACTTTCGGGAAATTAAATGGCCATCCTCATGCCATTACTTATCTCCCCAACGAATGTTGTAATTCCCTTAAACAAGGGTATAAATTCAATTAACTGGGAGAACCTAACCTCCACAACGAGGGGACTACGTCTGATAATTATTATTTAATAACACGACCTCTTAGCACTTGACGCTACAGCGTTTTATAATATTTTAAAAGGACACCATTAAGAGGAACATAATCGCCTGACTGGATTTTGGAAGCCGAGGATAAATGGATCATCATTTTTCAAACGTGATTTGATTAAATGATGTTGTCGTCGTCTGCGATATGACAGCATTTCATTTCTTTATTCTGCATCCTTGTAATAATTAATTTTTGGAATGTATTGATATCAAGGAAATTCCTGTTTTCAAGAGAGCATTGCGTATATCTAGGTTGATATCGGTAGCGAAATATATTTACCTACAATGTGGGTAGACATTGTTCCTTTTTTATGTAATTTTTTTACATAAATGTCGTATGTTTGTACATAAATTTCATCTTCGATGCTTTTGTGATATTTAAAATATGTCAGCGCTTTCGAGGCAGAAGAAAAGAACAATTACGGAAAGGAAATGTTTTTTACGCATTGGTGTTGAATGTTTAAATACTATATTTGAAGGGTACAGGCCACGTTTTCCACAGGTGTGCAGCTCGGCTGTAGAAAACCTTCCTGCTCTCTGCTTTTATTATGCTTCTGAAATCAAATAAGAGGAGGAAATGTTTTTTACACATTGGTATTGAATGGTCAAATACTGTATTTGTAGGGTACAGGCCAAGTGTTCCATAGATGTGCAGTTCGGCTGAAGAAAACTTTCTTGTTCTCTGCTTTTATTATGTTTCTGAGATCGAATATGAGTTGTGCCGATTATGTAGTAGGTCTCCACCCTATTCGCGTTAATAATGATTAATTTTGAAACGCCATAAAGACGGTCACGGCAATATGAGGCAACAGGTCAAGAGTCTTCACTTCTGTCCCATTCTACTGAAACGGGTATACCTGGCAGGTGTTTCTCTCATCGTGTTATAACCACCCCAACCTCTTCACCGGATGATCCAAAGTTTTGGTTTCTCAAGTCGAGAACATCTTCTTGTTAGACGGTGTTACAGAAGCGAATCAGCGAATCAAACTCCTCTTGGGCACCCAGGATATTGAAGCAAATCTACGGCCTCATGTACCACAACTTGTCATTTCACTTTCGCAATTAAATAGTATTTAGGACGTTCCCCGACTCTACGTACAATCGTTTACGACAATTGATTAAAAATGTTCTCGGCCTGAAACAATCACATTTCTTGTCATATTTGTGGTCTCTAATCGGCATCAGATAAAAATCTCATAAAAACTGAGGGATTCGTGTATCCCGAACGGACTTGACAGTTTTTCAGGTAGCTCAAAACGCAGATGAGATAGTTGGAGCCGGTCAAACACAATCGTATCCAGTCCAGATCGCAGCCGACGTTCGGCGCACAAGACCACCAACATTATTTCTGAATAAGGAAACTGCCAAGATGCGACTAGAGCTCACAAAAACTTCGTTTAGAAATGAATAGAGTCAGATTGGATGATTCCAGATCTCCGAGTAGAAACAGTCGATATTGTAAAAGTTCTTGCCATAACTTCTTAAACCGACGACGCAAGGGTTCACATGCGTTAGACAGAATGAATTTTACTACGACCTGTTACATCATAGGAGTTTCGGCATGAAAGCTGGGATATGTAAGTAGGTGTGTAATTGGCCTTCCGCACAGGCGAATCCTTTAAACCATGATCGCCGACCGTCTTTAAAGTGCAAACGGCCGGAAACACACGTTTCACAATCGACATAAATGGTGATAAATCCTCCTATCGGTCGCGCTGGCTTCAAGACTAGATTTTTGTTTTTGTGGCCTGGAGCTGATCTGCAAAAGATACAGGTGGCCCGAGCCCACTTGCATGCTCCATTCACTCCGTTCGCGGTTATCCGGCATTGGCCACGGACTTAGCCTTTTCCCTCCCATTCTTTTTTGTTCCCCCGGACATCATCTCTCGACATTTCTTCCGGGGGCAGAGGGTCGAAGTATTATGTCTCTAAAGTTGTTTCAGCTCTTGCAAGCCGCGGTATTTCTCCACGATGTTGTCCTGCCATGGCCCAATGAGTTCCCATCTGTTGCTAGAGAGCCCTTCCGATTCGTCAGCGTTCCTGTTCTTCACGTAAATCACCGTCGATGATGATGACGTGGCCACAAATATTCCGAAAGCCATACGATATTTTTCCGGCTTCCCATTTACTTTTCTCTGCGCCAAAGAAACCTCAGGCTTTCCTGATCTGCCTCGCGTATCTGCATCTGAAGAAACATCTCTTATATATCGGTGACGACAGCGACTGTTTTCTCTCTGAATCTAACCAGTAGTCCGAAAAGTGATTGGGGGTGGTGCGGTCCCGGTAAGAAAGGGTAATTGACACTTTTCCCATGGAACTTGTCTGCTGCATGAAGCACAATTCGTGGGTTCCTTTAAACCGCGTGCATTACGGTAACGTAGAAGGTTCTCCCTGCGGTCGTTTCCGGAGGCGCCTTCTCTTATTCATCTGTTCTTCACACATTCTTTTTAGGTTGTCATCCTTGTCCAATTACCTTTCGATGTTGATGAGGTGTCTATAAACTTGGTTGTAATTATTGGGCAGGACTTCATCCTCGCTTCTCCATAGTAGCCCTGGTTCGAATCCTCCGATTGATAATCATCTGGCGGTCTTTTCTAGCACCTCCTATGCTCTTCTGTGGGCGTTGTCTGTCAGCCGGCGCGGCTGCACTCCAAGGGCTTTGATTTCAAAGTGATCTCGTGGCGTTTCTAACAGATAAACATACAGTACACAAGCAAATAGTTAAGAAACAACACCGAACACCACAACGTCTTACGAGCGCTTCCGTTTCATCTTCGTTCAGCCTGCTATAGTTGACGAACTTTAATGATGCACTAGTTCTGAAATCGTAACCATGCAAGATCCAAGCTAATCTCGTGAGGGAGGCGACAAGTGCGAGGCTTATTCCTTCCTTCATTTTCTTCGTCACTATGAGCCCCTAGTTGTCCTGGCCGGTTAGCATTTTAAGCTCTTCTTCGCTGTAGGCTAGCTGGTGTTTGATAGTTCGCAAGTGGTCGCACCTCTTGACGGTCTCTCCTTTCACGCACCGCGCGGAGAGCTTCAAGTCGTGCATTGTTCGTATCTCTATCAACATTTCGTCCCTCCTGAAGGCGCCTTTGATCTTGACTCGGACGTTTTGCGAGTCACTCTTCTTGATGTCTCGTCCACCGACTTTCACCAAGATGAGCGCTTTGCGACTGCATGTTAAGTCGATCTTCCTGGCGATTACCGAATCTAGAAGTGAGATGGTGGATTCCTTAGCCAGAAGGGCTCAAATTCGGCTCGATCGTTTTGGCCCATAAAGGTCGACAAGTACTATTTTTGTCACTGGTGATGGTGCGAACGCAAATGAACACTTCCCTCTTGGTACGTTTCGCTCATCGTCGGAATCGCTGTTCGATCCCAGCGTGCTGCGGTCTGGTCCTCTTTTTGTCTTGCAACATCTTTGGTGGAGGTTCGTCTGAGTGGAGGATGGTGTGGTGGCTTCTTGCACACTTCTTGCTTGACCTCATAGCGTTTGGGATGATAGTGAAGAACGTGTGATTTGAACTGACGCTATGACAGTTAGAATCACCAAAAATTGAACCAAAGTGCAACACATCAGGCCACCGCCCTGTGTACGAATTCGATTTCTAAACTCAAGTACATTCAACTGATGTGGATTTGTTATGTTATCGCTATGGTATACGGTTTTGATGCATTTTCTTATTCGATTTTCGTTCGGTGTTCTTCACTATTTGCTTGTGTATTGTGTGTGTATCTGTTAGAAACGCTACAACCTCCTGTGTTGATGGCGAAGGTATTTAAAGCATAAATTGATCTTCTTCGCCATGTCCCATTTGCCACTGGTGATAGCCTTTCTGAGGCGCAAGACTAATGACCTTGCCCGGAAAAAAAAAAAAAAAAACAAATCATTATGGAAAATTTAACAAGCCTCAGGACTTGCTAAATAAGGCCAAGACCGGTTCTAGGTTGTAGTGCCGATGATGATGATGATGATGATGATAGCCTTTCTGAACTTGGGAAATTCAAGGATCAACATCACTGGGCAACATGTGGGGTTTCGTCTTCTTTCTCTTCCGCATTCCTCGGGTGAAGCGAGGTTCAGTTGTGAATAAGGGCCGAGGACGAAACTGAAATAATGGCTGACCGTCAGGAGTTGGTAATCGCCGAGGCAAGATCCAAAGTAGCACGTGGAGAATTCAAATTGTTGAAAGTGGGTTGTTTAGAAGAAGAAAAGACGATATACAATTCGCGCTAGACGAGATGTGAAGAGTGAGGCAGCACAAGCCCAGAGTCTATGTATGTATGGGAAGTGCTGCTAAAGAAGCGGCCGACCGAAAGAAAGACGTGTTACACGAAGAGCCGAATGATCTTATCGTTGAGAATCCTATTAAAGATGATGTCAGTGGGGAAGAAGGGGAACATGTCGTTGAAGGTCTAACGTGTGAATATGAAACTATAATTGCCCTTCTTTGGCACTACCCATATAGGTGATCCGTAGGGAGATCGCGAAGGTGTAATAATTCCTTTTTTCACTAACTTGTCTATTTCCGAATTGACTATGTCGTGGTCAGCTATCCTATACGAGTATTGTTTTGACCACACTGGTTCCTCTGTTTTGGTTCGAATAGTGGCCATGATATTCGTGGTGTAGCGTAGTGAATTATCCACCAAACATTTTCTGTAGTTGTCAGTGATACTTACGTTTCCCTGTATAGATGTACTGCACTCTTCTGGTTTTACATTGTCTATTCGTTGTTGTTCGGTAAAGTGATGTTTATTGTTGAAAGAGTTCAACTGTTTAATTCGGCTAGATGTGGACTGATCCACGTCCATATGGTTTTGTCCCGGTTGATTCCATCTAGGTCTAGGTTGATTTTGGATATTAAATCGGTTCTGGTTGCAGTTGCTTCCCTCTGTTCGTCGATAATTTTGTGAACTATCCACTTCCATTGGTTCGGTTGTTAGTCTATAATATATTTGTACGTTTGGTATATATTTTCTTGGTTTTTGGGCTGACTGGTATTGCCTTGGATTGTTACGCCTGGTACTTCAATATTTGTCAAGGGTTGACCTCCTGGGACATTTGTGTAAGTTTGAATGTGTTTCTATCATGCAAAATGCTACTTGCAATAGCATATGGGGTATTCTAGGTTCTCTGGGGAATGAGTCTATAACGTGGCCCTTGTGTAGTAGTCAATCCTTTGATAAAGGCTCGGACTCCATCTTTCATGACATTCTGCATTAATGGTGGGACACTTTCTCCTTATTCCATTTCGATCTTGCTAAGAACTAAATTTAGCGCCTTGCTTACTTCATCGAAATACTCCGTTAAACTGGTCCTTCCTTGGTTTATATCTTGAAGGTTTTCCTGTAGGTCCTCCTATACATAATCAAGACGATTAATGATGGCGCAGAAATTTAACGGAGTGTTGTGTGAGGAGCTCCTCGATAGTATAGTGGTTAGTATACCCGCCTGTCCGCGGGAGACCGGGGTTCGATTCCCCGTCGGCGAGCCTCTGGCGCAAGACTAATGACCTTGCCCAGAAAAAACAAATCATTATGGAAAATTTAACAAGCCCCAGGACTTGCTAAATAAGGCCAAGACCGGTTCCCGGTTGTAGTGCCGATGATGATGATGATGATGTTGTGTGAGGCCGATGTCTTTCCCGTAGCTCCTTGAATTTTGGCTTGAAACATGGACAGGCAATGTATAATATTTGTCTAATTCCTGAAACTCGCTTATGCTGTTCATTGAGCTCGAGGCCATCTTTCGCCAAGAGGTGTCTTGTTTTCCATCAAATATAGGCAGGACCTTGAACATTTCTGTGTCTATTTGGACGACACTCTGCAATGATAAACTGGCTGGTAACGATTCCTTTGTGACGACTTCTATGCCTGCCAATCCTCTTGTTTTCAATGTGGTCACCAGTCCTTCCAGTTCCTGTTTTTGTTTTTAGCCAATATTTTTTGGTTGTTTATTAAATGGACTATTTGTGTCTGCCGCCTGTCACGCGGGAGACCGGGGTTCGAATCCCCGTCGGGGAGCCTCTGGCGCAAGACTAATGACCTTGCCCGGAAAAAAACAAATCATTATGGAAAATTTAATAAGCCTCAGGACTTGCTAAATAAGGCCAAGACCGGTTCCAGGTTGTAGTGCCGATGATGATGATTTGTGTCTGCAGGTCCGTCATGGTAAGTGTAGCCATTTCTGTGTGTTGTTTGGGTTCTTCCTCGCTATCACTTTCATGATCGTAGGTATGTCTGCTCAGTACGTTGTCTAATATCTTTTTCCTCACAGTTTTAATTTTCATTAATTACTGGTTTTCTTCTTTTTTGTTTTTTTGTTTAGCACTGAATTGGATTATGTTGTTAGCACTGAATTAATTTATGTTTATGTCCAGTAGTTGCATTTGTTTACAACAATTTTGTTGGTCTTCTCACACAGGGAATATTAAAAATATTTCGAGTGGCAGCAGGATCTTTTTTTTTTTTTTTTTTTTTTAAGTTTGACTTCCTTTAATTTTACAAAAAAATCATCTTTTTCGTACTAGTACTGAAGTTCGATAGTTAAATCTCTAGTTTCTCGGTACAAAAGGAAGTACTTAGGATAGATTTACATGCTATTTATACAACGTTGTTGTCAACCAAAGAGAGACTTATCATTATACTACGTCGTCATCTTAACATGAATCACCAGACGTGGTTTTAATCATAGAGCTGTGGAAAATACGTTACATTGGGATGAGTAAGCGTGACAGATTAATTCCTGCATCCGGGGATCCTATCATGTTGCACGATTTGCATCCACCTTTTCGATTGTTGTCCTCTTTTTCCCTTTTCGTTTTTTCGCTTTGTATACATTTTAGCTAAGTTAGCTAATTTAGGTTAGGTGGTAAGTTATGAAATGTATGTAAGTCAGTGTTAAGATAGATTCCGTGGGAGGAACTTATGTCCCCCACGTAAAATGTAAATAACAATATTCGAGTTTGGTTGTCAACATTTCAGAATATATATTTTATTTTACTATTTATTGGCCAGTAGGAACCCGAAAGTTCAAGACTTCACCGACTCGACTCCTCCATTGTTCCCTGTCCCGTGCGCTCTCCTTCCACGTTCGACCATCCGATCCGATCTTCTCGAGGTCCAAACCAACATTGTCCTCCCATCTCCGTCGCTGCCGCCCTGTCGGTCTCTTTCCTGATGGCTTACCGTCAAGAATTCTATGCACGGTCCTATCGTTGCCCATTCGCGCCACGTGTCCGGCCCATCTTAACCAGAAAATATATAAAAATAAAAATTACGTGGCGCGAAAGATCGCGCGATCGGAAAACGAGTTAAAAGGGTTTTATTTCAACAGCAACCCAGAGGAGTGGCATACCTGTTAAACTCTTGGGGGTTGATAAAACTGTCACATTCGCTTTCGAAAAGTATATCCGCTCTCTCCATGTAATAGTAAACGTATCTCTATTTATCCGCACACACACTTTCAGACAAATAAATCTTTTGGTTTAATTAAGTTTAATTTAAAGTTATTGGCATTATTATTTTAACACACTTCATTTGTTATATTTTTTTCACAGATTATCATTATCATCAGCACTACAGCCGCGATCCGGTATTGGCCTTATTTAGCAAGTCTCTAGGCTAGTTAAATTTTCCATAATTTATTTTTACGGGCAAGGTTATTAGCTCTTGAATTTCAACCAAAAGCATCACGTTGGCACAACAGCGTATTGTTTAAAATCCTTCTCGTTTTTATAAATACAACAATCTACTCTCTATCATTTTCATTTTAATTTTTGCAATATTTTTTATTTCCATTTTATATTCTTAGATTCTAAATTATAAGCTAGAAATTTTTTTTTTTAATTTCAACTTAATTACCTTATATAATAACCTACTGGTCCTACACAGACGCTCTAAGCTAAACATTATTGTGATTATTGTGCAATTTACCTTTTGGCCACAGAACTTTGTTTGTCTGTTTAATTACATTTATTTTTATAACAAAGAAAACCAAAGACCTGTGGTGGCTCCGCCAAACCCCACGGCCCACTTACCTGAAAAAACCCCATAACTGCTACGTAACTTCCTTAAGTTCGCTAATGCAATTGTGGGGTTTCTCTATATTACATGGAGAACCAACCCACAATTCCAACCCCAATGTCCGCTTTATTTCGACCGCTAACAGCGCGTCATCCCAATCCCAATTCCTACCGTCGGCTATTTCACCTGCAATAGATGAATCCATAAAAGAAGACGGGCCGGAAGTCATTAATCTATTCGTTTAATGCACAATTGCATTCAGTGTTTTCTTGCCATACGGCAACACTATTGCATTAACCCATGAAATTTCAAAGTCATTTCGGGTAGCAACAACAAGTCGAAGCAAACGACGCCGTCGCATCGTAGCGAAACCGCTGGGGAATTTATCAAAATATCTAATTAGTTGTCATGATAAATTACCCTAGCCAATTTGGCGTCACTTCGGCTTTTCATCAGATCATCCATTCGCGTGGGATCAATGATCTCTTTTTGCAGGTGAATAACATCAGGTTCTCCTCTCCTTCGCAGTTCTGGCTTTCCACGGTTCAATGCGCTCTGACTACACCATAGCCGTACCACTGGGTCAGTAGGTCATGTCAGTAGCTACATTTGATACCAATACACACAACCAAAGCTACCCCGAGATCACAGCACATCATGTTTCTGTTCTCTCATTCTCCATGTCCGTCAATTACCCTATTAACAAAAGTTACCCACACTTCGACGGGCGTGAGGTTGAGAGAGCAGAGGCGTGGTCTCTTTTGGTTGTCCTGTGTGTGGAATGATATACGAATTTCACCCCTGAGTCGAGTCAGTCGCTAATCAATCCTCAAACGGAGTACACGTCTCCAGAGTCAGTATCAATCTTCACAGCCGCAGTGTGTAGACCGGAGTCGAGAGTGTAAAACGGAGCGTGACAGTTTTCATTGTGCTGTGTTAGAGTTGAATGTTTCCATAATAACCATTTTTGTATAAGGCGGACACAAAAAAAATAAAATCCGAGATATAATTGACAATATAAAATTCGAGACATTTTGCCGGTACGATTCGCGCGTAAATATACCTCAGATAAGGGTCAAACCAGTTCCTGGGTTACTGGACAATAAACCAAACTCTTTAGTATTAAGAACAGCCGAGAACAATAAAAATATCAATAAATCCATTGGAATAGGTGTCTAAGTGCTCGCCACAGTTTGTAAATTGATTACATTTTCTTTATTTTGTGATTCGTAAAATTACGACATTTGTGTTTTAAATGATTAAGATCTATAACAATTTAGTGTATTCATAAAAATAACCGGAAAGACTTGCAATAAAAAAAATAATTGTCACCATCAACCATCACTGTTTTATTTGTCTTGGTGATAGATTTCCTGCTACCGGCTATCGGCGCCTCTATAGATCGTTGGGGATAATAGTGAACCGCGTGCCCCTGTTAGGCATATACTTTTAACCCCTACATAATCACATTAGCACCTTAAATGATTTACGCATTAAATAAAGCAATTTCTAATCTAAAAGCCCCTAGAAGAGAATTCTTACCTTTCATACATCTCTTCACATACAAATTCCCTATAAGAATTCCTTCCTAACTTATCATAAATTCCCTGAAAGAAAATTCATCGGTTTACATATAATACAACCGCATAATCAGGGAATCTTACCCTTGAGTTGGCTTATCACAGCTTCAACATGTGTACAATAAAAACTACCCACATACACATTGGCAGGCGACCACTTCTCCCAACAATAAACAGTCCAACGCAGCTGCATGTAATTAGCACCATAGACGTTGAGACTAATTCCCTAACTCGCACCATGTGCAAACAAAAGAACGCTGTCCTTCAAAGGTTTTCTGGCGATACTGTGGCGGTTCCGCCAAACCCGACTGTCTACTTACCGTCAAACCCCCATAACATTCAGCCAATTTCCTAACTTTACTAATGCAATCGCTTTAGTACCTGAAAATGCTTCACGCATTATATAGATCAAATCTATAATCTTAAAGTGCCTGTAAAGAAAACTTACCTTTTCATACATCTCCTCGCATACAATTTCCCGTAAGATTTCTTGCTTTACTTATCTGGAATTCCAAACCAATTCGGCACCTTCGGTACCAGACAAATTCCTGTAAAGAAAATGATTTGGTTTGCATACAATGTAACCATCATAATGGGGATCATACACATTGCGTCGCCTATTTCCCGTCCACACCAAGTTTATTATAAATCACCATACATACACATTCGCTGGCGACCTGCACCCAAGGGACCAAAGAAAATACGCAATCCGCGTCTCTTGGCAGCAATTGAGTTTTACAGCATAAACAAATACAAATAGGAATTCAATACCTACCCTTACTAGCGATGCCATAAACATCCAATTTGCTTTTAGCACCATTTCCCGGATGACTAGCGGTTTATTTATTCAACTGCAATGCACATTTTCCCTTTCCTTATTTCAGGTTCATTCCCACGGCCTTGTGTATGAAAAAAACCAATGTGATCTTCACTCACACATACACATACATTGCCAAGTCTTTCTTCCTTGTTTCCACCACAGAGAAACACTTTCTTTCTTCGGTAAACTCACCCCAAAACGATTAAATATCGTTGAGTCTTATTCCATCCGTCACTCCCGCTCTCCGCCGGCATACATACACATACCCGGAGTCGTGAGAGGTGTTTCAAACTTGTCACTTAGTACATAGTATGGCGAAAAGTATAACACCCTAATAATGTCGTGTTGGTGTAACGCGTTTCGTGCGGTAATTCAAGTGTCTAAAACCTAGACGAACACAACAAATAAATATATCTGTAGCCGTGAACGTACAAAGGCAAGGTACATACTTACGCCCCACATAGTTTAACGTACGAGATAAAAAAATAAAAATACCCCAAAAACATAGTTTGTGCAAACAATAGTAAAGTGGAAATAAAAGAACTAATAATACTAAAACAGTGTTTCATTTGTTTTCCTTTTTTCTTGGTGTTTATCCATCATCCTTTTCCGTTCGTGGACAATTTTGGTGCTCGCATTTGCAGCGATATTCGGCGGTACAGTTAATCGTCGTGTTAGTGATGAAGTGGGTGGCTGGTAGAACCAGCGTCCATGCCGACGCACAGACCATACCATCCCCACAATACCGTAAACAATCCACATCGATTGTGGTTTCCCAAATGCAATTCCCATTTAATGAGTTCCAGGTTATTTATTTAGCTGACCCTAATAACATAATTTGTTCTTTTTCCCTCACTGTAGATTTTGTTTATCCTTGCTGGAATGCATCGATAAACACGGTGATGTGTACGTTCACACATACACACCACTGCATCAAAAGATCGCGTTTCCTTGGTGGCCACACCCTTAAGAGAAAAATGTTCTCTCTCTCTCTCTTCCGTTCCTTAACCCTAACCGAGGGTGGAATTCAAGTCAGAGTTCTATCCTCGAAGAGTCTTATTACATCCGCAGACCACTACGGTCGTGCTATCTCCCGCTCTCCAGTGCGTACGGAGACGCGAATATACCCCGGAGTCGTCGTCGTAGTGTTGAGACCTCTCTGATTGTAAAGTGAAATATTTGAATTGAGATCCGTGCCGAAATAAAAAAAAAAAAAAAATTAATAATAACAAACCTGTGCTCAGTGCGTTTTATTTTTTGGTGAGATCCATCGGGTGTTTTTAATGTGTTTTACTTCCTTCTCGTTTTCTCCTGGTGAACAGTTCTCTTTTGTTGCTGCGGTGGAACAATCGGAGTGTTAACGAAAAGTTGTGAGACGAAGTAGAACTCGCACCCCTGCCGGTGCCACGACTTCGCCCCCCACAGAACTCTACTCTATATTTTATTTCACCCACCTAAGTTAAATAACAACTCTAACAAAGACTCTAAACGTCCGTCTACGTTAGGCTAAATTAAGGCTATGTTATTAATATTTGACATATGACCGTCTTCGATGACAACTGACGGTCGACACCTGTGCACTTTATTTAACAAAATCGCGGTCGGCTTTTAATTTATGCCCATCTCGGACAACGGTTAGTGTCATTTTTTTCACTTTATATTCTTTGATTCTAAATTATAAGCTAAACAAAACATGCTTAAATTCTAGCTTAATTATCTTATATTATAACTTTCTGGTCCTACGCAGACGCTCTAAGCTAAACATTACATGACTAGTGTGTAGTTTGCCTTTCGGCGACAGAGCTTTGTTTTTGGCTTTAATTATGTATATGACAAAGAAAAATTAGAAAAACTTTGTGCCGATTTTTTTGTTGTTTTTACTTAAAATTTAGCTTACCCATATTTTTTTTATATTTAAAAAACTTAACCCAAATTTTATACTACCCTAATTCTAGAAAAGCTAAGTCTGTGTAAGCTGGCTGATGATGCAGTTATTCTACCGACATTGGTATTCAGGTCTTTATTTTCCATTCCACCACCAGAAATGTTGGTGCTGTTTAATATTATCGTCCCGATCTTTGTGGGTGATAGCCCCACTGAACCGCAAGAGCTCTTCTTTGGTGCGCGTGACTTCCCGACGTTGGCACAAACGGCCGTTCACGGATGATCTACTTACACGATAAATCAGCGGAATTCTGGATCCATTCTGCATAAGCCCATTCATGTCCAAATCAAAGAACGCCTCTGGCGGAACACATCCGTTGCAACCAACCCTCTAATAAAAAAAGGTATTAGGATAATAAGTCCCGAAAATGAGGTCATTGGACGAGCTTTTTTCCCGAAAGTATTCTACACGAATCTCTTAGTTTTCGGTGGAAATCTTTTATTTCACCAAGGCAAGATGGTGTTCTCAATGGCCGATCAAGGTTGGTTGTAACCTCATTGAGTTCACTTCCTTTACACTCACAGCACTAGAGGAAGGTTACGAGGTCGATATTGTAGTGCTCTAAAAAGCTCTACCATCTCCCTGGAGGAAGTACTACAGGAGACCCACTGGAAAAATAAAGCAAATTCTGAATAACTTTTACAACTGCGTTTAATTTAGACTGGTGAGTAGAGCTGTGGCTCGCCCCTTTTTTTACAGATAATCGCTGATGCTGAACATCACTTGCCCCACGGAATCCAGCAGAAGCCGCTGGCTGTTGCCCTGGGAAGTTTGCGGCACTAGCTTCAACAACGATCGATCGCTACTCTTCCCTCAGGTTTGAGGAAGCACGGCGGCGAGCGCAGCGGGTCCCCTCAGGAGCAGTCTAAAGAGATCCCTCATCCTTTTAAGGACAAGGCGACACACTACCTGGGAGCGAGGCCAACAGTTACTATTACAACAATATGGTCTCAACCGATCTCAGTAAAGCATTCGACAAAATCTCACACAATCTAATCCTTTTCAAATTATTCGCGCTCGGCTTCGAACCTGGATTGCGGAAATGGATTTCTTCCTATCTAAAGGATAGACTTTATTCCGTTCGGTTCAGGTCCATGATATCCAACCCCTTCCTTGCCGCCTCTGAGGTCCCTCAAGGTAGCCACCTGGATCCTCTCCTATTTATACTGGCCACTAATGACATCGATAAAGTCATTAAGAATTCCGGTTTGTCTCTATACGCTGACGATACCAAGTTATATAGGATCATCGAGTCACCACTCGATTCTGCACTGCTTCAATATGACCTTGATAAGTTCTCGACTTGGTGGGACCAAAATTGATTTGTACTTAACATCGCCAAATGCCATTCTAGAACCTTTTACCATAAGAGTATTCGCTCGTCGTCACGTTCCTATACCCTTCATAACCAACCCCTGACCACTGTCCAATCTATTCGAGATATGGAATCCTTTGCGACGGCGAGCTTAACTTCCTCTCTCACATTGATGAGATGATCCGAAAAGCCAATTATGCCTTAGGTTTCGTGAAAAGATGATCTAAGGAATTCTCCGACATTAACGTTACTCAATCCCTTTACCTTAACCCCGTCCGTCCACTGCTTAAATGTGCCAGCCAGATACGGTCTCCTTATCACAAGATCCATATCTGTAGAATCGAAAGTATTCAAAGTCGCTTCCTTCGGTTCGCTCTCCGAGAGCTAGGATGGGAAAACCCCTTAATTCTTCCTCCGTACATAAACCGCTTAAAATTAATCAACTTCAGAACCCTTGAGGAGCGCAGGGTCGTGGCTGACATAATATTCATTCCCTCCGGTTGGTTCAACTGCGCCTACCTCCTTAACGTAATTCCTCTGAACACAAACCCTCGAAATACGCGTAAACCCCCCCCCTTCTCAACATTTCCACCGACCAGACCACTTATGGTTTCAACAAACCACTTTCGCGGATGCTGAGAAATGTCAACTCCAATTCCACCTTGTTCGACTTCGACTTCTTTACCCATACTCTCAAACACCGCCTCCTAAACAATTCTCACCACTAATCTTAAGCGGCGCTTCCACATTCTACTACAACCTGCCCCCGCCCCTCGCCCCTACTCCTGTCTTCTTAATTTATCCTGGTTCCTTAGGTTTAGCTCAGTTAAGGTAGTTCTTAAACTCTCTAGTTTGTAATTTATATATACTTTAGATGTAGGTAATTATGTTGCTTGAATTGAGCCAATAAATGGGGTGGTAGCCCCACTAAACTTGGCATAGTATAAGTTTTCCTAGCTATGGCCAAAGCAGCATCTACATGTCTGTTGAAATACAGATATTGATCTAGCCAGATGCCAATGTATTTAACTACACTCTTGGTTTCCAGTTTACCTCCATGCGGTCCAACAATAACTAACTTTCACCAGTTTTTTCTTGTGTCGTTCGTGTTTTTATATAATGGGGTTCTAAATAGGATGGCTTCACATTTCTGGAAGTTGATTTTAAGTTTCCAGTCGTCGCTATAACGCTGCACTTTATTGTCACGCTGTAGTAACCTGTTTATGATCTCAACTTTCGGAGCTGTTCTGTTAATTATGAAATCGTCTGCGTACGCGATAGCATGCGGAAGTGCATCTAATAAGTCGCTAATGTAAATGTTAAAAAATCGGAGCTTTGTTAATAGTATTTTCAAATACTTTACTGATGCTTGGGAGTAAACTTATCGAACGCATGTTCATTGGGTTTGTACAATCTTGGCCCTTATTTTGGGATGGGCTGTATGATTGCCGTTGTCCAACGCGCGTGAAAGTTTGCATTATTCAACGTGTTGTTAAACAGGGCCGTGTATATATCTATTGCCATGGGGGGGTTCTTGAGTAAGATGTTGGGTACTCCATCTATTCCCACTGACTGTATGTTTCTTAATGAGTCGAAGATACCCTGTATTACCGACGGTTAGTGTAAGGGTCTTATTATTTTCATCTTATTTATGTCGGTATTGGGCGATGGTTTTGTATTGACTCTTGCTCGTCATCAATCATGAGGATATTTAATATTTCTCACTCTTTGTTTACGGGTCATTTCAAACATAAAACAGGACATACGGATATTATGTAAACATGATTCAAGATGCATACATCAGTGTGCATTCATTGTTTACAGAAAATTGTGTGAATGTTTACACTACGATTCGTGATTAACTGCCGGCACTTGTTTATTATGTTGGATATGCATGTATCACCATCCCGAGAAATATGAGTTTATATAATATGAGTGAGTGTCCATTCGTTGTCAACGATAGCAAATATGTTTGGTGGATCTTATTGTGTCATTTCCATGTAATTGTTTATTTAATGAGTAGCATTTGTGTTTGTGGGGTTCGAATCCCCGTCGGGGAGCCTCTGGCGCAAAACTAATGACCTTGCCCGGAAAAAACAAATCATTATGGAAAATTTAACAAGCCTCAGGACTTGCTAAATAAGGCCAAGACCGGTTCCCGGTTGTAGTGCCAATGATGATGATAATTTGTGTTTGTATTACTTTTTGTACCATTAAAAAGTTTTCCAGATGTAAGTATTGGCGCTTGTGCATTTCAGATTGTACGCTTTTTACAGGTACAAATATATAATTGTGTGTGTGGGGATGCCATATTTCGTGTGTGACACCCATATACCGACCAAGAGCGGGATAAGGGAGAGAAGTGTTTAAGTTCATAGGTAAATACTGCAAAGTTAAATGCGATCCAGTTGTGACTGAATACTGTTTTGACAACTTAGAGATCTATTCTAGCAGTAAGCATGGCGATGGCTAAAACAAAATGGTTTATATGTCCTGGGTAATTTTTAGTGCTCTTAAAGTGTTCGTTTTGAGAAAACAAATCCAGTAACGACAATTCTAGGATAAAATGTTTGGAACTATTTTCCAATCTTCACAATAGTGTCAAATGAACCTTCATATATGTTATACTAGTACCAGCCACCTTACCGTCGGTGAATAGAAGCTCATCGAAGCGAGCCAAATGTGTAAAGCAAACTACCTGAGCAACAGTTAGCAAACAAGTATATCGATCCATTGGTTGCGTGTAGTCATTTCAAGTAAACTCGTCGGTCTACATCGCTAAAATGTTCAGTGCTGTGTGCTTTTGCGATGGTTCCATTTGAATGCCTTTTTATTTCCACCTCAATTGCTTACTTGGTCTTACAATGGGTGAGTTTTGTTCCTAATCTGAAAACTCGGGTGTTCTCCGCATATTAAAATAGGCAACGGATACGCTCCCATTGTCTGCGAACATTGCCATGTGATAATTTCCCAACATAAGTACTTGCCACAAAAATTATGAATAAAAGATACAAAAGACTCATCATCGTGTCCTTCTAAAAATTCCGATAGAGAATTCTCATTTTATGATACTCCCAGACTGTCATTTCCTCTCCTTCTATACTCCTGCCTTGGTTCCTAATTCTACTATTCTTTCCACTTTCCGATGTGGTAAATGGTGCGGAATTGTTCATCTATAACGTAAATTGGAAAAAAGGGATCGGCAGCGGGTAGCACGCCTCCTTTTAATGGGCAAGTCCTTGAGATAGACGGAATTACTTCAACGTGAATACTACTAACTGATGTAGTCAAAAGCCGTGGAGCTGCGTTTAAGTAGATAAAGTTATTTACGGTCGTGGGCATATCCATCCGTTGAGATAATAAATAAAGGAAGTGTCCTTTTCCTGCAGAGTCGTGCAATCCCTTGCATTCTACAATTGGAATAAGCATTTTTATGCTTACTTTTCATTTTTATGGTTTTCATATATAATGCAACACACTGTTTCCGTCGCTTCAGTATCGTTCTTTTTGATTGCCCTTCATATCAGCGATATCGATAGCGTGTGAGGTGATTCTTTATTATTTAGGTAATATTCAAGTGGTCTTATGAAGCGATTGTATGTTGTCAGCGTTAAAACGACACTAATAAAATTTTTCTAACATCTGTGGCTCAAGCAACATCCTTGATGTTCAGTTCCCATCCTTGACTGTTATTATTTACTTGTTGTTATAGTTATTTAAACGATAATATTAATAAATGCAATAAACGAAACGCGGTCACAGTTCCGTTGGCCGTTCTAACCTAAGCAATACAGCCAACTATCACATGAAGGACGCTACAGTAGCAAATACTTAACCGCAGAGGAAATGAAATCAGTCATTTAGTCATTCGTTGGTCCACAGGACTACAGACGCACCAATTACTTATAGTAAGCACCCCGACTCTTCTCCGGAGTTCATCATGGCCCGGCTTGTGTCTAGCTTAGTGGCTGGAAGTCTGATGACTGACACCTACCTTCGTTTCTGCACATTCCCGTGACGGTGACTTTGATCGTAATGGATTAAGGTCGTTCTATCCGTTTTTACTGCTCCTCGTTGTTCTTCCTTCCTTTTTTCCGTGATGGATGCATTGAATCTATTTATCCATACGCTGCTCGCTGGGGGAGAACACATTTGGCAGGCTTTTAGTTAAGTTTACATGGTCAGTGAGCATGTATACAAATGGGTTTGATTTAATTGACGGAACGAAAGTGCCTTAAATTAAAGTCGACCAGGGTTTCAACTAAAGGCCAAGAATTGCTCTTTTTTTCTAGTTGAACAATATGTGAGGGTAGATACAAATCCATTATATCAGCCTGTGGTTGGCTATGCGTGAATCAGCTTGGCAAAAAGATGGTCCAGTGTATACCTTGGATATATCTTGTCAGCTGCTGTGAAACAGAACATAGTACATGTAACTAGAACAATCGTAGGAGGAGTGCCATTACGATAACACAAGCATTTCATTTCCCACTTCTTTTTTTTTTGTACAAAGGTAGGCTTGTAATGCTGACCGGTCAATTCACAGAGTCGGGCTGATTTATGGTCAGACGTCACTTAACCAAGTTGTTGGAGTTTGACACGGGTCTGTCACGGTTAATGGATTTGCTGTGTGTTTTAAGCAGCAGGGAGAAAAATTCAGAACAATAAACTGGATACTCGCTCAACGGACACCTCTCACATGCGGGCAGTTTGGTCAGAACTATCAATATTCACCTATCATGGAGTGCACTGGAATTACAAAGTCATTGGTTAATTTCATTATTGCTTCAATTTATTATTAATAAATATTATACAAATAAAATAACAATAAATATATTACAAGCGTACTAAACGGATGGTTCCTTGCAGAATATAATTCTAACTATAGGTTTAAATCTATTGGTTTTCTACTTATTTAAAACACGTTTGTTGACAATCTTCTGTGGACTGGGATTTATTTATCCAGTTCACTTTGCTGTCTATCACATCAGAGGCGCTTTTCTAACATATATTTGTTTGATTACTTATATTTCAAATTAAATATCAAGTCGCTGTGCAATCAAAAAGACCAACGGCAAAACCAATTGAGGGTGAGTAGAAAACGTTCATAACGGATTTCGTTAGTTAAAAACATAATAAGAAACGACTGAATAAGAACGTATAAAACCGCCCCTCATATATTAAAAAAGCCCTCCCCGTCTATGCTGAAAATTCAGTCATAGGCCTGTGGGTAAAATGTATCTTTGACATGTGTGCCAACAAGGGCACTGGTTCGCGAAGATTTCCACCTAAAATCTGACTCCAAATCAGATCACGACAGAAGTAAAATAAAGCTCTGTTCAACTTAACAGTGTTCTCTTTATTGATGATTAAATGGTAATTAGTTCACCCGGAGCTTTCGACTGCGTTTGACGTGTTCATCTCGGTCGCGAGTTCTCATCACAATCATTCCCAAACGCGATAGATCGCCTGATACTGGGGACAATTGCTTGTCCTCGGATAAAAAACTTCGTTCCATTATGTATCCAACAAGTGGGCTTGGTAAAAACCCCTACTGTAATAAATTCACTCCCCTACAATGCCATCCAGATACAGATAATTCTGAAATGGACGAAACTGATTCGCCAATAATCAGAAAAGTGTATGTGCCACCAATCAAAGTGCTGCAAAAATCACCAGAATATGTGCATAGGCTCATGAAAAAGCTTAATATATCCAGTTATTCAATAAAAAAATTAGCAATTGGTATAAAAATAATGTTCGGAACTATTGAATCATTTAATATTGTGTTAGAAAAACTAAAAGAGGATAACTGTCAATATTTTTCTCATGATATTAAAAGTGCCAAAACCTTCAAAGTTATTTTGTATGGACTGGATGATATAAAAACTAATGAACTCAAAGCTGAACTCATTTCGCTTGGCTTAAAATGTTCTGATGTTAAAAAAATTGAAAAAAAAAATTATCAATTTACTGATTTTTTTTATCTCATTCACTTTGAAAATGGAACAATTAAATTAAGTGAACTTAAAAAAAATTATAGCTCAATTTTTCATACCCAAGTGAATTGGAACATCCAAAGGAAAATCAAAGGTAAGGTGACACAATGCTTTAATTGTCAAATGTTTGGACATGGTGAGAGAAATTGTCACATAAAAACATATTGTGCTACTTGCGCTGGTTCACACAAAACAAGCGAATGTAATAACGCTTCGGTAAATAAATGTGCCAACTGCAACGGCAATCATAAAGCTACTGACGTCACATGCACCAGTAGATCTAAATACTTAGAAATAAAAGAAAGATCATCTGGAAGATCCAAGATCCATCCAAGAACTCATTTCGCTGCATCAACTCAAATTTCAAATCATCAAGCTTGCCAAAAACCGATTTCGTTTGCCTCTATGAGTGATTTTCCTACGCTTCCACAGCCACAGCGACGACTGGGACTGACCAATGCTCCGAGCAAAAGCTTTCCAAATTCAAGCCCGCGAATTCAAAGTTTACCACCAACAATTAATGCATGGGAAAATGACTCACGCGGCGCTTCTTCATCAAACAATAACAATAATTTACCCAACAACAATTCACCACTCTTCACAATCGAGGAACTAAATTCCTTGTGCATGGAAATGATCTCAAATTTATCAGTTTGTAAAACGAAAATAGAACAATTTAATGTGATCGCGCATTTAGCCACTAAGTTTTTATACACTAATAATGTTAAGTAAAATGGCAGATACACATATAAAAATAATTACTTGGAATGCTAAAGGCATACGTAATAAATTTTTTAAATAGCTATAAAGTTGATGTTGCTCTAGTAACAGAAACTTGGCTTAATTTTGATATAAGACTCCCATCATCTGACTTTAACTGCTATCGCATTGATAGAGTAGACCAAAGGGGTGGGGGAGTGGCGATTCTTATCAGGAAGTCAATTCAACATTCGCTTTTACCTGTAATTCCAACTAGGCTTGTGGAGAATGTAGGTGTAATGATTAAGTTAAGAAACCATAAGACAGTAAAAATCTATTCTGTTTATTTCCCTGGTGGATCTTCGTCTGATATTAAAAGAAAATGGCTCAAGCAAGATTTAAAAAAGTTATTCACAATGAATGGTGAATTTCTATTAGGTGGTGATTTTAAATGCCGGCATAGAGATTGGGGGTGTGTAAGAGCAAATGCTTGGGGCAATATATTGGCTGCCCTTCCATTGGCACTACCAATTAATATTTTTTATCCACCTTGTCCAACTTATTTTCCCACAGGTTCTCGTGGCATCCCCTCTGTCGTTGATTTGCTTGTGTCAAATGTCCCTGGTCTTATAACAGAACCCGTTTCGTTAAGTGCTCTCAGTTCAGATCATAATCATGTTTTTTGTAACCTTTCTTGGTTGGGTGAAAGAAAGATTCAATATTTCCTGGACATGAAGAATGCTAATTGGAATTCATTCAAATCAAAGATTAAAATGAGCCTTCAAAATAGTACTACAAATCTTGAAAGAGTGTCTTGTAAAGATGATGTTGACCTTATTGTACAAAACTTTACACAAGCTATAATTTCTTCGGTTGATGAAAGTATTCCCAAAAGAGTAAAAAAAAGATATTTTTAAAAAACTTCCAATCCATATCTTAGATCTTATTAAAGTGAGAAACATTCATCGAAGAAACTGGCAGAATTACCGTCAGCCCAGACCAGATACAAATCCATCGTAATAGAGAAAGGAACAAAAAACTGAGCGCTATGGATAAAAATGCTAAACCGTTCTGGAATATAGTGAAGCTAATCAAGAATAAAAACCGTAAAATACCATTTCTGAAGGATTCTTCTACTACTTTTTTTACAGGTTTTGAACAAGCAAACCTATTTGGAACAAGTTTTTCAAAAAATCACTTGGTCTCTCAGCATTTGGGTGAATTTGAAACTAATGAACTTGTCGGTAACAGAATCGAAAGATTCGACACCACAAACGAATTAACTCCTCTAAATGCATTTGTAGAAGAAGAAAACGTAAGAAATGTAATCAAATGCTTGCAAACACGAAAAATAGGAGGACTTGTGGGGCTTTTCAGGGCCCGAAGAGCCATACATCGCTCGATCCCCACTATTCCAAGCGATGCGACTTACCTCGAAGTCGAACTTTCAGCAAGGTTACGTAACCTTGCTACGGCATTAACCGCCAGCCAGATTGCTGGAATTAATTCAGTCACCCCAAAGGATAACTGACATGAATACCTTTTAGGCAGCTTACCTTTCTTTGGGGGTTTTCTCCAAACCCCTTTTTCTCCACCACCATACCTGAAAACATTAAGTCCACGGCAAAGATTATCATCTAGCCGTGGCATCGAAAATTTCATCCTCGGGCATGCATTGCACCCAGTGTATCTCGTTCCCATTGCCTTATGCCATGGAAACAAAATCAATACAGAGTTCCTAGGTTACTCGTTTTTTTTGTTTGTCCATGGCACCCCTAGCATGCGGCTACCAGGTCCCATCAGTTTGCCACCGCCGACAAGGTTTCGGTTGATGCAAAGCAAACATTTCACTAATTACCAGCAATAGCTGGTTTCCTATTATCGGTCTCCACCGATCAGGGACCGCAAACAAGCAACGAATTGGATGCAGCCATCAAGTGTTTACTTTTAACATCTGGCAATGACTGCACCCTATATTCGTTGCAATACCAAAACATAGCATTTGCACCACAGATTGTTTATGGTATATACAATTCCCTATTAACGGCCGCCAACCGTCGGCGGACCTGGGAAATTTCACATCCATCAACCCAAATGTTGATTTATGGCCTCTCCTAGGGTGACCAGATCTTCGGCTCGTGTTGCTTTTACCCCAGATGGTTCGGTTGCCGGCAAGTATTACACAATCAATTGTGTACACAGCCGCAGGCCATGCATTGTTTGTATACGCAGGAGATGCAGTTGCGACGCTCGCAACCATCCTCGATCACCGGACGATTGTATGCGATGCATACACATACATACGAAATGTATGCCGTATTCCCCGGTCCAATCACGATTGACTGCCTCGAGTCGATCGTGCAGCTCCTCCTCTTTTTGCGGTTTTCTTTGCGAGGTCTTTTTTTTTCCGTCGGCAGCGAATGAAGCAGTCAGATTTTAGCTACCGAGCCAGAGGGACGGTTTTGAATTGGTGAAATTAATTAACGATAACGTAAATATGGTTTTGAATTGGTGAAATTAATTATCAATAACGTAAATATCCTGAGGGATGTCCAGACAGTATTAATAAGCGTTTCATAACTAATAAAGAATCTTAATAAGTGTTAAATATATAAGATCGATAAGTACCGAAATAAAGGAACATTAAAATTAATCCGGCGAGTTTTATTTATTTTCCCCTTTCGGCGAACTTTGTGCAGTTTTTTTTGAGAACTATCAGTGGGTGTTAGCTGAATCCGCACCCGTGCTTGGTGCATAGCTAAACACTACCACAGACTAGACAAAGTTAAGAATGCCTATCTAAAACAATTGCCTCATATTGGAATTAAATACTTAACATTTATAATCAATGCATGCCTTAAATGTCAATACTTTCCTCAATGTTGGAAAAAAGCAATGGTTGTACCTATCCTTAAGCTGGAAAAGCCCCAGATAAACCTGAAAGTTACAGGCCAATTAGTTTACTTAGCAACATAAGTAAAGTTTTTGAAAAAATCCTGAAACAACATATTTTAAAAGTTGTTTCAGATAAAGATATTTTCCCCGATATCCAATTTGGATTTCGACGCTTTCACAGCACCTCGCACCAGGTTAAACGAATTTGCAGCCATGTTCTAGACCATCGTTCACGTGGTCAATCAACGGGCATGATATTGTTAGACATTGAAAAAGCTTTTGATTCCGTATGGCACAATGGGATAATATATAAAATGATACAGTTCGACTTTCCTTCGTATTTGTGTAAGGTCGTCCAGAGTTTCTTATCCAATAGATGTTTTCAGGTTCATGTCAATTGTGATGTTTCTAGATTGATGTTTTTTGATTGTGGCGTCCCCCAAGGCTCAGTACTTGGTCCAGCTTTGTACAATATCTACACTTCGGATTTTACAAATCTACCGCAGTGTGAATCAGCTATCTTCGTTGACGACACTGCAGTATTTGCGTCGCATGAATTTTCTCTCAACGTTGAGACAAATCTAAAGCATGCGATCGAGATACTTGAAAAATATTATATGAAATGGAAAATCAAGCTAAATGTCGGGAAGACACAAGCCATCTTTTTTACACGAAAGAGAAAAATTTGCTATCTTCCCAGCAGTCAGCTGCAAATAAATGGTACCACGATTGCATGGGAGCAATCCGTAAAGTATCTCGGAGTTCATCGCGATACAAAACTCACATTTAAACAACATATTCAAAGTACTCTTAATAAAATGAGTATTGCTATTAAGATGCTTTACCCTTTTATTAATCGCAAGTCTTTACTCACAAATGAAAATAAGATTATTATTCATAAAGTTATTTTCCAAACTATACTGTTATATGGGTGTCCAGTATGGGGTAACGCTGCAAGGTGCCATTTAAAGAAGTTACAGGTATCACAAAACAAAGTTTTGCAAATGATGCTAGACCTCCCTTGGCACTATTCAACCTTAAGTCTCCACGGAAGGGCGGATGTTGAATTGATTTCTGAAAGAATTCGTAAACTAGTATATAACTTTAACATCAGCTGTGAAAGTTCTGAAAATCCTCTCATAACCCAGCTTCTTGCTTAATTTGTCATAATTTCATGTAAATATTTACATTTTATATTATTTATTATTGGTTTTTTTTTTTTTTTATTTTTATTTTTTTTTATTTTTTTTTTTTTAAATGAAGGTTTTTCTTTTTCGTATTTTCCTTCGATTTATTCTTTTAATTATTAATTATACATATTTTTCTTTTCTTTATCCAAGATAATGTTTCAGTTGTAAGATATAACTTATCAAAACTCTGAATTGTAAAATGTGCGGTCACAGACTTTTTTTTTTGAAAATATTATTACGAAATAAAAGATATGACTAAATGGTAATTAAAGGATTAAACTATATTAACACTTATTGCTTAAGGCTATTATTTAAAAGATTACACGCTGCTAGGCTCATTAGGTTAAGTTATTGATATGTAATTTTACATTACTAGTTGATAATAAATAAATAAAATAAATAAAAATAAAAGATTACATAATTATGACACTTATTGTTCCTGGATAATAAGTAAAAGATGAACGATGGCACTTATTGTTAATAGATTATTAGTAAACGATTACATAACTCAGACACTTATTGTTCAAGGATAATAATGACAAGATTACATAACGATGTCACTTATTATTCATGGATAACAAGTAAAGGATGAACGCTGACACTTATTGTTAATGGAAATTTATTAACGATATCTCAAACGTCTCGTTATCGATATTGAACTCCTAGATCAACAAAAACTAAGACCGACTCGGAAACGCACGACCACTCATCCACGCCACCAATATTCAACTCAAGGGTGGTTAATTTCAGACTAAATGTTTACCGTGTATTTAACGTGGAGGCCCGACTTGCCTCCACGGAATCCATAATGCGATTGCTTCTGCCACCGAAGCGACAGAATTACCAAAAATTCATTCATCGCCTCAATGACCATATATGGCAAGATTCCCTTTTGCATTTTGTCCTACACAAAAGGGATGAAACACACACACGATGATTACTTCTGCAGTTCCTCGCGTGTGTCCACAAGTATGCGAACATCGCACGATCGAATCGACTAGGTTGCAGCTGGTGCAAACATCCCATCGAAGGGGTTGAAATGTTTACACGATCAACGACTGCGTAAAGCATTACCGCTGACTGTGTACATGTTGCTGGCGTCTCCACGTAGTCTAATTCTCGATGGTAAATTTCCATTTTGAGAACTCGACTTGCTTGGGCGGTCGGCCGGATGCCCGCATGTATTGATATGCAAAGGTAAGACAAACACTTTCTGCATGTGTGCCGCTGGCGCGCAAGGGAATATCGCATGGATATTGTACGGGCAATGTTGGTTGCTAGAAAGTGGAACTCAATTGCGCTTACGTGTGGAGGATGCGTGTCAGATGATGAAAATCGAACCGAGACATGTACAATGTATTGGTTCGGTTCATGTTGGTTGCGTGATGGTGCAACCAAACTGCTTTCAGGGAAATTAACATTTGTTGCTGATGAATTTTATGTCAGCTAGAATTAATGCTTCAAAGTATTCCTGATATTATAGGTACGACTATGGAAGGTAAGTACACGCTTTTTATTTGTTTTAGGGAACTATTTCTTTATCATGGCTGTAAGGTAAGTAGTGGCGTTCAATGGAACTGCCACAATATTTGTGTTTTATTCATTTTGTATGCCCTAGATGGGGGTTTTTACCTAGGTAATGGGAAGATGATTGGTGGCCTTCAAAGGAACCGCCACAGGCCCAATGGTTTAGCGACATTGAGAAAATGGGGAAGATTGTTAGTCTGAAACCTTAAAATTGGCTGGTCTAGAGAATCTAACAAACGATACAATTAAGAAATTTCTAAAATGGGCTAAGTTGCCATGCTTCAACAATGGCTACTTCCCTACTGTGTGGAGATCCGCGTAAGTTATCCCCATTCCCAAAAACTAGAGGAAATAGAAAAATTAGAGAGATCTACGAAGCTCATCTCCCTCCTTTCCAATATCGGAAAACACCCGTATTGCAAGGATTAATATGGTCTCATTTAAATACCCACTCCCTGAACGGGATAGACTGCATAAGTGATAAGTGATTGCACAGAGACTTGATAAGTACCAATTCTGTTTTCGATAAGCTCAATTCACAATGCACCCTCTCCTGAAATTCCTTACTGATGTAAAGTCAAATCCGGGGCAGAAGTGATGCATACACTCTTGATATGAAGAAGGAGTTTGACTGTGGAAGAGGGTGTGAAAGGTTGGAGAACATGATTTTCCACCGTCCATAAGTAATGTACTATACAGAGATTCATATAGTGTATTCACGCTAAACCAAATGACTACCTAATTAAACTGGGTGTACATCAAAGGTCTAACAAAAGACTACACTCCGGCAACGCTAGTTGGCATGCAGTCAGTAAACTGCTGAAATCCAAACTTCTATTACAGAATATAAAGCTCCGTGTCTATAGAACTATAATCATGTCGATAGTTCTATACGGATGCGAAACATGGGCTCTCACAAAACGGGAAGAAAACAAATTTCGCGTATTCGAGAATAAAGTGCTAAGGGGTATCTTTGGCGGCAAATATGACGAGGAGGCAGGACAATGGAGGAAACTCCACAACCACGAATTGGAAGAGCTTTACCGCAAACCTACAATAGTGAGAGTAATCAAGTCACGAAGATTAAGATGGGCCGAACACGTGGCGCGAATGGGCAACGATAGGACCGTGCATAGAATTCTTGACGGTAAACCAACGGGAAAGAGACCGACAGGGCGGCCGCGACGGAGATGGGAGGATAATGTTAGGTTGGACCTCGAGGAGATCGAATCGGATGGTCGAACGTGGAAGGAGAGAGAACGGGACAGGGCACAATGGCGGAGTCGAGTCAGTGAGGTCATGAACTTTCGGGTCCCTACAGGCCAATAAATAGTATAGTAGTACATCAAAAGTCAATATTAGGCCCCAAGCTCTACAATATTTATATGTACGATTTCCCCGTATGAGGTATTCAGTAACAACGCTCTAGCTAAATTGGAACTGTTTGTATACGCTGTGGGTACACCAGTCAAGCTGTTTCTATGTAGAGCCGTCATATGATCTATCCTGCTATACATCTTTATGACTGACCGTTTTGCCCACCATAGCAAGGAACCTGCGAGTGTTTGAAAAAGAAATGCTTAGATCATACACGTGCACGCATTATCAATTCGCAAACAAAAAATGCTCGAACCGGCACGGTGCACCGATTGGCGACGGAGCGGAAGTCGCTGCTTTCCCAGAACGTGTATAATATACTGAAGTTCTAGCCCCAAGATACAGGGGACCTACTCAAAACGACAAAAGGCTCTAAAATAAACTTCTTGGTCGATACAGGCCAGGTCATCTCCTTACTACACCGGCCTGCAACGATAGGACCGGATTCTGTACGTAACAAACATGATATCTGCCATCTCTTACGGACATTAACAACATACGTTCGATGAGTTTGCGGTGGTACTTTGTGACTTTATCATTCTGGCGTTTCCCATGACATCCTGGGCGGGAATTCCCTGGGGAAACACGAACTCGTGATCGACATCAGGAAAAGGCTCCTGTTCGAACTATCGCCCCGACAGCGCTGCATTCGTTGGATTCTTCGATAGGGACAAACTGGAACAACGCAATCCCTAGGCCGACCATGTCCAGATACCAGTATTGAAGATATGGATAACAGACTATCACCACAACAGGCCCACCGCTTTTCAAATGCTTGTGGAGACTGAGCGGCCACAATTTCGCTGATCCTAAAGCGGCCTTTGCAGACCTTCCCGAAAAGAGCACGGTTCGATCTCTCAACAGCCAGTGCGCAAGCCCACTCAACAAACAAAACATCTCCCGGTGGGCGACAGGCGATAGCCAGTACATCAATGCCTGCACCATTCCTGAACGCTAATAAACGTGGAATAAGATTATCGACCGTTAACCTATGCAAAGATCTCCACAAAATACCAGTGGCTGAGGAGGACAAATACAGTCGCCACGACGCACTTCGGACTTTTTACATCTGTCGGAACACCTTTAGATCTGAGCAATTCGGCGCTATCAATGCAAGGGGCGATTAATCATGTGTTATGTTAGCTGACATTATTGAGAGGCTCCATCGGCGACATCTTCGTCTCGTCCGACACACACGACCAACACGTGGATCACATCTGCCAAACAGTGGATAGTCTCCTGGGAGCCATACTGCGTATCCAACCATCAGTCAACCCCAGGTAACTTACTTGGACTACCAAATACCGGACAAAGTATTAGAACCACCAACAGCAAAAGTGGATCCCATCAACGTCTTTTCGAAACCGACGACCACAACGAATCTTTCTTCTGCTTCAGCATCTATTATCGATGCTGGATTCCCCAAGTAGCCAACTTGCAAGCCCCACCCCGCGATCTGCTCAAGGGGCTTGCTACATTGACGTGGACCTCCAAAGCAGCCGGAACTACTAGCTTTGCGAGCGGGTGAACGCATTCATATTAATATATAAAATGCTTATGTCCCTTTTGTAAAACCCTATATATGTATTTACTGTTATACCCTTGCAAGGTTATACGATGTGGTCTTTTACTAATTATACTTACACCATTCACCCTTATAATGTTCACTCATATACTAATCACTCCTATATTATTCACACCTATACTACTCACTCTTATACTATTCACGTTTATACCATTCCCTCTTATACTATTCTTTCTCTTTTTTATTACACACTTCTCTCGGGAGAGGCGAAGCTGTAACACCGAGAAGGCGCCGCGAGATACCACCAAATAACTGTTGCAGTCCTTTTTGAACAGTTGCAGGTTGTAACGCTCCGGGAACGATTGGGCGAATTAAGTAGTCCGATAGTATTTAATTTCAGTTAAAAATATAACTCTATTTTTCGTTAACACTTTGGACTTACTTTTAATACTTAGGTTGCGGCTATGCCGATAGGTGTCTCCAAGAAGAATGTGCCCCTTCGTGTAGATTGCCCATATTTATCCGATTGCTGGGTCACAGATGAGCGTCCCGGGTTGACCCGTGAGAATGGTGCCGTGTGTGAAGATAATTGTCTTAGGTCATTGTTGATCTATGATCCTTTTAGAGCGTCTATGCGATGTCTGGGTCATAGATACGTGTTCGGCGTTGACTCATGAGGATGGTGCCGTGTGCGAAGACAAGTGTTGACCCATGATGATTGTTTGAGGTTTGGATCATAGCGTCGTGTGTATTGTGGTAATGTGGCTATCCTTAACTCGCGGGAAGGGAGTTCCACATTTTCACTGCTCTGTAACGGAATGAGTTCTGAGCCAGGAATGTCCGCGCCATCGAGAGATGTACCGCAAACTAGTGCAATCTGTCGGATTGTGTTGTAGAGCGCATATAAAACGAATTGTGCGGAACAATGCCACGAATCTCCGAAGAACATTACCCGTGATAATATTTGTAAAATAGACAGAGGTCGGCTACGCACTTTCGATGTGATAGGGACTGTGGTCTCGACGTCAGCGCCGAGTCCCAGATCAGGCAGATCGCTCGTCTTTGTATGCTCTCAAATAGGTCGAGGGTTTGTTTAGGAGCAGAGCTCCAAACATGGGAGCAGTATTCGAGCGCGGGTCTAATTTGGGGTTTATACAGGAGGCAAAGTTGCGCCGGAGTAACACATTTCTTGGCTCTAAAAAGGTTACTCAGTTTTCTAAAGGGCGGAACTGGGGATGTTCGATACGTGTTTATGCCACGATACATTCCCACAGACCGTGACGCCGTCTTTGGGATTGGCTGAACTCGAGCGATTTTCCAGCAGGCAGGAAATGCTCTCCATCCATAAGATAAACGAAAGAGTCTGCCAAGAACCGGCGATAGTTCTGGAGCACAGTTCTTAAGGACCATTGCTGGTATTCCGTCCAGGCCGGTTGCCTTCCTACAGTCCAGTCCACGTAAAATTTTGTTAGAATCAGAAAAGCGTGCAACCGGGCCATTGATGCCGCGTCGAAGACCGTACCGGCATGCCCCAGATTTGAATCCGCGGAAAATAAATTCGCGAGCACATTAGCTTTATCCTTTGAATTTGTGACTAACGTCCCGCTGCCCGTCATCAACGTAGGAAAAGAGGAGGAAGCGAAGGTACTGCGGAAAGCTCTTGCCATTCGCCAGAAGCAGCGCGAACCAGTCGGATACTGAAGGAGTTTATTGGTCACTCTGTCGTTGTAGGCCTTCTTCGCGGTATCATTGGTTGCACGCGTTTCTGGTTCTAACACAATTCGTTCTGTTAACCTCGGTGGGATTGGAATGTCATTGTTTAAGAGATCTAATCTCGCATTTTTTATCAACCCAAGGCTTGTAGGAATGCGGAATGTAGATCTCCATCCCGAGAAGAATAATCTCCGTGACCGACTCCGCGCAGGCGTTAACATCGGAATCTCCGAAGCACACCTTCGACCTCGGAAAGGATGCGAAGAAATCTCATAAATCGTCCCAATTAACAGCCCCATACATCCATACATGGCGAATCTGCATAGGTCGGTGATTGGATTGAAATGCAAGTGGTTGCACCACCGATACCAACCAGTAGTCTGAGTTTCCAAGTGTTGCAGACACCCCCACGGTATAAACACTCGATTCGGATGTCAAAAACAGATCCAGGGTGTTCGCATAATCACCTCGGGCATCCGACACTCGCGTAGTGCCCTCCAGGAGTTGAGTCAAGTTGTAAATAACAGCGAACATCTCTGCTAGCCTCGTCGGTTCTGTTAGAATGTACCAACCAACCGGAATTGTGCACATTAAAATCGCCAAGGACGACAATTTTAATAGCCGGGCGGTTGATCTGTATCCAGCCGACGTTACGTGAAAGATGTTCGAAGAATGTGGCTGGTTGATCGTCATTCGGAGAGCGGTAAAGACAACTAAGAAATTTAACAGAGTTCCTCAGAACGACCCTCAACCTTAGTATGTCTATGTTATTGGGTTCCAACGCCTCCATCCTCTGGCAAGCCAGATCGGACCGCGCAAAAACGCAAACTCTACCCTTTAACCGGAATCTCGAATTTAAATCGTATCTTGAACAACGAAGATATGTCGATTCAGTTGACGAATCAACCTGGGTCTCAGTTAGGGCAAGGATATCCGGTTTCGCTGTTAGCGGATATTGATGGACAGCGTTTACATTCGTATTGGTGCAACCGATGCCCCTGATATTACAAAATGCCGTTACCATTCGAGCGTCGACAGTTATGTGATGACGAATTTCTTAAAGTTCGGTTATTTATCATAATATTTACAACAAATGCAAAAATAAATAAAGGACCAGGACACTAGACTAGACTGGGTCTATTCACAGTTGTCTAGCCAGCCGTCAATATAAACCCCCCAGCAGAAGGCACAATTAAGGCTTTAGCCGTGAATGTAAATTCACTTATCAGAATCGAGAGAAGAGCCGCTCTGTTGCAAGACGAAAGTCCTGACGTGCTTCTGGCTAGCGAAACTAAGCTGAATCAGAGGCATAAACTATGTCACACCAACTGCGACATTATACGAAGAGACCGACCCAACTCCACACAAGGAGGAGCGGTGGCACTCTGTGTTAAAAAACAACTTCAACATAACGTAATATACAGTGGTGAGATGCGCAGATTTCAGGTGCTTGAAGCATGCATTATCCGCATACCCCTCCGACAAGGTAGGGGGATGTATGTGATATCTGCCTACGCACCAGAAGCACATCAGCAAAATCAATTTATAGTGGAGCTAGAGACTCTTTTCCAATGCTTACAACTTTACTCGGAAGGGAACTATTACATCGTAGGTGGCGATTTGAATGCTAAACACCCAAATTGGGGAAATAGCATATCCAACACGAGAGGAAATTAACTAGCTGGTTGGCTAGATCAACATCACATTGAATATAAGGCTGACCTGCTAGCTACAGAATATGCTTCTTTCCCCAGAGGTGGATCGTTCCTCGATATTATGCTTATTGACACACGACTTAAACATACACATGCTAACAGACAAAATATAAACTGCCTACGCACAATTGTCTATGACAGCGACCATTGTGCATTATCAATCGTGATAAAAACACCAAGCGAAGTTGCGGAACTCGGTGAATGTATGATACCACAACCCTATAACTATGGGGGTATGCGATGGACGCGTTTCACGAGAACCTTAACAAGAGAAATTCGCTTAAAAGACATTAACCCTCCTACCAACAGAAACATATCCAACGATGACATCGACAAATACATACAAAAAATGGACGAAACCATAAAACAAACTATGGACAAAACAATATCAAAAACCACACCTACGGACAACATGAACATGTATCGAAACGCCACAATCAACGCACTCCACAGAAAAAAAAGTGGACTTCTGTCGCAACTAAAACTACGGTACAGACGATTTATTGATGGGCACGACCAGGAGATAATATCACTGAAGTCCAGATTAAAAAATCTCCAACAGCTGATAAAAGCCAACTACAGGCTATCAGCAAATTTGTATTGGAACAACAAAGTTCGGGCGGTAAAATCCAACAACCCTAGTACGAGGGTTGCCTCTTATGTTTCGGGATTTGGCAACCCTAGTGTTGCAATCCGGCAATTGACAGCTCTGCCGTAATCTTGGACATTTTTGAGGTTATACGCACTCAGAACGTTTTGACATACGAGCGCTATTTGTGTTGTTTACAGTAACTTAAAAGATTCATCTCGGCCCAAAAATGGAATTAAATCGTCAACATTTTCGTGCGATTATTTTTTACAACTTTCGGCGTGGATTAACTCAGCAACAGTGCATGGATGAACTTAATTCAATTTTTGGCGATGAAGCTCTATCAAGGACCAGTGTTTATCGATGGTATGGTGAATTCAATCGTGGTCGTAGTTCACTCCAAGATGAATTTCGTGAAGGTAGTCCAAAATCAGTTGTTGTTCCGAAAGCCATTGATGCTGTGCGCGAACTGATATTGGAAGATCGTCATGTGACCTATCGTGAGATTGAAACAACCTTAGGCGTTAGTGGGACCAGCATACATTCAATATTGCATAAACATTTGACTGTAAAAAAAAATTGTTCGCGTTGGATCCCACACAATTTGTTAATCGCCCAAAAAAAGGCTCGTGTCAATTGGTCGAAAGAAATGCTCAAAAAATACGGTCGCGGTGCTTCGAAACACGTCTATGACATCGTGACAGGTGATGAATCGTGGATTTACGCGTATGAGCCCGAAAGTAAACAGCAGTCGACTGTCTGGGTGTTTCAAGATGAGCCAAATCCAACAAAAGTTGTTCGCGCACGAAACACTTCCAAGCAAATGGTCGCCTGTTTTTTTCAGAAAAACTGGACATGTCGCAACCGTACCACTAGAACAACGCAGAACAGTCAATTTTGAGTGGTACATTCATTCAATATTGCATAAACATTTGACCGTCAAAAAAATTTGTTCGCGTTGGATCCCACACAATTTGTCAATCGCCCAAAAAAAGGCTCGTGTCAATTGGTCGAAAGAAATGCTCAAAAAATACGGTCGCGGTGCTTCGAAACACGTCTATGACATCGTGACAGGTGATGAATCGTGGATTTACGCGTATGAGCCCGAAAGTAAACAGCAGTCGACTGTCTGGGTGTTTCAAGATGAGCCAAATCCAACAAAAGTTGTTCGCGCACGAAACACTTCCAAGCAAATGGTCGCCTGTTTTTTTCAGAAAAACTGGACATGTCGCAACCGTACCACTAGAACAACGCAGAACAGTCAATTCTGAGTGGTACACAACCATTTGTTTGCCAGTTGTCTTCCAAGAACTCAGGAAAACCAACCGCCGAAGACGGATCACTCTTCACCACGACAATGCGAGCTCTCACACATCGGCTGCGACCGATTTTTAGCACCCAAAACATCGATTTGATGGGTCATCCGCCGTATAGTCCTGACTTGGCACCGAATGACTTCTTTTTATTCCCGTACGTAAAAAACAAACTGAGATGTCAACGTTTTCCGACACCTGAAGAAGCGGTTGCTGCATTCAGAATGCATGTGTTGGAGATACCTCAATCAGAGTGGCAAAAGTGCTTCGACAATTGGTTCAAACGCATGCAAAAGTGTATAGATCTTCATGGGGAATATTTTAAAAAACAATAAAGTGATTTTCGATGATCAATATTTGTTTTTGTTCTCTAATCCCGAAATATAAAAGGCAACCCTCGTATATATATATATATATATATATATATAGAGTGGCAAAAGTGCTTCGACAATTGGTTCAAACGCATACAAAAGTGTATAGATCTTCATGGGGAATATTTTGAAAAACAATAAAGTGATTTTCGATGATCAATATTTG
This sequence comes from Microdon myrmicae, assembly GCA_963931805.1. Taxonomy (NCBI): domain Eukaryota; kingdom Metazoa; phylum Arthropoda; class Insecta; order Diptera; family Syrphidae; genus Microdon; species Microdon myrmicae. The sequence continues at coordinate 89,886,712 of OZ007500.1, forward strand.
TTTTTGTTCTCTAATCCCGAAATATAAAAGGCAACATGTTCCCGCAAATTCATAAAATATTTAGACGGAGTAATGAAAATGAGATTCAGTGTCTCCAAATACCACGAACTGACGAAAACCAACGAATGCTGACAAATATAGGCATATACACAAACAACGCCATCCTACATGATGAACTTTATGTGTTTGAAGATCCCTTGGAAAAAGTGAATGTTGTAGGGGTCGTCTTTCAAAAACTGTACAAGGCCAATGAAGTACTTCGCCGCAACCATGACATGGAGGATAGAGTTCTACTGAACTATCGTCATCTTCGAAATGACATTTCACAGTGGCGAGCAGAAAACCAAGGTTTTATCGAATTCAATAATGAAAATACGGCAAACGGCGAGATCACTGTCGAAAGCGCTAACAGCCTTTTGATCACTAGTGAGGACATCCATGGCGTCTTTGCATCATTAAGAAGCAAAAAATCAGTTGGAATCGATGGAGTACCCAATATCGTACTAAAACATCTTCCTCCAATCGCAATGGACATATATGCAGTCTTGTTTAACAACGCTCTGAACAACGCACACTATCCAGTACGTTGGAAAACGGCCATCATCCAACCGTTGCCAAAAAGAGGGAAAGACAGAACAAACCCAAAAAATCTGCGATCGATCAGTTTGTTACCGAGTGTCTGTAAAGTATTCGAAAAGGTTCTAAACAAGGCTCTACTTAAATGAGTTGAGGACAATAATATTATTCCAAATAACCAGTTTGGTTTTAAAGCTGGCCATGAAACCACACATGCCGCAGCTAAACTGGTTTCAGACATTCAATGGAATAAAAATCTGAAATAGTGCACAGGGGCCTGTGTGATTGACTTGGAGAGGGCCTTCGACACCGTTTGGCTAGAAGGGTTATACTACAAGCTAATGAGACTAGGCATTCATGGACCACTACTGTATATACTAGACGACATGTTGAATGAAAGGAAATTCGTCGTCAAAAGTGGCAATGTGACCTGCAACATGACTTACAATATAGAAAACGGTCTGCAACAGGGAGCGGTGTTATCTCCGATCCTTTTTAATATTTACACTAGCGATCTAATAAGGTCTCTTCATCAGGCTATTGCGTATGCAGACGATCTGATAATATATAGAACAGCACCAAAAATTGAAATCATTAACGGATTATTACAAGGGGATTTCAATGATGTTCAGCGATACTGCGACAACTGGAAACTCAAAATCAATATCCAGAAGTGTGAAACCATCCTCTTTAGAATACCACTGGCTGAAGCTACCAGAGACACCAGGAAAAACTGGCGAAAGCTAGCTATTATGGGACCACACCAACAAACACTGGAAACCAAAACTGTAGTCAAATACTTAGGCATCTGGTTGGATCAGTATCTATATTTTAACAAACATGTGGAAGCTGCCCTGGCCAGGGCAAAGAAAGCATACGCTATGACAAGAAGACTGTTTCATAGTAGTCAACTTGACAGCAGAGTTAAAGTTATATTCTACATGGCTCTCACCAGACCGATGATCATATATGGATGTCCAGTGTGGTTTAATGTGGGACCTAGTTTAATGGAAAAGATTCGGATTTTTGAGAGACAATGCCTCAGGACGTGTCTTAACTTACATCGGACTCCTGAATCCGATCACAAAAAATATTATCCCAATGAAGCTTTGTACAGTGGGGCCAATATAAACAAAGTGGATAATTTTATGATCAAGCTGATCCGAGGGCATCTTGCGAGATCAATGAGCTCACAGAACGATTTGATTTTTGGTGCATATTACCCAAGCAATATGTATTATGAGGGGGTACGTCGCAATGGCTTTATTCCACCAGAAGCATTCCTTAGTCTTGACATGAACGGCCTCATACAAAATGAATCCGCTATACCGTTGATTTATCACGTGCGTCGGTCGGGTACAGATAAACGAATATGTTATAATCGAGAGGTTGCGCACACTAATAAAGAGAGCCTGCAGTTCAGTAGGGCAGTAGCACAGAAAGACCGAAAAAACACGAATAAGCAACACCAGAGATTTTGGTGGCTGAGTGGCAATTAAAAACCTGTTTCCTTATAAAACTAAAGCAATAATAATAATAATAATTAAAAAAAAAAATAACCCGACAAACAACGGAAAGCTTACATAGATTTAGCATTTCGAAAATTTAGTTTTGATGTTAGGTTTAGAATAGAGTTAAGTTAAACAAAAACAAAAAAAAAATCTATAGATAGTTTAGTATTTAAGTTAGATATAAGGTAAAAACAATAACAAAAACAAAGTTTTTTCTTTTCTTGATTTTCTTTGTATCCAATTAAGTTCCCTAAAAATTCATGTAAACAAAATAACCATAATGTTGAAAGACAAATTTTCATGCTTTAAGCGTATGCATGTAACTTAGAGAGTCCGCAAGGGACCAGTAAGTTAGGAAATAAGATAACATAAGCTAAAGTTTAATCATTTTTGTCTAGCGAGTAAGTAAATTATAATAATAGGAAGAAATGAAAAATGATATGAAAAAAAAGAAAAACAAAAAAAATTTGTTTGCGTTTAGCTCTTTTAGTGCGCGGGCAACAGTACGCGTTCTGAAATGAATCTGGCTCATGGTGTGCTGCTTATGCTCAACTTGAGGTGGAACTGATGTGGTATCAGGCAGCGTTGAGTTGGCTGCAAAATGTGCAGCAAGTAGATTCGCCTTCTCTATTGCAGTGGTGACTGGTCTGTCATCGACTATAAGCGATGGGATGCATGAAGAGACTGAGTTTTGAATGTTTTTCACGAATGCCCAGAAGTTTCTATTAACAGGGGGAGAGTGTAGTATTTTTTGTCTCACTTTGCAAGAACTTGGGGCCTTGGACATGTGGATTGCAGTCATTTCTAGCTCTCTTAAATCTTTTTCGGTTTTTCTCAGTATTGTTTGATTTATACAACCGTGTAACGTTATATTTTTACGTTAGTATTATTTCTCTCCTCGACTAGGTTACTATACCCGCCTGTCACCCGGGAGACCGGGGTACGATTCCCCGTCGGAGAGCCTCTGGCGCAAGACTAATGACCTTGCCCAGAAAAAATAAATCATTATGGAAAATTTAACAAGCCTCAGGACTTGCTTAATAAGGCCAAGACCGGCTCCCGGTTGTAGTGCCGATGATGATGATGATGATGATTATTTCTTACCTCCTTTGGCGAGTCCACGATTGAAAGTCATTTCTAGCTTTATTTATTTCATTATTTTATGTTTTATTTATTTTCTTTGTTGTTTTAATTTTTATTTAAGTTTTATGTATTGTGGCCGTTTTGGCCTCCAGATCCAAACTGATCACGAATCCAAAATGTGCCACCCTTTTATACTCGGTGGCAACATAGATTTGTAAAAAAATGTATTTAAAAATTCCAAGAAGCACAAACAAGATTCTGTGTGCTTCAATTGGAATAGGATTCTGGGAAGTGTATAGGAATTTACTTAAATAAATTCCCGGAAGGAGAAATCATGAAATGCATTTAGAGTTAAGCATTTCATGATGTTAGGATTATTAGGAATTGAATCAATGCACGACAAATGGACTTTGGTTTAAATTTATCGTGAATATGATTTAATTGGATTGGGGTGTAAGGTAATTTGAAATTGAATAAATGTGCGACAAATTAACTTTTGGTTTGACTTGTCGCTCAAATGATTCACTATGGGAATTAGGTTGGGATTATAGGTAATATTGGGGATTTGGGTGGGAGTAGTGATTTAGGATCACTACAACCGGAAGCTCAACTCTTTAGCCTCAATGGCTTCTCTGCACCCGGAATCGAACCACATATTTCTCTTGGGTTTGATACTCTTTACCCTGTGTGGAATAAAGGGCCGCATGCCAAGTAGAATCGTGCCTGTCAATGTGTCCGCTATAGAGTCAACAACGTTATTGAGGAAAAATAACGATCAATTTTACCTGCCAAAAAAGTCGTCCAGACCTTCCCAGTTGGCTTTCTTGTAGAACCATACTGTTCTTTTAGGAGCTTTCTCATTAACGTTACTGTTGGTTAGAGCAAATTTAGCTGACACGATACAGTGGTCTGAAGTGCCCAAGGGCGAAGAAACTTCAATTGTGTATTTGTTTGGGTGGGAGCTGAGAAACAGGTCCCGTGTGTTGGCGAAATGACCATACATGTCTGGTACCCATGTTGGCTCATTGACAAGTTGAGTTAAACTATTTGAAGCTGCAAAGAGCTGGACGGTACAGACGATGTACTGACACGCACGACCAGGAGATAATATCTCTGAAGTCTAGATCAAAAAGTCTCCAACAGCTGATAAAGCACAAGTATAGATTAGCAGCAAATTTGTATTGGAACAACAAAGTTCGGGCGGTAAAATCCAACAACCCTAGTTGTTTTCGCAAATTAATAAAATATTTGGACGGAGTAATGAAATCGAGATTCAGTGTCTCCAAATACCACGAACTGACGAAAACCAACGAATGCTGACAAATATAGGCATAGACACAAACAACGCCATCCTAAATGACGAAGTTTTTGTGTTTGAAGATCTCTTGGAAAAAGTGAATGTTGTAGGGGTCGTCTTTCAAAAACTGTACAAGGCCAATGAAGTACTTCGCCACAACCATGACCTGGAGGATAGAGTTCCACTGAACTATCGTCATCTTCGAAATGACATTTCACAGTGGCGAGCAGAAAACCAAGGTTTTATCGTATAGTCCTGACTTGGCACCGAATGACTTCTTTTTATTCCCGTACGTAAAAAACAAACTGAGAGGTCAACGTTTTTCGACACCTGAAGAAGCGGTTGCTGCATTCAGGTGATGAATCGTGGATTTACGCGTATGAGCCCGAAAGTAAACAGCAGTCGGCTGTCTGGGTGTTTCAAGATGAGCCAAATCCAACAAAAGTTGTGCGCGCCGAAGACGGATCACTCTTCACCACGACAATGCGAGCTCTCACACATCGGCTGCGACAACTGCATTTTTGAGCACCCAAAACATCGATTTGATGGGTCATCCGCCGTATAGTCCTGACTTGGCACCGAATGACTTCTTTTTATTCCCGTACGTAAAAAACAAACTGAGAGGTCAACGTTTTTCGACACCTGAAGAAGCGGTTACTGCATTCAGAATGCATGTGTTGGAGATACCTCAATCAGAGTGGCAAAAGTGCTTCGACAATTGGTTCAAACGCATTCAAAAGTGTATAGATCTTCATGGGGAATATTTTGGAAAACAATAAAGTGATTTTCGATGATCAATATTTGTTTTTGTTCTCTAATCCCGAAATATAAAAGGCAACCCTCGTATCACTGAAGTCCAGATTAAAAAATCTCCAACAGCTGATAAAAGCCAACTATAGGCTATCAGCAAATTTGTATTGGAACAACAAAGTTCGGGCGGTAAAATCCAACAACCCTAGTATGTTCCCGCAAATTCATAAAATATTTAGACGGAGTAATGAAAACGAGATTCAGTGTCTCCAAATACCACGAACTGACGAAAACCAACGAATGCTGACAAATATAGGCATAGACACAAACAACGCCATCCTAAATGACGAAGTTTTTGTGTTTGAAGATCCCTTGGAAAAAGTGAATGTTGTAGGGGTCGTCTTTCAAAAACTGTACAAGGCCAATGAAGTACTTCGCTGCAACCATGACCTGGAGGATAGAGTTCTACTGAACTATCGTCATCTTCGAAATGACATTTCACAGTGGCGAGCGGAAAACCAAGGTTTTATCGAATTCAATAATGAAAATACAGCAAACGTCGAGATCACTGTCGAAAGCGCTAACAGCCTTTTGATCACTAGTGAGGACATCCATGGCGTCTTTGCATCATTAAGAAGCAAAAAATCAGTTGGAATCGATGGAGTACCCAATATCGTACTAAAACATCTTCCTCCAATCGCAATGGACATATATGCAGTCTTGTTTAACAACGCTCTGAACAACGCACACTATCCAGTACGTTGGAAAACGGCCATCATCCAACCGTTGCCAAAAAGAGGGAAAGACAGAACAAACCCAAAAAATCTGCGATCGATCAGTTTGTTACCGAGTGTCAGTAAAGTATTCGAAAAGGTTCTAAACAAGGCTCTACTTAAATGAGTTGAGGACAATAATATTATTCCAAATAACCAGTTTGGTTTTAAAGCTGGCCATGAAACCACACATGCCGCAGCTAAACTGGTTTCAGACATTCAATGGAATAAAAATCTGAAATAGTGCACAGGGGCCTGTGTGATTGACTTGGAGAGGGCCTTCGACACCGTTTGGCTAGAAGGGTTATACTACAAGCTAATGAGACTAGGCATTCATGGACCACTACTGTATATACTAGACGACATGTTGAATGAAAGGAAATTCGTCGTCAAAAGTGGCAATGTGACCTGCAACATGACTTACAATATAGAAAACGGTCTGCAACAGGGAGCGGTGTTATCTCCGATCCCTTTTAATATTTACACTAGCGATCTAATAAGGTCTCTTCATCAGGCTATTGCGTATGCAGACGATCTGATAATATATAGAACAGCACCAAAAATTGAAATCATTAACGGATTATTACTCGTACAAGGGGATTTCAATGATGTTCAGCGATACTGCGACAACTGGAAACTCAAAATCAATATCCAGAAGTGTGAAACCATCCTCTTTAGAATACCACTGGCTGAAGCTACCAGAGACACCAAGAAAAACTGGCGAAAGCTAGCTATTATGGGACCACACCAACAAACACTGGAAACCAAAACTGTAGTCAAATACTTAGGCATCTGGTTGGATCAGTATCTATATTTTAACAAACATGTGGAAGCTGCCCTGGCCAGGGCAAAGAAAGCATACGCTATGACAAGAAGACTGTTTCATAGTAGTCAACTTGACAGCAGAGTTAAAGTTATATTCTACATGGCTCTCACCAGACCGATGATCATATATGGATGTCCAGTGTGGTTTAATGTGGGACCTAGTTTAATGGAAAAGATTCGGATTTTTGAGAGACAATGCCTCAGGACGTGTCTTAACTTACATCGGACTCCTGAATCCGATCACAAAAAATATTATCCCAATGAAGCTTTGTACAGTGGGGCCAATATAAACAAAGTGGATAATTTTATGATCAAGCTGATCCGAGGGCATCTTGCGAGATCAATGAGCTCACAGAACGATTTGATTTTTGGTGCATATTACCCAAGCAATATGTATTATGAGGGGGTACGTCGCAATGGCTTTATTCCACCAGAAGCATTCCTTAGTCTTGACATGAACGGCCTCATACAAAATGAATCCGCTATACCGTTGATTTATCACGTGCGTCGGTCGGGTACAGATAAACGAATATGTTATAATCGAGAGGTTGCGCACACTAATAAAGAGAGCCTGCAGTTCAGTAGGGCAGTAGCACAGAAAGACCGAAAAAACACGAATAAGCAACACCAGAGATTTTGGTGGCTGAGTGGCAATTAAAAACCTGTTTCCTTATAAAACTAAAGCAATAATAATAATAATAATTAAAAAAAAAAATAACCCGACAAACAACGGAAAGCTTACATAGATTTAGCATTTCGAAAATTTAGTTTTGATGTTAGGTTTAGAATAGAGTTAAGTTAAACAAAAACAAAAAAAAAATCTATAGATAGTTTAGTATTTAAGTTAGATATAAGGTAAAAACAATAACAAAAACAAAGTTTTTTCTTTTCTTGATTTTCTTTGTATCCAATTAAGTTCCCTAAAAATTCATGTAAACAAAATAACCATAATGTTGAAAGACAAATTTTCATGCTTTAAGCGTATGCATGTAACTTAGAGAGTCCGCAAGGGACCAGTAAGTTAGGAAATAAGATAACATAAGCTAAAGTTTAATCATTTTTGTCTAGCGAGTAAGTAAATTATAATAATAGGAAGAAATGAAAAATGATATGAAAAAAAAGAAAAACAAAAAAAATTTGTTTGCGTTTAGCTCTTTTAGTGCGCGGGCAACAGTACGCGTTCTGAAATGAATCTGGCTCATGGTGTGCTGCTTATGCTCAACTTGAGGTGGAACTGATGTGGTATCAGGCAGCGTTGAGTTGGCTGCAAAATGTGCAGCAAGTAGATTCGCCTTCTCTATTGCAGTGGTGACTGGTCTGTCATCGACTATAAGCGATGGGATGCATGAAGAGACTGAGTTTTGAATGTTTTTCACGAATGCCCAGAAGTTTCTATTAACAGGGGGAGAGTGTAGTATTTTTTGTCTCACTTTGCAAGAACTTGGGGCCTTGGACATGTGGATTGCAGTCATTTCTAGCTCTCTTAAATCTTTTTCGGTTTTTCTCAGTATTGTTTGATTTATACAACCGTGTAACGTTATATTTTTACGTTAGTATTATTTCTCTCCTCGACTAGGTTACTATACCCGCCTGTCACCCGGGAGACCGGGGTACGATTCCCCGTCGGAGAGCCTCTGGCGCAAGACTAATGACCTTGCCCAGAAAAAATAAATCATTATGGAAAATTTAACAAGCCTCAGGACTTGCTTAATAAGGCCAAGACCGGCTCCCGGTTGTAGTGCCGATGATGATGATGATGATGATTATTTCTTACCTCCTTTGGCGAGTCCACGATTGAAAGTCATTTCTAGCTTTATTTATTTCATTATTTTATGTTTTATTTATTTTCTTTGTTGTTTTAATTTTTATTTAAGTTTTATGTATTGTGGCCGTTTTGGCCTCCAGATCCAAACTGATCACGAATCCAAAATGTGCCACCCTTTTATACTCGGTGGCAACATAGATTTGTAAAAAAATGTATTTAAAAATTCCAAGAAGCACAAACAAGATTCTGTGTGCTTCAATTGGAATAGGATTCTGGGAAGTGTATAGGAATTTACTTAAATAAATTCCCGGAAGGAGAAATCATGAAATGCATTTAGAGTTAAGCATTTCATGATGTTAGGATTATTAGGAATTGAATCAATGCACGACAAATGGACTTTGGTTTAAATTTATCGTGAATATGATTTAATTGGATTGGGGTGTAAGGTAATTTGAAATTGAATAAATGTGCGACAAATTAACTTTTGGTTTGACTTGTCGCTCAAATGATTCACTATGGGAATTAGGTTGGGATTATAGGTAATATTGGGGATTTGGGTGGGAGTAGTGATTTAGGATCACTACAACCGGAAGCTCAACTCTTTAGCCTCAATGGCTTCTCTGCACCCGGAATCGAACCACATATTTCTCTTGGGTTTGATACTCTTTACCCTGTGTGGAATAAAGGGCCGCATGCCAAGTAGAATCGTGCCTGTCAATGTGTCCGCTATAGAGTCAACAACGTTATTGAGGAAAAATAACGATCAATTTTACCTGCCAAAAAAGTCGTCCAGACCTTCCCAGTTGGCTTTCTTGTAGAACCATACTGTTCTTTTAGGAGCTTTCTCATTAACGTTACTGTTGGTTAGAGCAAATTTAGCTGACACGATACAGTGGTCTGAAGTGCCCAAGGGCGAAGAAACTTCAATTGTGTATTTGTTTGGGTGGGAGCTGAGAAACAGGTCCCGTGTGTTGGCGAAATGACCATACATGTCTGGTACCCATGTTGGCTCATTGACAAGTTGAGTTAAACTATTTGAAGCTGCAAAGAGCTGGACGGTACAGACGATGTACTGACACGCACGACCAGGAGATAATATCTCTGAAGTCTAGATCAAAAAGTCTCCAACAGCTGATAAAGCACAAGTATAGATTAGCAGCAAATTTGTATTGGAACAACAAAGTTCGGGCGGTAAAATCCAACAACCCTAGTTGTTTTCGCAAATTAATAAAATATTTGGACGGAGTAATGAAATCGAGATTCAGTGTCTCCAAATACCACGAACTGACGAAAACCAACGAATGCTGACAAATATAGGCATAGACACAAACAACGCCATCCTAAATGACGAAGTTTTTGTGTTTGAAGATCCCTTGGAAAAAGTGAATGTTGTAGGGGTCGTCTTTCAAAAACTGTACAAGGCCAATGAAGTACTTCGCCACAACCATGACCTGGAGGATAGAGTTCCACTGAACTATCGTCATCTTCGAAATGACATTTCACAGTGGCGAGCAGAAAACCAAGGTTTTATCGTATAGTCCTGACTTGGCACCGAATGACTTCTTTTTATTCCCGTACGTAAAAAACAAACTGAGAGGTCAACGTTTTTCGACACCTGAAGAAGCGGTTGCTGCATTCAGGTGATGAATCGTGGATTTACGCGTATGAGCCCGAAAGTAAACAGCAGTCGGCTGTCTGGGTGTTTCAAGATGAGCCAAATCCAACAAAAGTTGTGCGCGCCGAAGACGGATCACTCTTCACCACGACAATGCGAGCTCTCACACATCGGCTGCGACAACTGCATTTTTGAGCACCCAAAACATCGATTTGATGGGTCATCCGCCGTATAGTCCTGACTTGGCACCGAATGACTTCTTTTTATTCCCGTACGTAAAAAACAAACTGAGAGGTCAACGTTTTTCGACACCTGAAGAAGCGGTTACTGCATTCAGAATGCATGTGTTGGAGATACCTCAATCAGAGTGGCAAAAGTGCTTCGACAATTGGTTCAAACGCATTCAAAAGTGTATAGATCTTCATGGGGAATATTTTGGAAAACAAT